>OY796659.1:11453335-12653335 GCA_963680705.1 Rhagium mordax | reverse complement strand
GTAAAACCAAAACTGAAATATAAAACACTAGGAAAAACTCACACTTGACATCATGGATGCACAGGCTGAACTACGCGGGCAACGTGGTAGCTACGAACACAAAACTGAAATCTAAAACACTAGGAAAAATTCACACTCGACATCATGGATGCACAGGCTGAACTACGCCAACACAACAAACAACACGATAGCTAAGAAAAGTGGGGGTACAGGCATTTATGTCGCTACACACATCAGCTGTTCTGCTCAGGCAGGAGCGTCGTGAATATTTAATAAATATTCAAAAATTGTTTTCTTGGCTGTATTTCATTTATTTTACAAATGACTATTTTTAAGAATTTTTGCAGACCATAGAGCTTAACGGATTAAAATTATCCAGTGTATTTCAAATTCACCCTGTATATATTATATTATAAGAATTATCTAAATTAAATTTTGGATATTTTGAAAATGAATCGATATAATTTGAAATGTTTTGTTGTGTGGTATTCACTGGAGAAATCTTTCAACTAGTTACAGGAGAGATGTTCTGTTCGAATATGAAGTTATTTTTTTTTATTAAAAAAAAAACAATTTAAACTACCCAAAAACAAACAAATATATATTTTGCCAATTTCCGGTATAATCGAAAGTAACCCAAATTTTGTTATTTTAAATATATTTAAAATTATCTGAAACATAGCATTTGATTTTAGAATTATAGTTAAAAACCGTTTTATTGCATTAAGTCTAGATAAATATGTTTGCTAAATTTTATGTTTTATTTTCAGTAATATGTTAAAGCACGATAGGATATAATAATAATTTAATTGAACAAAATATAGTATATCCTACAAGTTTTAGAATGGTGTAACCGCTTTAAATACAGAAAATTGAGGATTCAATTGATTTTTGAAAAATAAGTGGGGCTATGAACTTTTTTTCATAGGCGCATAGTTACATACAGGGTGTTGAAATTTTTATTTGAGTAATGGTTTCATGGCACAACTTTTGCATTTTACAATATATTTATTCCACATTTGGCGTTTATGTTAACTGGAACCTGAGGAAATAGTAAAAAATATGTGTTAAAAATATCACCAGTGGCAACATGACCCCTTTATTTCTTTATAACTTCTACGCCAATAATCAATTGCAGTAATTTAAAGTATTTTTATAGTTCTCTACGAAAAAAGCGTCTCTTGCAATATTTCGATATTTTTATTAGTAGTCTTCAAGTAAATTGAGTTCATATTTTGTTCCATGTCTCTGTTCTACTTAAGTACATTATTTAATAGGCTCAAATAATTGAAAATACTATTTGCAACGTGACTTGTGATGGTGGTTTTACAGTTTTAACAACTATGTTTACAAATCTATTTAAAGTCGCCTATTAATGAATGTATGTAAGCAGAACAGAGACATGGAACAAAATATGAACTCAATTTACTGGAAAACTATCCAAAATATGAAACAAAGTTCATAGCACAAAAACGAATTATTTTTCAAAAATCTATCGAATCCTCAATTCTCTGTATTTAAAACGGTTACACCCTGTATGTGCAGGGTACCTTTTAACCCTTTAAGTGGCAAAAGACCGGGGGTCTTTTTATTCATTTATAACTTCTTGCAACGGGTTGTTCTATATATATATATATAATATCATTTCATGATTTTTTTGTAAAATATAATTTTCACGATTATTGAAGAAATGAGCACAAATTCACCAATTTAGTAGTTAGCTAAACACCACTGGGATAATATTTTCCCACTTTATACAACAAAACATGTTTTCATGATTTGATTTATTGACAATAGATGGCGTGAGCATGCAGTTTTGTTCCATACTAAAGCTAGCTTAATATGGGTAAAATACTTCCCAATGATCTTTCAAGCCAAAGATTCTATAATCGGTGGGAAAATAATATCCCAATAACATTTAAAGGGTTAAAACAACAAAATTTGGATAACCCTGGTCAAATCAGGTGTGAAAGAAAATATTTTGGTCTAAATAAATGGCCAGTATGCAGTATAACAACTCTTGCAAATTTAAAAATTTTATCTTTTTAAGTTTTTAATTAACAGTATTACAAGGTATTACATGTCTCCTGTGTCACTGAGTATTATATATGGATTGCTTTTATTTGGGTGCATAGTTTATAGTTTATTTCCACTATATTCTTTAATAGTTTTCATTCTTCCAAGTATTAAACTATTAAAAATCGAAATTTCACTAACAGTTGTTTGTCTATATTTGCTCTTAGCATATTTTTATAAACAAATAATATACCTGTGTGTATACTGTATGTTAAGTTTGAGTAAACTATTCATATTTTGTAACTAAAAAGTATATATTTGTTCTAACAATTGTTTGAATCCTCTGTAAAGTAGATCTTTTTGTAAATATACCAAGATATTAATAAAAAAACTAACATTAGAGTAACTAAATGTGTGAAAAATTTACTCCTACATACTTCACAATAATGCTGTACACCGCCATGCTCTTTATTATAATGGAAAACTTTTACAATGATGCTAAGTGCCATTGATTATATTATTTTCTGCAAGCTTTTGTGTGACATCTGCTGTTGATGTTCCTTATCTAATAAAATAAATAAAAATTACTTAACCTATTACTTCCCTATGTCTCCTTTTCCAAAGTTGAAAAAAACGTCTTATATTAAACAAACACAAATTTTAGCCTATCTTTGGCTGAATGGACCGAAGCCTAAAAAAAAAAACTAGCCTATCAGCTTATTAGTAAACAAACAATTTATGGAAAACAAAATTAAGAGTAGAAAACAAAAATTTTCTCTACCTAAGAACATAATAATATGTATGTAATATGGAAACAAAATAATTTAATTTTGAATTGATAACTATGCAAAGATGGTCCTGCAGATCCTTTTCTTAGTTGAGTTAGAAATAAAAAACAATATAAGTTTTACATAAATAAAAATACTTCATAACTTCATTACTGTTGTTATTTGTTGCAATGCAGTTAGTTCTCAGTCACTGGCTTTAGAGATAAACGAAGTTGTATTGCTTTTAAAAAAATGTTAACCGTACGCCAATATCGAAGGAGCGAAAGTTAGACCAGTGTTTGCATTTTTTGTTATATACCAAAGTTATGTTTGTATTTTATCATTCAAGAAAATTAACGATTTTTAAGAACCTATAGAGCTAAAAAGAGATAAAAATGTTTGTTAACGGTCATCAACTCTACCCAATCTATTTTTCCTCCTATCTTTTACTGCTGCAATATATGCAACAGCCAGCAAACAGCTAAATTACTGGTTGCGGTTATGCCATTTCAAGTTGAGTGGCAGTGTATTGTGGTTTTCAGTCCCCCGATACTCAAGTCTGGCAAAACGATTACCTGCAAGGCACAGGATGTGAGATGTATACTGAGACTCTGTCCCCCTCGTTCACGGGCATGTCATTCACCCAGGCCAGCGAGTAAGCTTTTTTACAACACATGCTACACATACAATACAATAACTATATCGATAGAGTTTTTTGCAGTTTTATGAGAACCCACCTACATATTTTTTAATCCCATCCTGTTCACGAATTCATCCAGGGACGGACTGGCAAAACTTAAATGTATCATAATCTGCGCATACTGACCGTATAATTTGCTAACTTCAAGTCTTTTAAATTAGCATACTTATAACTAGTTTTTTAAATTAAAATGTTATGGAGATTTTTATTTTGTGAAGTGAAAAAATGTCAGCTTAAAAATTTGTATTTTTGATATTGGTCACACAAATTTATACATTTCTTCATTTCTTGTATTCACGTAATTTTAACTTTTAAATGTCCAAAGTACATCTTCAATAAGATCAACATATCCAGTGCAAATGCTTCAATGTAGGAATATTTTACTAAGTCTCTGATATTGATTCATTTAATTTATTAATTTGCAAAAACCTTTTTTATACCTGAGGTAAACGAATATAGTTGTACAGTTCAATTTATCTTAACGTTCGTATTGGTCCAGCTTAAGGGTATTAGTGCCTAAATCTAATGTACCGTTTTAATTGTATTCATATACTGTTCTATTTTACTTATCTTAATAACCAGATGTGATTTGATCTGTATCTGATAGCCATCTGTTTCGTGCTCTAAAGTCTGTCTCTGATCCTTCGAATTCCTTTTTTAAGTTAAATTTATTTACAGTAAATATATATTAATATAAATCTATTTTTAATCTTAATCATATAAAAATAGTAACTTCCTGGTTTTCAGTACCTAATGAATTGATAACTTCCCGAAAAAATAAAGAAATATTCCTGTTCCAAATTTACACTATACATTTTAGCATTTTTGTCAAATTTTATTAAAATTAAGTTGATGTATTTCTAACTGCTCCATAGAATAGTCAGTAATTATTATTTTTAATATGTTTGCAACTTATATTTATTTCTTTAAAGTTTGGGGGATGGAGTTTTAATAATAGAAAAATGCGTAGTATCAAATTTTTAATTCGGTACTCAAGCTTAATAGCTATTAGCCATGCTTGTGTAATGCCTTATTTACTTCTATGCTTCATTTTAATACCACATAGCTTTGCATGATTGTGCTGTATTAATGTTTACTTATATTTATTTAATACACTATCTTGCAGTTTTTCATTATTAATTATTCTGAATATTACACTATGTTAGATAAGTATTAATTTAAATATTAGGAGGTTGATTGAATAAATTTTATTTAATTATTACATTGCGGGTGAATTGTAAGTAGGTACTTATAAATCAATTAAAAAAAATACAAGTTTATTCAAACAACTTTTAATAGGATAATTTTGCATGAGATGGATCTAGATAAAATGTTAATAACAAACAAATATTAAGACTTTGTATCAAGGTATCGCCTAACTGTCCAAGTAAAAATATCTTCAATAGATGATAATGATTTCTAAGGATATAAAAATTTTAATTGGAAATTGACCTACCGTATCACAAAATCGTTTATATTTAATATTAATATACAGGGTGATACATAACTCGAGGCGAAAAATTAAGGAACATATAGTCATATTCTTGATCAAAAATGTAAAATAAATGTTTTGCCAGGAGGGCTTTGTTTCCGAGTTATTAGACCTGTTTAATTCTTTTTTAATTTCCAAATAAAATTGTTACCCATTTTATTTTCATTGTTTCTGTCGTTATTAATACCTATTTCTAGTACATTTCTAAATAAATTAATATTATTATTTTTTAATTATTATGCATTCCATTATTTTGTGCTTCGAGTTAAGAAAAATGCATATCACGTGTGCAAACTTTGAGGTCTAATAACCCGGAAACAAAGCCCTTCCGACAAAAAATGTATTTTACATTTTTGAACAAGAATATGACTCTGTATATGTTCCTTAATTTTTCGCCTCGAGTTACGAATCACCCTGTATAAATAAATAGATCCAAACAAATTGTCTTAAATGACGTAATTTGGCAACTCGGTAAACAGAATTGAACAGAGCACCACATGGATATAACACCCTGGGTGATAGTGTTTATGATAGACTCAAATACTGTTTGACAGATCAGCTTTTTGCTTACGAAACAAAAACGAGTTGATTTTACCAAAATATTTTTGCACATAAATAGTAAGCCTTGATAAGCTCTACATTTGGTGCCATTTAACCTTCCTTATATACCGTTCCCAAGATACTCATGGTAAGCATGATAAGTGGGACACCCTGTATATTATATTAATTATTTACAAGACGAATTTACATCAAAATATGTTTTTTAACTTTTATGTGTGTATTTGAAATATCCTCGGAAATATCAAATAATAAACATATCAAATCAATTTTTTTAAATATATTTTTCTAAGAACTTTTTGAGTGTTATGTTGAGCTCTGAACTTTACTTAATTAACGTTTCTATGGATACGCATACACTGTTGGTAATTATACAGACCCCCCCCCCCAAGAAATTATATACCCGAATTGGAAACAAAGACGGGTTGATTGTACGTAAAGCGTGTATTAAATAGTGAAAATGAACGGTGAATGTGTAACGCCCACACGGAGGGCCGAATGCGATGGAGAGAGAAGGCGTGTCTTTTTCTCTAGTGTTGTGTTATCTGTCTTTATTTTATACTCATTACCTACTGATATTATCTGTTCTTGTTTCCACATTGGTTACAAATTTTATTGGGTTTCTGTATAATTAGAAATCTAGCATGACGAAGCAAGTGAGTTTGCAATAGTGACGCAATTGTTGTTCAACAAACTAACAGTAATAACAGAGATGAGCATGAGAAGAGATACGTTAAATAAATATTTGCCAATAGTATATGTAAAGAGCACATTGTATTTAAATTAAAAATTTATACTGTACAAATGAACCGATAAGTGAACAGGTTCATTTTTATTACTTTTTCACATTCCAGTCTTACCCAAAGTATATTTCATGTAAAAATAGGTTTACCGAGACAAATTACAATTTTATCTAGATCGCTAACAAGTTCAAATTAGGCGTATCACAATTAGATAGTACTACTACATATAGAATATAAAACTGTGGTAGATTTATATTAATTGTTATTATTCTACATAGGTTATGTTTCACGAAACTCAAACTTCTTCTGCTGGCCATAGAAGTAAAGGGAATTGAGGGTGCGGACACAAAAATTTCAATAAATCCCCGGGGTGCAAAAATTGTAGCCAACACTCAGGGATTTTTCATAGCACAATCAGCCGATGAGGTAAAAAGGTAAGGTAGAATTTTTATATTTACCATTATGTACCACAAGATATTTTTTTGTTTGTTATATACAAGATAAGATATACAGATAAGTCCAGGATGCTTC
This sequence comes from Rhagium mordax, assembly GCA_963680705.1. Taxonomy (NCBI): domain Eukaryota; kingdom Metazoa; phylum Arthropoda; class Insecta; order Coleoptera; family Cerambycidae; genus Rhagium; species Rhagium mordax. The sequence continues at coordinate 12,646,528 of OY796659.1, read as the reverse complement.
GAACACGACAGGGATTGGGACTATGAGTGGCCGACAACTCTCAGTTCGAAATTTGTACATTAGGAGAAGGGCGCGGCAGTGCGCTGCGACCACTCACTGCTCAGCAGTCAGCGTCAGCAGACTGTTGTGTGATGTGTTGTTAGTAGTATCTCATTAACCGTGTTGGGATGTAGAACTCATGTCTGAAAGAAATTTGATTTACGTATTCTGGATCAACTTTTCGAAATTTTTCTAACTTCAATAATTCATCCTAGATAGGATTAATTATTGTAATTTTAGAAATCTCAAAATACATTTAAATATTTCCATTCTTTGTTTTTTCAAAAATGTGATTCTACAACATAAAATTAATTGTCCCTCGAGTGTTGCAGGTGTAATAAAAATTATTATAAAAGAATCCAAACAAGGAACAGTAGACGCGAGAGCCATCGGTTACAGCGCGGAGATCCACGATTCCCATCACTTTGTCCGCTCACCTACAACGGGCACAAGTAAATCACGCAAACTAATAGCCATGTTTGAACCTTCTCGGTCTTTACTGTATACAGTTAGTTGTATTGGATTCAATTCAAATAAAATTATTTTGTTAAAATGGTGTGCTCAAGTTAAAATAATATAAAATATGAATCTGAAATGTTTTGAAAAGTGAAAGAACATTTTAAAAAATTTCACAAAGTTGCTTATTGTGATGGACAAACACCTCATTATCTTCTTAATTAATGTGTTATTGTAGGGCTTGGTTTTACTGCAAAGCGTGTCACGATGATATAAAGGATGAAACACTAATCAAGAAATGCAAGTGCAAGAACTGTGAGTTTTTATTTTTTTAATCTACTTTTTCATAAGTTATGTGCAAATGTAACGGAAATATTGTGATTTAGGTCGTTTATATTATTCATCTTGAATTTATCATCTCCACTCTCACACATTTTTTTTATGTATTGTTTGTATATACTTAACACTTTCTTTATTCGATTAGCAACACTTTTACTGTTAAAAAAACTATCAAGCATCAAGCTAAGAATATTATGCAGTGTATTTTATCACTTTCTGAGCTTGGAATCGTGAGGAGAAACGAATGCACTATTACTAAAATTTAATAATATTAGTAATAATAAATCAGTTTACCCACAATTATTTACATTCGGTATATTCTGAAAAAGTAAGATGACACTATGATTACTGCTTGATTCTTGATTGGTAATTTTTTTACCTCACGATGTAAACAAAATAAATAAAAATAATGATCTTTTCTTTGTGTCAATTTAAAATGTTTATGGTGGCTTTTAGTGGCAGTTCAACAACGTAACTGGTCCCACGATCTAGGTAATTGATCTATAATTGACTCTAGATCTGTCTAGATCTTGCCTGACTGAGGATCAGCTCGTTCTTCCTTTTCTTAATTATTCCTAGTTTTTGTTTTGCTATCATGAATTTGTTATTTTTACTATGCATTTAAAATATACACATTCCAATTTTTATATCTCACTTATTATTAGGGATTGCTATTGGTATGTGTAGTATATAATACCAGAATTATTACCAATTTTCGTAGATTCCCTTTCGGTACTGGTTGCCACAATTCTTTTGGAATCTCAGAGATAACTCGACCTAAAAATTAGAAAATATTAATAATATTTGAACTACAGGTTTTAAATTAGTTTACAATTATATATTTTAACATAGAATTTTCAATATCATGTTTTCTAATTTTACATTAGATATTTCTGATTTCAAAAATTTTGGCAACTTGTATAAATAATTTGCTGAAAATTTTGCCTGTGTAACGGAATGTATATTGACACACATTCTGTACCCTTTTGCACATTCTATGCATGGTTAGGTTCATTTTTCATAAGAGAAAATAAATAAGTATATTCTTGTAAGTATAATCTTGAAAATTGTGCTAACCAGCGTTTTTGATCCATCAATTTGATATTTAATTTACCCTGGGCTTTTCCACAGAATTACAAATTCTACTTTGTGAATTACTAGGAAAGGTATATCTAACCCCTAACTGTATATAGTTTTTATTTATTTTTTTAATATATCATTTTTTTGGCGTTAAAGCTGAAGACGATTTTTGTTTTGTTTTTGGCTTTTTTTCCAGATGTCGGAATGATCATGATGCAAACTGGCATGGTCAAACAGGGTCTAAACTCCTACCAAAGATACCTGGATGGTAGGCCATCCTATATATTTCATGCTTCGCGCTGCTACTTATTGTTACTCAATGTATTTTTTTATTGTTTTTTCTTTTTTTTTTCAGTGTAGGCCGTTAATAAAATACGCAGGCTAATATGGCTAATATTCACAATTCTCACAAACTAATTAATTAACAAATATAAATTAATTTCTGAGATAAATCGTGTTTAATGATAACTGAGTGTGATTTTGGCATGCCAATGTCAAAACTAACTATTGCCGTCAATTTTATACGTAACTAACACAAGATTTTCACGAACATTATATATACATATATAAATTTAGATTTTCAGTGCACCAGAAAAATGGTAAGTCGATTTATCTCATGAAATCGAATCAAAACGACACAAACTTCAATAACAAAATCCCCGGCACTGCTAAGACTCGCTTGCCCAGTTATGAAGTTACTGCTAGTTCCAAATTGTCACGTTGCTTTAATATTGTCAGGTCAGCTAAATTATTTATAAATTCCTACTTTTAATTTTTATCCATACCGTAGGTGAATTGTCATTTATTATTATTTTCATTTTAAATCGTCTTTAACCAAGCCCTGTAAGCAAGACATATAGCACATAATAACCACCTTAACTTGACTCCCTATGCCCAGGGTTTATTTTGTAATAATTAATTTCTTTCCTTTATATGAACCAAAAAATAACAGAATACAATTATTCGAAACTAGCTGATGGACCACATTTTACGTACCTATTTCAGTGTTTAATAAAATTTTGACGGTGAAGGGTAAATTACGTAAATAATAAAATTAAATATAAATAGATGCATAACACGTATTTTTGTTACATTGAATTCAATTTTACATTTTTAATGTAAACAGGAAATTATTGGTTATTTTTTGGTGTCACCTCGCTAGGTAATAATAAAAAATTCGCCTCGACCTTTTGTTACGACTAACAATGATTTTTGTCTGGTTCGCTGTACAGTGGCTACGTTCAGGAAGGGTGTGAGGGCCATACAGTTGGTTGGCCGTGCAAGTACGTATACCAATCATCATACATCACTCTATATCACATAATACATCACATTTATTATTTTTCACATATAAGTATACACTTAAATTCACATGTGTGTAAATATATCGAACAAAAATTTTGGATTCCGAAAAAATATGTTTTCAAAAACCATCTATAGATGTATAAAATAAATATAACTGATAGCCAGCACATAACTTCTGTATGAGGAAGTATAGTAAAGTGCATTTTGATTAAAGAATTTACCATTTTGGCAATAATATTTGTAGAAAATAAAAAAAAAATGTGAAAAATTCAAAATCTTTTAAATAGAAAAATGAAACAAATTGTTTTAAATTATAGTCGTACCTCGTAAAACATCAATCCGTCAGGGGTTAATTAATAAAATTAGTCAGGCAGACACGTTTTTTCAAAAACTATATATTATTTTCAACAAATAGTATAAATTTCAATTTGGTGTTTTCAGTTGTAAAAATATTTTATTTTCATCGATTTAAAAAATTCATCAAGAATAGAAATGAACACTGAAACATTAGTCTGACGGGCTTAAAATAACTTTAACGGGTTTTTAAAATATAGAGAAAATGTACTTTGTATAACATTCACATCTAGCACACATGTCTAAATTTAGTATTTGTATCAGTAATCATCATCTCATTTATAAATTATTATCTTTCGATTTTTGTAACAGGTTCTAGGTCATTTGAACGATCTAGTCTCATAGCTTTATAAAGACAACTTTTTAAAAGGATATCTTACCATAGATCTAATGTCTATTTAATTTGTTTCTACAAATCAGCATCAGTCTACGATGACATCTTTTTATCTTTATCTTCAACAAAGATCCTCTAAATTTGTATATTTCCCTGCGTTAAAAAACATATACAAAGATTTAATAAAAAAAATTTGAAATTGAAAATTTAATTGCCTTCAAAATACAGCTGTTTATATATTAACACTTTTTGTAGTTTTGAAAACATATATTTTTGGATCTTACTGTTTGTCTCGTGATTTGTATTGAGTGTATCGAATATTTTTATGTAAAGCACTTTTTGTCTATGATATCAACACTGACATGGAAATACTTTAAAAATACTTCGAAATTTCTTACTGTGAATGTAAATATATCTATATGTATATATGTTCTTCCATAATTTGTTTAAATGAACAAGTCATTTACATAATTTAATTGTTATAACAAAAGTAACAATAAACATTAAACAAATAATGGGGGATTATGTAACATATTGCCAAAATTTCAAACAGTCTAACTTCAACATACTTGACTACTTCAATATTATACTAGGCTTGAATAATTATTTGTTTTTATATTATAAATGTGTTAGTTCGATGTGATATTCAGGTATAGTGGTGTGTTTTAGAAAAGTGTATTAGGTATACTTATTATGATTTATTTGTTATTTCAACCACAATACTTTCATTTCCATTTACTAAGTTAAATAGATGAATATTTGGGAAAAATTGTAAAACGGCAGTAATGTAACTTGACTATTCAAGATCTAAAAATCATAATAAGAGCAGCGAAAAATTTAAGTAAATTTAAGGGCCACTGTAATGTTTATCAATGATTCGTGTGGAAGTTCGTCACCAAAATTATCTAAATTACTATTTAACTAAGTAACTTCTTTTTTATTTCAATATGAACTCTCTGCAGCAGTCCATGTATTTTTTATATAATTGTTGCATATTCGATGCAACACTCAGTTTTTTAAAATATAACGTTATTTTTTAAATAATTCTTTTACAAGTACAATATTGTTTCACATCAGATTTTTTCGATTTCATTAAAAGAGACTTACTTTTTATTATTATAAGTGTTTTGAAAATAACTAACGGCAACTAATTTACTGCATAATTTAATATATTAATATCAATATTGAATATACACTGACCAACCAACCAACCAAAATTAACGCACCACCCAAAATTTACCATGATTTTGAATTTGATTTTTTTCTAAACCGTTTGTCTGATTTTAATGTTTTTTCTTGTTTTGTAGGTTAACTCTTTTGGAATATATAGCCGTGCCAATTTTAAGTAAAAATTATTTTTTCTCTGAATATAAGGCGTAACAATAAATATGTTTTTTTCAAAAATTCAAAACACCCTGTGAGAATCTCCAGCAGCAAAATTAAACTCCAGTTCAGACCCAATTGTAGCTTCATCTTTTCTTAACATTAACTTTTTCATCTTTGCTATTAAAGGAGATATACCAAGTACCAAGTGGGGAAAAATAATACATTTTTGTTTCTTGGATGCAATTTTTTTCTTATTTAACCGATTCGATTAAACTAGGCGTCATTTAGTTTAGAATGGTAGACGTGAAAAAATCAAAATGGCAGACACCTTTAAAAATTTATGTTTTTCCAGCTTTGTTCTTTATTAGAATCTAATTCAGCTAAAACGGTCCATTATTGGTTACGAAGATATGACCAATTAAAAAATACTAGTAAACTTTATTTAAAAGCATACATTATTGAGAATAACTGTGGAAAACTATAATAGGTTCAATAATTACATTACGACCAGCTGAAAAGTTGTCTATTCACCTAATTTCTTACCACACTAAGGAGGCTGGCCTTAAAAGCGTCATGACATAAATTTTTTTATTGGTCATATTTTCGTAATCAATTTATTTAGATTTAGCTCAATCAGATCTTAATAAAGAACAAGGATAAAAAAACATCAATTTTGTCTACCATTTTGACCTATACATTTTGTAACCTACTAAATTACCTATCTAATGACGCCAAGTTTATTCGAATCAGTTAAATAACAAAAAAATGGCATCCAAGAAACAAAAATTTTAGATTTTTTTCCCCGTTCGGTATATCTCCTTTAATAGCAAAGATAAAAAAGTGTTGAGAAAAGATGGGCTACATTGTGTCTGAACTGGAGTTTAATTTTGCTGCTGGCGATTCCCAAACGAGCGTTTGGAATTTAAAAAAAAAAAACATAGCGATATTGCCATTATTGTTATGCCCTATATTTAAAAGAAAAAATAATTTTTACTTAAAATCGGCACGGCTATACATTCCAAAAGAGTTAACCTACAAAACAAAAAACACAAATTAAAATCAGACAAACGGTTTAGAAAAAAATGAAATCATGGTAAATTTTGGGTGGTGCGATAATTTTGGTCGTCAGTGTATTTTAGAATTCATTTTTAATTTTTATGAAATAATGAAATAGAAGACCTTTTTTTTGCTAAATGCACCAGAAGGTTCTTGTAAAATTAAGGGAATTTTGTGCCCCCTCTTTACTGAATTAACGGTATCTTGTCGTGGTGATATAATTTTAAAATGCCGCTCAACCCGTACATAAAAAGCAGTAAGATTTATAACGAATATTTCATATTTTCAAATTTACTTCGAAATAATTGTTGTAATTTAGACAATGGCAGATGATGTAATTTAAGTTTATATTAGTATGGAACAGGGGATCCACGGACCACGACATACCTTTAAGGCATCGTTTCTTAACCTAGGGGTCACAGTTGGTTACTAAAAAAATTAAACGCATGTACGAAAAAACCTTTTATTGGTTAATTAATGAGTTTAAACAAATTTTACATAGTAAGAGGGTCGTGAGGTTGTTTACTATATTTTTAGCCTTCTCTGGGGGTTGCGACACTAAGGTTGACAAATGATGACTATTAAAACCAAATAAAAAAATTTTAGGAAAAAATTGCACACAGTGTGTGAAAATATTGGTAACCCATCTTTTTCTAAAATCGGCAAGAAAATCAAAATGAAAATTGATAAGAAAGATTTCAAATTGCATTAAGCAATTTTGATTTCTTTTTGATAGGTATTAGTTCCTTTTAAAATTGCGTTTTAGATCAATCAAGTTTTGACTTACAAAAATTAAAAAGGTATAATTTAAAAAATATATAAAAATATCTTTTCAAAAAAACGTTTTTGTTTTAAAATTGTTTTCTCAAATTTGAATCATAATTATTTTCACAAAACTACTTTTTGGTTTTGATAGTCTTGTTTGTTTTCCATACTTCAATATTCCAATACTTATAGATATGGTTAATTTAAATTTTATCAGCCACCACTAAATTTGAAATTTCCTACCACCAAATAAAATTATTAGGCCCATGCAGAAAAGGGCATCATTTAATCGATGTGGATATGCGTAAATATAAATATCAACTTGGTATCAATTTTGCTGTCACTTTACAATTTTTTCTCATTATTCTATAATAACAACCAAAAATTTTTATGAATTAACGTTTATCTATACTGATTTGACTTAGATATTATAATTATGCTTTTGCTTGATTTTAAATGATTTAAAAAATAGAATTGCTTCCTTTAATAATAATCTGTTAGCAATGAACTACTGGCTGCGAGGCCTATGGCCTAAAGCAAAAAAAATAAAAATAAAAATAAAATAAATAGTAAATAAAATAAAAGCTTTTAATAGTTTCCAAAGTGATGTTTCCTAGATTTCATCAATTTCTAATAAATATTTAAAAAAAACACACAAAACTGCATACAAATAGTAACATATATTGTATTAGAAATATTTGTCGGTAAAATATTTATTGTATAAAAAGATTGTAAACCCCCTTTAAAGTATAGATAAATTTGGTTCATCAATTTTAAAACCTCACAACATCATGAAACATCACACTCTCGTACATGATTTCACAATTACCCATTTTTAATTGACCTGCAGGCGAAGTGGACTTCCCATTCTCAAGTAAGTTACAAAAGAAATACTGACTTGTCAGCTGCTCAAAAAAAAAAGACGGACCATTTTCACGGGATCACTGAACAATCATAAGAAGACTCTTTAAGCTTATCTCTAAACAACTTTCTTTTCACTTGTCTTTCACTTTAACCTTCCTATACTTATCTTTGATTTACTAAATATTTTTGCGCATGTGTTAGCAAATCTGCATGCATAGATGTCGTGTTTTGTGGGAATGTATGAATGCCGCATGCATTGTATTGTATTGTACACTTTATTAGTATTTACATATTTAGGATAGATAGAATTTGATAGATACAAAAAAATAGTATGCTCGTCAATAAACTGTGCAGAATTCCTTAGAACTAAGTAAATGAAACTAAGGAAGAATGCCTTAGGCACATCTACTTTAAGTAGGACGTTATACACGCTGCTATGCCAATAGCAGTAAAATCTTTCCCAAGTTTATGGGAGCCATGAGATTCAAGACAGATATAAATTCCTTGTTTGTAACATGAATAGAAAATAAAATGTCCATAAGAAATTTTACAAGTAGGATGCAGTGTGACATAGTCTCCTACCTTTTTCTTACGGACAGTCTCTACAATGCCGAGTAAATGCCTTTCTATATATCGTTTATATGTAAATGACTCCTAAAATAACTTTTTTTCTTTAAAATGCCAAAATGCAGGCTTAAAATAAGGATAATTACGAAAATTTATTATTTCATATTTGTGATTTGTGATTTGAGGACCCTTCTGCAAAGAATTTTTAAATTCTTTAAAATATATTGTAAATTTGGAAAAACTACAGAACAAAATACTTTTGATGTGCTAATTTAAGAATACTATAATTACTATCGTCATTATTTGAAACGATAATGATATAGAAACTCTTAACGTGTATTTTCCGAAATACAAAATAAACTTCATAAAATTATTTCGACAAGGGTTTCTGTTAACCTGTGCTGTCCACAAAAAATATATATCTGCACCAGTATATGTGGCATACAGTTTTTTAAATTATCTTATAACAAATTAGAAAATTAGCAAAAAGAAATATCTAGAGTAGGGATTAGGTTTAAAATAGTTGAATGTGCGAGATTGGTTTATGGTTTACAGATGACCATCATCCTCCTCCCACTTTCACACCACCAGAGTTGCCCAAGAAGGTTCATGTCCGAGGTATTTCTCTAAAGTATTAGTCACCTTCCCTACCCCTTTGCACAAAATTAGTTTTAGCTAGTTTTATTTATTTTTGTTTCGTTTTGTTTTACACTTTTTTACTTGCACTTTTGTATAGAAAATACGTATGTATATATACGTATAGAATTTAAAGAAAATTGTACAGTACATTTTAGTATAGGTTTATCGATTCGTGAATGATATTAAATGGTATAACTGATGCCGATAATATACTACTATTACGTTAATTACTTAACATTTGTAAGTTGGTATTTTTAATTGAAAAAAATATACTTATAAATAAATGACTGGTTCTTGTGTCCTGTAGTATAGTTTGGAACATTTTGTTAAAACGATGTTTCATAATTTCGGTGGCGACCTTAATGTTATTCGTACACTTTTTGCATAGATACTGAACAAGCAGAGCCTGGTGAATGTTTGAGTATCGTTATTAGCATTACTACAAAATGTTAAGTAAGAATTATTTACAAATCGGTGTGTACATACAGGTAAAATACAGTAGAAACTGGAGCTACTTTCAATATTATGGTCAGAACCAATTTTTTTTATCGTCATTGACAGGTCTTTGATTAAATCAGTTGAATAGTCAGTGTAATGCAATAGTAATTTTTGTTACAAGTCCAGTAGATAACTTGTTGCAGTCGAGTAGATATTATGGACGAGGCGACGAAGGAGCTGAGTCCAGAATATCTAAACGAGACAGAACAACACCCAACGGACGTATATCGAATAACATTTTATTTCAACCCGTCAGTTATATCTATTTGTATAATTTGAAACTTGTTTAGTTTCTTGGGTCATTTGACATTTGACAGTTTTGACACTATTTTTTAATTTAAGGTTAATTTTTATATGTCAAATAACTGTCAAAAGATATAACAGTTTGTGATTTGTTCGTAATAAATTTCCGGAGGTTTCCGTTACATTACACTATCTAGTACCATAATACCTTACTTACCGGCCGCATATGAGTATTATGGACGAGGCGACGAAGGAGCTGAGTCCAGAATATCTAAACGAGACAGAACAACACCCAACGGACGTATATCGAATAACATTTTATTTCAACCCGTCAGTTATATCTATTTGTATAATTTGAAACTTGTTTAGTTTCTTGGGTCATTTGACATTTGACAGTTTTGACACTATTTTTTAATTTAAGGTTAATTTTTATATGTCAAATAACTGTCAAAAGATATAACAGTTTGTGATTTGTTCGTAATAAATTTCCGGAGGTTTCCGTTACATTACACTATCTAGTACCATAATACCTTACTTACCGGCCGCATATGAGTACTGTAATGTTGTACTTTCCGGACGGGATGAAATAAAAGAAAAATTTTGTCTGTTTATACAACTGATTCGCACTCTACAGCAAAACTCGACTCTAGTGTTTTATACGTATGTTGACAATAAATAGTAAAAAACGCAAACATGTCACTTCACATTGTAATCTAATATTGACATTCCACCTTGATCAAATGCCTTCAACTATAGGTACCTGATAAGCATAATTATTAATTTTATCTGTGTTATTACTAATGATGAAACTTGAGGCAAATACATTTTTCAGTTTAAATATTTCAATTTACATGTAAGTTGTATTTAAAATAGGTAAATCACATTTTTGAAGGTAAAAGTTATATACAGTGTGTTACAATTTGATCCGGAACACCCCTGAAAAATCTGACTCAGCAGCGCGATTTTGTTGATATTTTTATTTCATATAGGACCGTCCTAGATGTACGTGAAAAACATATTACGGTGTCCAGATTACAAAGCCATGGCTTGCTTGCATTTTTCAAAAATCATATTAGCGATTTTTTTATTCATAATCTGACAACGTAGCGTTATTCGGCACCCTTCAAAACGTAATCTCCCATATTTTTTTTGAAATTATTACTGTCAATAATTCTACTGTGAAGCAACGAAAATTGCGTTTTATGTTATTTCTTGCCTGAAGAATGCACGTAAAATAAACAAAGACGTTACTAAATAAATTTTTTCTATGAAGTTGCTCTTGTGATCTACTTCATTTAGCTCCAAAGCCTCCTAGATACTCGAAGTAAAGCATTTCTTCTTGTATTTTGTAATTTTCGTTGCTTCACAATAGAGTTATTGACAGTGATAATTTCAAGAAAATGGGGGAGAGTAGGTACGTTCTGAAGGATGCCGAATAACGCTACGTTGTCAGATTTTGAATAAAAAAATTGCTAATATAATTTTTTTTAAAATGGCGTCGAAAAAAAATCATAGCAAGCCATGGCTTTGTAATCTGGACACCGTAATATGTTTTTCACGTACATCTAGGACGGTCCTATATGAAAAAAAAATATCACCAAAATCGCGCTGCTGAGTCAGATTTTTCAGGGGTGTTCCGGATCAAATTGTAACACACTGTATATGTGCTTCTATACAGTAAAACGATACCTACAAGACTTGTAGACATTGTTTTACTCTTTACAGACCATGGCACATTACACAATACATTATTTTTCAAATTAAGAGCCAGTCCTGCACTTGCTGTACTCTACAACACTAGTTGAAAATCGCCACTATAGGCACAAGTTTCAAAAATAAATTTAGATATAAGATTGTAAAGTATATACAGGGTGATACCACTTTAAAAATATGTATGCATGCAGTAATTTCTTATAGTTTTAAAATAAACTAGTCACAATAACTATTCCATTTTGGAGGGATTTTTTGTCTTCCCCGAACTTATAATAGAAATTGGGCACAAACTCTGGAATATTCTTTGAAGAAATAAAAAAATACATTACAAGTTACAATACAATATATAATTAATATTGGATTGGCTTAGCTCTACAAATTACACATAATACAGCCATAAGGGGGCATTTATGAATTAACATAGATAGGTATGCAATGGACACTAATTGCACGTGAAATGTATTTCTTCATCTTTGCAAATAGCTTTATTTATGCTAACCTAACTAAAATTAAATATGCAAAACTGCTTGACGCATTCAAGGTGAAGCTGTTAAAATTATAATCAAGTGCGTTATAATTATAATAACAAAAATAAATATCTTTATTTGTGGCCGATATATGCACTTAGGGCTATCTTTAATATAGGGCATTTCACCCTACACTGTGGGTGACGATCTGGGGTGCAGGTGTAACAATTATTAACTAAGTCGATATAATATAGTACACCTTTTGTTAAATTGCTACCTTTGTTTTTCAGTAATAGTAACAGCAAATAATACTCTTTTATTCCGTAATGGAAAAATAGTTGAAATTATACCAGTATGTTAGTAGGTCGAGAGGGAAACAAATTTGGCTCTCACCCAATATATAGATATGGTGTGTTCATTATATATACTCCTTCTCGCACATTACTTTAGGGCTACGGTGTTTTGTACTATATGTGGAGTCATTATTATTATTATTATTATTATTCATAAATTTTAAAAACAATTTATATTTATCCATATGTCGAATCCTAAAAACTTATCTCCATTTAGTTGGCAAAAGGAGGCGTCAACCTGTCATTAACTGATGTACTCTTTTTCCAAAAAATTATCCCATATGCTCTTACCATAGATAAATATTTTCTTGGAGCTTCAACGTATTTGTCTCAAATGGTTTTTCTAAATTTAAATTTATAATAATTACCTGTATATATAATCGTTTGAACAGCGAAAGAAATTGAACTATAAATATGAAATGGTTTTGTAATCTGAGTAGATACTGTCAGAATATTAAAATTTTAAACAATATGCCGATTATTTAAGTTATTTATTTTTTGTTATATTTTAACACCTCCAATTTTTAAATTTTGCTTCTTGATAAACTCTGCTAATTTTCCTAGTTCCTTAACAGTCCCTTTTGCTTTTCCTCATTAATTTATTAATAAAGAATAATTTTAGAATTGCTCTAAGTTAGTCTACTAGCAAGCTAATTTTTATGAAAGATTTAAGTTGAAAATTTGGCAGGTTTTGCATTTTAATCGATTGCTTTTTGTTTCCAGGTGATATGAACCGACACGATGATTTGCATTGTAAGTCCATACAGGATTTTGTTTGTACCTATATATGTTAGATCATTAGATGTAATAACACACATGAAGCATGCATTTAGTGTACAAAAGGGTAACTAATGTATGGAAAATAAATATTACAAATAATAATTGCTGTTATATCGTAGTAATTTCTGAAGTACCTGTCATTTCATTCATTGCTAACTATGATTTCAAATTTTACATGTCTGTCATTTTTAATACAATGTATGAACAGTATTTGAGTTGAGAAATATTGTAATATACATATTACGTGATAATAATAATAGTTTGATACCTTACATCATTTATCACATTATTTAGATGATACATCACATATAAACTAATGTTTGAGAGTTTCTAATATGAATAACAAAGTGTATATCAACGCGGAAATTTAAAGCCTGAATAACCTTAAATATATCTCAATTAATAATTTGTAACAATATTTACAAATATTTGCGTTAAGAATGTAAAGAAATTGGAGTTTATCATAATTAACTTAACTCTCAAAAACAATTTTTATTATGTTTTAATAAAGGATATAAATTCTCGATAATATACCTATTATAGTAAAGGTAATTCTAAAGGAATATGAAAATCCAAGAAAGTAGAAACAAAAGATTTACAAATATTTAATCAATAAAAATAGTAATAAATTAGGTAGGTACTACAAAAGTTTTTCCATATCTCTAGGCTAAATGCCAATTGACACAAATGGTAGTAATTAAGCGTGTCACATTGTTCTTCGATAATTACACAGCAGTGTCCATAGTAATAAGCAGACAGAGGGATTTATTTCTAATTAAAGAAACTCTTACGCATCAAAGAGGTACCAATATCCGTAAATCTGTTACCTTAATATTTAAAGTAAATCAAATTGAAAAGTCGCTAATAACTTAATATTTTAATTATGATATACAAAATGTGATGTATGCATTGAATACACTTTATATACTTTGTTACTCATTTCAGGAATTTTTTTTAATAGTACTTATATATTCAAATATCAACTAGTCACATTAAATTTAAAATTAGTTGGAAGTTAGTTGGAAGTAATGAACTGAATCGCAAAAATCAAAGCATGTGTTCGAACGTCTTTTGTTAGGGAAAATATATACAGGGTGAGACAGTCTTTAATTAACAAATGACCGTGAAATTAAGATAATAAATTCGTGTAAACCTATGCCCTACATTTTTTTTTACAAAGATACAATGTGTCAAGAGTCGACATTTTTTTTCGTATTTGTAGAATGACTTATAAATAACTTTGGTTGTGAAACTTTGTTATTAATAAACAATACATAAAAATATATGATTTCAGCATAACTGGGTATTTTGTTGCTTCCCGATCCCCAGTAAGCGCTCTGTTGACTATTTTCTTTGGGCAATATTTATCGCACCATTCTTTTGGCAATATTTAAATCTACGTTCAATTTTTCTGAAAAAACAATTGTTCAAAAATGTGTAAAATGATTACAGCCCAAACGATTAAATATTCGGACGCCCATAAATTTTGTGCAAACAGTCCCATAAATAATTCAGGTTGTAAACTTATAGAAAAAACTTTTATTGACAGATACTTATACATAATAGTAACTATTATAGTAATACCGTTATTTTCTATACAGGGTGTTTCCTGATGAGTGACTGGCCATACGCAAGTGAGAAGTAGAGAACTCCAAGGCGGTTTCAGAACGACCTTTTTTTTATCCCCTAATGCCCTTCGTTTCTGATATTACAGCATGTTTTCTATTTTTTGACAAAATTTCAATCGGCCATATTTTTTTAATGGCTTTACCGAATTTAACCAAATTTGGCAGATATGTTTCACTAATAGATGTCTATACATTATTCAATAAACAAAAGAATAAATAACAGGGTCAAACATTTTTCATTAGGGGTCGTTACCTAAAAACATCACCCTGTATATAGATTTTGGCAATTTTCAATGGCAACATTAAAAGTACACTAATAGTGTACCTAAACCACGTATTTAGTTTTTTTGGCATATATTTAGGTAATGGTTTGAAAATTGGCATCGGGGTGATGTTTTTAGGTAACTACCCCGACTAAAAAATGTTTGACCACGGCCCTGTTATTTTTTCTTTTGTTCACTGAAATATCTAACGTGATTTAGGTATACTATTAGTGTACAGGGTGTTCAACATAACTTGCTACCCCCCATAATTTGCTTATTTTATAAGTTAATAAAAAAATAGAAAATTCTATCTTATTGCATTTTTCACATACTTTTTAAATATGTTATCAGATCATATCGATGTCAGAAAATATACAGTGGGTGCGAAAAAACGTGTTTTTCTTTAACGGAACACCGTATATATTTTTACATATTTGGATATGCCTGTTTTTTCTGATTTCAAAAATATATAATACTTGTATATATCGAGTAATATTAAGGAAGTTATTAATAAAAAACCGTTTGCAATAACAGATTAAATTATATTTATTTTATCTTTACAACAATCATTATTTGAAGAAGACGAGATATGATCTGATAACATATTTAGAAAGTATGTGTAAAATGCAATAAGATGAAATTTATATTTTTTTTTATTGCCTTATAAATAAGGAAATTATGGGGGTAGCAAGTTACGTTGAACACCCCGTACTTTAAAAGTTGCTATTTAGGTATTTATTAGTGTATTTTTAAAGTTGCTATTGAAAATTGTCAAAATCCATATACAGGGTGATGTTTTTAGGTAACTACCCCGACTAAAAGATGTTTGACCACGGCCCTGTTATTTTTTCTTTTGTTTACTGAAGGATGTAGCCATCTAACGTGGTTTAGGTATATTATTAGTGTACTTTTAAAGTTGCTATTTAGGTATACTATTAGTGTACTTTTAAAATTGCTATTGAAAATTGCCAAAATCTATATACAGGGTGATGTTTTTAGGTAACTACTCCGACTAAGAAATTTTTGACCACGGCCATGTTATTTTTTTCTTTTGTTTACTGAATGATGCAGACATCTATTAGTGAAAACATATCTGCCAAATTTGGTTCAATTCGGTGAAGCCATTAAAAAAATATGGCCGATCGAAATTTTGGCAAAAAGTAGAAAACATGCTGAATGTCAGAAACGAAGGGCATTAGGGGTTAAAATAAAGGTCGTTCTGAAACTGCCTCGGGGTTCTCTACTTCCCACTAGTGTATGGCTAGTCACTCAGAAAACACCCTGTATATAAATTCTAAGTAAAAAAAAACGGCAAACTACGTGGAAATACGTGGCACCGAAATATTCGTACACCACATAATGCAACCCCTTTTTTTTAGTTATAAATCAGAAAACAAAGGTGCTACTGTTGAAAATAGATGTTTATAATGTATATTAGTGGATATAAATTTTGCTATATGTTTCTCAAAGCAATCAATTCATTTATGAGGCTATTTGCTAAGGATTTCCGAATATTTTGGGTTCTTAGTGTAAAAGTTGGTTGCACGATATAGTATTAAAACAAAAGTACTCAGCAAAAAAATAATTAGGACCTTCCATTTTTTTAGCAAATACTCTGCTGTTGGCTAACATTTTAGTATATCACATTTAAAATCACATTGAAATATCATCTATTAATAAGAGTTTTGGCATATCTGCTTCTACAGTAATTACTTCCAGTTAAAATCCTTTCACCTAGTAATAAAATGTCGTCTTTATATCACATACGACTGACATTGTTCTTCACCTTTAGACATTTCATCTAATAAAATCTTTAATGGGTCTGATTGTTAACATTAGTCCATTTGAAATATCCATAAACAATTTTTAACATATTTAGTTAGTTACAAATTTATTATTGTGTATGTACCTTTGTGTTGTCCTTCATTCTGTATATATGTATGTCGTTTATTTAAACATAGATTTAGATTGTTATATTAATTCGCTTCAAAATGTTTACAGTGGGTCACAGAAACCAGAATCACCGGAACAGTACAGTACCAACAGCTAACATGGTTAATTCTATAAAGCAAGTAAATAAAGTGAAACCGAATATCACTAGATCAGCGACAGATAATATGGTATCACCAGGTTATAATTCTAGGTAATATAATAAAATACTTATAAATTACTTTTAACCGTTACAATATTAACTGCTTTTTCAATAAAATTTACCAGAATCATAATGTAATTTTTTATAGGTATACACCAAATTTTATTAGACTACGAAATCACTTTTAACACTAATCAGTGTGCTAGTGCTATGAGGGCACTGCATGAATTTTTTGACACAATTTGTACACATTTACCACTTTTTGTTTCTATATAAAGCAAGAGAAACATTTTTACTATATATGTACAATAAAGCCTAGCCATTCATGTATCTACATCTGTTAGAAAATAACAGAACAATAAAATTATGTAATGTGCAATATGGCGGGTTCTTTCCGCATCTGGTAATGTTCTAATGCACTATGTTACTATTTCTTGCCATTTTGTTGTTGTTTCTCCCTAACACTTGTAGATGCTATTACTACTGATAATTCTATTTTACTAATTATGGATATTTTCTATTATTTTGTAACATGTGTGGATATGGGCAAGGTTCAATATCTTTATTGTATACCTACATTTATTTTTGTCATTTACAAATATCAACACTTTATTAAATTAACATTACAAGTATTATATTAATGTAGAATGAGATTTTATGATTTCAAAAAATCACTCAAAAAACACTAATTTTTTTATGAATTATCGTAAATACCTAATTTAATTTTTTTTTTTTTTGAATTATGATTATGGCCAATAACATATATTATTTTAAGGACTCGAGAATCCCAAGAGTTGCAACTCTTGGTGTGGGGCTGCTTCCAAAGTAGTTTTTGCTGGATACGAAAACACTGAATACTCAACACAACGTGCGTTTCGAATCGAATTCGTATCATCGGGTGATTCTCGAAACTAGTTTTAATCACGATTGGCGAAATGTGTGTCCAGTTGTAAATATTTGGTGTTTTAAGTCCAACGGACACTAACAAGAACTATAATTTTATTTTACAATATAACTGGTTATAAAAAAATGTTTTTCTTGTGTTTTATCCAGATTTTATATAGTAATATTAAATGTGTTATGTTAAAGTTCTGTTTCACGTTAATATTGGTTCTTATAAAATGTCTTTCTTGTAGTTTATTCAAGGATTATCTTAAAAATACACTTTATATGTTATCTCCTTTATTTGCAATAAAATGTGGTGTGCTATCAGCAGTGTGCTGTTTTCAGAGCGCCGGAGCAAGAAGCTACGTCTTACGCCGGCTATCATCTAGCCTATGAAGTGAAAAAACTCATGTACGCTTAAGCCAATACTTACACTTTTCACTTATATCTGTTGCTGCTTGCATTGCTTGTTTTATTAGCTAAATACATCAAGGATATAAAATTTTACCTTTGGGCTACATCACTATACAGATGTTACACAAATGTTATATAAACGTGGAAAACAATGGATGATCAAGTGGCTCAAAAGATTACCTTGTTAATGTTACACACTTTTTAAAATATACAGCGTATACAAGTATTATATGTCATTTTTATAAATTAAATATACATTAAAACTGAATTTACATTTATATTTAATGGTTAATATTTCACTTATACATAAAACAAAAATATAGTGCTTGACACAAGAATGTCATTTAATCATTTATTCATGGCGGCTAATGAGTAAAATTGATTATCGCGAATTGCTTTGTAAAATCGATGACATGGTTCTATTTACAAATACCATGGACATTTTTACCTTCACGTGGGAGCAAAATATTTCATATTCTTATTATATGATTGATTTCTCGAATTAAAAGCAATAAGTTTTAGATTATGCTAAAACACATTTTATGTTCCTTGATGTATCAAATTGACATTTTGACTATTTTGCATTCTTTGTATTGTTTGTACTAAATGTTTTTTGTAATCTCCCAGATTAATACATTTTTATTGTTACATTATGGATGTGTTACGTAGTTTTATTAGTAGTTCTAATTAAACACTGCAAAATTGGTGAGTCGCATATGTAAACTAAAACAGTTCAATCTTAAAATCGATTACAAAAGTATAGCACAGTTTTTGTGGTGATCTATATCCGGCTTACCTAAATAAAACAAATTAAATTTATATTCAAAATCATTATTTTTTTACAGAAGACAACCCTTGACCCACGTTAACAAAAAAATTCCTCCTTTTGGGAAAAATTCTTTCCTTACTAATTCTAAGAACTGTATATTTTTTGTGTACATGAGGTATAGTGACATGGATTATCTGCATGAAGCATATCATAGTCACATATCTATTTTAGAAATGCCAGTTATAAAACTCTGATGATCTTATTACCTCTTATCATTAGTGACTGATGATCCTAGTGGAGAGATTAAGTTAAAATATTCAATTCTAAAGACATTTTGTAGTAATAAAAATAAAATATAAAAGAAATTCGAAATTTGTTCATCAAGCCAGATTGTCATGAGAAGATAGTATTTTACTATTTAGTTTAATGGATTCGTGATTCACAGTGTTCTATATACGAGTAGTTTCATTCTTCTTAACATTTTTCCTGGTATATTACGAAGAGTGTTTTATAAACTTTTGTTTTTGCTTCTTAAACTTTATTTAATATTAGCAATAATTTACAGTTTCTGCGTTTACTTACTATTGTCATATGCTATCTGCTGATAGTCCAACCAAATATATATACTCATATATGTATTATATATACCACAAAAACTGATCAATAACACAAACAAGATGGTAGACGTACTTTACATTTACAAATTAAATTTGCTCTCTTGGAAAGCTATTTTAAGTATAAATTAAATGTGTAATTGGAATAAATTATATATTTAATTTCGTCACGGTGTAAGTATAGAAAAATGCTGTGTAAAAAATATACAGAGGGTTCTCGAAAGTGGGACTATTTTTAACATAATAACATAGTAATAATATTCATTTTGAAAATATGTTAACAAAAATATAAAATTTTTAAAATATTTTTTTGGATTGAATCACCACTACTGAAACAGTGCTCTCACGTAACATACTACTGCCTTATGTGACACTCAAATCACAACCTTCCAGTGACTTACAATAATTTAAATATATTGAAATATGAGTATCTCCTTGTTATTATGAACCTTTCACAAGGGTGATTCTAGTCAATAAATTTAATATGAGAAGTACTAAGAGAAAATGTCCACTTTCGAGATCACGACGAAATTAATTAAAAGAAATGCAAGTGCAAGTGATTTAAATAGAAATATTATAGCAATATTTCTAGACTTACTTCTCAGAAAATATAATGTGAGATTTATATTTAGAACTTAAAGCAGAGCTAGGTATTTTATACGATTATTATTTTTTACTCCATTTCATTGTATTAACACAACAGAAGCAATAATATTAATTCTTTGATCTTTATACAAATAAGTAAATGATATAGGTAGTATTTTTTTTTGTCAATTAAATAAGATTGATTTAACTCTATTACTGCAGTTTTGCTAAATTTAAGGAAAACAAAACAGAATTACTCATTTTTTAATATAGACTGGAAACAGTGCTTCCGGTAAATATTAACTATGAATTTAATAAATAATTGCTATAAATTGTATAATATATACATCTTGCGAAAATTTTTCACATATTTTCTACAAAACAAACCAAAAATAATAATATGCATTATATTCTGCTAAAAAACGAGGTATAGAGAAAAATCTAAATCAGATTTGTTTCTGCCATCATCTTCCATTAATCCCTAGCTATTTTGCAAATTTTTATCATAAGAATACGGAATATATACATTTTTAGAATGTAAATTTGGCATGCATTTAACATTTAAAACTACATTAATCAATATTCTCTGTATAGAGATAGTAAAATTTAGGATAGAAATTTTAAATCATATCTAGACTACATTTGCATGCAATAAATATTCTAAAAATTAACAATTTCTTAGTGTAGGTTCTGTTAAATAAAACTAATTTTTCATGCATAGAGAATGAGCTAGAATGGTAGTGCTAGTTTGTTCATAAATTTGTTTAGATTTCTTTCAGTCCATAAAAACAATCGAAATTTTACAGGCCAACCAGTAGAAGTAGTGGAGGAACCAATCAAAATAACAACGGGGTAGCGTTACCAGTTGGTCTGGCTGATGACCAGGCAAAAGATTTTGACTTTGAAAAGACTGAAATGAAATATGATAGCACGGGAATGTTCCACTGGGGCCCAGCGAAAAACTTGGAAGAGTGTATATTGGTAAATCAACTTTTCAATTAATGAAATTTTTTAAAGGAAATAATTTTTTTCATGTGAAGATTCTTAGAAATCTCAATCATATGATTAAATAAAAAACTATTTTTTATTTACTGACGTTTCGGTTTTAATAACCATCTTCAGAAAAAATTTGCATGTTAAATTACATTAGAATTAATGTCATATAAATTTTATGTCTGCTTATGCAGAGATCTTAAAAGTTGTTTTAAATCCATCTTCGTCCAATTTTAACATGATATACGGGGTGTCCCGAAACTCCTGCCTTCCCCTCTAGGTGCTAATTCTCCATGCAAAAATAGTAAGAAAAGTTCCTATAAACATGTGTCCGGAAATGCTTCCTAAGGGAGCTACGGCCCTCTAAGGATTAGGTGTTTTTACTAATCTCGGATATAATTTGGGACAACTTTATGAAACTTGGTTAACTATTTTTAGCCAAAATTAATTTTATCCAGGGGCGAAGAAACGAGGGGTCCATGTCATTTGTTTCTACATATTAATGTTTCAAGTTGACATTTTACGCAATATTTCGTTTAGACCGCTTTTACTCGAAAACGGCTTGCCATATGGGTAATTGTAAAGAGGACCTTTTTTATGCAGAATTAACCAGGGAATCATAATCAGGGATTAAAATACTAAAAATGGCAACTTGAAACATTAATATGTAGAAACAAAGGTTTCTCCGCCCCTGGATAAAATTAAATTTGGCTAATACTGTAAAACATTAACCTTTAATGACCGAAAATATTTAACCAAGTTTCATAAAGTTGTCCCAAATTATTTCCGAGATAATTAATAAAAACACCTATTTTTGCGCCATCTTTAGAGGGCCGTAGCTCCCTTAGGAAGCATTTCCGGACACATGTTTATAGGAACTTTTCTTACTATTTTTGTATGGAGAATTAGCACCTAGAGGGGAAGGCGGGAGTTTCGGGACACCCTGTACATATAATTCAGAGCATGATTTAAATATTACATAAAAATCATGCCGTTTCATCATGTATAGTCAGTAGTCACTAACTATAGCTTAAAATATTTTAGGATCGAAATCAGGCAGCGATGACAGTACTGAATGGTCATGTAGTGGTTTGTTTATTTGCCGATCCTGATTCGCCACTTATAGGACTTAGAAATTTAGTAATGCCTTTGCGAGCAAGCAATTTCCATTATCATGAGCTAAAACATGTAGTAATAGTGGGTTCGGTAGATTATATAAGAAGAGAGTGGAAAATGTTGCAAAACCTACCAAAGATATCTGTTCTTAACGTAAGTAAATAATATATTGGCTGGTGTTTTGTTTGATTGTTAAACGTTAAATAAATATTTTTAATATGCACATTTTTTTATTTATTTTACGTAACATTTAAATGTCACAATAAATAGAGTATAATTTAATTTAGCGCACAGTTACATAATTTTTTTTAGGGTTCTCCTTTAAGTAGAGCCGATCTCCGTGCTGTGAATGTAAATTTATGTGATATGTGCTGCATTCTATCAGCTAAAGTGCCAAGCAATGATGATCCCACATTAGCAGATAAAGAGGCTATATTAGCATCTCTTAACATTAAAGCAATGACATTCGACGATACAATAGGAGTTCTAAGTCAGGCTAATGGGGCTAATGAGGCTGGTACGCCTGTTGGTAGTCCTATTATACTTCAAAGGAGAGGATCTGTGTACGGAGCCAACGTACCAATGATAACAGGTTTGTGTAAATGTACACTCAGGCCCGGACTGGAGCGGCGGGCAACCGGGCAAATGCCCGGTGTCCCGCTGGCTTACGAGGCCGGTTGGGCCATCGCACAGTGGGACCAAAGTGACTTTTTTTGTTCAAATCAGTCTGCAGGTCATAATACTTGACTAATCGAAAAGTTATTTTTTTTTAAATCTTCGTTTTTTAATTGCCTGTCGATCTGCCGAGGTAGATTTTCGATTTTGCCCCTAATTTTTTAAAAACTTTCCATAGAAGTTTGAATTTTTATCAAAAAACGGATTTTTTGTGTAAATATATTTCTTAAGTAATAACGACAATTTTTTTTTAAATATTCGTTTAATGATAGCCTATAGGATCGATCTGTCGAGCTAGATTTTTTATTTCTGCCATTAACTTCTGAAAAATTAGGGGCAAAAATCGAAAATGACAGATCGGTAAGCAATTAAAAAGTGAAGATTCCAAAAAAATTTTGTCGTGATTACTTAAGAAATACGGTTCTGTAAATAGTGATATTTACACAAAAAAGAGAAGTTATTTGATGAAAATATAACTTTCTTTTTTATAATTAATCTGCAGATCTTAATACTTACGCAATCGGAAAACTTTTTTTTGAAATTTTAGCTTTTTGCCCGTCGATTTCTGTTGAGGTAGATTTTCGATTTTGTCCCTTACTTTACAAAAATATCCAAAGAAATTCGAAAATTTTTCAAAAGTTATAGTGGCAAAAATAAAAAATCTAGCTCGACAGATCGATAGAGAATCACGAAGGTTTCAAAACAGAAATTGTCGTGATTACTTAAGAAATTGAGTGATATTTACACAAAAATCGAAAATCTACCTCGACAACGAAAATTTAAAAAAAAGAACTTTTCGATTGCTTAAGTATTAAGACCTTGAAAAAATAGACCCCACTTTCCCCCACACGATCGCACGCTAGTGAGCAATATCAAAGTTTATTGCGTCAAAACAATTACATTTTGAGTACCTATACAGTATATTCACTTTTGAACCAAAGCAGTTTGTGAGTGAATAGGAGATAGCAGTAAAGCGAGTGCACTACACATGCGTGACTGCATGTCGATCTCAGAATGTTAGCGCTCTCGCTTTATTCTCTCCTATTCACTCACAAAGTGCTTTGGTTGAAAAGTGAATTTACTGTATATTTCCAACCTAAATTTGAAAGGAATCAGTTTTTTAATTCCTGAGATACGACGGTGTACGTACTTATGAAAAGTGAAACACCCTGTATATAAATTGTACCAATAATACTTTCATAACATTTAACATAAAAATATGGCTTCAAAAAAGTATTATCTAGGCCGTCCTCGGAGCAAAATAATGTGGGTAAACGAAAGAAACTTTCGGAAAGGGTTTTGTTTCTAGGGGTTAGTAGTTGAGGGGCGTCTATCAAGTACGCTACAAATGGGGACTTATTACTTACCCCTCGCTGTCTCTTTAACCATTTAACCACGCTTCTTCTTGAAACTTCACGTCCTTATTCATTTAATGAAGTCAGAACTCCTCCTCCTTTCCTTCGGAACCGTTCCAACTCTGAAAATTTGAAATTTCAGCTTCCCAAATTACTTACACTTTGGTTTTGGGGGTAAAAAACCCAAAATTATCAGTAAAAATATTGGTGGGTGTAAAAATTAATAACAATTGAAATATTAATGGAAAGTGCAACTTTTCAATTTAATCTGTTATAAAATTAATTTAATAAATATATTACACTAAATTTTTAATATGATCTTGTGCCTTTTACAGAATTAGTAAATGATAGTAATGTACAATTTTTGGACCAAGATGACGACGATGATCCCGACACCGAATTATATTTAACGCAACCTTTTGCATGTGGTACAGCATTTGCTGTTAGTGTTTTAGATTCACTAATGTCTACAGTAAGTTTACTCTACTTACTACACATTTTAATGACTATAACGATAATATTATTTCTAGACTTACTTCAATCAAAATGCCTTAACACTTATCCGATCGCTAATAACTGGAGGTGCCACACCTGAATTAGAATTAATTCTAGCAGAGGGAGCAGGACTTCGGGGAGGATATAGGTAAACAAGTAATATTTTATATTTGTAAACTTATTTACTTTACAAAATGGCTGTTATATCGAGAATATTTTAAATTTACATTAGCATGAAAAATTCTTTACAGGGATAATACAGAGTAAAAGTTGTGTGCGTTTAATTTAGATCCGTGAGGACAGAGAAACTGCACTTGGGCAAAGCCTGAATTTTCCCCAATAAGTTTAGTGCCCCATATTTTTGACCTCCCTTGCACAGACTGGATACACATGCTTAGTTTAAATTAAAAAAAATTTTATTAAAATTTTAGAAATTAACCCCGTGATGATTTATTTGGATACCAACAAATTTACAAGTGGTAAAATCCTCAAGTAGTCACAGTTGACAACTGCCTATAATATTAGTTGTCATTGTTTTCATATTTTCTTTGAATTTTGAGGCTCCCCGCACTTAATCAATTGTTCGATTTGTAAATCATATCCTCCAATTAAATGAATATAAATTTCTTCCTATTATACCTACGAAGGAGTATAAAATTTATAAAACTGCTCATTTACAGTACCGCAGATAGTTTGTCAAACAGGGATCGGTGCCGCGTAGGCCAAATTTCCCTATACGATGGACCCCTTGCACAATTCGGTGAGACTGGTAAATATGGCGATCTATTTGTGGCTGCCCTTAAGCAATTTGGAATGCTTTGTATAGGACTCTATAGATTCAGAGATACAAGTTCATCTTGTGATGCCAGTAGTAAAAGATACGTAATAACTAATCCACCAGATGATTTCCAGTTATTACCAACAGATCAGGTAAAATAACAAGCTTTTGTTTATATGCTAAATTTTAATTGAGGTGGTTCTCTCCCATAGGTTTTCGTTTTAATGCAATTCGATCCTGGTTTAGAATATAAACAAGTAAGGGGACGAACGGGTACTGGTCAAGGAAGTGGAACAGGAGGAGGAGGAACGAACAAAGATGAAAACTCTTGACTACTGCTATGTAGCGCCCTAACAGATGGACCCTACTCGTATATATAGAAAAACAGAGGTCCAAAATATTATACCCACCATTCCAGAATCCTTTTCCAATTTGTATGTTAATTATTATTAAGTTTTGATTAAGTTACAATTTATATCTTTCATTTAAACTCACGTGTGTTTTTCATGCTTTCCACTTGTAAATATCATAGTAAATAAGGGGTTACTTTTATCTGTATATAATATTTCAGAAGAAATTATGTGCTATATTACCTTTTTTTAAACCATGTTGTACATATTTTTGCGTAGGTACAAAATAATTTATAATATATATATTTTTTAAAGGACTCTAGTTACATCCCAAACAAATATAATATATAAGTAACATTTTTAAAGTAAATGAACAGATTTTAATATAGAAATGACATACAAATCCTCCGGTTTAAGGCTAAGGGTAGGAGTTAGTTTTATTTTTGTTCTAAGCAATTTATTTTATCAGATAGTTTTTTGTACTATTGTTTCTGTGAGACCAAAGTCGGGATAACTCCCTGAAGAAATTTAGCCTTAAGTAATTTGTTAAGACCTATTTTTATCAGGTTAAAAAAGTCACGTATGTATTACTTTTACTAAATATCAGATTTGGTAGGCATTGTGTTGGCATGTGAAATTTTAGATTCGTCAAGTAATTTTTGTGTCTAAAAGGGCGCAGAAGAATCCATCAGGAATTTGGAAGGTTTGTTAACATATTTTGCGAGAAATATTATTGTCATAAAATTTCGTCTCTTCAATTCTTGAATTGAAAAGTTACAATTGAAATTTTGACAGTTTCAGGTTTTCTACGCGTCAAAAATATAAGGTTTGTTAAGCTTAATTGTAATCTTTCAAACAAAACTAAAACTATTGATTTTTTAAGCTACCACAAATTTATTAATAAGGAGCTAGTGGCAATTTTGGTATAGGAATTCATCGTCGTTGATAGTAATATGTATATAGTTTACAACTATGTGAATTAGAAAAAATTAGAGTTGAGTTTAGATCGCGCTGATTTTTGAAAATGAATTCTGAAATAGAAAAAAAACTATTTTAAATTATTATTATATCATGTCATTGATATATTGTATTAGAGGAGCTATACACATAATAAATTTACAAAAGGCAGCAACCTGCAAAAATATTCTTTATGAATTCATTTCATCGTCTTTTTTGTTGATATTTTTGGTTTCAATACAGTTTCTACAACAGTATAGAAAAAGAGGCAGACATAAAGATATCTGATTAAAGCCACAATTCTAGAAACAAATATTTACATTTTCTGTTTTCTAAAGTTTTCTAAATCATGATAATTATAATGTTTTATTCTTTTTTAGTTTCAATAAACGTTCATAAATTTAATTTTTTCTTTTCTCTTCTAGTTGTTTTCCACACGCTCGTAGAAAAAAAAATATCTTTTCCACACTTGACTGCTACCCGAACGACGCGTAGCGGGTAGGTATACGCGGGAAAGTATCACTTTCCGCACTTATTAGGAAAATAACTATTAGTGGTAGTATTTGTAACCTGTATTCGCGGTATACACAGGTATACAGAGTCACAAGAGAAGAGAAAAACTTAGCTATAATTAAATCAAATAGTATATGAATAAAGGCAAAAAAATATTTTTGACTAAGAAAGTCGATATCTCATTACCTGCCTGTCTTAGAATAATCAGCATTGAAATTATCTGCCTTTTCTAGGGCCTGGGCCATCCGATTTAAACGACTGGCACATCACTCGAAAGCTTGTCTCTTGTAGAATCGGCGATTGGGTTGCTTTTTTTAAACAGTTAATTTCTTGGGTGACAAAAAGAGTGTTACCAAAATGTTGAAGTTTACCTCTTTGCAACTTTGATAGGAGCAAGTTTTTAAAATTCGTTTTTATGTCATACTGTACCTTTGGAAAGTACCTCTAGACGTTTTTGGCAGATTTTTTATTAAGGCTCTAGAACGAGCACTTGAGCACTTTAGTTAATAAAACAATTAGGCTTAAAGGCAGACACGATGAAATGATTTTATATTTTTTTTTAACCAAATTTGCAATATTTGCAAAATTAACTGAGGAATCCAAAAATGCACAAACATATAGGGCGTTCCATTGAAAATAACGAAGCTGTGTAGCGTCCAGGCGAAATGGAACACCCTGTGAGATGTGAAGTATTTTCTGTATATGCACTGCATGATTCGGTGCAACTTTATTTGAAACATTTTTTTCTTAAATTTATAATAAGATAGTTAAGGAAAAATCAGCTTAGATGGAACACTCTATATAAAACTAATGGATCCAAGTTGTTATGATAATTTTATTGTCTATAACGTAGAATTCTTATTACTAACATTATTTCCATGACATCAAACCACCAAATACATAACTCGATGCACAATTTGTGAACTAAATTAATATCATCGAGATATTATGTTTTTATTTTGAATTGATGGCCATTTTCATTGAAGTTGGGTTTAATTGAAACGGCAATATGTATTCAAAAATTTATTATATGCAAAAAAAAAGAAGTTTTTGTCTGTCATTTCAAATCACCATTCAAGTGAAACCAAATTTTGCAAATAAGTATTATTGGATTGGCTTAATTTCAATTATTTCCAATTTGGGATGTAAATATTATCTAACATATTTTCTATCTCGTTTTAAATGTTACATCGCAATTCTTTTATGAGAAACGTTTAATATGTACAACTTACAACTTCTAAAATTCAATAAGTATGTAGTTCATAATTTCTATTATTTCGCAATGTGTCATAGCAATATCTAAGTGTTATTCATAATATTTTTTAAAGTTCAATTTTTTATGTGGGTGTTCTACTAACAAACATTCAGTGACGGCGCTACAATTAACACTATTTCTAACTACATTATGAACTCTTTAGTGCTTTACCTTTAACGTGAAAACATTATAAATAAAGTTAAAAGATAACACATCGATAAAGACAAAGACAATTTTAATAAAATTTTGTACATATAGCTATAGCGATAATGTAACGCAATTAAAAAAAAACAATTCATGATATAAAGCTGTTGTGCCATCTGTAAATAGACTGAGTGATTAATGAGCTTTTTTATAGGTTGTGTAAATGATATAGATATTTTTTAGTAAAGTACAGAGGTGGGTATATAAAGACCTAATTGTTGATATGGAATTAATTTGTTTTATATAGTTACTTGTTACATTATATTTATCAAACAGGGTGCTATGTCATTATGTATTGGTTTTTCACTTTTTTTTATATACTGATATATAAATAAGATGTGGACCACTCCTGCATCTTTCCCACTTTTTAATATATTCACATTAAATTTTATATGAGAAAATTATGGACAATTTCCAACTTTTTGAGACTATGCTGCTTTGTTTATTACTTCAGTTTTTATTGGGAAATATTGGCATTTTCATGTTCTCGTGCTGAAGTAGAATGGAATAAAAACAACTTTAACAGTTCATCTGAAATAAAAACAATAAGTATGTGATTCTTTTTTCAACCAACACCATATAAATTTCTCAGAAGAGTGTAGTGTAAATAGAATATGGCTTTTATCCTATCAAATTACTGAGCTTTATTTTAAATTTGTTTAGTTGTTTTTATTTCTGACTTTTCTGAACCGATAACAAGATTAATTGAATTGTGTATAAAAATATATTATATGTGTGAGCCAGGAAAACTGCGTCGACTAGGCACCCTGTACAGAGAAAATTTTTTAAATAAGACGGAATTGTAAGATATGATAAATGTACATTACAAATATTTAAATTGTGATATTGTAAATATTTAATTATAGTAAAGTTAATTCTCTGATTTCTACACAATAAATAATTAAGTGTGAATAAAAATTGAAACCGTGAAGTTTTAGTGTAGATACAATTTTATTTTATTTAGTAATACAATTGAACCGACCCTTGGGTGTAGTAAATTAATTTTTTGCACAGTTTTTTATAAGAGCCACATATAAATGAATGATAAAAATTAAGTGAAATTATAATATATAACATGGGGTCTAATAAATTTGACATAAAACCATGATAAAGAAATATACATGCTTTAAAATATAAATAGATCAAGTTAAGTCAATGTTTATGCAGAGCAAAAAATACATTAGAGGGAGACAAAACCCATCTCTGGCGAAGACGAATTTAAATACTTTAAATTTGGAATGCTACAATCTCTCACATGTGTGTCTTGTTAATGTTATTAAGATTTTCTAATTAACAACATTCACTCTCACATTTTATTATGGTAATTGTTGACTATATATTTATTTGATACAATTTTCTTAAAACATATTTTATTTTAAAAGTTTATTTTTGATAAGGAAAACAAATAGTATTTAACACTAATTATAATAATTTTTAAATTAACCTAATTCTTTCTCTTCTAATTGAGTAACTTCGGATGGTCAAAGCTACTTTCAAATAATATTCTATCCACAGTATATGAACTTTAAAATTTTTTTTTTTTTAAATTGTTATCAAAACTGCAAACAATAAACAGACAATCAAACGTGTATAATTTTATGCGTATTATTTATCAACCGATTGTTTAAAAAACTCTCTATAATAGATCTGAAAAATAAAAATCATAATTCATAAATGAAAATGCCAAACAATTGGTAGGAAATGTTTGCAGAAATACTATAACTTTTGAATAAGTTATTCATATCAGTTTCCAGTGTATTCTTAGCCCTGGACAGTTTAAAGATATATACAGGGTGTCCCGATTTTAAACCGACAAACTTCGGGTACAGAAGGTTCACATGAAATTATGACATACCCCTTCTAACATTTCTTCTCTATCGAGCCTTCTAACGGAGATACAGGGTGTTGAAAATTCAATTTATTTTTTGTTTTTCTTTAATAACTTACACAATATTAAAGATAGGGAAACCAAACTTGGTACACATAGTTAGGTTGTGAGGTTCCATCTTTGCTATGGTTCAGAGTTGAACTGAGGCGCGCCAGTGGCGTGCGGTGTGGTCACGTCAACATAATTTTAAGGAAAAAAGTATGTGCACTAATTTTTTTCGCAATTCTGATCAGATTTTCATAATTTACGGTTAATTTTCTAAAAAAAAACTTGCTCATGTAAAATTTTTACTCAGGCATTAGTTTTCGAGATATTTGCGACTGAACAAAACGATGCACCAAAAACACAATTATCATGTCGAGAATAGTTCTGATGAAATCACGACATATCCCTTCTAAAATTTCTCTATAGCCATTCCTAACGGAAATACGGGGTGTTGATTTTTTTGATATTTGGATGTTGATAATTTATTTATGTAAGTAATTTCGTAACAAACAAATTTTTCTTTTGACAGAAATAATATTGACTTGCAAAAGGCCTTAAAACGCCTCATTGCAAAAGAAGAAAAACATTAAAAACATTAAATTGACAGTTCAGTTCAGTATATCCCTTAGAAAATCAGATTGAAAATAATTTTGAAAGGGCTATCTTAATTAATTAATTGTGTTTTTGGTGCATCGTTTGTTCAGACGCAAATATCTCGAAAACTAATGCCTCAGTCAAAATTCTACATGAGCAAGTTTTTTTAGAAAATTAACAGTAAATTATGAAAATTTGCTCAGAATTGCGAAAAAAATTAGTGCACATACTTTTTTCCTTAAAATCATGTTAACGTGACCACACCGCACGCCACTGACGCGCCTCAGTTCAACTCTGAACCATAGCAAAGATGGACACTCACAACCTAACTACTATGTGTACCAAATTTGGTTTCCCTATCTTTAATATTGTGGAAGTTATTAAAGAAAAACAAAAAATAAATTGAATTTTCAACACCCTGTATCTCCGTTAGGAGGCTCGATAGAAAAGAAATGTTAGAAGGGGTGTGTCATAATTTCATGTAAACTTTCTGTACCCGAAGTTTGTCGGTTTAAAATCGGGACACCCTGTATATTTATATTTTACATATGCTATAGTCGAGTAAACTTTAACTTGGCGTGTGGATGAGTTGATATTGTGCATATTATTTCATTTTCTCTTGCACACAAAGTTAAAGCAATAACCCAAAAACATTGTTCACGTATGTTTATACGTAAACAATGGTTTTGGGCCATTGTTTCAATTTTGTGTGCAAGAGAAAATACAATAATACGCACAATACCAACTCATCCACACGCCAAGTTAAAGTTAACTCGAGTATATATGCATAAAATATTGAGGTTTACCCTCGGGTTTACCATTTCATTAATTAATTGTTTAGTTGTTACCAGTCGGTTGCTCGTTTATATTAGTTAAATTCTTTTCTGTTTTCCAGTTTATACAAAGAGGCATTTCTGAAAAGGAAAATGCATGTTTCCATAATACAAAAATGAACGTTAAATTGTTTTTAATTGGTGACATCTTGAACAATATTTTTTCTACTACACAGGAAAAGGAAATCATCCACTTCCTTTTCTGGTTATACAAATATTTAATAAAAACATTTATTTGTAAAAAACTTATATAGGCATCTTTAAATCTAACACATTATCAAAGAGAGAATTTAAATGGTTATCTTCCTCTAAGAAGTCTCAAATGTACACAAAAAACATGTAGTTAATTAAAATATAACAAACATTTTTCTGTATATTATTATGTAAATAATTTGTTTAACAAGGCAGGAAAATAGTAGATCGACTGCCACAGCTGGTAATTCAGCCAGGAATTCCGCAAAGAGAGATATTTTAAGCCTTTCAAATACATTCGTATGATATGCTTATTGTGTGCCAATTGCTTAAATAATTAACAATTCATATCAGTGTTGTTTTACATCAGTTTTTTTGTATTCAAATTTTATTTTACAATATATATTAACCAATAATTATTCTGATAAAAATGTGCATCACTTAAAAACAATTAACGTCTAATAAATATAATAAGTGGTTTGAAACTACCCAGAAAAAAATTTGAAATTAATATACCTACTGGGATATGTAATATACCACACAAATCATATTTTTTTAATTATAAAAACTCATAGCTGAAAATTATAGTCAACAATTAACACTTTTCACACATACTTTAAATTTAAGTCATCAAATTTGTATGTAAGTATATTTCACATTAATGTACACGCTTTAAATTTATGGAAACTATTAGAGCAGTTTATTATGTTTTTTGTTTAATTTTTATAAAAACATTAATGTTACCTAATACAGTAAAGCCATGTATAATGTCTGCATTATATCATGTATATAACTGCTCTGATAGTATTAGAGCTTTTTTAGATATTTTAATAATAAAATTTTCTACAGAACAGTGATAATTATACGAAATGTATTTGCTCCAAGTGAAAATTAAGGCACTTTGAGCAATTAAAAAAAGTACTGCTGTTGTTGATGTTATATAATTGTTAAATAAAGGTGCAAATTGTACACGAATTGTGCGATTTTCGAAAATAAATCGAGCTCTATTTGAAATAAATTAGTCGTTTTTATTTTTGTAGTAAATAAAACTTAGCCTATATCTACACTTAATCTATTTGGATAATCTAATTTAAAAGGATAACAAAGTAGATCAGTGAAGATTATGCATTCTCTAAATACGATATCGTTTTTTAAATTATAATACATGCAAATCCCCAAAAAAAAAAACATCAATATTTTCATTCGGGCTAATAATTGCAGACAACCTATCGGTAGTATGACAAGTTAGGATGAACCACAGGCAAGCACTAGAATTAATTTACCTACTCATTCAGTAAAGTATCACTTTCCTGACTAGTACCTAACGTAAATAACTAATATTTCACAACAATTTTTATTTTGAGTAAAATAAATGAACCCCGTAAGGGTTTATATCTTGCATGGGCACTAACAAAATTACAAAAAGTTCACAGTTGACAGTTGTCTATAGTATGTCATAGTTTCCACACAGCGGAGAATTTATTGTTCGTTTGCGGGGGTAGGAGTGGTTTGCCACTCCTGAAACTTTTTGTTGTTCAGCATCCTCGAAAACGGGCGGGTAAATGTTAAAGACCCCGTATTGATATCATTCTTCCACCCCCAGATAGGGTAGAATCAGCCCCCGGGCTGGCATCACCCTACTGCCTTCCATCATCCCCGACGATATCATCACCGGTTTACCGACAAAAAAAGCATCCCGAGAGATTACCGGTGGAAGTCGAGAAAAGGGGTGGTTTTTTTTGCCGTTTGCGGGGGTAGCAGTGGATAAAAAATTCTCTAACCTCGATATTCGTGTTCAGCACCCGCAAATATTTGTATATTGTATATGTACCTACTGCTCTGACTTATTGACTCCACTAAATAATATATATTATTTTTTGTAAAAATTAATTTGGAAGTAAAATAAAACGCTGTAATTTTTTATTATCATATATTCTTCAAAAAAATACAATTCTTGCAAATTATTTTAAAAGGAAAGTAATGTAAATAATAAATAAATACACCACATGTAATTACGACCCCTTTATCACAGAAGGCTCTAGGAGCCTTGTGCGGGAGGGGGCTACACATTCAATATCCGTGTATAATGGAAAAATCGCTCTCACAGTATTTTCCATTGCCACGTCCGGGAATCGATCCCAGGACTTTTGGGTGAGAGGCAGGTACGCTACTATCTCGACCATCAGTCACGTGAAAACAAAAATGTGGTTTTATTCTAAACAAAAAGTGAACCTCTTACCGTTGTAATTTCAGTATTTTCAAGTTTTACCAATTATGTCAAATATTTATAGTATGGTCGTGAATATTTAACTTACTCTGAAACGCACACTGATTACCCTATATATCAAAGACGATACGACTGTGATTGTTTTGCGACTTTGATTTGTGTTTATTTACAGACTTCGAGCGGCCAATATTTATATTTTCCCAATATACCCTTTTGCGAGAATATTTGTATATATTGCCCCATCCACATTCGCCTATTTGCCAAATACACAAATATTT
Source organism: Rhagium mordax (assembly GCA_963680705.1). NCBI lineage: Eukaryota > Metazoa > Arthropoda > Insecta > Coleoptera > Cerambycidae > Rhagium > Rhagium mordax. The sequence continues at coordinate 12,611,412 of OY796659.1, read as the reverse complement.
CTCACAAATACCCGAATATGTGGAGCCGAAGCCGGCTTAACAATTATAAGCTTTCCCGAAATATTTTCATGTTTAAAATGCAAATCACAAACGTATAATTGCTTACGAGATCGCTTTCCTTGCCTCAACGGCGACAACACCTCCAACCACAGCCTCCAACCATCATCGTGTCAGAATCCTGTAACAAAATTTAATTATAATTCACTACTGGGTAAATACTACATTTAAGAACAACAAGAACTAGAAGACTTACTGTTGGAACTTGAAATATTTGTTCATTTGGTCCACAATCAGGGCATTTGCTTGCACAATTCAGAACACAAAATATCTTGACACTTTTGACATTTTGTTACCCATCAAAACATTCAAAAGTTCAAAACACACTTAAACACCCCAACATAACCTCAACGTCCAACGATCTTTCCCGGTATTTTTTTCCGTTCTACGTTCTGCGCATGCGTTATACGCAACCACCACCATTTTGGCTTTTCAAAAACTTCCCCCCTTTCAACTTTTGACTAATGGTTAATGTATCTATTCTAAATCCAATTCAGAATCAAAACTCATATTACTGTTAACAGTCAATAAATAAATAAATCAAAACTTAAAGCAGTTTTTTGGCGACGAAATAGTTTCAAAACAAACCATATATTTTTTTGCACACTTTCGTCCGTGCAAATGATTAGTGAACAAAGAAATCATGATCCCAGTTCAGTACTTGAGTTAGTTCTCTAATTACTTTGCGCCCATAAAGCTCATATTCCATTACAGGAATATACGAAATGGAATCATGATTACTTTGTTCTGCAAGAACGAAAGCCTATAGCTTTTAACTCAAGTCTCTGCTTGGAGCGGTTATTTAATATGACTGCTATGAAATGTCAAAATTCTAAACAAATAGCAAATTGAAAAGGTCTTAGACTCTAAGGACTTATACTTATATTTACTGCAATATTATCAACAAGCCTAAGCCTAATAAATCAGATATGAAAAACACAAAATCCTACAAGGTATACCTGGTTTTGGTTGCCTTATTTTGCAGTCACCTTGTTTCATTGAAATATATTTCAATGCCTTGTTTAGATTAGAAGACTACTAGAAGACATAGGTAATTATTTTAAAGAACTTGCTGTGGAGACGTCACCCAATAATATAAACAATCCTCCAGGCTCCCAGTAAAATACATTTACTTTGAGTGATCTAGGCAACACAAAATACATAACACTTCTGGAATTATCATCAGGGTCAAAATTACTGTTACAAACGCAATCAATAGTCGTCTCTATCCAAGAACGAGCAGGTAATTATCTTTATAGACATCTAAATTGAAGAAATTCCATATCACTTTATTCATCAAGTCTCAGCGAAGAAAATATCACATGTGCAGTATTTCATAGAAATTAATCTTTGATAGAATAGAGCTACTTATTTACTTTCTGTAGGTAACTAGAAGGGCTTAATTTTTCATTTTATAAAAAAAAAAATAGTATATTATTTATCTTATAAATATACATATTTTTCAATAAACAAATAATGATTAGGAAGGCATTTATTATTATTATATTAAGTTTGCAAAATAGCTTTAATTACAATAAAAAATAATAAAATAAAATACACTTACATTTAGAAAGAAGTAATTTTTATTTCTAAAATATTTTAATTTACAACAAAATTGTACATACATAATAGTCACCTATTACTAATATGATTTTCTAAGAAACTTAATGAAGTTTTTCTTGATTTTTCATTCTTAAAGTTTGACTCAAATTTCATTGACAGAATCGAAAAAGTTTTATTTCCTTGTCGGGGAGTAGCTGAAATCGATCTAAACTGATTAGAAGTTACAATTGGTGGTAAGATTAAGTGACTATCAACCCTTTTTCTTAACAGTTGCCCACTGGAATTTTTTTGATTTTGCGACCTACTTGAAGCAATATTTCTTTTTGAAAAATTTGAATCATCTACTTTAATAAACGGGAGTGAATTATAATCTGTGGATGTTTCTGAATATTCTTTAGGAATTTCTCTATTTAATAAAGACTTTGATGAAAATCTTCTTTCACACAATTGATTTTTTATAGGAGAGATTTTTAGATATTTATCTGCGTCTAAACTTCTAGGCTTCTGTGTAATTGTAAAAATATTTCTACTTCTGTTTCTATTTTCTTCCATCTTTCTTTTTCTTGCTGTATTTGTACTTTTTTGCTTGAGTAATCCATTAGAGGAATTTTCAGAAATATCTATCACAGGTGGTTTTTTTCTCTTATTATTATTAGTAAGCATATTATCACAGTCTTTATTTAACAAACTATATTTGTCACTTCCATATATTATTAGTTGCTGTTCTTCATCCTCTAACAGTTTTTGTATATTCTGCGTCGAATTCACAGGTGTTATTTGTGTGTCGAATATACTAAAAAAAAATTACTATTAGAATATGTAAAGGTAATATGATATAAAATATTCAGGATTGTTGTGTTGTGTTGTGTGTCAAACTTTTGCATTTTTTAATATAAATTTATATTATGGGATTAAAGCCTTTTAGTGGGAGATTAAGGAGAATTGCTCAACTGCGCACCTCCTCCTCTTGCCACCACGTCTGACGACGGCTGTATATATTACAATAACGAAGCTAAGAAATAAAAATGATACAAGTTAATTTAACATTGAATTGATTAATATGACCTTTAAAGGTTGGTCAAACTAGGTATTTGTTGTTGTTTCTTACATTATATATTTTGTCTGCAATAAAATTTTAAATGAAGTGTTCTAATCAAAAACATTATAAATTATAAAGTTTTATATTGCAATCCACTCAGATATAGGTACCATAGTTTCTTATTTTTTCAACTATTAGTATAATAAAAAGAATATAGAGGACTTTTGATTAACGTTGACTATTAAAAAACAGTTATTTGATTATTGCATGGCTTTAACCCCACCCTAAAAAAATATATAACACGCTATTACATTTCACTCCAGATAAGTAACTACAAAATTATCTTTTTTTTTTAATTTGCCATATTTCAAATCTAGGCGACTATATAAAATAGCTATTTATATACGTAGGTATTAACAGACAAAATTTGAAAACACTTGTATAACTTTCTCGGCAATTTTAAACAGGTCCTTGACAGGAAAAAATATCAAACATTTGTACCTACCCAGACTTACCTTAAATTAGGAAATATATTCATCCATTGTTCGTACTCGTCCTTATCATAATGTGACGGAATAGTTTCTTCTTTTCGCAAAACTCGATCCATTCTTTCCAATTCATCTTGAACTTTTTTTGTGGTTTCTGAATCATATTCATCGCTCCAGCTTAGGGAACTAGAAGAACTCAGGCCACTTAGTTTGTTCAGATCTAAAGTAATACTGTCTACGTCACTACTCGACATTCTGGAAAAACTTTGAGGTGGAGTTTCTTTGAAAAAAGGCATATATGGCGATGTAGCGTTACCATCCTCAACATTTTCACCAAAGTAATCGTCATCTTGAGAATTTTTGTAATTGAAATTATTCAAAATGCTTTCAAATTCATATGGCAATGTTTTTACACTACGATTTCGAATTTTTGACATTTTAACTTCCGTGAAACTTCATTTTCGTTCAATTTTGTTCAAGATTATGCCAAAGCAATCGACTGACATGAATGTATTGATTATTTTTGTTTTGAATACTTAAGTTTGTTATAAAGGTACTGAAGGAAAGGTTTACTATTTCTAAACTTAGAAATCTTAGGGGAATACTTCAATGTTTCCTCGTTTAACGTTAAATACGTAACGGCTAGAGACAAGTCCACTGTGGACGAATTATAACACAGAATATATAAAGAAAAGAATTATAATTCACGTCTATCGTTCTGATTGGTTAGATCGATAGTTCATGTGGCTCGTTGTTCTTGATTCGCGTTTGGTGGCAAGTTAAGCCGCGTCCACATTAGTAAATAAATGCGTTGTGTGTGTTGAATGTACGATTCGGCACAAATATTTGCGACGCAAATTCGGCATCTTGACTGCATAAATATTTATTTCATCCCGTCCGGAAAGTACAACATTACGGTATTCATATGCGGCCGGAAAATGAGATATTACGGTATCAGAGCCGGCAGAGTACCGGAAACCACCGGAAACTTATTACGAACCAATCACAAACTGTTATTATACCTTTTGACAGTTGTTTGACATAAAAATCAATCGCAAATTAAAAAATAATGTCAAATGTCAAATGTAAGAAAATAACCAAGTGTCAGATTATACAAATATACTAATATTCGAGAAATGACGGGATGAAATAAAATATCATTCGACACACGTCCGTAAGGTGTTGTTCCAGCCTCGTTTAGATATTCTAGACTCGGCTCCTGACGTCGCCTCGTCCATAATATCTACTCGACTGTAACAAGTCACCTTCCGGACTTGTGACGAAAATTACTATTACGTTGTGTGCCGTCAGCCGTGCGTCCGTGTCACATCCGATACCGTCCCATATATGACATGACCGATCCGACCAATCAGAATGATGGACGTGGATTATAGTTCATCCGACATCCACGGTGGACGGTGGACTTGTCTCTAGCCACTGCGAATATACTCGTATAAAGATATAAAATACTTCCTAAGACACTAGAATTTGTAATGTGTTTAATAAAAAATTTATTTTAATAGAAACTCAGAAAGTTCGATCCATAACTATTTCGTTTGATTACTAGTGAATTTTAAATTTTAGGAATATTTCATTTTAAATGTTGGCTGCTTTCGGCCTTTTGTCCGGAAGTGTCACATCACCTTTCAAGTGCCAACCAACGTCTCGGTATTTCTTATTAATTTAAACCAAAATTAGAAATATTTTTAGTGTTAAAGTGTCTGTGGGTTTTGTGAAAATAGTAATAAATGTGAGTTACTTTTATTTCTATCTTAAAAACATATTTCCTTTTAAAAATAGAAGATTTGATGAACAATAACGTCAAAGCTGTCATGTTGTCATTGACGTTAAATACGTCAGAATATAATTTTCTACGATTTTATTAATTTCTAAGTACAAAAATTATTTTAAGTTGTATTGTTAGTTCAAGGTTTAATATTGCCCCTGTTTTGTATTCTAAATCTGCAAACAGCTGCGTCACGGCAGGATCAAAGTTACTGCATTTTTAGATTTAAAATAAATATACCTAATAGGTATCTTTTATTTTCAGTAAAATGTTTATTTGGGACTGGTTTACCGGAGTGTTAGGATACTTGGGTAAGTTTTGCAAAACTATATTAGGTCAATACTATTTTATCTGCTTGTCACAAATTATCTTCATTCTTCATAAATATCTTTACCTAGAGTACTTAAATTCTTTCTTGTATTCATGCATATTCTTTTCTAGCGTAATTAAATCAGTTTTTGTGCTAAAGTATGTTGTTTCTAAATGTTTATGTTAGGGACACTAACAACTAAATCCATTATTATAACCTATAGCCAAGGAGATTCGAAAGTTTTTATGCATACACATTTACCATCATGTCTAAAGTCCCATTTTAGAATCGGTAGTACAAATGAATGCTATTCTGCTCAATGCAGTAATTACCAGTCTTTAGAGGCTCAGTTGCACAACAAAAAAATAAGTGAATATGCTTTTTTGAGAATCGCAACATTAAACGATGGATAGAGCAAGAAAACATTAATTAGAAGGTGAAGACTGCAATCTCATAAATGAAATGTGCCTTAAGTATATTTATTATAGATGGTATCAATAAACCCGTAACACTTATCAAACAAATCAAGATTATTATTTATAATATGCAAATGAAACGCGAAAGGAAGCGTTGTTTGACACAAAGAATCGAAGGTCTGGGCTTAACTTTATTTGTCTGCATTGTTTCAGAAATGACAGACGGGTAATGGGTAATCATGCCTATAAATTATAAATATTAAATAATTAAACATTTTATGTACATTTTGAACCTTAGTATTAATTAACATATATGTATGTACGGTTTATGTTTAGAGGTCTTGTGATCTCACCATAAGCATAAAAATCTGTGTCCGAAACTCTGAAATGTACTTTTATATACTGACATTAAAAGTGGAAGTTTTGCTCAGCCTCTAAATAAATTCTTCTTTACATAACTATATATAGACATAATTCATAATGCATTTTTTTTAAGTAATATGGTCCTTTTTGCAGCGAAATAAACCAAGCGTGGTATTTTCCCAAATAAAAAATATGTAATATGTACCTGCAGAAATTAGTAGTTTCTTCATATAAAAATTAAGAAAATAATAATATTAAATTGTCACAGTTAAGCGTGAATCTAAGAAGAGAGGCAGTAGTTTGCTCCTTTGGCCCCTTGAAAAGTAAAAATACATAGATGCTTCAAAAATCAAATATTATTTTGATTTATGACTCAGGCCATAGATCGTGTGTTGGAATTTATACACCTCAGTGCCCCATTGTTGCATTGATGGAATGAGTAGTAAGCATTATTAGAAATTTTCTTAATATATTTTTAAATTATTTTACATCAAGTGAATTCGCATTCAATAATTTGATTAAAAAAATTTAATCATGATGTAATATTGTGTATAGATAGCATGATGTAACATTGTATTGTATACAGATTGAAAAATCATGAGTACTCAGTTAATTATGAATCAATAGTTGAATAAACTTCCTTATTACACTTAGTCCACTCCATACGTCACGAGTTTACAATATGTCTTCCGAGGTTCAACTGAATGTTTGTTTGTTTTATGTTCGGTTTTGTGAAACGTTTTCCTTGTTAAAACACATGAAGAGAATAATTGTCTAACCAGCTAAGTATATGAAAGAATTACTTAAGTGGGATTCAGAAAACCTCGAGGAAAACCTAATAAATAAATAAATATTATATACAAAATATTTTGCTTAAAAAACCAGTAGGTGTGTTTCGTTATAAAATAGGTATAAGTAGGTATGGAATCCATTTGATTTATTTTTTATTAAATATATTGCGTCCTTTATCGTAGCGGAGTTTGCTCACCTTACTTTTCTACAGTGTATATAATGAATATGGCAGTTAAATTTTGAGTTAATTCATTGTCAGCTAAGCAACAATTACCCTGTAATAGTGGTCCGCCGAATCAAGCAATTGTTACAAATTATGTTACTTTGTTGTCGTGATATTCCTACACCGACTATACAATTTTTGGAACTATGTATTATAAACATGTGCTAAAACTAATAAAGTCGTCCATCAGTTATACTCGTCAAGATTTAGTTCAGGACCAGGACACCTTAAAATTTGTGCTGGGGTTTTAGCGTTTCAAGGGAAATTTAATTGGCTTTCATCCTACCTATTGAACTTTTAGATAAAGTTACAAAAAAATACTTATACAGGGTGTTAAACAAATGCCTATTCTTTCAGTCGATTTTTATCTTGTGCACACACTGTATATTAAAATTTTATAAAATTTGTTTGTCTTGGGTGTCTAACAAATAAGTAAACAAAAAAAAATGAATTACACAGAACTACGACTTTTTTAAATACTTCATAACTATGTTCTAGCTGACAGTGGTTAAATCTAGAAAGTCTCCATTAATTTAACAAATTGTGAATTCAAAGTTGTCCATTTTCACATAAAGAAATGTTTCAGTTTTATTTACATTTAAACTTGACATGCTGAAAAATCAATCCTCCACATTAAAAAGAGAAACAATCACCCTAGTTTTATGCATAAAAGCAAAATCAATACTATGGTTTATTAAACTGCATGTGTAAATGCAAGTTTATCTAATACATATTTTATTTCAAAAAGATGATATTTACTGTAAAAATCACTAGTTTACTTCTAAATTTGATAAAATAATACACATTATATTATTAAATAAACTAAACTACTATGGCTGCAACACCTCCTTAATTTTGTTAATTACATCTTACCTTCAAGATAGAAAACACTTTGTCAGCTGCAACAGTTTTAATTCCACTACGTATGTAGCAACATCTGGTATCCCGCAAGGGTCCAGTTTAGGTCCCTTGTTATTTATTATTTTTATTAATGATTTAACAACAATGCTTGATTGTGGTAATCTTCTTTTCGCGGATGATAAAAATTATATACTGCTATAAACAAAGAAATTGCATTAATTTACAAACTCAAATAAAACTTGTTGAAGCCTGGTGCAATAATAACCAGCTTTAAATGTAGCAAAATGTAAAGTTTGCTCTTATACGAGGAGTAATAATCCTATTCACTACAGCTATTCTTTTAACACTGCACAACTTTCGCGTGGTAATTCGATCCGGGAACTCACCTTTAATGAACATATTAAAAAAAATTCCGTATCGGCTGTAAAGACTCTTGGTTTTATATTACGCAACTGTAAATCATTTCCAAAATATAACTGCTCTTCTAACACTATATATGTCACTCATACGTTCTAAGCTGGAATATGGTGCGTTGATATGGCATCCTCATTATAATTTGTATGTAAACTTATTAGAGAATGTGCAACGACGATTTCTGAACTTTTTGGTTTATAAAATCGATGGTATATCCACCACGAGGTATTGACATATATTACTAACTTCTTAGTTTGACATTTCGACGTTAATCCATAGAAGAATGTTATCCAGTCTTACTTTTTTATACAAATTATTACATAATTCAGTGGATGCCCCCGTTTTATTATCTATGATCTATTTGCAAGTACCAAGACAGAATTTAAGAATAAACCAAACATTCTACCTCACTAATGCTAAAACTAATATCACATTGAAATCTCCCACACGTTATGTGTGTCAATTTTAATAGAATAGCTCAACAATGTGAAATAAACAACTGTTCATTAAATGATCTTTTAAGTGTTGCCAACAATAATTATTTATTCGGAACGTAATGTTTGTTGCATTTATTTCATACTTTTTATTTTATTTTTCCCCCTTTACACTGCATTTTGCGTGTTGCATATAACAATTCAACTCCAGTGTAGTCAAAGATTTAAGATGCCACCCACAATATCCTCGGGTATAGGCATTTTGGGTACCTGAGATTCTGAAACCAGATACCCTAATGGAATATAAATAAAAATATAGTAAAAAGATGGAGTGGTGTTTCAAATTATATATTTTTTTTATTAGGTTTGCTTAAATGCAAAGGCAAATACGTATTTCTAGGCCTTCCAGGCTCTGGAAAGTCCACTTTAATTAAATATATGCTAGAAGAGGGCCAAGTAGACACTATTCCACATGTAAAGCAAATACAATTTTCACAAGATAATTTTGATTATGATGTTGATTTACAAGGTAAGTTTTCATTGTTATCTAATTAACATTTTTGCATGTTTGTGCAGGCTTGTGGAAGAAATCTGGCAAGCTACTCTTCCTAGGGCTGGATAATGCTGGAAAAACAACTTTATTACACATGCTCAAGGATGATCGGCTCGCACAGCATCTTCCCACGTTACATGCCAGTAAGCAATTTAATATTCTGTTTCTATCACTAATGTACCTATATTTTATTAAACAAAAGTCATAATCTACTCTGTCACTTTGCTTTTGTTTTTAAATCATTGTATTGTAAATAATATATCATTTAAGAATCTCAAATTGTTAAAAATATAAAATTATTTGTTTATAATCTTCTCTGTATCTTAAGTGACTATGATAATTCAGTATTTGTGTTGGCACACTATTTGCACTTTCTGTTAACACTGCTAGAACCGTCAATTTAAATTGTGTTTACTTTTCAACAATTTATTTTATAATGCAGTAAGGACACGATTAAATAGGTTTGTTCTCCTCCAGCATCGGTAACACTTGCTAAAAAACTCTTGGAAACAGAGAAAAGTAATTTGAGTCGTAAACATTTCTGTTTTCATTATTAGAAATACTAAACTAAAGTTACTAAATAATTGCAGATTAAACGTTTCTTTTAACAAAAGCACGTAAAATGAATTTGTGTCGCAACATTTTCTTCTTCAGATATTGCTTGATGTAAATCCTACTGTGGTAGGGGTAGGGTATTGTCAGTAAAAAACAAATTTATAAAATAATTTTATTGACCTGTACAAATTATAAATTATCATTGGTTATGTGAAATTTTTAATTTTTATAATATGTAAGTATGTATATGGAAACTGAAATGTAACCGCCTGTTAATTTCTACATTTTTTGAGCAATTCGATCGATACTGGTCTTATCTGTTTGTAATTTTTATGTAGAATTTAGCCTTGTCGTCAGATTTGATGTAAAGCGTCAAATATACAGGGTGTTTGAAATTAGATTGAGTATTTTAAATAGAATACTCTGTATTTTTTTACATAATTAGATTCACCTTACTGTCCTAATTTCAAATATATTACATATTGTATGATCGCTCCATAAATAAGAGAGTTATTTGATAAAAACTATTTAATAACATATTTTAATGCACAAGTTGATCAAGTCAAGTCAACCTTTGCTTGAAAACAGGTAGTGAGTATATATGTGGTTAAAAAGTGATAAAAAAGTGAACAATTAGATAGAATAAATAAGTGAAAGTTATATCAATAGATACATAAAATTATGAGAAAAAAAACTATGTATAGAGTTATGTTAAATTAAATACAGTAACGTTAAATATTTGAATAATTTAAATATTTATTCTTGGTTAAAGCAACACAAAAAGTTAAAAAAAAAAAACACAAAAAAGTTATCAGTTTGTATAAAACATCAAAGTAAAAACTTGCAACTCTACATTAGACAGGACAGGACTTTACACATTTATACCTCACTTATACAGAGTGTATAAATAAAAGAGGGCTGAAAATATAAATAATACTTGAATTATGGCAGCATGTTCAAAATGTGATTCGGATACGGAAAATTCTAAACTGTTTACATGTGATAGCTGCAATGAAACACTTTGTGCTTCTTGCTCAAACCTATCAGCATCAGAGATAAAATGTATGCCTCTTAAAAACAGAAAATTAAAATTCTTATGTGAAGAGTGTGAAAAAGGTCTGGGACAAATTCCAGTGCTAATTAAAAAAATGGCAGAAATGCGAGATGAACTCATGAAACTAAAAGAATTGCAAACTACCCATGTGTCACAATCCAACATGATGTCTCAGGAAAACATTATCAGCGAAATGATAGATCGTCAAAATAGACGATCGAACATCATAATGTTGAATATAAAAGAGCCACAACAAAACTCAAGGGCCGAGAGAAATAGTGGTGACACAGATGCTGTAAAAAATATACTGAATGAAATAAATATTAACAAAAACAATATCAGAACATTTCGATTGGGAAAATATAGTAATGGTAAAAATCGTCCAGTAAAAGTTATCTTGAATTCACCAGAAGATGCCTTGAATGTATTGAAAAATAAAGGATCTATAAAGGTTCCTAGTGTGAAAGTATTTGGAGACCAGACAAAAATGCAACGGGAATACTTCCAAAATATTAAGAAACAGTTAAACGAAATAATAGAAAAGGGTGATAATTCGAAAACAATTAAATATATTAATAATACACCTACAATTGTGGATAAAGTAAATCAGCAGCCAAAAAATCAGAAGTAAATCCTAATATACCATACAACTCAGATATTCTTTATCTCAACATACAGAGCATTCTAAATAATAAGGATCAACTTGTTTCATTAGTTACATCATACAACCCCAGCTTAATCTTGCTAAGTGAGTCTAGACAAACTGAAGATGTTAATAACAGTGAACTTTACATTGAAAATTTTAGTTTGGTGAGATGTGATTCAAGGAGCAGACACACAGGTGGAGTACTACTGTACATTAGGAACAACTTTTCGGTATATAAAACTTTTTTATTAGAAAATAACTATTGGTGTCAAATTGTAAAAATCAAGATTGTAAATACTAAATGGCTAATAGGATGTTTGTACCACTCTCCTAGTGCTTCACATGCTACTTTTTTAGATGACTTTGTTGATATATGCGATACACTGTTTGCTAGAAGTGATAAATGCTTGCTTGTAGGTGACTTTAACTTGGATTACTTATCCCAAAATTCTTTCTATGCAAATAAAATAAAGGATGTTTTCAACACATTTGGCGTAACACAACTTATCACTGAACCAACTAGATGTACTTATGATACCGCAACACTTATAGATTTTGTATTAACAAATAATAATAATGTTAATTCTGTTGTACATACGTGCCCCAGGATAGCCGATCACTATATTATTTCTGTGAATTTTTTGAATAGTAACTTACCTGATATAAAAAATTGTTGTAAATATAGAAACATAAATGAACAAAATGTGCTAAATATAAACCTTGATCTCCTTTTGTATCAGTGGTCACTAAGCTCTGTGGACATTGATAGTATTTATGATGAGATCTCAGGTATTTGTGAGAATGTAATAAACAAGTTTGCCCCAATACAAAGTTTTACAGTAAATAATAAATTGCCATGGGTTGATCAGGAAGTGTTCAATAAAATGAAAGAGAGAGACAGAGCATATAAAGCATTTAAACGTTGCACTAATAATGAAAGAAATAACCTCTGGCAGTACTATAAAACACTTCGAAATGCTGTTGTTAATCTTTTAAAAGTAAAAAAAAAACAAGTATTATCATGATAGAATTGATAGAAATATAAACAATCCGAAAAATATGTGGAAAACTTTAAAAAACTGGTAAATATGACAGATAATTCCGTTATAAACTGTGTTCAGTTTGAAGTTGACGGGGACTTGCAAATATTCAGGGACAGCGCGGATATTGCCGAAAATTTCAATAGATATTTCATTGACAGTATTGAACAGATAGTGTTGAGTATTGATGTAGATATAGCTTGGTCAAATGTAAACTGTAATTTATACTTGGAGATTAGTGAGTTCACTTCTTTAACGCTACGAGATTTAGTTAAATTGATTGGGTCTTTGGAGAGTAAATCTAATATATATGAAGCCTTAAATGCCAAACTCATAAAAGAAATTGTAGATTCAATTGGTCACGTTATCTTGCACTTTGTAAATACATCTCTTCAGTATGGTAAATTTCCCAAAAAACTAAAAACTAGCACAGTACATCCTATTCAGAAAATTACAAATACAATAAAAGCGTCTGAGTTTAGACCTATAAATACTTTACCTACACCTGAAAAAATTTTAGAACTGGCAGTATATGAACAACTCCTTAGCCATTTTGAAAAGAATCATATCTTAATAAGTAACCAGTCAGGCTTTAGACAAAAATTTTCATGTGAAACAGCATTACAATTAACATTAACAAAATTTAAAAACTTTATTGATCTTGATAATTATGTGGTAGACCTACGTAGAGCATTTGAAACTATTGACCGCGGCATTCTTATAGCAAAACTAAAAATTTATGGCGTTCAGGGAAATGTAATAAATTGGATTCAGGAATATTTGTCAAATAGAAAGCAAATAGTTAAAGTGAAGGATTCCTTTTCTAGTGAGATATATAGTAAACATGGGGTACCCCAGGGAAGTATTTTAGGTCCGCTCTTATTCATCATATATATTAATGATATCAATTTGTTTATCGATTGTGATCTTATAAACTTATTTGCGGATGATACACTACTAGTTTGTAAAGGTCAAAATTTAGTGGATGCAATAGATAATATGAATCTTGTATTGGCTAAAGTTAGTAGTTATCTTAATATAAATAAATTGAAACTGAATACATGTAAGACTAAGGCAATGATATTAACAACTAAATTTAAATATAGCAAAATCAATACCAACGCCTATAACTTATCAATTAATGGTGAAACTATTGAGTTTGTGACAGAAATGAAATATCTAGGTTTTAAAATAGACAATACATTGACGTTCTCCAGCCACTTTCACTATATATATAAAAAAATTGTTAAAAAAATGTACTTTTTCTCTAGAATTTCACACCATCTATCAACTTCAACTAAGATTATAGTATATAACACCATTATTAAACCACATTTTGACTACTGCTCAACAGTAATGTACCTCTTTGACCTTAATAAAATCTCTCAATTACAAAAATTACAAAACCGTGGTATGAGAATAATACTTAAATGCAACAGGTTCACTCCAGTAAATACTATGCTTTCAACTCTAGAATGGTTAAACGTGTCAAACAAACTTTATCTAAGTGCAATGATTTTTATTTACAAAGCTGTGAACAAGTTATTACCTAGCTATTTTGAAGAGTTTATTACATTTAATCATGAAATACATGAGCATTTCACAAGATCTAGAGATAATCTACATTTAAACCAAGTGCATCAAAAAAAGTCCATGAACTCTTTGTTCTTCAAAGGCATTGATAAATTTAATAAATTATCACCTGAAATTAAAAACAGTCCTTCGGTCAAACAATTTAAATATAATTTAATCAAGCACATAAAAGAATTGTGATTTGCTGTTGTTTTGTTTTATTTTATTTTAGATTTTATGTTATTATGTAATTCTTATGTTTTATATACTCACATATTCTTAATAATTATAAACTTAATAATTATAAATTTGATTTACTTTTATTATCTCTGTTTTTATATTGTGATTATAATGATTTGTGATATGTTTTTAAGTGAAATGTATTTAGATATATGTATATTAGGATTTCCTATTTGAAATAAATTACTTACTTACTTTTTTTTAAAAATTAATTATGTTATTAAATACTTTTTATCAAATAACTCACTTATTTGTGGAGCGATCATACAGTATGTAATATATTTGAAATCAGGACAGTAAGGGGAATCTAAATATGTAAAAAAATACAGGGTGGTCCATTTAAAAAAAAATCTAGTTTCAAACACCCTGTATATTTGACGTTTTATATCAATCCTGACGACAGGGCTAAATTCTACATAAAAATTACAAACAGATAAGACCGGTATCGAACGAATTGCTCAAAAAATGTAGAAATTTACAGGGGGTTCACATTTATAGTGACACCCCTGTACATATAGCCAATTATCTGTATGGCCAACATATGTAGCACATTCCATTACAATAGGAACAGCTGAACACCTTATATGAGAAGAAACCATAACCAATTAATGCATACCTGTTAAAGAAATTATTGCCATGCGCGGATTTCCCGTGTAGAAAATGGGACAGTGTATTACTGTTTCATCTGAAAAGAAGAATTCTTTACATAGTTTTCCATTTTCAGTTTGTTCAAACATAAAATTTATTCTCATATGCATTGACAATAGCACAAATCATGATTTCAAGCATTTCTCTGTTACCGTTTATTACAGGTTTGTAAAACTCGCCTAAAATATTTCTCAGAGCAAAATGAGCAATAAACTTGAATAATAAGATGCTTCACAAATTCTGATCAAAGGCTTTTTAACTGTTGTGCATTGGAAATCGTCGTGTTTCGATTCAACTCGTACACCATCGAACAAAAGGCAACTGGACTAATTTCTGTTCTTATTTAGATCGATTAATCTGTATATTATTGTGGTCACACAGAGAAACATATGCTGTGTCAATAATGTTATTGCATTATTGATATTATTGACATTTGCTCATTTGTACTGTTACGTGTTACTAGTTAGAGATAAAATACCCTCAATGATATAATTTTCCCTAAGCAGTCGTTTAGTTGTATATTTTATTCTATCATGGAAATTGTGTAACTAAACAAATCATTATATCGGATTATTTTAGTAATTTCCATATTGACCAATGAAAACTTGTCATTGGGCCAACCAACGTGAAATTATTTCGTTAATTTTTTATAATTCTACTTAATAAGTTGCCCTAACTAAACTAATAATTTATAGCTGCTTAATAAATTAGTATCTAGTAGTTCTAATACCAGCCTAATATCCAAATCGGTAACGTTAAAAATTTAATTGCACATAATAGGTGAAATAATTTAAATAAAATTATTGTTCATTTGTTTTGATTTTCATTGTTCTAAATCATTATATTTACCAAATTCAATTCGTGGATGGAAATTGTTAGGTAATCTTACTCGAGCTTGCATGTATCTCAAAACCTAACAACTTTTCACTAAGGTCATATTTTGATTTTCTGGTCAGCCCAGTTTATTTTTAGAAATCCACATGCAAAGTTGATATCACGATCATTAAAAGCGAAGATACTGTACATGTACGTACATCTTGTTTTTTATTGAACTATTTTTTTAAATTTATTATTTTTAAAGTAATGAAAAAACCAGAAATATAATACTTTTGCAGAATATTGCTTTCTTAGATTTTTAAATTTTGCCTCCATTTTAATTACTTTGTATCTTATAGGATAAAATGCTAATAGTAAACAATAAAAATTAGGCACCCTTTTCATTAAACACTAATAATTAGTGTACTAATTGTATTAAATAATGAAACAGTTAAAAATAGTTAAGGATTTTTATTGAGAATGTTATTTTTTATAAAAAACTAATAATTGTATATTTGCATCAGTTGTTCTTTTGTTATATCATTGTAGCCTCAGAGCCAGAGGCAGACAAATTATCATTGACAAGCTACTACCTACAGTTTCCTCTAGACATTTCCAGTTGAAAAATGTACCTTCTAAATAGTCTACATACCAATTTCAAAAAAAATGGTGTTTTATCATTAAACGAGTCTCATTGTCTATTGAAATAAATAAATAAATATGTTTTGAACACTAGCAGTCGTGCAATTATTTCAGATTCTGAATAAAATCAAATTTTTATACCGTCATTCAAAAAGTGGACTATTATTTACTAATTTTCAGTATAGAAAGTGACTATATTGCATTATAGTCTGATAACTGATGGTAGTAGAGAAAATCTTTTTTTCAACTACCGTCTATATATATGAACTTTGTAACCCTAGCAACACGCCCGATTCCTGGTTGCTAAAGCGTTACTGCCAGGACAGAAAAGTAAAATAAAACTTTCGATCTTTCAAGGAAGTACACCAACATTACATTTTCGCTGATTTCCGCAAGATTTTTGTCGGCACACCATTTTAAAAATGCTTCATAATTTGCATATACCTTGCTTTGGATTTCTTGTGGTAAAGAGAGGCACAAGCGATATTGGCAGCTTCTTGTATGCCATTTTCATCACCACCAAACATATTTGTTTATTTTAGTTTGAAACCACGGTAAACCACCAGAAATTAAAATGTTTTTGTATACCATAAACATCGATGACAGATACAGATAGTAATTGTTTCGTGGCCATGGAAACAGTTTTCATAGACAGCCTCCTAAACTATAAAATTTATTAAAAACAATAAAAACGTCAAATAATTTCATGAAATAATTAGTTTTAAATTATTAAATCTCATACTTAATATCTTTCGGTAGTAGAAAAATATACATTACAGATGCGAAAGCCCTTTTAGGTGTTTGGTGTTTTAAAAGGTCTCAGCTTCACCTCGACCTTTCAAAAATCGAATAGATGATTGTAGAAAACATGTCCAACTCAGCCTAATGGTCTCGTTGGACAATTTACACGTTGTTTACGTTTTATTAAAACAAGTTCTATTTATTATTTATATTGTTCTTGCTGTTAGACTATTTAGAAGTTGGACTTTTCAGTTGCACGTAGGTTACAAGTTACAAATAGTGATGAACACTACCTAAAAACTATCGAATTATTCAGTGGGTATCAACAGTATCAACTATTCGAATTATTGGTTATTGTTGCTAACTTTGTGAATAAAAGGAATAATTGGATTTTACAAGTTAATCAAATAAAATAAACCTACAAATGAATACACGGATTCCTCTTTAAATGAATCAACCTATATTCTATTTGCTACCTGGTTATATCCTCCTACCGTGTACTGTTTATAAAGCTTAATTTTGACATTCGATATAAAATTCGACCGTCGACTTTCAATTCTAAGCGTATTATAATAAAGATATTGGATTGGATATGGATGAAAATTGAAAAATACAACAAATAGATTGTTTTGTTATTTCTATGTTATCTACATATGATACCAAATAACACATTTAAATTCAAACAGAGATATAAGTCGAACAAAAGAAAAATAATAGAAATGAAATCCAAAGACGTCAGAAATCGATAGAGGTAAATATTTAATAAAATAAAATAAAATAGTAAATGTAAATTTTACTATTTACGTCAAAATGTGAGTCTGTATCCTAAATAACGTCTTAAAAAGACATAAAATAGTTTCTATCATGTACAGTAGGGTGGGTCGAAAAAATTAAAATTCATAAATTCAAATGCTCAACGTGCCTATAGACACGCTTATTAACCAGGAGTTTTTTCAAAATTTTTATTCAACCCCTTCTGCCTCCAACTCACCCCCAAAGTTTAAATGTTTTGATAAATTTATATTTATTAATTTTAATAGGTTATTTGTTCTCTCTGAAAATATAAACTTAATACACTTGGTTTTGATAAAGCCAAACTTGAGCTAAGCCACCATAGATTGCGTCACAATGTCGTGATTTTGCTAATGTCAGTGTTCCATCGAAACACATAACCTCAGTTTTAATCACACGTGTGCAGATTTCATTTCGCTGTATTACTTTGGGGTATTATAAGTATTATAAATTTAATTTGTGTTTGTGCTGTGTAATTTTGTTATTGAAAATGATATTTGCAAATACCAATGTCTGTTAATGTTGTTAATATAAGAGGTCATGTAATAAACCCCGTATTTGATGCTCTCCGAAACTTTAGTGGTAATATGCTTCCAACCAACGAAGATTTTATGAATTGATACTTGTGGTTGCGCCCTGAGTTGAAACAAGACTCTAATAAAGGATTTATGATAAGCTAATAGTCGATATGCTACCCAAAAAATAAGAAGGGCAGAAAAGAGAAAATTGCAGGAAGAAGTCAAGATGTCTACAGTTGTAAATGCAATACAGTATATTGATTTGGATTGCAAATACACTGATGATTCTGCTACTAACGAAAGTGATTCAGAAGATACGGAAATTATTGAACCAACCTCTTAACATCACATTACTTTGATCCAGAGCCATCAACGTCAAATGGGTATAAATCTCTATGTGGGAATAAATTTTCAAAGGAAGAGACTTGTGAGCAGACGCATCTAAAATTGCCAACTTTAGCAAAGATCTGTGATGGATATCGAGTATCAAATAGGGCAGCTGCAGCCGTCGTGGAGGATATCTGTTTGACTACTCAAGACAATTCGTCTAAAGTAATTGACAAATGCAAGGTACAGAGAAAGACCAGAAATCACGTCAGTTGGCCACACCTTCGATTGAAGGAAAGACACCTATTCAAGATAATGTGGAAGGGAAATCTCACCGTCATGAAATTACCAAAGAACATCTGGCACTGGTCGAAGAATCAGTCTAAAACATGGGAGAACTGGACTTGCATCGCATTTTGAATACTAGAGAGGTTAAAACTGAAACTATTCGATAGTTTAATCTACCATCACTGAATTTTGATGCTGCCGGTTATATAAATCTAATTGATTGACAAAATAATATAGTCACAGAACCTCCAATTACATCAAACAATCTACTGAGATTTGAGGCAATTCATTAACAGTCCTGCTACACCCATGTTGGATTTTTCAAAATTTTCCCGTCACACTCAGGCAGTGGAAAGACATCTTTCCACACTGCCTGAGTGTGACAGGAAACGTTTATCACCAATTCGATGACAGAAGCAGCAGAGTATATATGTTATAAGACCAGTTGCAAGTTTATTGATGCAAGAATTCAGGGATGACGAGAAATGCCATATTTTGAATCTAAACAAGATTTTCATATTTAAATGACTTTTCGAGCAGGGGGTGAGGGGGTGGGAGGGTGCAGTCGCCTCCATGTGGTTGAGTTCTGGGATGGTTGGAATATAACCATGAGGAGATTTGCTCTACTGAACCTTAATTCGCATTGTTACCATGTTGTAGTTGACAGGCCTATATGCTTTGAGGGTGGGGGCTAGTTGGAGGCAGAAAACGTGATAAAAAAAATCTAAAAAAAAATTGAGAATGCAGCTTTTTACGACTGTAAACTTATCAGGGGTAGAGCGTTTCGCAAATCAAAAAAATATTTTTTTCTTTCATTTTCGACCCACCCTAATGTACAGGTGCATTATCGTTCCTGCAACTAAAAATAATATAGTAATTAATGAGTTTATTTAAATTATTTAATTCCACAGTTGAAATTAGTCATTTAAAATTATTTGATAGTTTCTTTCATTTGATAGTGTTCGTCACTAGTTATAAATTTGTTCTTTAGATCCTACACATCCCCAGGTTATGACCCTTACATTCTATGATTCCTCGAAACCGTCCAAATCCACATCATCATAATTTTTTTCCTCAAATAACCTCATATAAGCAGTATATAAAAAAATATCAAAATTTTTTTTCCTATATTGTTCCACTATATTGTATAAAAAACAAAATTCGTTGTCATTCGATACTAGAACTTGTTTATTACAAAATATGTTTTGATTTTTTTAGCATCCGAGGAATTATCGATTGGCAGCATGAGGTTTACAACCTTTGACCTTGGAGGTCACTCTCAAGGTAATTATAACAATGACAATACTTAACGTGTATAATATTAATTGAGTTTATTAACAATTTTATTAACTGCACAGTGCGATACATGTCTATTAATTGTTATTGATGTGGGAAGTTGTATGCAATCAAATTTCAAGATAATAATTGTTGAGACCTTAGCGCACACTTGTTGTGTTTGTATTAGATATCAGATAAAATTTTAAAGAATCTTTTGCACTGTTCAAAGGAAATGGTCAAAAAAGCTGAAGATTGGTTTACCATCAATAAACTCAAATTGAATCAGCAAAAAACCCAGGAAATAATTTTTTCTTCTCACTCCGATATTTCTCAAGGAAATAGCGCTAAATTACTGGGTATTGTCCTGGATGACAAACTGAACTGGTCGAGTCACGTTGAACAATTAAGTCGCAAACTCTCTAGTATGATCTTTTTATTTCGTCAGATGAAGAGTATATTAAACTTGGATATTCTCAAGTTATCCTATTTCTCTTTATTTCACTCTCATTTAACATATGGCATTCTAATTTGGGGAAATTCATACCATGCCAATAAAGTGTTTCGTCTGCAAAAAAAAGTTGTAAGACTAATGACAGGTGCTGGATTCAGGGAACACTGCCGTTCCTTATTTATAGATACCGGCATAATGCCGCTTCCTTCTGCTTACATCTACCATACATTAATCTATATTCACAAAAATATAAATGTTTTTATTCCTCAGTCTGCTTCTCATAATTACCCAACGAGATCTGGTGATTTATTAAAAAAGCCTCGTTTTAGGTTAGCTAAGTCCGAAAAAAATTCAATTGATCTAAACATTTATAATAAACTACCAAGCAAAATTAGATCTTTAAATTTCTCTTGCTTTAAACGAATTGTTAAATCATTCATTTTGAGGAATTGTTTTTATTCTGTGACTGAATATTTAAACTCAACCCACTCCTTTTCGGATTTTTTGTGAAGTTGCTCTATCTCACTGATATTTATTTTTTTTACACTTTATTTATTATCTAATTTGTAAATTTTTCATTTTAATAGTACCTATATACCATTGTCTTATATTACATTTTTGTCAGAGATTTTATGGATGTATGTGTGTATGTGTATATGCGTAATTGCGTATATATGTATACATGTATATATATATATTTTTTTTTTCTGTTGTCCTATATACAATTTGTTCTTTGTGCTATGTACAATTTGTTTGTTTTTTTTGACTTGCTGCAAATGTATTATACATATATGTAATGTGGTTAATAAAGTATCTATCTATCATATCTATCTATCTATTAAATAGAACACTTTGTATATACAAATATCATTTGATTTTCAAAATAATCAATTTTTGCATAACTATAAAGATTCATCAGGATATTCAGTACCATTTGAAAGGGTTCAAAAGGCACTAGAAATTTTATTTTCTATAATCGTAATATGTTTTCATATTTTTGTGATAAAATAGTGGATAAAAATTTTTGTGGCCATCATAAATGAAATAGAAACTTAATTTTTTTTCCCTTAGAACTCGGTATACATTTTTGTAACAGTGAGTAATCTAAAATATGTTGTAGGTTTTAAAAATGTGAAATATACAGGATGTTTCATTTAAAAAGTAAGTTTCAGAGTAGTTGAAACGTTGAAATGAAATTAAGCAGGTCACTATCAATAAATCGGTTGCCAATGTGTATTTAAATAAATATTTGTTGGCTAATCCAGTTCATTATTACATGTCAGTTCCGTGACCAGGTTTGTAATGTCATACTAAAAATTAAATAACTTTATGCACACATTCTTAACTTTAAGATAAAGGAATTGGGAGTGTTTTGTGTTAACAGGCCGATTTACAGAAAGAGGTCGTTTAGAAATTTCTTTTAATTACAGCCAGAAGAGTATGGAAGGACTATTTCCCAGCAGTAGACGCCATTGTATTCCTTATAGATGCAAATGATCGTTCCAGATTTGTAGAAAGTAAACATGAATTGGACTCCCTTCTCACAGATGAGACCCTTTCTAACTGCCCAATACTTATACTAGGCAATAAAATTGATTTACCGGGTGCAGCTTCAGAGGACGAATTAAGAAATGTTTACGCTTTGTATGGCCAAACCACTGGAAAGGTTAGTATTTTGTAATAAGCTTTATTTTCTTTCGTTTTAACTATTCTGTAGGCAAGGAAGGGGTTTTAATTTTGAATCAGAAGTAGCTTGCTATAAAGAGTCAAGAACCATGGCATTACCACAAGGTACAGTGAAATCCAATTCAGATATTCATATTATTTTTCTCATTTTAAAGTATAAACAGGATGATAGGATAGAATTTTATTTCATTTCATTACTCAAAAATCGGAATACCAAATTTTAGACAATCAAACAAAATGAGAACAATCCAAATTTTACCATAGTCTAAAAAATAAGATCAAATAATATTAAAAAAAATTGCAGGGAATTTTGCGCCCAAAGAGCTAACTTCCTTTTGCTTGCTGGTTAATCCGCCCGAGGGATTCAAAATATACGTAAAAACCTGTACCTTGGTAAATTTAATCAAATGATGATAAACTGTAAATCTGTTCACAAAGAAACAATTGATCCAATCTAAGTATAAATTGCAATTAATGCTACTGAAACCTGAAACATACAGAATATCATGTCAGTGTTAAATTCTATTTATCAGATTAATTATTTATTAAATTTATAGTAAATACATATTTATATTGCAAGTCATTTTAAATATTTGCTGTATCATGGATACTTATCTCACAATAAAATGATATGTAATTATATATGTGCTTTTTTTAATAAGTACAAAGTTTTATTAAACTTAGACTTTAGCATCATACTATTATGTGTATTCATTCTTTTAAGACAAATTTTTATCATTATTTTTACTAATTTTACTCACTTGATTGATGACATGGAAAAAAATTATAAAATATTGGAATCATGCGACCACAACGTTAGGCAACTATATTATATTAGTAGAACCAAGATTTTCGACCTCATCGCCACACGAGGATTCTAATTTTTTTTTCAACAGTTCATGTCAATATGAAAAACTCTCTTGCGACGTCTATATTGTTTCCAAATGGGTTAAAAATTTTATAGATGTAAAAAAAATGGGTCATAATAGTTATTCGATTATCCGAGCTTGGCCGCAACAAAATTTTCATGAATCCGAGAGGAAAGTTGGTTCTAGCTCTCCTGAAAGTTCAGTCGAAAAAATCCTCCGGGGAGAGGAGCAAGTTTTTCGGCAAAATCGACCTTTTTAAAAATTCATATCTCGGCTAATATCGGGGATGAACCTAAAAAGGAGTTCTTCATTTTTTCTTCTTCCTGCCCGCCGTCCAGGTCCGGATCCTCTAGATCCACAGGAAAAGGCTGTGGCACGTTTCTAAAGGGTACATGTTTGAAAAATCCGACAAAATCGCCTCTTTTCAAAAATTCATAACTTTCTTAGGAGGCAAAATCGAGAAAAACGATTATGCTTCAGGATTTTCTAAATTCTGTTTGGAGAAATTTGAAAAATTGAAAACATTGCGAAAACACGAAATATTTAAACGCTATTTCCAAACGAAAAATCACCGCCGAGCCGTCGTTCTGGTAAGAAATCCAAGGTATAGGGTCCAACTTAGAACTACATCGTAAATCGCCGGTCTCGCTGCAATTTTCGAGGCAGTAAGAGCGAACGAAAAAGTGGAACTTTGACGTTTTGATGAAAATTTTTAAATTGGGTTAAACTTTGCAAATTTCCTGAGGCGGCCATTGTTCTCGCATCTCTTTCTAACCTCGCAAATTTTACACAATCCTGCGACACGGGGATATTGAAACGTTAATAACTTTCTTAATACTCGAAGGATCGCTACGAAATATAGCCTAAAAGATTTTCCCGGCACGAAGACGCCTATAAAATACGACGCCACGCGCCGACACTCGCCCGGAAAAAAGCCATTAAGGCGGCAAAGTACATAAAAAATTCACTGGAAATTAAGGTACGGGTCCATTGGATACCTTTGTAGCGCAACATTGTATCGCAACAAGCGCTTTCTGCAACAGCGTTGCGATACAATGTTGCGCTACAAAGGTATCCAATGGACCCATACCTACCTTTAGAGCGACTCTGCCTGAACACCGTAATTTTTTTGACTGAAAACTTATTTTCACCGCAACATCCTGGGACATTCCTTCGTAAATAAAACTTGTTTCTTTTGACTCAAACTAAACATTTTCATGAAATTATCCTTGTCGTGATAACTTGAAATTTTAGTCGAGGGTCTCCTACTATATAGACAAATATTATTATTATTAATAATGTAATGACAGAGTATAAATATTTTTACAAATTCATTGTACGATTTTCCAACAAGTAATATATAGATGTCTGTGTTTCTTATAGCATATAAGATGCAAAATATATTTGATTTAAATTGTCAAGCTTCCAAAAAAAACCGGCCAAATTTTCCATGAAAATGAAAACATTTGGCTTCGGTTGATGTGTCATTTAAACCTCTTCAATTTTAATGTCAGCTAAATATAAAGCAATCCAAGTCCTACATTTTCATTTGCACAGGCATTTTCAACTTTCTTTTTTTGAAGGGTCGTTAAAAATTCAGGCAACCATGCTGCAAGCCACATCATTAAAACTTTAAGGCATACCATTATACTAATCATTAAAAATATTTTAGGGTAAAGTAGCAAGGTCAGATCTCCCTGGACGTCCTCTAGAATTATTCATGTGTTCCATCTTAAAACGACAGGGTTATGGAGAAGGTTTTCGTTGGTTAGCACAGTACATCGACTGAAGAAAATAATAATTTTATTTTATATCCAATTAAAAACATCTACAACAGGACTGTTATATAAACCAATTTGTGTAAGAATTAATTTTAACGAAACTTTATAGGTAATTTATTTTTGTTATATTTATTTTAATGTCCGATGTCTAAAAAAGTGAACACTGAAAATTATTTCTTTAAATCCGTAACTTATTTACCTGTACATTTAATTTCGTTTTTATTTTCTATACTGTTTCATCTCGAGATATTTTTTTATAAAATACAATTAAAATTCAGGTGGTGTATCTAAAGGGGGTGAACTTTTGCAGTTTTTTATCTTAGAAATATCGTCATAAACTCAATGCAGAAATAATTTTAATAATCTTACTTTTATTAATAAATAAAAGTATGTACTGAATTAACAGAATATTATGTCTGGTACATATATTTTGTGAATAGTTTAAAACTGGGCGGATTGAAATAGTTGATATTATTTGTACCCACAAAATATTTTAAATTGCAAACAAAAATGTTTAGTAATCGTCTTCAGTTACCTAATTTATATTGTACAATTGTTTGAAATTCATGAACTTTGTTAAATAAAATTGCTTTATACAATAAGTACTGGGATTTCATTTCTTTTTTTTATTACTTTTGTAATGTCGCTACTAAGTCGAATCGCCAACACCAGATGAAAGCTTATCAGTATAGTTTATTCCACGTAGGCTGATCCAATTTTCTAGGGTGATCAGATTGGTTCAATAAAAAATCAGGACATGATGAAGAATCACTTTTACGACCCAGTATCAGGAATCCTGGTAACGTAGCCTATGCCAGGACTCTACCCGAGGGTCACTGTTCTCTAACATGCGCGTAGTACAACCTATGACACGTGGGACTGATGACTATATTGTAATAGCCTTTTATTGCCCCTAAGGTCACTAAATTCGACACAGCGCATATTCATATTATGCAACTATAATGCATAAAGTTATACAATTTACAGTTTCCAATCCATTCTATTTCGTCCATTGAGTACTTATATTTTCTTCATGTTGCGTTATGAGCAGAAAATGGATAGAGAGGGTCAAGAAACTATCATTTTTGCAATGAATTGTTCAGGATTAATCGGAATGTACAATGATCCCGAAAATACATTTTGGACACACCTGGGCGTAATAACCCAAAATAGGAATAAATCCCAAAAAATCGGGGCGTCTGGTCATCCTATACTGCACGCCACTATTTCTTGCTATTCTGTTCTTTTGAAACACATATACAGGGTGTCCGAAAAAAGGACGCCCATCCGGTAACCATGGATTCTTTGAACAAAAATAATAGGACTTTCATAATGCAATTTTTCATTTTAGACTCCCATGTTCGATATACAGGGTGTCAATGTTTGACACTGGGTACTGGTACTGGTACTCTATTTTGAATATTTGACTTATTGTTTTTTGTTTTTGGTCTTTCAAAACATGTGGCCCTTTAAGTTGAAGCACCGTACCAAATTTTAAATAAATATCTTCTGAAATAATAGTTAAAAAAAAAATCAAATTTAAACTTCAAACTTTGACACCCTGTATATCGAACACGGGATCTAATGAAAAATGGCATTATGAAAGTCCTATTATTTTTGCTTAAGGAATTCATGATTACCGGATTGGCCTCCTTTTTCCGAACACCCTGTAGATTTGTGAAGATATTTTGGATTTGTTGGACATGCAAAACTAGACGGCAGTATGAGCAGGAATAGCAAAAATAGTTTTTATTTTGAAAAAACATACATGTTCTTTTATTATGCTCATTTGGTTTTAAATGAAATAAAACCTTGTTTTCAATAGTATATTACGTAATGAAAGTTGTAAATAGCATATTACGCACAAACGGAAAAATTGCGCACGACGCCGCGTAGAGGCGAGTGCGGCAATACCATGAATGCATAATTGCTTTACAACTCGAATTATGTACTATACTTTACCTACAATCGTATTTATTGAAATTAAAACACAATTTTGTATTATTTGTTGCTTGACAGCGTTAGAAAATTAAGTATTGCACCTGCCATTTTTAATAATGGTGTCAGAAATATGAACTACAAGTGTTGCGTAAAGTTGGTCACATTGCAACACACCTCAGCGGCTGAGCGTGCGATTTGTTTATGGTGTGTACGGTTCAATTTACATAGTGCGTTTTCAGCGATTTACGTTAGTGATCGTAGGTAAACAATTTTACATGGCCACACCAACACAATGCACCATAATAATATCTGCAATTGTGTTGTAGCTAAATGACAGCAGGACTGGAGAAGTGACGATACAAGCATGTATTAGTACATTATACTGTTATTGTCATTATTTTCTAATTATATAGTAATTTTAATTATTATATATATCATACAACTGTAAGATTAGGATAACCTATTTGAATAAAGATTATTATTATTATTATTTTGTTACAACACGTTCAGAATTTTCAAAGGTTTTTTAATTCGAGTTTGTGGACCATTAACACAGTGCCAATGAAGGAGGTAAGCAATCACCTCACGACCCCCTTACTATGCGACATTTGATTAAAATTAATCAATAGGTTTTCCGTACATGCGTTTAATTTTTTCTGACTAACTGCAACTTACTGTATATGTAGGATCAAGGCTCCCCCAAGTTGGAAAACGATATAATCGAATGTGGAAAATTTTGTCTGCCAATGTCATAAAAAACGTGCCCGAATCCTTTATCCGATATTCATCGAATTCCTACTAATAAACGAAACTTTAACTCTGGACATGCCAAGTTGTCTGCCAATCAGAAGTGAAGACACTAGTATTTGGAAATTTTCATAAAAACCATTATTCTTAAAAATGGCTTAACCGATTGGCGAGTTGAAGACCAAAAGATGCCCGCTGACTATTTGTACAATAACGGGTCATCACCCGTAAGTCCATATGGAAAGTCAAAAGAAAAATTACCTTTCCAGAGAAAAATTGCGGTTTTGATAAATTACGTAAGTACATGTAATTTACAAAAGCATTTTTCGATTTAGATCAAATTTAGCAAAAAGTAGGTGTTAGGTCACAGATGGAGCCTACCTTTGCTATTGATCGAAAGCGACATTTTCAAGACCACGTTTGATTTCCGGAAAGTCGAATAATTTACGAATGGCATATCTTTACATCCCTTCCGATGGACGGTATATCCTCAATACACCTCTCGCCTACAGTTCTATTGCTTCTGCGATATAGCTGATATACAAGCCGCTAGAAGTAGGGAAACGAGACCGCGTCTTTCCATGAATAGTCGCCCATCCACGTACTGACCGCGGCAACTGTCGCTTATCTTTTCGTATCGATACGAAGTGTGTCAAGTCAGTCCTCCGCTCCCTGCCCCAGCTGGAGGACGACTGCCCTGGCCATAAAAAAATCTAATCCTTTTGGATGGGTCTGTCGCTGCAGCAAAATGTTTTGAAAATTCACTACTTGCTTCACTTACTAGTTTGTCAGAAAACTATTTGTATATTTGGTTGCATCACAATTTACGACATCTCTAGTTGTGTTGTAACATAACCAACAGATATTTCTAACTGCCCAAATATCTTTCACAAAACTTGAAATAGTTTATTGAAAATAAATAAAAAAAATTTCACAATTTATTCACAATACTCCTAAGCTATTGATATGACATGACACGACACTGCTGATATTCTAAAAGTTATCCTTTTTTCCAAATACTGTCAAATTATAGACAATTTGTGGGGTATGCATAGGAAATCAAATTTAATACAATAAAGCAAAAAATTAATAAAACATTGCTAGTGTAAATTTATTGCAAGACAATTGATAAAAAACAAATCTCCAATTTAAGATGGTTTATTTTGATGCAATCTGAAATAGAAACATTATAAATGCAAAGATATACACTAAAACCTAATGGCATATATCAGCCAATGAAAACACAACAGATCACAAATTCTATTGGAACATTTTTACGATACACCAACATCTAAAGTTGGAATGATAAGGAATTTAGCAATTTAACCGATAAAACATTTATGGAGATTCAAGTAATTGAAAAGGTGTATCGAACTTACGGTATACATGTCAAATACTTAATATAAATTTACAATTGACCACAATCTGCTACGACAATTTTCTTTGACGTTTTGCCTGATTGAGATCCAAGGGCTTCAATTTTCTTAACTACATCCATGCCTTCAACGACAGCTCCAAATACTACATGCCTATTATCCAACCATGATGTTTTTACAGTGGTAATGAAAAATTGAGATCCATTGGTATCTGGACCTGCATTAGCCATCGACATTATTCCGGGACCAGTATGCTTTAGGGTGAAGTTTTCGTCTGCGAATTTGCTTCCGTAGATTGATTTTCCTCCAGTGCCATTATGGTTGGTGAAGTCACCACCTTGGCACATGAAGTTGGGGATGACACGATGGAAGGTAGATCCTTTATAACCAAATCCTTTATCTCCTGTACATAGAGCTCGGAAATTTTCGGCGGTCTTTGGTACTACATCACTGCGAAGCTGGAAATAATAATAATAAAGTTTTATAAATAATTGAAAGAAATCAACAACTGTTAATGTGTTTGTTTTTAAAAATACCAATATAATGTACATGTTAAAAATGGTCGTTTCATACATATACAGGGTGTGCAAAAAGTGATTTTTTTTTTAATTTTTTATATAATAGTAAATTGTTTGAAGGCATCCAAGTATTTGCGTTGAACTACTTCAAAGAGCCTTTGTTATGATGAGATTTTTGAAAAAAAAACAAAAAAACCGCCACTTAAAAATTATAAGTTTCATTATGAAGTCTGCTGGAAACCGATATCTCCTCTGAATCTGTTCTACCTATATGCTTTTAAATTTTTTTAACATCTGGTAATGATGTTTTGGCATTGTTTTTATGAGGTAGGTGGTAGGTAATAAGTAGTTTAGTTTTTCGAAATTTTTAAATATATTGCGAGTACCTATTTTATAAAATCTATCCATTTATTTTGAACTGATTTGAAAAGAGAATTAGGGGTATAATGATGTCTTGAAATAGTCACAAATAATGTGGGAAGTATTGAGAACATTCTTTGTGTGGGTTTTGGCTATTAATGTTTTGTTACAAATCACCATTAATAAATTTCCTTTGTATAAAGGTAACAAGTAAGTAGGTTTTGTTTACCTTGATATGTTTACATTGGGAATGTTGGAACTTTATCTGTGCAAATAAATTTATGTACCTAAATAAGAAACACATAAAATTATTCCTTCTCCTTATTCAACATAGAAATTAATATATTGATTCATTCTAACATTTTTTTTTACTAACAATTCCTCATGACCAACGATCAAGATTAATGTGCTCAGCTCAATTTAGTTCTTAATTTAATAACGTACCTATTATACAAGTCGATCAGCTTAATCAATACAACTGGGTATACCTTATCTATAATTATTTATGGGATATGGACAGTACAAGGACTTGTCAATTCTAATTTAAATAAGATGTGCATACAGGAGTACCTCTATAGTTCTATAGTAAGTTGTGCAAAGGATTGTAAACTTAATATAAAACTGAAAATGCATGTGACGACATATGAGTGTCCTTTAAAAAGCATATAAAGTAAAATTTATTTAGGGGTACCTAACTATAAATATGACGCGCCTAAAATTAAAAATAATTGTACAGAGAATGTACTACTGTCATACAACTCTTTAGTACCAATTTACATTTCATTTTAAATCTTGAACCTAGTTTAACTGACCAATGATTAAACCGCATTCATGGAACAGGGCCTTTATAGATATGTTAAATTTTCTTATACTAGGCCTGAATTTTGGATACATAAGGTTATTAACAAGATAAGATTCTAATTTTCAATTCTTACATTCATTTATCGGTTTCAGGATATTAATCCATTGTTTACATATACAAAAGTAGGCTGGTAACTATTCATAACTAAATTTGTACAGTAATATTTACTGCCATGCCAACAGCTTGTACGGTAATATTACAATACAGATCTCTCAACAACTGTCAACAGATGAAATAATAAATAATGAAACTATAGGGCTATTTATTAATACAAACAGACAGAAAACTCCAAACAATAATAATTAAATACTGAAAAGTATCACTACTGCTCCTGCTTCTTATAATATCTACTAATAATGTCTTTATTTTCTGAAAACGATAAACTACTGAACAAATCACGGATGTTATGAATCAACAGCCTTAGACGTCTTAAAATCCTCGCTCTACGAGCTCGGATTTCAAACCGACATCTGCGGCAGTTATGATACTCATAACATTCCTAGATATGTTAATAGCTATAACATTTTTAAAGAAAAATTATGTATCCTTAAATTAAAAATTCCAATCAATAACATTCCCGAAGTTGGACAATAAATTCGTTAAATTCTTTATTTCCTGCCCATGCATACAATATTACAAATTAATGAAAAATTAAATATAGCGCAATCTGGTATCCAGCAACGTTTTTTAAATGTGTATATAAACTTTACTTCTTTTTTTAAGATTGCCTATATACACACACACACCATAAAATATAACTCATGGAAAATTGTGAGGAAAACAAATTTACGTTGTAAAAGATAATATCATGGGAACGAACTGATTCTAATCTAACATGACATATATTGTTTAAAATTGATCATGTCAAAATGAATAAAATCGCAAAACATCTGGGGAGTAAGCATTTTCCAGGTACAAAATGCAATGAATTTTGAAAATTTATTATACGCAAACGACAGCAGGTAAACGATTTTAATTTTAGTACCGTATTAAGAATTATATTTTCTAGATGCATGTGCAATGTGCATGGGTTTGGAAAATTTCACATTTTTTTTTTTTTGTCTCCGGTCTCCTGAGACTTATTATAATTCCATATTATCATTCATAAAAATTTGAAACGATTCCGATGAATAGTAACGAAAATATGACGGGTGCTATTATCCCCTTAATGAGTGGAGATTACCACCAAAATTTGAATAAAAATTCCATAATTTTTTATAAATAAAAAATTAGAGTTGCTCACACATTTTGCCAAGTAGTGAAACCATGTTCAGTCGAATTTTTTTTCCAAAAATTAATCAATGTGAAGATATTCATTAACATCGGTTTTAATCGCAGTTGGCCTTGATGGCATATAGGACTTGGTTTACTTTTGTATCTGTGTCCTAATATATTGCCCCTCTTGACACATATTGTTAACTATTGCTTTGAAAATGATGTCTATCCGTCTCTGTGGAAATTTTCTAAAATACTACTTTGCCAAAAACGAACAATGTTTCAGATGTAACAGACCTTAGACCAATCAGTATATTACCGACTATGTCTAAAATAATTGAAATAATTATGAATCAACAGATTAGGGAACACGTGACATTATATAATATATTACCGCTTAACCAGTCTGGCTTTCGCAAGGGGTATAGCACAACAAGTGCACTGCTGCAAGTGGTGGTTGATATAGTGCGATCATCAGATAACAATGAGGCTACAATTTTAGTGTTACTTGATTATAGTAAAGCTTTTGATCGCATGGATCATCGGCTACTTCTAGCAATTCTACATTAGGTACTTTGGATTTTGTCCAAAATCTCTCAAGTTAATGAACCAATATATAACGGGCAGGTACCAGAAAGTCACTGTTAACGGCGAAAATTCTAATATGCTACCACTTGGTCAAGGAGTTCCTCAAGGTTCAATATTAGGCCCTCTTATGTTCACACTATATACGGCTGAGTTTCAAAATGTTCTGAAAAACTGTAAATCGCATTTCTACGCTGATGACACCCACCCTTTAAAGAAGTGGATACTGAATTTTCATGCAGACTGATTAATCAAGATATAATGTCTCTCATTAATATATCTAATTTATTTTGTCTATCTATAAATGCAACAAAATCTAAAGTAATGTTATTTGGTAGAAAAGAAACAAGACGCAGGTGTATGGAAAGGGTGAACATTAGAATTAACGATGGACAACTTGAGCTAACATACATATCAAAGAATCTAATTTTATATATTGATTCCAGCCTAAAATTTACGGAACATACCAATCACATTATTACGAAGTCTTTTTCCAATTTAAAATTAATTTACACAAGTAAAGATATGTTAACAAAAAAAACCAAAGCAATGTTATGTGAAGCCCTTGTACTGTCTCATATAAATTATGCTTCGGTTGTGTATTACCCCTTCTTACGTCAGACTGACACTCAACGACTACAACGGTTACAAAAGAGTTGTGTTAGACTGGTATGTGGTATAAGGAAATACGATCCGATATCCTCACATTTAAAAGAAATTGCCTGGCTTAATATTAAAAACAGAAATGTTCTCCAGAGTAGTTGTTTTTTTCAGAATATACTATTCACTAAGTCACCTCCTTACTTATACAATAAAATTACTTTCAGAACAGATGTGCATAATTTAAATATAAGACGTAAATCCTCTATAACTATTCCAAAACATAAAACTGCTGAATTCTGCTTCGGTTTCTCATATCGCATAGCTTCTCTTTACAATGCCATTCCAGAGGGTCTCAAGGTGCTACCATGTAAAAAATTTAAAAAACAGTTTAAAAAAATTCTTCTACATGACACTACTATGTAAGTTCATAATTGGTAACTTTTTTATGTTGGGCTTATCGCTGATTTGTCTCATTTTTGTGTATGTAACTAATTATTCACTTAAAAAAAAAACATTCTTTTCTCTTTTTTGGGGGTTGAGTGGAAGAGCAGAGGATTATTAAAATTCACTGAACTCTGCCTTTTATAATTCAATAATAAAATTTTTTGTATGTATTTATGTCTATTGTAAAATTTATGGATTATAATAAAAACAGTTATTATTATTATTATTAATATTTTGTTTGGCGTTTAATGTGGTTTTTCCTTATAATTACAGACTTTATTTGAAAAAAATACAGAAACATTTTTGTATACAAAAGTTGCAGTATTTTTCATGAATTTTATTTATATGCGCGTTCTTAAATTCCATATTTTGGTGTGGTGGATTCTGCAGAACCAATCAAGAAGAAGAATTTTTCAAATCAACTAATCAGAAGACATTGCTGAGATCCACCAAATCTAAATATGACACGCGGTCTGCCAATAAAACAAACAAATGACAACCGTAAAATGGCGAAATTCTATAAACTTATTTTCTGATTTCCAAAAACATATTTATAAGGATTTCGAAAATATAATAATATAGGGTGTTCCATCAAAAAAAAACACCTAAGTTTATTATAGAATTTAACCATTTTGCGATTGTCATTTGTTTGTTTTTTTTGGTAGATTATTAATATTCAGGAAAAATATTGCAACTTTTGTATACAAAATTTTTCTGTTTCTTCAAATAAACATTGTGGGGGGTGGCTAATTATAAGGAAAATTTAAATTAATTATACCAATTTCTTTATCTAAAAGTATTGAGTGAGTATCACTTTCAGTTGTGCTAAAATCAAAAATCCGGACCTAGCACCAGACATGGTCAAAAACATGCCATCTTTTTAAAAACTAAAAAAGGTCAATACATATGAGGGGGGGACAGAGGGGGGGCACCCAGATGTTTTAATTCGTAGGAACCGATAACGACTCAAGTTTCATATCATAACAAAAATATTTTGTATATAAAATGAGGTGTCTCAGAAATATTCATGATTTGCTTGTTGTACCTATGCCAATTTTTTATAAAGAATGAAGGTGTTGTTTTGCAGCAGATTTTTTAAATTTCAGTTAAATACACATACAACCTATGTAAAAAAGCATATTAATGAACAAAATAGGTTTTTTGTCGTTCGCCATTTGTATCTAGTAAAATTAAGAAATAATTAATAGCTTAAGTTCAGATTTCTGCACTACGATTCAGAAAAAAATTGTTTCAAATTTTTTCCACTTATAACAATTAATATTCAAATTATACTCAGAACATTCCGAAATTGCTTGAGAACATCCTAATGAAAGTTCATGATAAGGGCGGTATTATTTATATTTGTAAATATATTTTTGAGGCCGGCCTTGTTCACTTACAAATTCATCCAGTTTCCCATTATTAAGATGCCAAGTCTCCCCACGATTTATTCAAAGAGCAATGAACAATTATTAATAAGAACGTCTACTAGTATCGTAAACGTGATACAGGACCGTAGTGCATATATTATTATGTGTGCCTGAAATGATGAACTTTAATCATTTTTAATTTTTAAAAGATTTTCATTTGTTTTTGCATATTAATAGACATTTTCTAATAAGAAACTACATATATGTTATTATCTTAAAAGTAAAATTCCACTTTCGAGAATATCCTGTATTAACCCTCGGCCTCGGTATAATATCCCAGTAAACACACATATATATGATATGTAGCATAGGAAGCTCAACGATATTTTGTTCGTTATGTAACCATTTTATGTAATTGATCCATAACATACCCGTTTATTTCAAATATAACATTTATGTATCGTGGATATGTATCAGAGACATACTCCATGTCTCTGATATATATATAGAATGTATTATATACTTGCCACAGATAGATATGATATATTATAAATACATGTTCATGCCCACTAATAGACATATATTTTATGTAAACCGCACTAACCGCAGATAAATATTAGTTCAAACTAAAATGGCGAAGGTACGCGAATCGTGCTGCTATTTTGCATTGATTTAATCTCTAAATCTTAAAATATTCAATACAAATTGTTGGCGCAATTTGAAGTGTTCAGTATGCAGTGCGCGATTTTTGGTGTGCTGCGTCTGTTTTGATGAAAAATGAAAAAAACAGCATAAAATTGACATAACCTCCTATGTAGCTACGTTTTGACAAGCAAGTTTTTCCAAATGTGACAGAGACGATTGGATGTTTGAAATTAACAAACAATCAGGGAAACCGTCTGTTCAACATGTAAGTATAATACCACCGTAATTCCAATTTTCCAAAGAAATTTTCGTAGTAAAATCTTAACCCTTATTACGTTTTATCAACGTTCTTCTTTTTAAAATAGACCTTTTACTACAAAACATTTCGCTTAAGTTAGTGATATTTCAAGTAAAATATTTTCAACTTGATTTAAATAATTTCTAGTATAATAAATAAGTTTATATAAAATTGTATAAGACTGATTTTTGGTCTTCAGATGTTATTATATCTTCTACCCAGATATAAAAGAAAATACATTTGAAACAACCGCTAGTGAATGGTTCCATTTAGCTAAACTTCGACTAAACAGAAAAATGAAGTGAAATGAATAAAGTATATCTTTTGTAATTATTATATCTATATTATATCCTATATAAATATATTTATTTTTTTGTTCTCTAATTATGCGTCTTTTTAAATATATATATATAGAAACATTTCTAAATAATATGCTGTTGATTTTATTCTTGCACTCTTCTTTTGCACTCTTAGCATAAAAAATTAAAATGAAGGAAGTGGTCCTATGAAAGTAGAGAAAATAGAATACTTGACTTGATCCTGATCTTTCTGAGTATTATACTTATATATGAGGCTTTTTCCACTTACATACTATACACAAAAACTGCAGGGCATTATAGGTATAGTACATATATATGCATGAGGTGAGTGACGATAACACTTTAATTGGTTTTTGTTTATTTGCAGACATATAAAATCGAAAAAGAAAGTATAATGGGCTCATTTCGGAAACATTTTTTAATTCATATTCCGAAAGTACACCTTGTAATTAGTAAATGTGCAAAATATTAATTTTTTTTTTCAACTGCTTCTCCCTCAAAATAAATAATGAAAATAGAGCGCTGTGACGTCACACCACTCGCAGCGGTCGGCCGCTAGCTTGTTTCCTATAGTTTCATACCGGCGGCAGTTACTACACACACGGCGGAAGTGGTAATTTCGTTCATCTTTTAAGTGCTTCGTCCTTGGTACAGCGAAATTTAAATACCATATATCCGCATAACTCATAGAACCACTGGTCGGGTGGTGTGACGTCATAGCCGTTATGAATGTTACGAATTTGAAATCAAATATTAGGGTTAATATTAACGCTAGCGATCTAATTTTTTCACTATATACTTAGAGGATAAAATACTTACGGAAAATGCTAAAATAAATTAAAAAGCAAATATCACGAAATGAGCCCATTAATGAATCTACATATTTTCAGAACAAGTAAATAAATAAATAAAATAACTGACAGAAAAACTGATTAATTCAACAATTTCTTATGTAATTTTAAAGCCTTAATTTTTTTCAGAAAAATCTATTTTCGTTCAATACGTTCTTTGGCTATAATTATTTATTTGTGGCCGTTATTCTCTTGACTTGACTTCTTTTGGATATTAGCCACTGTTTCTATAAAATATTAAAATTATTAATAAATAAACTTTTACGCCAAAGGGACACAGTCAGAAGTTGTTCTTGATTAAAATCTATTTTTTCCTGATAGGCAAAAAAATTGATTTTACTCGATAACAATTTCCGACTGTGTCTCTTTGGCGCAGAAGTTTATTTATTAATTATTTTAATATTTTATAAAAATAGTGGCTTAAAATACCCAAAGAAATCCAGGAGAATAATACATACATATTACATAATATATCATATTAAAATATGTATATGTTATGTATTATATATGTAGCATGTTACATGTTAAATGTATCTGATACATTACATGAGATGTATGAACTACATAGTCATAATATATCAGACAAGTTACGACCATACGTATTATATACATAAATGATACATGTTGATGTTGCTGACATAGAGCCATAATATCTTATGAGAATGTATATTACCTGCTACATAGCTGATATATTCAAAGGAACAGCAGTTATGTATTTTATATATATATATTACCTCGCAGTGTTTACTGGGATCTCTTGATGTTAACTAAAATTTTAAAAATCTATCTGTAATTGTTTCAAATTCACTAAATTCTCTATCAGAAAAACGCACTTTCCGCCAGTTCTTACACGAACCGTGCTGGGTGGCAAAGGCAAACGTCTACTTTCTGTTTACGCGATTGACAACTGGAAAAGCCGATTTCCAATGAAGGTAGTACCTAGGTAGTAGTAAGTTACTTTGGCGCTCGTGATTTGTGAAAAAACGAATTGAAAGGAATATTTGGTTATTTTTTTAAATAAATTTTTAAAGGAATATTTGGCTATTTTATTAAATAAATTTTTGTACAAGTCAAGAAAGAATAAATATTGTGTGTAACTTGAATGCGTGTCATCCGCCTTCTGCAAGAGCTGCAATTGCCATACTTGAACACATGGGCGTCGTTACAAAATTTTCCAAGAGGGGGCAAATGCAGAAAAAAATTAAATCAGAAACAAATACATAATATGTATTTTAATAGGAACATATAACATATAAGGTCCATATAATTCTTAGGCATTAACAGAAAAGTATCACCGTAGAAAACTTTTTATTTTCCGCTTCATCAGGTATCAGGTATACAATAGCTAGTGTATTGTATCAAGTCAGAAAATATTATTTTGCTGGATGAGTCAGTCGAGCCTAGGAGCATACTGTCCATTTAAAGGTGCAAATCCACCATCCATCGAACGCGCAAAACATTTCGTTTACGAATGTTTGGATATTCAATAATTTTTGCAAACGTTTGCAATTAATTATTCGACGCAAGTAGTAATGTCATTTTCCGCTTTAGATATACAATAGCAGCGACTTCAATAAAATGACTATAAGGAGGTAATACGCATATTAGATTTTTTAATAAAAATAATACATAGTACAACCCTAAACTAACGATGCGCGGGGGTGCGTATTTTGGAACAACGAATACCACTAAACACCACCGACTGACACGCATTCCGTGGTGTATAGTGGAAGCAATATTTCTCATAGTTAATTCTACTGTAACGACCAGGAATCGAACCAGGAACTTTTTGGTGAGAGTCACGCGGTTTTTATACTAGTTTTCTCCAAAAGCGATTCAGTGATAATGCTATGACGAGATAAGTGCGTTGTTTGTATTCTATACTGTTGTTTTAGGTTAGTTTAATTTCGTTTTTTGTCTCTGATAGAAAAATATGGATCAGAAAACGTCTACTTTTTAGTTGGTCGAAATGAAAACAAATAGCTATTATAGTACTGCTCACTCCTTAGTAAACGTTAATTTTACGTTACCAAATGAATAAGTAGAACTAGACTTTTCACATAAGTCGTAAAAATATAGCCTACGTTACCTAAAATCGATATAATCAATTAATGGCTGCGCTTTTGATTAAATTTTTTATTAAAAAAATATTGATTGACAACATACGATACCCGTTTACCTATTATTTAACAAAAAAAAATACAGGAAAAAAAACTCAACTGTAGTCACGCACCTTTACTTAATTATTTTATTTGTAAAACACAAACAACAATTCAGAATAGCGGCTGGTTAGAAATTGCTATTAAATATTTACTATAGGTACATTAATTGAATATACACTCCCCGGCACAAAATTCCGCCACCCTAAAATTTTGGACAATTTTGATGTTTCATAACATTTTTATTTTTCATCTGATTTTCATGAATTTTTCACCAGTTTGTAGATCCATTTATTGTTTGTCTTCTTAATTATTTTAATAAGTCACATTTTTCGTTTAGGCTATGTTATACAGGGGTAAATCAAAATGTTGTTTTTTGTCGTAAACTCAAAACACCCTGTGGGAAAATTGAGGCGAATAATTTGGTTTACAAACAGTTTGATGTAATCCTAGACGTATTTCGAACATTTTGTTTTTTTATTCATCCCATTATCTCATTTCATCTGCGAGCAGCAACATTTTAAATGAAACGCTGATTTGAAGCTTATTTTTAATAACAAAAACAAACTCTAGGGTATGTCATAAAATTAATCAACAAAAACAAACATTTTAGTAAAGTATATTTCCTCCTCTCGCAGCAATCACAGCTTGCATTCTTCGTGGCATCGAATGAATAAGATTCCTTATTCTTTCTTGAGGAATAGTCTGTCAGCGCCGGTCGTAAGTCTTGCAAGGTTAGTGGTTGCACAGGACGACGACGAACTGCTCTTTTAAGAAGATCCCAAAGATGTTCGATTGGGTTGAGATCCGGGCTACATGCGGGCCATTCCGTGCAACGTGAGGTCTAT
The DNA here is from genome assembly GCA_963680705.1 of Rhagium mordax. Classification (NCBI taxonomy): domain Eukaryota; kingdom Metazoa; phylum Arthropoda; class Insecta; order Coleoptera; family Cerambycidae; genus Rhagium; species Rhagium mordax. Next base: position 12,571,027 of record OY796659.1, on the reverse strand, counting down.
CATTATCATGCATTAATGTAAATTGGTTCCCGAAAGGAGCAAAAGGAACAACAACGTCTTGGAGGATTTCCTCTATTGGGCGATTAGTGCTCCATTTTCAACAAAAACAAGATCGGTACGTGCACAGGTAGAAATACCCCCCAAACCATGACTGAACCGCCGTAATATTGCATTCGCTCTGATATAGTACAGTCTGCATGTCTTTCATTTCTACGTCTGTATACCCGTTCACGACCATCCGGCGACCTTAAACAAATCCTGGATTCATCTGTACTGTACTGTTATTTTTTTACAATAACCGCGTACTTAGCCAACGTCGAAAATTTTTAACTAAAAATACAGTAAAATTAACAGTGTTTCATTTAAAATTTTGCTGCTCGCAGAAGAAATGAGATAATGGGATGAATCAAAAATCAAAATGTTCGGAATACGTATAAGATTACACCAAACAGTTTGTAAACAAAATGATTCGCCTCAATTTTCCCACAGGGTGTTTTGAGTTTACTACAAAATACAACATTTTGATTTACCCCTGTATAATATTGCCTAAACGAAAAATGTTACTTATTAAAATAATTGAAAAGACAAACAATAAATGGATCTACAAACTGGTGAAAAATTCATGAAAATCAGATGAAAAATAAAAAAGTTATGAAACATCAAAATTGACCAAAATTTTAGGGTGGCGGAATTTTGTGCCGGGGAGTGTATATTTGTTACATAAAGGTGCATATTAATTTATTATCAATGCAATTAAGACAGGTAAATATTAACGTTACATTACGGTTGATTTATTTCCTTTGATCAAAGTTTCACTGTAGCGGTCTGTGACTGTAGCTATAGAGGCGCAACGCCGTAATATTGCTGGCAGAGATAAAGATGGCGATTCCGCAGCGAGGAATTTTTCTAATGGATTGCAAGTGTTGTATTTAACAAGCAAGCAGTTGGATGCTAATAATAATAAATTAGATACAATCTAATTAGATACTACTGTCTACCCAAAGGCGAGTATTCACCAAACGTGCAAAATATTTCCAAACGTTTACGAATGTTTGGAAATTGATATTTTTTTGGTAGAGTCGTCAAGTTCGTAAGATCAAAATAATGCTAGCAAACGTTTTCATTCTTCCGCACAAAGTTGGTAATATCAAAGTCGCTGTTTTGGTGGAGACATCTACCGGTTGGGATTCTATAAATATTTTCCCGGCGCAGGGTTAGGGTTTCCTTAATCTCTATGCATCGACTCGAAACTCTCGACAGTCTCTTGTTCAGAATTGACAGAAATTCGTAAATTGTCATTTTATAAATTCCACAGGCTTGAAAATTCTTTTTAAACTGTAAAAGTTAATTACCTCTTGACACGCCACTGCTTGTACCACTAACGATCCGAGCATTTATTAATAACTATAATGTAGTACCCACTGAAAAATCTTGACATTCTTAAAATTCCTAGTTAATTTCTGTTTATTGACAAGAAAATCCGGAGTTAATTCTATATGTAAAAATTAGAATTTATAAAAACGTATACGAAAATGCTTCTTAAGGGAGCTATGTCCTCTTTATAGGAGCAACTAGTTATCTCGCAGAGCCAGAGGTACAGAATTTGATATATCACTTATTAATAATGCATACTATTATTATTTTACGACTATTACAAAATAATAATTTATCCATAGCATTTACCTACATATAATTTTATAAATTCCAATATCATTTCGCTGCATTAATTTTAAAATACCTACATAATCTTTCTGTATTAATATTTTTAAGAGTTTTCTCGGAAAGATTAAATACCAATAGTTAGTACGTTTTTTTGATCAAGTAATCAAAACAAAATAACAAATTGTCAAAAAATAGAAAGTTGAAGTTGAGAATGATTAACTTATTCCGTTAGGCACGCCTATGGCTAAACTGTTAATTTGGTAATAACTATAAAATAGCCCACTAATACAACATCGAGTACAACATAGTATACCAAATTCTAATCCTCTGACTCTGTGACTCTATGGGTTGTAGAAATAAGAAATAAAAACTAGTTTCGAAGCGCTATCCTTAAGGAGCTATTATAGATTCCTTAAAAAACGTTTTCGACCATACTAATTATACATATTATGTATTTATATAACTATCCTTTTTACTTTATATTTTTACATGCAGAAATAAAAAAGATTTTTTCGATACATATAGAAGCATCCTGTATACAGGGAGAAGCTTTAAGTGGGGGTTATATGTTTATGGGTTCCTACTAGTCGTCAGGAATATGAATTCGAATTTTTTTGTCGTTGTAAAATGGCTGAGTTTAGTTTTTTCTAAAAATTTGCAGTTCAAATGTGATTCCGGCGGCGCCGCTGTACAAGTTTTCGGTGCATTTACGTCTGACCGGTCGACAGTGTTGCCATAGATGATACATATAAAACCAATGCGATGTATACAATCAAATGCAAGGCATTTCAGTTTCCTGTTTCACTTATTAAGGTAGATTTATGCAATTTACTTTTTTATTTTCAATTACATTTACATCTTCACTTTTCATTAACAATCCAGAGATACTCGATCAAGAGAGAGATAAAAGTAGTGAAAATGAAAAATTAATTTAATTGCATAAACAGGTTTATTGAAATAACGCAGTTTTAACTTTCATGACGAAAATGGTAATGGAAATGAAAAAGTCGGCTGCATAAATCCGCCTTTGGTTAATAATTAATTGTCACAACACAACATGAAAAATATTATAGGACCTAAGTATTCCCTATATCACTTTTGTCACTCAGCTGTTAGAGTCACTGACCTAGTTTTCGAATGCAGCAGGTGTGCGTTAACAAAAAAATATCACGAAAGAACGTAAACAAGCGATTCGGGAGCCGGACATTGCCGTACACCATACACGCCAGTTTTTATCATTTAAGTTCTCCTGGAAGACAGAAGCCGTTATTTGCGATAGGTACCTATTGTGATTGTGTATGTATGATATTAATAGTTTCAGTTTTTAGTGAAATTTAAATTTAAAGTGTAAGTATTGTTTGTGTAATAATAAAAATTGAGTGAGGTTTATTCTGTGTATGTAAAGATTTAAATCCGTGCGACTATCTGTGAGGCCACATAAAAAGTTTGATGTACACGACTCCCGTCAACGTTGAAGAATTACGGGAAATAGTAGAAAACGCCGCGAATCCCATAAGGCAGAATACGGACTGCAATAAAGTTAGGAATTCTATGTTGCGGCGAGCAGGGGTGAAATTTTAGACCCTTCAGCGAAATATCCTAAAATGCAATTTTTCACTCTTCGCGTTTAAAGGAATACGCGTATTGTCAGTCGTTTTTTCTCGAGCGGTCGTTTAGTGATGGTTGTGTATTATAGGTTATGTTTACAGAGAAGTCTGGCGAAGATTCTAATGAACTCATCCACTTCAGTAGTAGCAAAATGGAAATGGATGAATTAATGCATGTTAACAGTGCAATTTCCAATTTGGAAGTCGCTTAACAGCAGCTGCATTGTAATATTCGACATCATCCTCGCGATCCTTTCATAGAACTGCATTAGAGACAATTTATAAACATGTTCAGATTATCAAAGGGATTGTGTGAATATCTAATTGAATTAGTAGCACTTTACATGATACCTCAGCATTTTGGTAAAATTCGTCCTTTGTTTACCACCGACTAAAAATGGTTTTTTCTTCATGAATTCCACTAGCAATCTTCTTTGTTTCTCCGACATATTGGTATACTCGCGTTTCCTCCTTATGGCCCTCATGCGACCCAACATTCATCTTCTGTGCCGATTTCGCCATTTCTCTGCTTAAACACCCACAAAACACAAATTCCCTAAGATAAAGGTGAGGTTAAATCAAACCAAAGTGACGTTTATCCAAAAACAAATAAGCAAAGTTGCGATGTTGCCACATGCGCCACTCGTTTAAATGCGATCGTCAGTTTAAACAGAAATGAGCGGCGTTAAAAATTGCTCCTGAAGGGAGCATTCGTTTTTGTCTTCACGTTTTTGGTCGTAAACGTTTAAAAACGAGTGTTCTCAAAAATTTCACCCCAGCAGCGTGTTTGGAAAATAACGGAGGACACTTTCAACACCTGCTATGTGAAGCGCAGATTTATTTAAAGGATTTATTGTTATTAGAAAAAATAATTTTATGTTCAATATTAATGTTAAGTTTTTTATGAGAATATGGCCCCGGCGAACACCCACTAAAAAAAAAGTAAATTTGTTTTACCATTAAATTCACCGTATTTTATTTCAATCGTGAAGTTTAGCAACAGCACATAGTTCAAGAATCGTACGTACGCGCGGTCGCCTCGGTTATTATTCTACACATCACTCTCATTAGCGCATTCCACTGGCGGGGTACCCGAATTAAAATAAAAAGGGTTTAAACAATATTCATTTTTCATAGTACTCTTTAAAAAAGTAGTTTCGTTGTTTCTATAGTTGAAAGGTGTCACCCCCTATAAATATGACCCGCACTTAAAGAATCACCCTGTATATTATTTGCCAACACGAAACTCCGTAATGCTAGTAAGATTGTTGTAAATAAAACTCGAGAAAAACTATTTTCTAAATTTGTTTACTTAAAACTATACTAATTTTTAATTAGGGATCGACCGATATGATTTTTTACATGACCGATACCGATATATCGGCCATACATTTTTATTATTAATATTTTGCTATAAAAATTAAGTAAAATTGATTGATTAAAAATACCAAAAATAAATAAAGATATACCGTTACCATTTAACACTGCTAAAAGTAAGAAGAACACAGAACAAAATCCGATGTCCTCTAAACCGTCTTAATCGATTACAATTCCATGCGGTGAATCCCCGAATTTGGCTATTTGGTTTAATTTTGTTACATTATAACTTGCCAAAACTTAACTTTAAATATTAAATATTAAATATTTTTTTAACTTTATTTTCCTTAAAGATTTTAAATGTGTTTTAAGTTTTCTTTCTTAAATTTTAAAAATAATAAAAATATACCTTTATTTGTATTGGGCCGATACCGATATAGGCTGATATCGCACTTACCTCGGCACTTACATATCGGCCGAGAAGGCCGATATGACCGATACCGATATCGGTATCGGTCGATCCCTATTTTTAATTAAATAAGGCTTATTTATCAAAACTTCATTTTCGCAACCATGATAAAAACAGATTAAAACTATAACTATACTATTGTAATTTAGTACAGGACTTTAAGCAGAATGTCAGGAAACTGGTGTAAAGGACCTCAAGGAGTTTTATGGAACTGGGTATGGATTCTGGAAAAATAAAAAATTGTTAGGTATAAACAGTTGCAAATGAAAAAATTACACATCCGGAAATTATATCTTGTATGTATACTGGGTGTTTGGTAAATAATGGTTCCTCTTATGAAAGGGGATTCTTTACCCGAATTTAAGCAAAAAAAGTGTCTCCAACATTAATCGGGAAATGCTCCGTTTTTTAATATACAGAGCGTTGAAATTTCCACTACTTACCAAACTATCTGTATGTAAAACATTGTAAATATATGTTAAACTTAGTAACAGTAATTATTATCTCTGCAAAATACCGAAGTTTGTCAGGTCATGACTGGCATATAATAATTTGAGAATATGCAATATGCATATTTCCACTGATGTGAGAGACTCAAATCGTTTGTTTTCAGTATTCCACAAACATAAAATCATAAAATCGAATAAATACCTAATTTATAAATTTTATCATTTTAACTGTTTAAAGTTCGATTACTATTTTTTTTTTTTTGAGATTGAAAACCACTCGATTAGTCAATTTTAATTAATTCAAATGTCTAAAAATAAGTCACAAGCCCAACAACAACGAAGGCTTAATTGCGTCAGTTGATATGATATCTATTCAATAACCAATATTTACGTAATTTCGTTCAAATGTTGAACATTTCCATTACCTTAAAAGTAAAACAAAAATTTGAACGGTTCGTATGTAAAAAAAATGAAGTGTAGCTGGTATGGTTTATTTCAGAGATATTTGTTAATATAAGAAAGGCTTTCTTTGTACTTAAATCGAAGAAGCCGCCTTTGATTCACAAAGAACGCGCCTTTTTTATGAGGGTATATTGTTGCACATTTTATTCAACTCTAGTAAAACTGTGATGTATAAATAATTATTAGGTACTTGTTCAATTTAAGGAATCGCGTCATACCCTCAACAATGCTGGGATGCTGACTCATTTCAATCTCTGATGGGAAATTCATAAAATCCATAAAATAAAACTGGTTTATTTAAATAATAAAAAAATTAATTTTCTCCAGCAACTCTATATAATTATGTATGTTACCGTGCACTTCTACACTTTGTGCTTTTACGTCGAATCACAAAATAGGTATTTGTGATTTTGTTTGGTGCTATTTAACAAGAAAACTAATTTATGAAAACTACTTGGAACCTTTATTATTTACATATCATGCCCACAATTTTTAACGCTGTCCAATGCCCACGCATTTAAATTCCGAGTAGTTACCAGACATAATTCATGATCAAGACACTGACACTAGTGATACCGGCGAGGATACCGGTGGGTAGGATAAGAATGTTCCATTTACCTTAGTTACCTGCCTTAGATAGCCTTAATTCCTTGGTTTAAATTATAATAAACAAATGTGCAGTTTTTGTCGGGAAAAAACAGCTTACAAAACTCGTTACAAAACAATTAAATTTTATTATTTACATATCACTATACATATAGTTAATATGCCAGCGTTCTAGCGCGTTAATACTTTTTTTTTAGATCCTTACGTTTATATATATATATCTACGCGACTGAAAGTAAACATTTTCTGTATAAATATTTATTTTTACACTATTATAATTCAGGTACCAGATTTGAATAGAAAAATAGGTACACAAATGTTATAAATAACCATTTTTTCATATACTTCTGCATCTATTAGGCAGATTATAAAACGTGCAATATAGAGAATGGGCGTGAATGATTTTAACTACATACTTCATTTCATTATCGGATTGCAACCTAATGAAACAATGAACTCCATGAATTAGTATGAATGACCTCAGCGTAAAATAAATTTTAATAAATGGTGGTGCTCCACCTTGCACCAATCTGCTTAAATCTAAAAATTCTTTCAAATAGCCAGAGGAATTTATTCAAATTGAGGCTAAAAAAATTTCAAATACCTCACTTAGATTAGTCAGATTGGATATTTTGGAATACATTTTTGTTTCAAAACATTTATTTAAAATTAAATAATTACGTACTTTTTGTCTTTCCCTTTAGAATGATTTTTGCTTACTTCAAGTTGTTATTACTTGGGTAGCTAGTAGTCTATTTAAAACCAATTTAGAATTTAGCCCAAATTCAGATAGGTACTATAAAAAAAATTGAGTACAACATACGTATTACTTTATACTAATGAAGACGCAGCTGAATTGATTTGAGTTTGAATATTCTATTAGAATTTTCATTCGGAAAACATATTCGTTATATTATTAAGCACCAGCAATCACTAGACCCCTTGCCTACGACATTTACAGAGGGTTGTAAAACGAGAGTTTGTTTGGGGTAGGATAGTTAGTACCTGTTTGCCTTTATAATTTCATATAAAAATTTCAAAATAATGTTTTATACCTATATTTTGACATTATATGCATAAGTATAATACAATTACTGTTAAAAAAGAAAACTCAACCGGTTGTATCTAACATTCCACTACTTTTTACTTTTTATTTTACATTTTTTTGTGGTCACGACTGTACAATAGTGAACGTTAAATTATTGTTTTAAATAAATTGACCATATTATTGAATAACTGTATAAATGTATGATAAAAAATTATAATAAATTGTTTTTTCCGCATTGACTAGGTACGGTGAGATAAGTAAATCGCGGTGAACTAATCTCATGTCATGGAAAAGTACTATGAGAAATAGCTCATTACAACAATGTAGGTATGTATTTTATCGTTAATTACAATGTATATCCCGTTTAAAGTATTGTTATTACTGCATTCTCAATTATTACAAGTTCATTTTATGAATCAACATACGACCCACGAATGTTTCACATTCTAATAAAATGAATAATAAACATACAAGGCGGGGAGCGAGACGCCATAAAACACGCCTAATTAAACACATTTTTTCCAGCTGTACAAAACCGATAAAATATGTTTAAGAAAATAAAATAATTCTAATATAGAGTTTCACAGAGAAACACCAGTTATCTGGGGTAAGTTAGTATTTGTTTAAAGCTAGAATTAACAACAACCGGCTTCGGTGACTTGCAAACAAGCATGGTGGCTCCAATAGCCGAGTAAAATTTTAACAGTGGGTAAATTAGAGAACATGTTTACACTTACCTCAATAACAATTCGTCCAACAGGCTGGTTATCAGCGGTCATATCAAAAAATACTCTTGGGAGACCCATTTTATTACAAAAATTTCTTAATAAGGAGGTAGTGGGACTAAATTTCGTGAACTGCGAACTTGCACACCTACCGGCGAATGCGCTGTGAAATGAGAGAGAACCGGCTTGGCGAGTAAGGAAGGAGAGGGCCATCTTTAGCGGAAATGACTGCACTAATCAAAATGGTTCCTTGAAATTGAAAAATGTTTCTTAAAAAATGAGATGATTTTGTAAATAGAATTTTATGAATGAATCAATCTGCAAGGTTGAAAAATAAAAATACTGCAGTTACTTATCTTATAATTATACATAAAACAAAAGAACTTAATCAATGATGGACGTTTCGTGGGGAGTGGGGATGGAAACAGGAAAACAGAAAAGTGTTCCTTCTTGGCTCGGGCGGGCACGTTCGAATAGGATTGTTAAACTGCGAACACATTCTACCCCACAATGCGGTAAACTTATGGTATTTTGTTGTTATTTTATGCTGATAAATATAATATGAAATATACAAGACGTGTGATTTTATTCAAACAATACGTTTTCTGACTATACCGGTAAATTAATAATTATTATGGGTTGTTGGCGAATTTCTGATCAATAGAAAAAATGAGTTGTATATGCCTGTCTTGTGTATGACGAACAACAAAAAGTTTTTCTTTTAACGATACACAATAATATAAAAACGCATTAGATTGATTTTTATAGAGCAAGGGCGATTTCAAATAATTAATATAATCTAAACAAATATCGTCTGTTACTGTTCTATGGGAACCACAGAATATATAAAGGATGGGAACCGTACGGTCAGAGGTGCAAATCAATTTCTTTATTTGAATAAATTCTGTAAATAACTGATATGAGCACTATAGTTTGTTAAAAATAATATAGACACTTGTTTTATACGGAACTAGGGCAATGGTGCACAATGCAATAACTCAAATTAGTATTTTAAAGCAAAAATAAATAAAATGTCACTCTTTTGATTGGTGACTCCTCCCGACTCCATCATTATTACCACAATAATGGGTATATAAACGTCTAAAAGGGTACCTAACTCTATAAATAAATAGCTCAATTCAATTAATTAAGTACCAAGTTCGTTAAATGACGGCATCATAGTAGGGTTCATATTTAGTTGTTGAACATGACCCGAGGAGATCATTTCCTTCAATTGTGCTTCGGATCAGATATAACATTGAATAGAATCGAACTATACTCCTGCCTTGTCGATGTGTGATGTGTGACATTTGTGATTGTGTGACGTGCACGACGACGACGGCTGTGACGTAACGAATCGCATCCTCCTGTTTTGTGCTCCTTCCTACTATCACACGCGTTCAATGAATGAAAGTGTATTATTTCCATTTTTTTATATTTTATGTTTAATATGAGTAATATTGGACAGTTTAATAATAAAAATACTCCATGGGGTAGATCAAACACTTCCCCCAACATGGTAAATCAGGGTTCTTTGCAACCCCAATTGATGAATCAGGGGGCCCTTGGTAATATTGGTACCTCGGGAATGGTCCAATTTCAACAACAGCATCAACAACAAGTATTTCAAAATGCCATGGGACTGCAACAGCAAAATATAGGGTTAGGTTTACAGCAAATGGCTAATGCAACACTAAATTCACAGATTGCCTCAAATCCTATATTTCAACAAGTTGGAACTGTAACGTATCCTAATCCAAGGGGTTTAAACCCTACAGCATTTCAAACACAGAATATAACGGCCGTGCCTCCTGTTCAAAATAATTCTAATTCTGGAACAAAACAAAGAGTATTTACAGGCACCGTAACTAAGGTTCATGATAATTTTGGTTTTGTGGATGAGGATGTGTTCTTTCAAACAAACGCTTGTGTTAAAGGTTCTAATCCAATGGTAGGAGACCGAGTATTAGTAGAAGCCTCCTATAATTCTAGTATGCCATTTAAATGGCACGCTACAAGAATTCAAGTATTACCAATGACTAACCAAACACCGTCAAGACACTCCAATAGTTCTAAAAACTATTCAAACGTCAACACATATAACGCTGTTCCTCCTCCGTCGGATGGATCAAATGGCAACCATTTTGGTAGAAGCAATAGACCAAAGGCTTCTATAACTGGTAGAGGAAGAGAACGGTCTAGAGAAAGAGATAGGGATGAAGATGAAGTGGAGAGGAAGCGTAGACGCGAAGAAAGATTGAGAGAAAGAGAAAAAGAAGAGAAGAAATCTCCAATTAGAAGAAGGTCTCGCTCCCCAAAGTCTCGAAGGCGCTCTAGAATTGTACCAAGATATATGGTTCAAGTTCCCAAAATTGCGTTAGATTTGTATGTATAAAATGAGAACTATATATCTTTTACTAAGAAAACAAATAACACAAGTTTAAAAGTAAATAAAATATAGAATCATTTCATTTTAAAATCAGACAGATATGTGTGCGTGATTTCCGAGGTGATTTCACGTTATTTTTTTTTAAATGTGTAACCACTCTTTTTTACTTACTTTACTTTACTATCATAAGAAATTCAAAAAACCTTAAAATAGAAAAGGTATAGTAACCTATGGCTCGTTTAGTTATGTGCCAGTGTATGTAAGTACTGGGCTTTTTTAAAAACAATTTTCAAAATTTAAAATTTTGTAAAATGTATCCAAATTCTTAAGATACCCGATTTAATATGAAATTTCTGCTTAAATAGGTCAGGAGGGGATGTGCTTGAAGTACGTAGAAGATACAATAACCTTTATATACCGTCGGATTTCTTTTATACTCACATACGTTGGGTTGATGCCTTTCCACCAGATAAACCGTTCACTTTAAATAAACCTTGTTCTTTTCACATAATGAATAAGGAAATTGATTCAGCAATCGAGAATAACGCAGTTCTTGAACCGCCAGATGCTGATTATATATTTTCAGCAAAAGTAAGTAGCTTTTAATGGTGTTAAGTTTTATAAGTAGCATTCTTATTTTATTACATTACATTAGTTTAAAAAAGAACAAACTTTCTTGAGAGTTATTCATTTCCTCCCTGATTAAAGGTAATGTTAATGAGCGTTCCTGGAATGGAAGAATTATATCAGAAATGCTGTGCGATGGCTGAAGATAAAGATAAACGTGAGAGAGATAGTGAAGATAGAGATTTTGTTCATCCAACACGACTTATCAACTTTCTGGTCGGTCTGAGAGGAAAAAATGAAACTATGGCAATAGGTGGCCCATGGAGTGCATCCCTTGATGGTGCTAATCCTGATAGAGATCCATCAGTTCTAATCAAAACAGCAATTAGAACATGTAAAGCACTGACCGGAATTGATTTATCCAATTGTACACAATGGTAAGTAAAAATAATATTTATCTTGAACTTTTCGAAGAATTTTGAGGAGGTTTGATTTCTGTGACAAAAAGCCTTAAAGCTAGATATTAAGGGTATTTCAGTTTAAGCTTGCCATACCTAGTTATTCACACTACAATTAAGTAACTTATGACACGTTATCTGGTGAACCTTAAATATTTATTTATCACCAAATATGGACAAAACATTTTTTTCAGGTTCCCTTTTCGCATGAATTTAAAAAAGAATTAATCAAAAACAAATTATTAACAAGAAAACGTCAAATTTGTCTTTGATTTATCGAATATCTTCTTCAAAGTTTTACATGGTTGAAAGCTACCAAAAAAGAGATCTTTTTAATTTTTTTAACGAGGAAGCTTATAATTTTATAATTTAAAGAATCACAGGTGTCTGTTGCCTAGTGAGTGAGATACATTGTAACTTTAAGGAAGCCTAAATGGGCTTATACACCTCAATTGAATTAAAGGTTTTTAATAGATCTATGTCAAAGTTGAATACATATTTAATATAATAATGCAATAAATTCCAATAATATATCATTCTTACAGTTGCTTTAAATATTAATAAGTTGTATCAATTTCATAAATCCCGCCAGTTTTCCGTTAATGACGTCAAAAACGGACGGTCTTGCTATTGGTTAAACTCCAAAGAAATTCGTTTGTGCACGTGATGTCATAATACTAACCTCAAAAATAAGCATTTTTTACGATTTTCGAATATTATGTCACTGTTATCAAAATTTCTGCTTTGTTCCTGTACTATCAACTAAAACTTTGTTCAGCGCATTATTAATGAAGTTTTAATTGCCTTCATCTAATAAAATAAGATTATTTTTGTTGGTTGGAAATCCAACCTATAATTAGCCGCCTACAAAAATTAAAATGAAAATTGAAAATAAATTTACAAAAACAAAATATTTAAGGTTATGTGATCATATTTCATCATATGATATACACGACCTATACCAATGACTATCTGTTTTTGACGTCATAAAAATTTAATAGATTAATTACTTCGAATTGAAAATTTTTTTGGCCTTAAATGAAAAATACTAGCAAAAAGAAAAAATACGTCGGAGCTATTTTAAAAAACATTATAGTCTGGTATCATTTGCAAAATTTCGAGGAGCCCATTGCTGCTGAATTGATTTAAGAAAAAAAATGTCCCAATTAAGTGTTACAAAAATGTCCCTATTCATTGCATGGCATTGCAATTTTGAAAATTTTGAATTTTTGTAGGTATATTTTATTTAATTTTAATGTCGAATTTCAACCAGAATAAAATAAAAATTTATTTTTGCTATATTTTTTAAATTAATAGGAATATAGGCAGCTTTGTAATTTCTGGTATCGTTTAAGTAGTAACATCAAATAATGCTAACAAATAAAAGTCAATTTTTAAAGTACACTTTAAGTTTTGAATAAAACATAAAAAAAAAAACATAAAACACACCACAGAAATTAGATTAGAATAGCATTTCTATATTTTCTATTTGCCTCCACGATAGCGAAAAATAGTTAAATGGTTATTTTTTTCTCAGAAAATACATTTTTTGTTTTTTCAAATTTTATTTGACAGCCTGAATTTTTGCATAAGTTGCCAAATTAAAAATATGTAATCAAAAATTTCTAATAAATAGAAACTTTTTCTTGTTTTTAAAGAACTGGCAATTGAATTTGGGTTACTTTGCGACTCTTTAAACTAAATGAATAGTACTACATTGCCTTCCCACTTCCAGTTTTTTATAATATTGGAATATACAAAGGCTGTCTCCTAAAAAACGACACAAGCCGTAACGCCGTTATTTATAATCTGATTTTAAAAAACAAAAAATTAAATAAAATGGCTTTAAATACACTATAGAGGGAGCCTACCGCAGTTTCTTAAACTTATTTTTTTTTAAAAGTGATAGTCGACTTTTTTTTCAAATATCAATTTTTTTTTTATTCGCTATCTATTATGCAGATTTTTTTTCTGATTCCAACGATGTATAACAAATTGACTTTTGTGAAACATTTGTCATAGAAAAAGGGGCAAAATGTTTGTCGATACCCCAATAGCCTATTGCACTATCGATAAATATTCTTTTTCTGTGATAAATGTTTTACTATTATAAAGTCAATTTATTATACATCGTTGGATTCAGAAAAAAATTCTGCACAATAGTAAATAAACAAAAAGAAAATTGTCATTTGAAAAAAAAAGTTGAATATCACTTAAAAAAAATAGAGATGGGCAATTGGAAACTTTCCAAAATGGAAACTTTCCAAATTGGAAAGTTTCCGGGAAGAAATAAATAGAGCAAAGGAAACGTTCCTTTGAATGTTACCAGGAAAGTTTCCGGAAACTTTCCCGGAAATATTCCCTTTGACATTTTGAATTTCGCGCCATTTATTTCTCTTGCGTCACGTAACGTAACCTCAAAATAACCAGTTTGTCAATTTTGAATATATTAATGGACACTTCTCCAGGAAAATTTAATGCCCGTGTTTCGTTAATGGTGTATATTGGAACATATTTATAAACATAAACATTTTTTTTTGTATTTTGTCATATAGAATCGCTTCCAGAATCTGTACTGTACTTCATCAAATTCAAAACCCGCCCTAATCAAAATATATTCATCATAATCTGGTAATTCGAGAGCTTCATTCTAGGTTATGCTAAAGGTTTTTTAAGCAGTCATTGTCCCTATTTTTGATTTTGTACATTTTCTTTTCTAATAGTAATAATGAACGATAATAGAGAAATTGGCATAAATTACGGGCTATTAGTGTGACGTCAGAGTCGCCATTTATTGTAGGTAGGTAGGTCAAAGTGCTATATCCAAACAAACTTTGAGGTTTAAAACAAAAATATTTTATAAAAGAAGATATCTAGCAGTTGATAGTTGTTATATTGCTTGTTAATACTTCATCCGTAGCCACCGCTACGCTTCATCATTTGATATACAAAATAATGATAAGTAAAATACTTTGGATATACCACCTTAATATGGGTTAACAAAAATGACGGCTATGTCACCACTAATACAGCGTATTACAGGTAGTGGTAGTGGTAATTTTAACCCAATAAACCATCACATATTTGGTATTTTTGGAAAGCTCAAAGAAAACTGCATACAATGAGAATAAGAAAAATAAAAAAGGAAAGTTTCCGGAAAGTTTCGGAAATTTTCAATGGAAACTTTCCGGGAATTTTCAACAAATGGGAATTTTCCCATCTCTAAAAAAAAATGAAGTTTAAGGATACTGCGGTAGGCTCTGTGTATAGTGTTAGTAGAGTCCACGGCCGCACCAAAACCCTCTAGAAATGATTTCTGTTTGCACTTCGAGGTTAAAAGCTAAAACCTATTACAAATGATTTGTTACCTTCTGGAACAACAAAATCTGATGGTCGTCAAAATGTCGGGGTGGCAGTAGGGGATGAAATGTGAAAAACACCCTAAAAATTTTTTTCCCGCTATTTTAATTTTTGTAGATTAAAATGGCGGGAAAAAAATTTTTAGGGTGTTTTTCACATTTCATCCCTTACATCCACCCCGTTACAGGACAACATTTTGACGGCCTTCATTTGAAGTAGGTTTTAGCTTCTGACTTCGAAGTGCAAACAGAAATCACAATTCGTTGATATCATGTGAACTCCACTATGTATTTAAAGCCATTTCATTTAATTTTGTGTTGTTTAAAATCAGATTATAAACAACGGAGGTATGGCTTGCGGTGTTTTTTAGGAGATAGCCTGTATATTAATAATTATTATTCCTATTTATAATGGTAAAATTAAAACAGCAGTTTCTGAAATTTTGTTGTGGAGCTGAGAATTCATAGAAAACGCTTCTGTTAAAATTTGTTAAAAAAAACCCTTAATAGGTTTTTTGTTGGAAACATTAAAAAATATTACAATGATAAAATAAACAAACAGAAACGGAAAACTTATTTGTGTTAAGATAAGTGCTAATTTGAAAAGACATGCTGACAGGTCCCTTATAGAGGCAGGTTAAGAACTGTTGCTTTAAAAAATTTACAATTTTTAGTGGCAAATAATGATTGTATAGGGTGACACAAAAATTACGAAGGAATTTCAAACAATAATTCTTTGTTTTTTTTATTGTTTCTTGATTTTCCTTTATACAAAAAGAAATTTATTAAATGGAAGTTATTGTGAAGGATTACGTCACGTAACTCGCAGTTTGAGCTCAAAATTGGGATTATATAACCACATTTTTTGTCACACTTTTAAGAATATCTGGCTTAAATACATGAATTTATTAAGAATTATTTTACAATTAACAACAAATTTAAGTTATAATACAGAATATTATACGAAATAATATTATCGATATATCTTTAATAAAATAGAAATAATAATTGAACACTTTTTTTATAATCTATAAAAAAAATTGTGTCTTTTGACATGACCATTTGATTTTTAAACTTGATAATGACGTTTGCAGTTATTTAAAAAAAAACTAAGAAGGAAACAGATTTTTTTATAAATTAGTAATTCTGTAAAGAACTTGAATAAATTTGAAATTGGTTAAGGCTTAGTTTAAATTTGTGTGTGACATTTCAATCTTTCAGATATGATCACGTATCAAACGCTTAGAAAAAACAGGAAATTGGCTTATTTCAAAAAAAAATTTAATGAAAGTAGAAATATGTATTTAATTATTTTATAATAAATTTACTGCAACAGCAAATGGAATTTTTTATATAAAATAAAACAGAAATATAAGAAATAGAATAGATAAAAACAATTTTAATCACTGTTTGCATCATTAATTACATTTGTTATTTGTTAACTACAAATAATGCTAGTAGGCAATTTCCGTTCTTCCTATAGTTTTCCTGGAAAAACTGGTATTTTGAAAACTGGTTATGATACAACTACATATGGTTAGGGTTCAGATCAGACAATAATTCTCTGTTAATAACGTATACCATCGAGATGTCAATGTGAGGTATTAAACATTTCTACTTGATTTTTTCATGATATTTGAATGCTGGTATTATTTCAATATCACGTAAAAATCTGACAAAAAAGTTTGGTTTTTATGAAAACTTAAAACATGCACATGATGAACTGTCGTCCATTTCCAGTTTTAATTAAGCTCCACACGTCACACAGTTTAGCACATTTTATTTGTGATATTCTTTAAATATATGGCTGAGAAATTTGATTTTATAATGCACCTCTATACACCAAGAATAACTCCATTTAAGGTTTATCACTGTGGTACATCTCTAATGTTTATTTTTCTCTGTAATTTGCTGAATATTGAAAATAAAAAAAATGAGTGTTTTGATATTTTGATGTTTACATGTTTTTAAATATATGTGAAAAATCTAATTATACAGTATGACAACAAGGTACAAAAGCTGTAGGCTTGGGGAGCCTAGAAGACTTGTGTAAGTCCTGTGTGATTAGACTGTGCTTGGGTTTAGGATATTATCACCTGCTCACACATTATGTTCCATTAGGTACCGTTTTGTGGAGCTGTATTACCGGCGCAGTGAGACAACCCACAAGGGAAAGGCCATACCTGCACGTGTTGAAACAGTGGTGCTCTTTCTGCCAGATGTTTGGAGTTGCTTACCTACCCGACTGGAGTGGGACAGCCTACACCAAACCTACAGGAAACAGTTGGAGCGCATACTGAAGGTTGAGCAGGAGGGCAACGATGATGCATCGACAGCTGATGAAAAGGCACCTCTCTTTATAAATCTATGTATAAATAGGCTAGGTATACGCTGTGCTGTGGCTGGGCCAAACTGCAATCACCACCGACATTGTTTTGATGGAATGGCCTAACCTCACCTGGCTGTGGTGGTGACTGAATTTGAGCGAATCTGCATTGAACGCATGAGAGCATGAATGATGAGTGCAACACAATTTAAACTACCTCATACTTATAATATCTGTTTTCTGTTAGGAAGAAGAAGCAGCTTCTGATAAACTGGAACCAACACATTACTCCCAGTTGGATACCAAAACTATGGTTGTCAGTGCGTTGAGAGCTGAACTAAAAGCAAGGAACATTAGCTGGAAAGGGTTAAAGTCTCAGCTCGTCGCTAGACTCACCAAAGCATTAAAAGTTGAAGCAGAAAAAAATGACGATGATATTAAGGACAAGGAAGAATCCGAGTCAGATAATACACCAGAAGAAAAAAAGAATGAGGTAATTTATTCAAGTTAAAGCTAAATTTGTAATTATCACTTATCACTTATCAGTCTTATTTTATGGCAGATAAATTTCTAATTAACTTTTGGTTTGATGATAGTTTATACATATTTTTGGGAAAATGTGGACGGACCTTGGTATAAACTAAACTTAGTTCACCGACTAGGGTGACTAGGCTACAGTAACATCTCTATGAAATGGTGTATTATACCGTGCTTTGTGATTTCCTAAATTAAGTTCAGAATTTTAATATGATTTTTTGCTAAACTCTTATTAATGCCAAACATACAATTTAAATTATTTCAGAATTGTATATTGAACTTTGCATAAGCTTTATTTATCGACATTTTTTTATTTGTATCATTTTAAACAATAATTGATAATTGAGTAACAATTTATTTTATTTCATTAAAAACCTTAATGAATAAGATGATTCTTGGTGGGTATATAGAATGATTTTGAAATTATTTGAACATTCTCTTTCATTAATGTTAGTTTGTAAAATTTGCATTTATTTTCAATCACAGTTAGCGGGTGTTCTAATACCAATTTTTTCCATTGAAACAAAGATTTGAAGTGGTACATACTGTATAAATACCAATAATCTTCATTGTCATAAGAAAACTACTATTTTTATGAAGAGGGTTAATTAATTTTGCAGGTAGAAGAAAAGAAATTAGACGAGAGAGAAAAGGCACTTCTAGAAAAACGTTACACATTACCCGAACAACAACATATACTGGTTCACCCATCAAAAACTGCAAAATCTGGTAAATTTGACTGCACGACAATGTCCTTGTCTCTGTTGCTAGATTACCGGCCAGAGGATACGAAAGAACACTCATTTGAGGTCTCCCTGTTTGCAGAACTCTTCAATGAAATGCTAATGAGAGACTTTGGTTTTAATATTTTCAGAGCATTACATGAGTTGCCTGAGAAGGTAAAGGATAAAGAAGAAAAAAAAAAGAAAGAAGACGACAAAAAAAGTGATGAAAAGAAGAGGGAGGATGACAAGAAAAAAGATGACGACAAGAAAAAAGAAGATGATAAGAAAAAAGATGACGACAGAAAGAAAGATGAGGATAAGAAAAAGGAATCGGATAGAAAGAAAGACGATGAAAAGAAAGATGAAAATGAAAAATCTCACGACAAAGAAAAAAAGCATGAGGATTATGAAGAGAAAAAAGATGCAAAACATGAGGACAAGAAGAGAGATTCGAAAAAAGAAGATAAAAAATCTGATGACAGCGAAGACGATGATGATGGTGATGAAGACGAGGAAAAAGAGAAGAAACGAGATAAAGACAAAAGAAAAAAAGAGAGAGTCAAACTGTATACCAAAGATAGACATTTACTTCTTTCATTTGTATATTTTGACCAAACTCACTGTGGTTATATATTTGACAAGGATATTGAAGATTTGTTGTATACATTAGGATTAAACCTGTCTAGGGCACAAGTCAGAAAACTAGTCAGTAAAGTAGTTACACGAGACTCATTACATTATAGAAAGCTCACAGATAAACCTAGAGAGGATGACTTTATTGTAATTGATGACTCCGAAAAAGATGCAAACTTACACGAGCTAGCTTTTGGTAATAAGAGGTTGTTACCTATTTTTGTTGGTGAAGAAACTATTGCCAAGAGAATGAAACACAGCGATGACGCAGAATATACAGAGTTAGAAGATGGTTTGTTAATTTTATATTTTCAGTAATTCATTTGACATTACCCCAATGTTTTATTTTATAGGTTTTGTGATGTTCCGTGGCTCTCTAGTTGATGTTAGCAAATTAATGTCTCAATTGGAAAGAAGCGAAAGAGCGCGGATTGACACGGAAGCCAGAATGGTAGAATTAAAAAACGAAAACCAGAAGTTGTCAGAAAAGTATACAAAGTCAAATTCTTCTATAAAGCACTTAAATTCTGAAGTTAAGGACTACAAAGAGAAACTTCGTAATACGGAGGATTCATTGAGTCGCATTACTGTAAGTATAATAATACGAAATTATGGTATTTTTTTTTTTGAAAATTCAGGTGAAAGTAAAGACCGTTATTGTTCTATTAATTTTTTAAGTGATGTATATGAATAATGATTAATTTAAATATTGTCTAAACGTTGTTTCTCATATTGTTTAATTTTCTTTTTTTTTATCATTGTTTGTTCGAGTCAATGCCGGATTAAGGATCATTGGGGCCGGGCACAGTTTTTTCGATGGGCCCCTTATTTAAGATGAAATAATGATTGTTGTTTATAGTAATTTTCAATCTTTAATAAGTACACGCATTAAAAATATAACAAAGCGAGCAAACTTTTTTAGTTTGCAGTTTTAT
This sequence comes from Rhagium mordax, assembly GCA_963680705.1. Classification (NCBI taxonomy): domain Eukaryota; kingdom Metazoa; phylum Arthropoda; class Insecta; order Coleoptera; family Cerambycidae; genus Rhagium; species Rhagium mordax. The sequence goes on along the minus strand of OY796659.1, from coordinate 12,550,753 downwards.
CACATAAATCCAGCGAAAGTTCTATTCTGTTCAATAACTTATTACTTACTAAACAAAAGTTTATTAGATATAGTTTATACAAAGTCAATTGAAAACTTATGTTTGATCTGCACCGCCTTAAAGGTAGTCGGTACTTTGTCGGCTCTTTTGAAATATAAAAACGCTTTGATAAAAAGTTTTTCAATTGACTTTGTATAAACTATACGGTGGTGTCGGTGGTTCTGCCCTCGTTCATCAATTTGACAACCGTCGTAAGTCGTAAAGTCGATTTCATATTTCTAGTGCAAAAAAGACCGGCTTGTTTAAGGTTCTTATCGGCATCAAACAAACCCGCCGTTTTTGTGTGTCTTAGAATTAGAAAGATGAAACCGAATTTAAAAGTAATCATTGATAAAAAAATTGTCGAATGCTTCGCGGGGTGGTAAACTTTGGCGCGGTGCCTTTCATGTCGGTGGCACACGTATTAGAAAAAGGTCCAGTCGGCTAGTCAAAACGTTGCTGGCTTTTTGCACCACAAGACTTTAATATTAATTTTTGTGGATGCGAGTTAGTTGCACCACTGTGTCGTGATCTCAAACCTAATTATTCATATTGGGAGTATTGGAACTTGGGACTTTTTGATATAAGTTTAAATAATATTTTCTTAGGCCTTTCAAAAAATTAAAAAATTATTCTCGTAGATCTTTTTTTATTTTCCTGTTAAAAATATTATACATTACCGATGCACGGGGCCCTCGAGACTCGGGGGCCGGGCGCAGTTGCGCCATTGCGCCCCGGTTAATCCGGCATTGGTTCGAGTACCACAAATTTTTGATTATATTGAAAATTCAGGTGATCTGAAAAATAATTGGATTTTTTTTGTGGGACCGCCTCAGAAAACAGTTAAATGTTTTTTACATTAAATATAAATAAAAATATTTAGCAGCATTAATATCTATAATCTGATCTGATCAGCATTTCTTTGAACATAGTTAAGTATCGATAGATAAAATAAACATTCAAATTGTGTAACTTTACGAACTATACAAATTAAAAAGAATCTAACTATTGAAAAAGTAAACATATTGAGTTTCAGAAACGTCTACAAAACATTTTTATTTTTATTCATATTTATATTTTGTCAAAAGAAAAACCTTTAACTATTCCTGTGACATAAGGTCACGGGAGTAAGGGTTATTTTACTTATCATTATCAATCAATTATAGACGCAAATAAACTTGAAAAAAATAATTGGCCATATTAAATAAGAGGTCAAGTAATTGTATTTCAATAATACACCAATTTTAATATGATTAAGTAATTTTCTAATTTATATTACTAAACTTAATGTTTTTTAGGCTTATTCCAAACTGTTTCAAACAACGTTAACAGATATTCGTGACAAAATTGATCCAGTTTTAAAAAGTACATCACATAAGGAGGAGGCCATCTCTATTAAAAAAGATAAGGAGGATAAAGATAAGGAGAGAAAACATGAGGAAAACAAATCAAGGTGGGAAAAAGAGGTTAAAAAGGAGGAGCCAAATGAAGTTGAAATACTTGATATTAAAAAAGAAACTTAGTATGTCTGATGGTATATGTATACATGCATTATGTTTATGTAACGTTGAATTTAATATTATGTAAATTTAATTGTCCAAAACATAGTTAGATATTACATATTATGTACAATTTTTAAGAGAAAATAAATGCATTGATTTGAAGCGACTAGCATTTTCAAAATTTAAAATAAAATACTGTCCTTAATTTAAGATATTCAATGATGGCACAAAGTATTTCATTTTATGAAATAATTTGGTTATATATAATGTGTCCGGAGATAGAGTTAAAAATCCTACTGTAATTTTTGGAAAATAAATATTTAACCCTTTCATGGCTCGAAACCTACTACAATTTGGATACCATTAGAGATCGTGAATGGAAAACCACATTTTTCATGAGTGTTTTCAATGTTTTATATTTTACATCCCTTGTTTACTGTGGTATCTGAATTAAAAAAAGTATTAAAATTAATTATTGATATGTCATCATATAGTATTAGCTGTAGAATTTATATTCTGTTTTTTACTATATAAAGTTCTAGCAAAAATTACAAATGCTATTCAAAAATTCAAGTGAATCACTCTTAAAAATAGAACAATTTGAAATATAAAATTTTTTTACAAATCTGGATTAATTTTAGTATAATTTGCATCGCTACATAAGCTGAATAAATGGTTAGTTTATTTCAATTTGCAGAAGAGTTCTTTTTTGCGTTGAACAGTTTTAATAATTGACATTTTCACCTTCTGGTGGTTTTGTTCCCAGGTTTCAAAAAATAAAATTCGAAGGTGTAAAAATATTTTTCATTTGATTTTGGGGAAAAAAATATGATGATGAATTCGTTAAACAATTTAAAAATACAAACCCCTGTTTTTCAAAAAAACGGTTTTTCTATGGAGCTTTTCCTTTAATGCATTCCTGTTTAGTAACTTATAAACTTGAATAGAATAATTTAAAAAAAAAGATATATTTACAAGTTTATTTCCTTTACAAGCTAGACTTTCATACTTAATACAATAAAAACAAAAATATTTATATTGCTGTTCTGTTTTGAACATACAAATATAAAATCCGTTGAATATAAAAATTATTAAAAGCATTTTAGAATGCAATTATTTTCGAATCCTAAAACATTTATTTTTTACAACTAATTGAATTAAATAATATATAGAATAGAACTTATAGCAACATCTAGTAATTAAAAGTAGTTGTTTTAATTTTTATATTTGTATGTTCATGTTCAGAAGTAGAACATCAATACAATCAATATATTGTATCGGCATGAAAGTCTCGCTAGCTTGTAATAGAACCTAAATAAAGTAAACATTTTTTAATTTTATTATCTCCCAATGATACCCACTTGATTGGCGGTATTTATGTTTCTATACTGTGCACAACTACTTTATAAACACTATTTCAGTGTTAATAATCAGACAACATGAAACGTTACGAGGCCTTCAGGACCATTTTGTCGATAAAGCTTCTCATTTTTTTAATTTACTTATCAATCTTTTTACAGTCAACTAACACACTTACTATGTGAATTTTAATATGATCAGATTTCCCGTTCTAGAGTTAACTATAGTGTTTACAAGAAACGTGAAGGACAGACAGACATACAGATGGACACATTCTTGAGTTGTGTTTACAAGAAACGTGAAGAACAGATAGACAGACAGACAGATGGACAAACATTTTAAAAATAGTTCATAATTCTTTGGCTAACTAAACATTATTGCTTTATCTACACTCAATATAAACGGTATTAAAAATCAGCCAACAAAATAACAAATAATGCACTATACCCTTCTGCAAATATTGATAATTAATAAACAACTTCTGAGAACATTTTACTATTTCTCTCGTAAATTGACTTATGTAGATATAATATAAAGCAGGAAAGCACGAGACAGCTATAGTGCACACTCTTCTGAAACTTTTGAAAGAAACCGATTTAGATGACGGTAAGTAAATTATTTTTCACATAATTTTGTACAAATTTGACAACTGACGATAACCATTTGGCAGATCATCATACAAATATATACTTAACTTCATTCTGTTTTTTGATTTCCCTTGCTTTTTCTCGATGTTTGGCCTCGACCAATTTAATTAATATTTGTAAACAAAAAGTTCCTAGAGCAGTGTAAAATATCAATGTCTACTATCGGTGTATTTTATAAAAGATGCGTGAAATATAATTTAAGAATATTGGGATTAACTAATCTAAACATGTTCGGATTCTTCGCAGATCCTATAGACCGATAGCTCACGTAAAAATGATTAATGGAAATATTCCATAGGTTTAATGCGTGTAAGCACCATCACAGTAAACGTACCGACACTCGTGTGCCGCCTCCTAGTGGCGGCGTTAATTCGGGGGGAGATGTTGAATGGGCCGCAGGCTTCAAATCGAATAGACGTCAAAATTCCACTTTTTGGTTCAGTCCTGATAAGTCGAAAACTGCAGGGGGACCGTGCGATTCAGAATGAAGTCCTAAGTGGGATGCTCGGGCTTAGATTTCTAGATTTCTTACCAGCACGGCGGTCCAGCGGCGATTTTTCGTTTTTGTATTTGAAGTTTTCATGTTTACGCAAATTTTTCAGTTGTCAAATTTCTAAGACACGTCCCCCTGCCAAGCGGGACATTTTTTTCCGAAAACTAGATGAACTTTAGAAAATCCCATATTTTTCTTGATTTTGCTTCCTAAGTTATGATTTTTTTTTTAGAGGCGTCCGAAGTCATCAGAATTCTGAAACTATAATCGGTTCTGTCCTTGCGCCATTATAAAAAAATTAAAGTTCCCCGGATCGACTATAAGCTGTAATCTATCGGACGACTATGAATTTCATGATAAAAATTTGGTGAAATTTCAACAAAATTTGGTTTGCTAAAAAATTAATGGGTTGGACGCGCTTGAATATTAAGGGTTAAAATTTGGAGGGACCCAAGAGGAAAGATGGTTCTAGCTCTCCTGAAAGTCTCTTCGAAAAAATCCTTCGAAGCAAAGGAGCAGGCCCCCGGAAAAGTAGTTTTATGTGAAATCGATCTTTTTAAAAAGTTCATATCTCGGCTAATAACAGAGATGATCGAAAAAATTTAGAAAGCTCTTCATTTTTTTTTTGCCCATACCCACCGACATTTCCAGTGCTGGTCACGATAACCAGTGTGACCAGAGCCATGCCTATCACTCATGCTCTAGCCCATTACGCTACCGAGTCGGTAGTAGTAGTCGGTTTATTATTTTTATTAATCTAACAGTTTCAATTCAAATTAAAAATATATTTGAGTTTGTGTTCTATGCATATATAAAAATATGTAAAAAACCTCTAGTATCTACTACAATGGAATGCAATTATGTACATATTTATATTCTATTTTTTTTGGCTCCTCTTATGTTACTATTTCTTCGTGCTTTCCTAATTTTCTGTTCGTGATTGTGATATTACACTCCGTTTTTTGAATACTGGCCTATTCTCAATTTGTAATAACTGTAGTCAGCCATGCCACTGTTACTCTGAAACAAAAGGACCAATATTTCAAGTATGTATTTGAATTTTAGCTATTACTCCTTTTAAAAGTCCCCACTAACGCTTATGAAAAAAAAAAACTAGGTGGCCAAATTAAGCCATTTCAATGAGTATAAATAGATTGTTATAGTTTGTTAAGTCTCCAATAGAAAGTCAAAAAAGCCTCAAATTTCGGCATCATTTCTGAGTCATTTTCTTTAAAACTGACTGACATGCAACTTGAAGTGGACCTTTCTGTATACTTGTGGATTTTTGTCAAATTGTTGGTAATGCACTTTTGGGCCCGCAAGGAAGTTTTATTTTCGTTATTTTTAAATTTTTGTTATTTTATATTGTATTCTCTTAGTATTTTATTATTATTATTAGGTTTTCAACTCCGTAATTGTATAAAAAAATCAAGTGGCGCACAGTTATCGGCATTCTTATCAGAAAAAAATGTGTAAACGGCATGCGCTGTATTAGTTTTGAAAAACTAATATCGCCAGTCGATAGCGCCCTATGAAAAATGAAAAATATAAATCTACCAAATTTCATTGACTTAACCAGAGATTATAAAGACTCTAGATAGTTACAGTCAATGTATTTACTGGACGCGGCAAAAATGGATGCAGAACTCAAGTAATTTGGAAGCAGGCCACTGAAACTTAGATTGGCGCAGATGATGTTCGTTCATAATGTGCGTAACACATAACCAAAAGAAATTCAAAAAATTTAAAAAAACTAAAAATTTTCATCTTTGACATCTTGCATAAAAAAAATTAAGGGTTATATAGCAATATTAAAATGTAGAATACAAAAGTTGCACAGGATTTTCTGTACGTTTTATTGAAATTAACAATTCTTTTTAAATCTTTCTGATTTCTGTTTTTTAATGGATATTATTTTATAGTTGTATACCTTTTCCTCATTTCAGAAATATATAATTTTGCTAAATTCAGTTAAAAAATAACATAAGTAAGTAAGCGTAATTTTAATAAATACCAGAAATAAACAAAAAGAAAAATTGTAATTTTCAGCACCCAATGTTAAAAAATTCCTATTTTCCTATGCCCTGCTGAAAACATAATACTGTATAATAGATTGAGTGGCATCATGTAACAATCAAACGTAGCATTGCAAGCAGTTTTAATTTCATGCCTTCTGGTTTTTTAAGCATTCAACAAAGGTGGTACCTTTAATAATGTAATCCCTTATGAAAATTTCCATGGTTGTAAAATTGGGCGACCACTCCGAAAACAATACCCTAGATTTTTCATCAACAATTTGCTTATTTGTGCAGAACAAACTATGATATGAAAGATACCGAATAATTCTTGGTTAACATTATCTGCATTATGAGCTGGTGCTCCATCCTGTTGAAAGTATGTGTACCTTAATTTAGTTAGAGGCATTCTACCTAGCAATTTTTATGATTCATTTCGTATAAGCAACTCATTGTTTATTTTATTATTTTTCTTACATTGTGTGGCGATAGCCGATATCATTAATTATTTGATGATAAAAATGGCAGATATTTCATTATATAGAAAAAAAAAATAATAAACAAACTTTAGTGCAAAAACTCTTCAAATCACAAATTACTTTTATATTCACTAAAATAGCGGCTCCTTCTAAATGGAATTATAAAGAATTACTGTGGTCGGGAAACAAATTGTTGTTATTGACCTTACTAAATTAATTTTTTTTAAATTACTGGTACCTATTTCTTAAAAAACAGACCGAGTAGTAGGATGATGAATGACTGAAAAAAAATTTCAAGAGAATTACAAATTTTTATTTTATAACTGACCCATAAAAAAACATCTGTCCGTCGGTCTGCCCATCTGTATGTGGTGATAACTTCAAAACATTTTGAAATGTTTCGATGAAAATCGGTCAATAAATATGGGGACAAAAAAATTTTTTAGATGGATAATCTGTAAAAACTGATAACACAAGTTTCATATAAAAAGGAGTATTGTTTTTTGCAATCATCAATAAAAACAAATGTATGACACCTAATTTGAATAAAATTAACCACAATCACCCTGTGCTTGGTTACTAACAGGTGAATGTTGAGCAATATACAAAAATAATAAAAAAAAAACAATTTATTTACTTTAATATTTATGTTTGTGTATAACAATTTGCAAATATAATGGGCGACACATCAATAGAAAATTAACAGTAAATTAAAAAACACTAAAATGGTTAGGCATTAAATAATATAAGTTCATTTTTACAGCCTTACAATTGACTACAAGTGTTAATTAAATCACTTCATTTTAAGTATAAAATCAATTAAAATAATAAAAAGGATGCAAGTACTTCCAAAAGTTACTGCTTTTTGATTGAACGGCAGCAGAGGGTGGTGTGGAATTTATATCACATGAAATGTTATCAATGTTTCTGCCAACATTATCAAGAACATTACCTGAGGTTAAACCAAATATGTCAGAAGATCTTGAATCATTATCCTGAATCTCTGGTTTTGCATTTGATGGTTTTAGCTGTTCTTTTGATTCAAATGTACAATAATCTAATTTGTCTTTTTGCCTTAATCCTTCTTCCTCCCTTGTTATAATACAGGCCTTACTGACTCCTTCGAGTAGACAATATTCTCTATACGTTTTAGTAGCAGCTCGTAAACGTTCTAAGAAATCAGGCATTGCTCTCATAGCCACCCACGTTGTTATTGCAGATGGTATATTAACACCTGGATTATCAAAATAGGTCAAACTAAATTCTATTCCGACTTTATCCATGTCTGTATAAGGTTTTATTACCATGCAAGACCAGTAATCTTCAATACGGTACTTTTCTGGGTATTTTGGATAATTAGGATGCTGTGTACTCTTACTGACTATATATATAGTGTTAGTTTCCCTATCAACTAGAAAACGACGGACATAGACATAGTCCCTATTGACAAATAATCTCTGAAATTAAGAAAATTATATTAACTTTGTTACACACTAAAAAAATTAGAGATATGGAAAAGGCGCATGTGCACTTTTTCATATGAGAAAGTCACACGCAAATGTGTAAAACTGTGGTGAGAGAACTTACAGTTGCTTTACCCAAAATTCACGCTTTCAGCTTAGCTCGTTTAATTATAGGTATCTTAATATTTTGAAATGTTGAAATTGCTCTTGAATTCTGAATCTTTAATAACAGATAAAAAGTTACTAAAATTTTGAATGTCGATATAACTCGGTAGTTTTTAGTTTTCTTTTAACTCAATTATGAACATGTAATTTGTACCAAAATATTTGTATCTCAGTCACCAGTATTGATTGTATAGTGGACGGAAAATAGCATTATCTATAAAGAGAAATAGGACTGATTTCTGTTTTTATCTTAACGTTCATCCTTAAAAGATAACACCTAACGCTAATTTTCAATAATCCCACTTAATAATTTACTTACAGGCCACAGCATTTCCCAGTATATTATGTCGCTATTAGAATTTGGGGTTGGATCTGTTTCACCTACTTCTAAACTAACAGCAGTTGTATCCCATTTTCTACGATAAATTGTATCTATTTGTACATTTAAAAAGTCTTCAGCAGACACGTCATTATAGGAGCCATATACTTTATATTCGTAGTTGCCTGAAGGATGTAACTTTCTCCACACAACTAAATCATTTTTTTCTATAAACGTTGCCCATTCGTCATGAGTTTGTTTTGAAGGTTTACCCACAGTGCCACACCGGCAAATGGCATTGGCATTGTTAGGCCTATTCTTATTTGTTTCGTCACATTTTAAACATATTGTATTATCCTTTAGTTCATAAATATATTCAAGTTCATGTATGTGCTCTTTCATAGAATCGTCTGAAATTCTGTTTTCTTCCCAGTTGTAAGCTGATATACCAATAGCACCCAACGCGAATTCTTTACTCCTTTTTGCTATAGTTTGTCTCATTTTTTGAATAAATTCCCTTAAAGCTCGTTCTTCCCACCACTTTGAATATAAACAAAACATCTGTTGGCATCTTCTTATTCTTTGGGCAATGACACATTCACAGTGGTGAGCCCAAACCTTAAGAACATTGTCACAACCGCTTTTGGATTCAGGACATCGCACAATCATATCGTAAAACTTTGCGTTTTGAATAAAATCTCTAAGTTTTTGGTTCACGTCCTTAATATTCTTTAAATCACGTAACTTCTGACGAATCATGAGGGTGTATTTAATAAAATAATGCCTATGGTATTTTTCTAAAAGTACATTTTTGAGGTTATGAGATGACACAATAGTGTGAGAAATTCTTCGTGGATACATTCTTGAAAGTTGTTGACGTTAATATTTTAAATCAGATTTTAATTTTTGGTTATACTTATGTCCTTAAGTTTTTTTACTACAATGAATAAATTGTGGAACAAACATGATGAACTGAAATTTTGACAGTAATGCACGATGCACGGTGGATTGCGAATATTATGTAAACGTAAACACTGTAAACAGCAATTGTGTGAAATAGTAATCAAATGATTTATAAAATATGCTGCTACGTGTGAGGTTACAGTGGGCATGTGATTAGATAAATTAGGTGCTAAGTGATCGCTTTCGATAAAGATACCTAGTAAGTACAGATCTAATAATTTGCCATATCAAAATATAATGAGCACGTGTTCACGAAGTTTATTATTATGAAATAAAATGAACGTTTCTAATAATTTGGTACTTTGGTTATTTCTGTATATTCACATTAGAACATTATTACGTTGCACTGCAATGATTGAATGTTTGTAGTTTATCTACATAGACGACCATAAACGTTCAAAATAATTGTAAACAGTTTAGACAGCATTAACCTCCCATCTGCAATTTTGTTTAAAGATATAAAGATAAATAATTAAATACAAAAAGTATTAATTCAAACTGAACTACTTCGGCCACAGAATAGGAATCGGATTTCGGCTGTATGCACCATAGAATACCTAAAAAGCACTAATTATCAGAGACAACTCTGTAATTATAGCTCAAGGCTTATAGACTTTGTACAGGTTGCCTCAATGAGCAGCATTAGGGCGAGGAAAATGCGGGGTGAGGAAGAGCTGGCGACCGCGATTCTATATGCTTAAAAAGAGACACTAATACTGCTCTGCTGTTGTAGAACAGAGAACGACGATCCCGGCCTGCGGTCGCCGAGAAACGTATGTTGAGTAGGTCAGGTTCAGATGGGGTAACCTTTAGAGTTTACCAGCCTTGATTATAGCTCAGTGTTGTCTCTGCACTCTCTGCTAAGCTGCACGTGTAGCTTCTAGTAGTTCTAGTCTAGTATAGGGTCTACGACCTACTACACTACTACCTACTATCTTTGGAGTTGGATTCGTTGGCGCGACCCTATATTATTTTTCTTGCTCAATTGGAAAAGTTCCAAAAATGGTGAAAGCCGGCATTGCACTGAGCGCGCAGGTGGGACTCGTGTTTCGTGTTACCACAGGCTATAGAATTCTCACCTGTGGTGTTACCTACTAATAACTTTAGTGGAAATAGTGGAATATCACAGAGAGTACACTATGTTCTGTGTGCAAATATACCTTCGATTATGAGGCAATAGTTAATTAATACAATCTTTACAGCACAGCAGTTATAAATTAAGAAACAATGTCAACAACCATATAAATTCGTAAATATACTATTATCCGAGCTATTATCTTTTATTTATTTTGCATTAATATTCTTCATGTCTTCATACACTCTCAAAAGCTCTAATATTTCTTCTTACTGTTTAGACACCAAGACACTAACTATATATTATTTACGTTTTGTTGCCGCTAAATAGTACCTACTGCGCTTTTACGAATTTACTGTAAATAACATTTTAACATAGATAACTGCGCAAATAGCTTTGTTCGTGGAACACTTTCTGAACGCATTCTGATCTGATTTCAGGTTTTATCAAAATTTTCAAAAATACTACAAACTCGACATCTCTTTCATATTTGTAATCAAATAAGTAGTTGTAGATTTTTTTTTGTATTAGAAATCATAATCAAAGATTAAAATTCTTGCGCTAAAATTCCCGCCAAAACAAAATTTTTGGAGTATGTCGGGTTGCATAGCCACAGTGCATCTACGTTAACATTAAGTCTTTTCGATTCATATACCGGTAGGTACCGCTAATTACCCGAATACGCTGTATTAGTGATGACGTATAGCGGCCATTTTTTGTATCCAAACAAACTATTTTACCTTTGTTTTGTATATTATATGATGTTTCCGTTTGTGAATTTTAAATGTATTAAAAGCAGTTTTGACAAAAGTCGAGGAATATAACTATCACAGAGTACCTATTAACTCCTGTGCCATAGTTAAACAACGGGAAAATCAGTCGATTACTTTTTTTCGGCCGCGATAGTACAATTACAATAATTATTATCAATTTATAAGTACAAGAAAATAGTAGATACTATTTTAAATTAATAAGTTAAATAATTTAATTTTTCCATCCTAAGTGCACAATAAGAATTACAGTTCACATTTATCTGGGTATTTGACAGGCCGTCTGCTAGGGTCCTGTCATTTTCCCCAACATAAATAATTGGTCGGTTCCACTAGCCAGATATTAGCAAATGACCATGATACAACAATACAAGATATGATATCAAAGCGTTCAAATTTCGTCCGGTTTTCGCATGACGTCACACAGTGAGTAATTTTTAAAATATATGTCGCGTTTTCGAATTTAATATCAAATTTTGTTAGTTAGGAACTCTGTTTTATGGTTTTTATTCATAATATGGGTTCACTGCTTATATAGTGTAATACTTAAGTTAATGACGGCTATTTAAATTATTACATTTTAGATGAAATTTATTAGAGCCCAGAGGATAACACTGATTATTACATTTGATTTATTTTATGCAGATATTTCTATATTATACGTGAATATAAGTATAATAATACGAAATTAACTCCCAATTTATATTTTTCGTAGGCATGTATTTCGATTTGTTGAATATGTCTGGCCCTACAAATTAATAATTTGGGGGTTGTTATTCGAAGTTTTCAAAATACAAAAATGGCAAGTCAAATGTAAAAAAGGATAAATTAACCATATATACATTCAATATATTTGATATTTAAGAATTTTGAAGAATGTTTTTACGTAAAAATACAGTGCGATCGCCGGACAGTATGCAGCATAATAGAAATCTTATTTATAATTAATTTCTCAAAAATTGTTTCTTGCCGAAAGTTAAGTATACCTACTAAGAAAAACCAGTTTTCACGTCAAATTTTACCTTTAATATGTAGGAAGTTAAAAAAATATAAAAATGTTAATAATTTTAAGGTAAAAAATGTAAATAAACTTTCTCTAAACATTTTCTAGTTACTAAGAGAAATAATGCTAAATATTACATTGTGTGCCTAGTAGGAAAATAACTTAACATTCCCGGACGATCGTGCAGATTGCTTATCGAGGCGCCAGCAACACGTTCGAAAATATGCGTTTACTACGATGATACACATACTAACTATTTTTTCTGAAACCGCATTTCCATACACCCTGCATTTTTTTTTATTTCAGGGAACTAAAAAACGTTATATCGTGCGTAGAACCTCTTGATTGATTATCAACATCACAATCGTACACAGCACATCTCATTTTCGACGATTTTTTAACTTTTAAGAGGAATACCCTTGAGTGTACCCCTCCGAAGTCTCAGATACGACGATCTGTTTTACTCCCAGCAAAAGCAATCGTAGGAGAAGTAATGTACCGCCCACCGTTTGATTTTATTTGTTGCAGGAAAGAGAAAGTATGCAATTTTGGTGATAATCAACTAACCCTCAAAAGACTTCTCTAAAAAGTCTCCGGTAGAGTTTTAAAAAAATATGTACACTATCCAAAATGACCTGGCGGATTCGAATCCAAAGAGCGGGATGCTGTCCAGGATTGCAAAAAGGCAGAAAAAAATATTTTACAAAATTTTTGTAGTGCCTAAAAATTGATTTATTTTCTCTTTACAACGTACTCCTAAGCTTGTTTTTCAATACTTTTAAAAAATTCTTGCACCAGTAGAAAGCTCATTGTTTCTAGATTGCTACAGGCTCAAAATAATATTAAAATTGTTGTTAACAAATGCTGCATAATTTGTTTAAACAATACATGCTAGGAACGTGTAGTGTAAACTTCGGCATCGGGGTACTTTTTAAACTATTGCAAATAGCTATATAGTTAATTGAGACAAAATATACAAAACAGAATAGAGAAGTTTTTTTTTAAAGGATTTTTTTTTATTGTGATTATGGTGTAGGAGATACGATTTTTATAAAGCGCGCAGCGGTTCAAAGTCATGAATTTTTGTACTACAACCGCGCTCCTTGTAAAACATAAAGCGATCCGCTTATTCGGATGTAGATACTAATCCTCGTACTAATCCGTTCAAAAGTACTCGTCACTCAAATACATGTTATAAACCAATTATTAGCCCAGGAATTTTTTTTTTACTTTACCCATTTTAATGTTATTAATAATGCATTGAATGAAATGTACCGCTTTTAGCGTCTTTTTCAGAAACACTGAAGTGTATATGGAGATAAGAGATAACAATTGTAGTTGAAAAGATGTCAAGATGAAAATTACGCAATGCAATGTCGAAAGAATCTGCTTTCACTGTATGTAATTTTTTTTATCGAAAAGTATCACATTTTTATGTGATACTTTTCGATAAATTCTGCACCGAGATGCAAATATTTTGCATCTCGCTCTCTCTATAAGATACAACTTTCATTTTTTACTTTTTACAGGTATTTCGAATAATTTTACAAATATATTGTGGGATATGTATTTCTTGTAAATTTTGTATCATATACTGAAAGAATTATGGTCATATGATAAATAGGTGCAGAATTTAGATTTTTATCGGGTCTTACGTAAAAAATGCATTTGCACAAAAATGTGATACTTTTGAATAAAAATTGTTTCACAAAGTGAAAGCAGATATGTATTTTCGATCTTGTATTGCATTAATTTTATTTTGACATCTTTTCAACTAAAAATGTTATAGCCCTATAAACTTCAGCGTCTCTGAAAAACACGCTAAAAATGGTACATATTTCAATGCATTATATTGAATAACATTAAAATGACTGTAAGCAATAAAATGGAACTTGATCATTTTATTGGGTTGTAACTGGTTGAAAACATGTATTTTTTTCAATTTATTTCGCCCCTTGGTCTATCTGCTAACAGCTCTCAATGTGAGGAGCCAGCAATTTTGAAACGCATAGGTAGCATATTGCACGTCATTATTTACATACATATAGATTTATATTTACATATTTTAAAATAAAACAAAAATCCTTTGTCTCACATCTCCTTTTATTTTTAAAAATGACCGGTTTCGAATACCTATTGACTGTCCATCCTGAAACCAACCACAGGAGTAGTTTGATTTAGAATACATTTTTCGACTTTTTTTAATTTTTTCTATTGACATGGGCACCTTTCAGAACAGTAAACATATCATTTTACAGTAATTGAATGTGAAACGGTCACACAAATATACCAAGTTACTGATTTCAGAAATATATACAGGGTGTCCATTAAACAATGGGCCCAACTGCAACAGTATTTTCCCTGAATAAAATTAAATCGAGTTAGCCAAGCATACCTTAGTACCATTTTGCTTCCCTAAAAAGTTATGACCAGTCAAAAACAATTATTTTATTTAAATTTTTTGTTATAGCTCTGTCACTATTTGTGCAATTTGATCCAAATTTGATACATGGGGGTTTCTTGAATCGCTAAAAAAGAACGTGTCATTTTAAAAAATGTAATACATTTTTCTAATGCAACATTAGGTTCTACGGAAAGAAGGCATACTTGTTTTATATCCGTAAAATGCATCATTTTCGGGACACATGTATTTAAATTTTCTGACGCACAATGTACCATATAGGATGTTTCTAAATTGCTGCCCAAAAATTCTGGATACATGCAAAAATAAGAAACAAGTTAATATAAGAATATGTCAAAAATGCTTCCTGAGGGAGGGAGTTAAAATCTTTTAATGAGAGCGAAAAACCAGTTTCAGGGTTATTTCTTTAAAAGGCCGATGTAGCTCTCTTATATGTATAGACAATTTTTCGACATATGTTTTTGTGAACTTTTTATCTTATCTGTACATGTAGAATTAGCGTCAGAATTTCTAAACAGTAATTTAGAAACACCCTGTATAGGTACATTGTGCGGCAGGAAATTGAAATCCTTATTTCTCGAAAACGGCATATTTTATGGATATAAAACAGGTATATTTACCTTTTCTACGTAGAATTTAATGCTGCATTAGAATACATCAACAGTGAAAAAAAATTTTATCCGCAAAGAATAAATGAACAAATCCAAATAAAAAAGTAAGTGTTTCCAGCGCCCTCTACGTTATTCATCTGAATCAACAACATGCTCTTTTTTAGCGGCCTAGGAAACTCACAATACCCACATGTACCAAATTTGGATCAAGATAAACGTAGATAAATAGTGACAGACTCGGTGACAGAGCTATAATATAATGTACAGGGTGATTCACAAGGAATGGGTAATATTTTACCTGCAGGTTCTATAGTGGAAAATATTAATCTTTTGCTTAATAACTGGGGGTCAAATATTAATACTGAGATACAGGGAGTTAAAATTATAAAAATAATTCAGTAATGTTGTTATATTTCAGTTATTTTTTCACACATAAAAGTCGGTTCAATTAGGTTTTTTGACGTGAGAAATTCGAATAAACTATCATTTTTTGTGTCACAAGGGCGCTACCTACGTAAGCTATCTTGTTTTAACAGAATCCGTCATAACGTTTTTGTACTTCGTTCATTTATAACCTTATCGCAATTTTTTAATTTAACCATTAATTTTAAACAAAAAAGGGATACATGTTTAATATTTGTAAAATGCACCCCTATCGAGATATTTACATTTTAGAAAATCCTGCGCACCAATAATTTTAAAGAAACATCCCGATTAATTAAAGGGTAAGTGCTAAAAATGTTTAACAAACCCGATTAATTAAAGGGTAAGTGCTAAAAATGTTTAACAAAGTGTGCTATGGAAATAAGTGAAACATACTGTCACAGAAGAATAACTGAAATATAACATTATTGAATTATTTTTATAACTTTAACACCCTGTATCTCAGTGAGAATTAATATTTGACCCCCAGTTATTCAGCAAAAAAATGATATTTTCCGCTATAGAATATGCAGGTACAATATTACCCATTTTGTTTGATTTACTCTGTATGTACAGGGTGATTCATAACTCGAGGCGAAAAATTAAGGAACATATACAGTACACAGAGACATATTCTTGTTAAAAAACGTAAAATAATTTTTTTGCCGGAAGGGCTTTGTTTCCGAGTTATTGGACCTCAAAGTTTGCGCACGTGCGATATCAATTTTTAAATTTAATAACTTAAATGATTTAATAAGTTAAAATTTATTAATAGCAGGCCATGAGTGACATGACAAAAATAGTGGCATTTGCTTTAAATTATTATTATTTTTTTAAATTTCCAAAAACAGAAATGTTCCCTATTTTATTTTCATTGTTTCTGTTGTTATAATATGTTTACCTATTTCTAGTATATTTCTAAATAATAGCTATTTATGTAACGTGTTACATACAAGACTTTTTCTAATTTTAAACATCTAAAAATAAAATTCTTTAAATAAAATGTTTAAAAATCATAAAAATTAAGTATTCAAGTAATCATAGTTACCTTTGTTTCTGTTATTACGCATTTAATTTTACTGTCAAAAGTGACAAATGACAAATGTTATTAATTTAGTGCATAATGTAGCACTTAATATCATGGCAAATGCAACGTTTGAGTGAAGCTATCCACACATTTGTATCCACAAGCGACGACGTAAGGTCAATCTAAATTGAAATATATAGTGCAAACCACCATTACAGTTGTGCGATTGTCATCCACATCCACATCTACAAAAATGTTATTACTCATTTAATTAACGCATGTAAAATAATTCTCGAAGTAATTCATATATTAAATTCAGAAAGACATATCCATCCACTTAGTTTGCCTGGCCGTCTGAGTCAGTGGAGAAATTATTTTATTTCGGAGGAACGAAAATTTAAGAAAATCATATCTTCCAAATTAGGCAGAGTGTGTTCTTGAACTTCTAGTGGTACACTAAGACATACATATAGAACACATATCTACCATCCACTTAGTTTGCCTGGCCGTCTGAGTCCGTGGAAAAATTATTTTATTTCGGAGGAACGAAAATTTAAGAAAATCATGTCTTCCAAATTAGGCAGATTGTGTTCTTGAACTTCTAGTGGTAAACTAAGACATACATATAGAACACCTATCTACCATCCACTTAGTTTGCCTGGCCGTCTGAGTCCGTGGAAAAATTATTTTATTTCGGAGGATCGAAAATTTAAGAAAATCATATCTTCCAAATTAGGCAGAGTGTGTTCTTGAACTTCTAGTGGTACACTAAGACATACATATAGAACACATATCTATCATCCACTTAGTTTGCCTGGCCGTCTGAGTCCGTGGAAAAATTATTTTATTTCGGAGGAACGAAAATTTGAAAAAATCATATCTTCCAAATTAGGCAGAGTGTGTTCTTGAACTTTGGGTGGTAAACTAAGACATACATATAGAACACATATCTACCATCCACTTAGTTTGCCTGGCCGTCTGAGTCAGTGGAGAAATTATTTTATTTCGGAGGAACGAAAATTTAAAAAAATCATACCTTCCAAATTAGGCAGAGTGTGTTCTTGAACTTTTGGTGGTAAACTAAGACATACATATAGAACACATATGTACCATCCACTTAGTTTGCCTGGCCGTCTGAGTCAGTGGAAAAATTATTTTATTTCGGAGGAACGAAAATTTAAAAAAATCATATCTTCCAAATTAGGCAGAGTGTGTTCTTGAACTTCTAGTGGTAAACTAAGACATACATATAGAACACATATCTACCATCCACTTAGTTTGCCTGGCCGTCTGAGTCAGTGGAGAAATTATTTTATTTCGGAGGAACGAAAATTTAAAAAAATCATATCTTCCAAATTAGGCAGAGTGTGTTCTTGAACTCTTAGTAGTAAACTAAGACATACATATAGAACACATATCTACCATCCACTTAGTTTGCCTGGCCGTCTGAGTCAGTGAAGAAATTATTTTATTTCGGAGGAACGAAAATTTAAAAAAATCATATCTTCCAAATTAGGCAGAGTGTGTTCTTGAACTTCTAGTGGTAAACTAAGACATACATATAGAACACATATCTACCATCCACTTAGTTTGCCTGGCCGTCTGAGTCAGTGGAGAAATTATTTTATTTCGGAGGAACGAAAATTTAAAAAAATCATACCTTCCAAATTAGGCAGAGTGTGTTCTTGAACTTTTGGTGGTAAACTAAGACATACATATAGAACACATATGTACCATCCACTTAGTTTGCCTGGCCGTCTGAGTCAGTGGAAAAATTATTTTATTTCGGAGGAACGAAAATTTAAAAAAATCATATCTTCCAAATTAGGCAGAGTGTGTTCTTGAACTTCTAGTGGTAAACTAAGACATACATATAGAACACATATCTACCATCCACTTAGTTTGCCTGGCCGTCTGAGTCAGTGGAGAAATTATTTTATTTCGGAGGAACGAAAATTTAAAAAAATCATATCTTCCAAATTAGGCAGAGTGTGTTCTTGAACTCTTAGTAGTAAACTAAGACATACATATAGAACACATATCTACCATCCACTTAGTTTGCCTGGCCGTCTGAGTCAGTGAAGAAATTATTTTATTTCGGAGGAACGAACATTTTAAAAAATCATATCTTCCAAATTAGGCAGAGTGTGTTCTTGAACTTCTAGTGGTACACTAAGACATACATATAGAACACATATCTATCATCCACTTAGTTTGCCTGGCCGTCTGAGTCCGTGGAAAAATTATTTTATTTCGGAGGAACGAAAATTTAAAAAAATCATATCTTCCAAATTAGGCAGAGTGTGTTCTTGAACTTTTGGTGGTAAACTAAGACATACATATAAAATACATATCTACCATCCACTTAGTTTGCCTGGCCGTCTGAGTCAGTGGAGAAATTATTTTATTTCGGAGGAAGGAAAATTTAAAAAAATCATATCTTCCAAATTAGGCAGAGTGTGTTCTTGAACTTTTG
Organism: Rhagium mordax; assembly: GCA_963680705.1. Taxonomy (NCBI): domain Eukaryota; kingdom Metazoa; phylum Arthropoda; class Insecta; order Coleoptera; family Cerambycidae; genus Rhagium; species Rhagium mordax. Next base: position 12,531,502 of record OY796659.1, on the reverse strand, counting down.
GTGGTAAACTAAGACATACATATAGAACACATATGTACCATCCACTTAGTTTGCCTGGCCGTCTGAGTCAGTGGAAAAATTATTTTATTTCGGAGGAACGAAAATTTAAAAAAATCATATCTTCCAAATTAGGCAGAGTGTGTTCTTGAACTTCTAGTGGTAAACTAAGACATACATATAGAACACATATCTACCATCCACTTAGTTTGCCTGGCCGTCTGAGTCAGTGGAGAAATTATTTTATTTCGGAGGAACGAAAATTTAAAAAAATCATATCTTCCAAATTAGGCAGAGTGTGTTCTTGAACTCTTAGTAGTAAACTAAGACATACATATAGAACACATATCTACCATCCACTTAGTTTGCCTGGCCGTCTGAGTCAGTGAAGAAATTATTTTATTTCGGAGGAACGAAAATTTTAAAAAATCATATCTTCCAAATTAGGCAGAGTGTGTTCTTGAACTTTTGGTGGTAAACTAAGACATACATATAGAACACATATCTACCATCCACTTAGTTTGCCTGGCCGTCTGAGTCAGTGGAAAAATTATTTTATTTCGGAGGAACGAAAATTTAAAAAAATCATATCTTCCAAATTAGGCAGAGTGTGTTCTTGAACTTTTGGTGGTAAACTAAGACATACATATAGAACACATATCTACCATCCACTTAGTTTGCCTGGCCGTCTGAGTCCGTGGAGAAATTATTTTATTTCGGAGGAACGAAAATTTAAAAAAATCATATCTTCCAAATTAGGCAGAGTGTGTTCTTGAACTTCTAGTGGTAAACTAAGATATACATATAGAACACATATCTACCATCTACTTAGTTTGTCTGGCCGTCTGAGTCAGTGGAGAAATTATTTTATTTCGGAGGAACGAAGGAACTCTCCGCCACGACGTTAATTTAAATAATACGTTAAAACTTATTCACACCGTACCTTTGATAGTGGCGTGAATATTAAAAACTTCGAATAAGTCAAGGGGTGTGCAATATGATGTACTGAAGACTTATTGAAAGTACTTGCGATATAATTGAAAAACTTGTGAAATACTTGAAATAATTGTGAATAACTTGAAATACTTATGAAGTACTTGTGAAGTAATTGAAGTACCATGATATATGTATTTGCAGTAGGAAATTTGGTGTACACAATTCCTCTCAGCTAACCCCTCGAAAAAAATAATAAAAAGCTAAAAATTGGGAAAAAATGCATTAAGAAATTTTCAGTAGAGTTGACAGAACTCGCATAATTGTGGGGTATATTTCCTGGAAAAAATAATAAAGCAAGAACCACTTGACGATGTTATCGATATAGTCCAGTACAGGTATAATTTGAAAAATGTTTTATTAAGACATTCAGATAATGTTTCAAATAATTGTTTATTTTGCGGGAACTCCAATTCTAAAAAGGATATTAAAAAATGCAGCGCCTGTAATAGACTATTACATTTGGATTGTATTTCTTCAGACCGATTATCGAATGTTTTATGCGAGTTATGTCAACTCTATTGAAAATTTCTTAATGCATTTTTTCCCAATTTTTAGCTTTTTATTACTGGAATTGTGTACACCAAATTTCCTACTGCAAATACATATATCATGGTACTTCAATTACTTCACAAGTACTTCATAAGTATTTCAAGTTATTCACAATTATTTCAAGTATTTCACAAGTTTTTCAATTATATCGCAAGTATAGTCGGCGCCACCCAAATGTGAACGCATTTTGGTTGTCATGGAATTTTCTTCTGAATTTCATTGTAGTAAGCCAGACTTTGTTTAGTGGCGTAACACAGAGAGGATATATTGACAGTAAATAATATTACTTTTATTATTTTCTGTTACCATAATAATTGGAAGGACGAAGGCCGACACGAATAATATAAAAGAAGTTAGCAAAACAATTAACTAATATTACCTACATGTTAGTGGAAGAAGGTTAATATTAATTATTCCTTTAATTCATTCATGTATAACGATTGTGAAAAATAAAATGACACAAACTAAGCGTATTAACAATAATTAATATATTTCAACACTTACCTAATAATTCATAATTCAGAAAAACATTAATAAAATAAAAATGGTAAAAACTAATCTCTATATTTAAAAATCAGCAATTCGTCAGGCCAGATAGCTTAAGACGTCTTTGTGCTATTCTGAAAGACCCTGGGAATAATGTTTCTTCTTGAGTTTTGACAGCGGTTTCGAAAGGATTCTGATGGATACATTCGACCAGAGCATTGTCTTTATTCTCATTGGAGACCTTCCTTATACCTTATAGACCTTTGCAGTCTTTGTTCTTCTTGCCAGCGCTTTTTTTATATAAAGTATACAACTTTTACCAACATTTAAATCAGCAGCCACTTAACTCAAAGACTTACTTTCTTCCAATTTAGCTATAGCCCTCTCTTTTTGCGCTTCAGTTAAATGTCTTGGCATAGTTATCTTTACTTTTACTTTTGACAAATTATGACAAATAAATTTGACAACTATTTTCAAATTTTACGGCGACTATGATTTAAAGTGCAAATTATGCAAATACAATTTTGCCGCTCACATTTGGGTGGCGGCGACTGTACTTCCAAGTCTTCAGTACATCATATTGCACACCCCTTGACTTATTCGAAGTTTTTAATATTCTCGCCACTATCAAAGGTACAGTGTGAATAAGTTTTAACGTATTATTTAAATTAACTTCCTGGCGGAGAGTTCCTTCGTTCCTCCGAAATAAAATAATTTCTCCACTGACTCAGACGGCCAGGCAAACTAAGTGGATGGTAGATATGTGTTCTATATGTATGTCTTAGTTTACCACCAAAAGTTCAAGAACACACTCTGCCTAATTTGGAAGATATGATTTTTTTAAATTTTCGTTCCTCCGTAATAAAATAATTTCTCCACTGACTCAGACGGCCAGGCAAACTAAGTGGATGGTAGATGTGTTCTATATGTATGTCTTAGTTTACCACCAAAAGTTCAAGAACACACTCTGCCTAATTTGGAAGATATGATTTTTTTTAATTTTCGTTCCTCCGTAATAAAATAATTTCTCCACTGACTCAGACGGCCAGGCAAACTAAGTGGATGGTAGATATGTGTTCTATATGTATGTCTTAGTTTACCACCAAAAGTTCAAGAACACACTCTGCCTAATTTGGAAGATATGATTTTTTTAAATTTTCGTTCCTCCGTAATAAAATAATTTCTCCACTGACTCAGACGGCCAGGCAAACTAAGTGGATGGTAGATATGTGTTCTATATGTATGTCTTAGTTTACCACCAAAAGTTCAAGAACACACCCTGCCTAATTTGGAAGATATGATTTTTTTAAATTTTCGTTCCTCCGTAATAAAATAATTTCTCCACTGACTCAGACGGCCAGGCAAATTAAGTGGATGGTAGATATGTGTTCTATATGTATGTCTTAGTTTACCACTAGAAGTTCAAGAACACACTCTGTTTAATTTGGAAGATATGATTTTCTTAAATTTTCGTTCCTCCGAAATAAAATAATTTCTCCACTGACTCAGACGGCCAGGCAAACTAAGTGGATGGTAGATATGTGTTCTATATGTATGGCTTAGTTTACCAGCAAAAGTTCAAGAACACACTCTGCCTAATTTGGAAGATATGATTTTCTTAAATTTTCGTTCCTCCGGAATAAAATAATTTCTCCACTGACTCAGACGGCCAGGCAAACTAAGTGAATGGTAGATATGTGTTCTATATGTATGTCATAGTTTACCACTAAAAGTTCAAGAACACAATCTGCCTAATTTGGAAGATATGATTTTCTTAAATTTTCGTTCCTCCGAAATAAAATAATTTTTCCACGGACTCAGACGGCCAGGCAAACTAAGTGGATGGTAGATATGTGTTCTATATGTATGTCTTAGTTTACCACCAAAAGTTCAAGAACACACTCTGCCTAATTTGGAAGATATGATTTTTTTAAATTTTCATTCCTCCGAAATAAAATAATTTCTCCACTGACTCAGACGGCCAGGCAAACTAAGTGGATGGTAGATATGTGTTCTATATGTATGGCTTAGTTTACCACCAAAAGTTCAAGAACACACTCTGCCTAATTTGGAAGATATGATTTTCTTAAATTTTCGTTCCTCCGAAATAAAATAATTTCTCCACTGACTCAGACGGCCAGGCAAACTAAGTGGATGGTAGATATGTGTTCTATATGTATGTCTTAGTTTACCACCAAAAGTTCAAGAACACACTCTGCCTAATTTGGAAGATATGATTTTTTTAAATTTTCATTCCTCCGAAATAAAATAATTTCTCCACTGACTCAGACGGCCAGGCAAACTAAGTGGATGGTAGATATGTGTTCTATATGTATGGCTTAGTTTACCACCAAAAGTTCAAGAACACACTCTGCCTAATTTGGAAGATATGATTTTCTTAAATTTTCGTTCCTCCGAAATAAAATAATTTCTCCACTGACTCAGACGGCCAGGCAAACTAAGTGGATGGTAGATATGTGTTCTATATGTATGTCTTAGTTTACCACCAAAAGTTCAAGAACACACTCTGCCTAATTTGGAAGATATGATTTTTTTAAATTTTCGTTCCTCCGTAATAAAATAATTTCTCCACTGACTCAGACGGCCAGGCAAACTAAGTGGATGGTAGATATGTGTTCTATATGTATGTCTTAGTTTACCACCAAAAGTTCAAGAACACACTCTGCCTAATTTGGAAGATATGATTTTCTTAAATTTTCGTTCCTCCGAAATAAAATAATTTCTCTACTGACTCAGACGGCCAGGCAAACTAAGTGGATGGTAGATGTGTGTTCTATATGTATGTCTTAGTTTACCACTAAAAGTTCAAGAACACACTCTGCCTAATTTGGAAAATATGATTTTTTTAAATATTCGTTCCTACGACATAAAATAATTTTTCCACGGACTCAGACGGCCAGGCAAACTAAGTGGATGGTAGATATGTGTTCTATATGTATGTCTTAGTTTACCACTAAAAGTTCAAGAACACACTCTGCCTAATTTGGAAGATATGATTTTTTTAAATTTTCGTTCCTCCGAAATAAAATAATTTTTCCACTGATTCAGACGGCCAGGCAAACTAAGTGGATGGATATGTCTTTCTGAATTTAATGTATGAATTACTTCGAGAATTATTTAGAGAAATATTTTACATGCGTTAATAAATGAGTATTAACATTTTTGTGGATGTGGATGTGGATGACAATCGCACAACTATAATGGTGGTTTGCACTATATATTTCAATTTAGATTGACCTTACGTCGTCGCTTGTGGATACAAATGTGTGGATAGCTTCACTCAAACAAATGCAACAAATAAAACTTCTTCAGAAGTTAATTTAACAAATTTCACAAATTGTATAGTTAATATTTTAAATTAAAAAATAATAATTCCTATAAACTTGTATTCGGTTTTGAATATACGTTGTTTCTATTTCTTCTTGAGACTATCTTTATTTTTCTTAACTGGTGATGTAACGTACTTTTCCTCATAAGTAGAATGTTTTGACACTTCCGTCACTTTTGAGAAGTGTAATTTTATGTCAAAATTAGAAAAATTATATTATTTTTGTATACATTCGATTATTTTTTGCTTCGAGTTAAGAGAAATGCATATCACGTGCACAAACTTTAGATCTAATAACTCCGAAACAAAGCCCTTCCGGCGAAAAATTTATTTTACATTTTTGAACAAGAATTTGACTATGTATATTATGTTCCTTAATTTCTCGCCTCGAGTTATGGATCACCCTGTATACATTATACATATATAACTTCTTTTTTTGCAGCATTACATCTACCCATTTTTATACTCTAAGGTTTTAATATAGGTATCTTCAGTATCCACTCGGTATACAAATTTTAAACTAACCACCATCCGATAGAACTATTTGAAATTTGAAGTAAATAAAACATCGTGCCACGGGACAGGAGTGAGACAAGCTATCGAGTTAGACAAAGATCCAACTCGTATATGTTCCGCCTAGCTGGAAAGTAGTGGTGGTACAGCCGCAAATATTGTCTGAATATATTTTATTAGTTTGATTCCATTATAACTCCTAAACAAATTAAAAAACTTTAATTCTGCTTAAAGTAGCACGTTAACAAAAGATCATAGATCGTTTTGACCAATTTGTATTTTAAAATGTTATGCGGAACTATATGAAATTAAAATAAATATGAAACACTCAAATATGAAAAGTTTGTGATTTTTTTACAGAATGTTGGTTGAATGGATTTTTAAACGAATTAGTCAGTTTCTAGTAGAGGTTCCTAACTTTGCCTGGAAAAAAAATTGAAGAGAAATTTATAAAAATGTAGCTGCTAGAGCGACGCAAGTTTACTATATTTCGTGTATACCGTCCGAGCGTCAATATTCCTCTTAAACACAAAAATATCCGCAACAACAACAATTCTGCCGGACACCTCTGACAGCCGAGTGTTTAATGGTGTCCTAGCTCACCGGGTGACGTCACGAGCTGCGCGATATCTTATCTCTTATTTATTGTATCATGAGCAATGACCAGTGTAAGTTCAAAACACTCTGAAAGGATTTGATTGGATGGATTTCAATTATATTTTAAGAACTCTAGAAAGAGTTTGGTGGTAAGTTAAGCCTTGCTAAAAACCAGCTTGGTTATTTCATTGTATTTGTTTACTCATCTTAAAATTATATATTCCATATTTCTATCTTGGTTAGCACATTGGCCGATTTGGCAGATTTAAAACAAAAACGAGGTCAATTAAAATAAAAAATAACTAGGGCTAAAATTTACTACACGTGTCTGTAAAGTTATCTGAGGTTGATGAAATATTAAATTCACAACTACAATTTAAATTGCAAAAAACTGAACCTCTTTTCTATGAATTCAATGATATACAATCAGAAATCGAAGGTACAAGCACGAGCGAGTCGGAGGAAAGTGAGCGTTAAGATTTTGAAAATTCATAATTTCTGTTAATAGTAATGTTTAAAAAGGCAATATCAGTGTATTCAAAATCTAATATCGTTAATCAAGTTCCCATCAAATCGTTTCCTTCACGAGAACTTCAGATAAAATTACCAACTATTCTTCTGATATTCAAAAATTTTGTTATTTGTGGTCCTCACCAAAAGGGGATGCCTGTCAAATTATAGAATCTATGAATGCCCCTGCAGTCAATTATTGTTAAACTTTTTGAATATTTTCTCTTATCTGTGTTTGTAAAAAAAGAAAATACGTGTTTCTCTTCGAGTAATCAGATTACAACTAAATTTCATTTATTTATTTATCGGCTTCTAACACACCCAGTTTAGATACAATAATACATATCAATAGATGGCATTTAGTACATTAATCAATTATTTTGCTTCAATTGGTAATTGTTATTACCTATTATTATGATTATGTCATTGCAATTATTAAAAGATAAGCTTTGAGAATAAGCGACTTATAATTCACAATCATGTTGAAGTAATATTTGAGCTTTCAGGTATATAAAAAGAATCTCCTATAGAATAAAGAAAATAATTTGACAATTTAACAAAACATTTACGTTCTTTGAAGATGTTAAATGAGCCCAATTGTCCAATATGAAATATAATAGAATACATCCTATAGTTTTGCCTGAAAAACATAAAATAACAAGTCTTTTACCCGAACAACAACTTTTAGGCTACTGCATTGTGGTAAGTATGTTACTCTCTTCCATACCAGCACGATTTTGACCAATTTCACATCGCAATTTATCTAAAAAATATCTTGCGTCAATGTATTACTCGTTTCAGAGTGACTACACCTTCTCCAATTGTAATTGAGAAAGCGTCAAATGTAATTGAGAATAGTCAAATGTAATTCAGAATGCGTTAATTGTAATTGAGAAAAGTCAAATGTAATTGAGAAACCGTCAAATGTAATTGAGAACAGTCCAATGTAATTGAGAAAGCGTCAAATGTAATTGGGAATAGTCAAATGTAATTCAGAAAGCGTCAAATGAAATTGAGAATAGGTCAAATGCGAAATTGAGATCATGAAAATTTTAAGATGTCATAGACAGGGAGCCACAAATTACATTGTGAGAATATATGGGGAAATCGGAAACAGTAAGAGATCTTTACTCGAGAAATTGCACAGTTGCTTTTTAGTTCCATTTTTAAACTGTTTATCAAATTAAGGACACCAACTAGCTTTTTACGAAATTCAAATTGACGTTCTAAATTTTATATAAAATACATTTGTAAACTTAATCCATAAAAGTCACTTGTGACTGTCATCATAAAAAATTATGACAGTTGAATGGCCGGTATGTTTTTTCACAGAATACTCGATTTCAAGCATAAACTATGTATTTATGTAAAAGTTTCGAATTTTGCATGATCTCAATTTCAATTGACCCATTCTGAATTCCATTTGATGCTTTCCGAATTACATTTAACGCTTTCTCAATTACATTTGACTATTCTCAATTTCATTTGACGCTTTTTGAATTACATTTAATTATTCTCAATTACAATTAACGCATTCTGAATTACATTTGACTATTCTCAATTACATTTGACGGTTTCTGAAATACACCTAACCAATTACAACTGGATGTAGTACTCCAGTCACTATATCCAAAATCCCTATGTTGAGGTAGGAAGTTATGCGACGTCGAAGATATTTTCAGGGCTTGTGGGGGGGGGGGGGTATTGGTATGTGTATTGATGAGTTGTCCTGAAGATCGGCTCATGGGGTTCGCCGCCATATTGGAAAATGAAGTGCCGATGGTTTTATTCAAATATCTCGGTAACCGTTCAAAATAGAGCGAAATTAAAAGAAGCATTTTAAAGCTTTTCATAAACACTACAACTTTGTCTTTGTGCACTTTTTTCATACGATAAATGGTTTTTTAATAATTTCGCTCCAAAGTTTTAATTTTGTTCCGAAATTGCTATTTTGTGACCTTATCTATTTCTTTCTTGTAAACAGCCACATTTACGAGGTATCAAAGTTAGAAAAAACCTACAAAGTGGTATTTTTATTTTTTGTCTCGCATGAATGCTACAGCCTGTAGCGCACCGCAAAAGTAGACATTTAGGTTCATGGCAAACTCGTTTCCACATCACCCGGAGGTAGAGGCGAGGTTTGGCGCGTTTTTTTACGTGATGTCCTAAGGAGGCCTAATCCACGCCGGTTTGCTGTTACGTCACATTATTCCTGATGCTTTTTGTAACTCTTTGTTATCCTTCATTTGGTTGATGCTCATGTAGGAATTTCTTAATTTTTCGGTGTTTTCTGTTTGTTGTTTCAAGGTTGTGTTTATCGTCGTATCTTAGTTGTACAATACATGTCTATCGCGTCTTCATCACACCATCTAGGAAGATCTGGGTGTTTTCGAAATTTTCGCCACTGCAATCTTTGACAGATGATCGAGCTCTTCAACTTCACAATTTCCTTTGCATTTGCATGCAATATTAGTTTCAGAAGTGCATATGGTGCAGCTTTTCCATGCTTGCACTTGCAAGTACGTTCGAAAACTGCGTTGTTTTGCCACGTGTATCTTCCACCAACTTCCCACGCGGCAAAATATCACAGTATGGCTTGGGAACCAACTTGATCCTGGAAAATGGGGCTGGAGTAGAACGCAGAATGGGCTTGAAGCGGTTACCATCACAGAAATTGCGCCAGATGCGTTTCTGAAATTAACTGCATGCAAATGTAAGGGGAATTGTGGACAGGCTTGTAGATGCCTAAAAGCGGGGTTGAAGTGCTCGATCATCTGACAAAATTGCAGAGGTGAAAATTGCGAAAACACCTCAGCTCTTCCTAAGTGGTGTGAAGAAGACGCGATAGCAATACGGCGATAAAGACAACCTTGGAGCAACAAATAGAAAACACCGAAAATGAAGAAATTTCTGCGGGAGCAGAATCAACCTAAAGAAGGAGAATAAAAAGTTAAATATCGACTTTTCGGCGCGCTACTGGCTGTAGCATTCATGCGAGCGAGTCAAAAAATAAAAATACCATTATTCTAGAGTTATAACTTCGGTATCTTGTATATTTCTCGCAAATGTGGTGGTTTACCAGAGAGAAAAATAGAAAAAACCAAAGAAAACAATTTCGGAGCAAAAGTAAAACTTTGCCGCGAAACAATTTAAAAAATCATTCATCGTATGAAAAAAGTGCACATGGGCAAAGTAGTAGTGCTCTTGAAAAGTTTAAAATGCTTCTTTTAATTTCTCTTTTTCCAATATGTTGGCGAACGCCCGATCTTCACGACAACTCACCAATACACTTACAAAATATTGCCGACGTCGCATGACTTCCTACCTCAAATGACATACTGACTGGCCTATAGTTCTATTGAATATTTCATGGACAATTTACCTAACTATCGAGTTGCTCAAAATTTCTCAGTTTACAACACAGGTGTTGATTTTGCAGGTCCTTTCTTGATTAAGGATCGAAATACTAGAGGCGCTAAACTGACAAAGGTTTATATTTGCTTATTTATTTGTTTAACAACTAAAGCCTTTCACATTGAACTGGTTTCTGATTGTTTTATAGCAAGTTTAAAACGATTTATTGGTAGAATATATTCCGATAATGGAAAAACCTTTGTTGGCGCAGTTGTAAAAGTGAAGGAGCAATTAGCAAATGGTAATATAACTTGGCATTTTATTCCAGCACGTGCTCCTAATTTTGGCGGCATTTGCGAAGCTGGAATAAAAAGTGTTAAATATTATTTAAAACGTGAATGCTCAACTGTGTTAATTCAGATAGAAACAGTTTTAAATTCTAGACCATTATGTCAATTATTTTCAAATTTAGATCAATTAAGCGCATTAACACAAGCTCATTTTTTGGTGGGTAGAAGTTTGACTACCTTACCAGAAACAAGTTTTGTCAAGATGCCAGAAAACAGATTAAAACATTAACAAAGATGGCAGCAGCAAGTGCAGCATTTTTGGACAAGGTGGCACAAAGAACATTTTTCCAAGTTACAAACCAAAGTCAAGAGAAAACATTAAGCTGAAAATCATATAAAGGTGAGCACCGTGGTTACAATAAAAGAAGACAATGCATCTCCTCTGAGATGGCATATTGGTCAAGTGAGCTGCATCCAGGCAAGGATGGTGTCCTTTGAGTGATGTCTCTGAGAATAAACGGAAGCATTTTCAAGCGCGCAAATACAAAATTGTGTGTTTCCATTTTAGAAGGATAGAAGGAACAAGATTCAGAGGATATAATAAAATTGTTAAAAAATTAATGTAGTTTCAATATTGTTAGCTAGTTGTCTTGAAGGTGTTTTGTATATTACAAGTCGGCCGGAATGTTAAAGCATTTATGTAGTTTGAAGGTGATTCATTTTGTATATGATATAAAGCCATGATACTAAAACCGTACAGATAAGCTCACGCGCATGACATCTTGTCGCTGACGTTATCACGTGACAAATTTTGCGCGAACTTATCAAGGTAACGGCTAAATGTATGCATTTTAGTTCGTTTACTCCGATTATTGTGTTTTAATTCGGTGTGAATACGTATATTAGTTATTCTGTTACAAAAGTAAAGAAAGTTCACGCATATTCGAGTCTATACCTCTCACCTCTCCAATTATGCTATTTATTTTTATTGCCAAATAACTTTCAAAATGGAATAAATTTATAAAAAATTAAAATTAAAGAAATTTGAAATCTGTCGCACATTTTTCCTCGTGAATTTGGACAAAAAAAAATTTGGCAATATTTTACAAATATTTTCATACGGACATGGGATGGCAGCCGTTTTTTGAACAATTTATTCGCAAATTTCGATCCCAATTTTTTGTCTACAAAACTTCTTTATTTAGTCTTGGTAGTCATACCTGAAGGCATGCTCGAATATTAAGATAAGACTAACATAAATTTCACCAGCCACTGTCTCCGCTTGCTTACTAAATAGTAAATATATTTACATTCAATATACGATAAGATTAGAATAATGTTTTTACTTCTATTAATTCTTGTCTATCTAAGTACCTAATATTTATAATGTCATATGATAACCTATACTGGAATTTTAACATTTTAGCAAATTGTCAGATAACTTGAATCTGTGCTACAGTAGACATGCAAATATGTCCAAAAACCCAAGTGTAATTGTTATCGGGGCAGGAGCTGCAGGAATTGCAGCTGCCACAAAATTGTTAGAAAATGGATTTTCAAACGTCACAATACTAGAGGCCGAAAATAGAGTAGGTGGACGAATACATTCTGTGGATTTTGGAGGTAGCATTGTGGATCTTGGAGGGCAGTGGGTTCACGGAGAGAAGGGAAATATTGTTTATGAGAAGGTTAAAGATTTGGATTTGCTTAGTACATCCCATAATAAATATGATGATAATACTTACTATTTGTCCAATGGAAGTGTTGTTGACAAACATATTACTGACCGTTTGCATAAAATTGGCATGCAAATTATTGAGAATGAAGAAAATGCCAAACAACATCCAGGGACATTTGGAGATTATTTTATAAAAGTGTAAGTAATAATATATTGTGTTATTGTAGTAGTTAAGTTAAGTATATTTTTGTTTTAAGAACCAATTTAATTATCTTTGAGCTTGACAATGTACTTTTAAATTACAAAAATTAGGAAAACATATACGACAAAGTATATCATAGGTGCTACATGATTTTTTAATTTTCCCAGAGATCTTTTGAAAATCTAATCAAAATTGACATATTGGGTTGCTCCCTCTTATTTTTGAAGATGTGATTTTATTTTCTTTTGTCGTGAATTTCAATAAAGTTCCATATTTTACTAGACTTTGCTAAATAAGCTTATTTGAATTTTATCTTTAAAGCTAAAATTACATGTTAATTTTCTATCTACATTAGTAGTACAATATTAATACAGGGTGATACATTTTGCAAAAAAATTGTTTAATGAAGAGAAAATGAAAAAATAATATTTAAAAACAAGTGAGATCAATTCAGTTGTCAAGTGGATCATGTTAAGTAATAATAGAGCTATATAACTTCAACCAGTTTTCTGCGGTTTCTGGTTCATCCCAGAAATTGTGGAAACCACACTCTCAAGTTCCAGTTTGTATAAATCACCTTCCTACATTATTGGAATTAATGGAAAATAGTTTCTAGACTAATAGGCCAGTTACTGGGGACAAAATAGAGTGCAATTCGGAAAAAATTCCTGGTAAAGGTTTTATATTGTTTTAATTACTTCAGTTATGTTCCAATATAACTATTTTAGGTTTTCCCCCTTGAGGTGAGCTTAAACTCCTAGGTTAAGAAATGTGACCTGAAGGGGGATTTTCTTGCTGTATTTTGAAAATTTCTCAGAAATAACCCATCAGATCAGCAAAGTAATATTAGAAACTTGTAGAGCGTTAAAGTCTGCCTAAAATATGAGTATTAAAATGATATATTTTGTTCTAATTAGACCTGTATGAGCTCGTGTTAACGTTGCAATAGTTTTTCAACTTGCTGAAAAAAAACTAACACTGAAATGGGTTATACAATGATATGTGTCTATTATATTACCTTGCTCTGTAAAAAAAGGAACCGGGAACCTGTTCGTTTGCCCGATCACCTGCGTGAGAGTTTGTGCATCAACGCATGCATCAAACTAAGACTTTAACTATGACTCAAGATCAGTTCCTCTCCAACGATCGTAACAAAGGAAGGCTTATAACTATGCCGAATGAGAAACTTAAAAGCAAAGGCTTTTCAGTTAAGCAGACAACGGAGGATGCAGATCACTTGATGGTCATCGTTGATATACAAACTGCACAAGATCATGAATGTGTTGTAAATACTTGCAGGAGAAGACACAGATTTTATAATCATGCTAACAGCATTAGCATCACCGTCGGCCACACTTTACTTCATGAAACCCGGAAAAGGGAACATATCAAACGTCCTGTCCTGTGAACAGTTTACGACATTCCAAAAAAATGAAGAATGCTCTTCTTTTCAAGCGTTCAATGGTTGTGACGCCACTTCGTCACTTTACAGGTAAGGTAAGAAGAAGTTGTTAATCAGGCTGTTCAGAATGAAAAACTTTTGGAGGTCAATGAAGTCTTCATGACCAAAAACAACCACCTGGAAGTTATTGCAGATGCAGGGCAAAAAATCTTGGTGACACTCCACGGGGGTCGGTCAGAGTGATGAAACATTGAATGGTCTAAGATTCCATCTGTTTACTACAGCCCTTGTGAAAGCCAACCTCAATCTGGCTTCTCTACCTCTAATACTTGAGACAGTACACCAACACTGCTTGAGGGTGTACCTACTAATGTAAATGTAGTTAGGTAATGGCATTAATCCCACGGACTGGGGTAGGCAAACTACTAATGGCCTGGCTCCTGTTGCCACCAAGAAAGAACCTGCTCCACAATGACTTTTGGCTGTCATAGATTGCAAATGCTCCAAAGGTTGTAGAGCAGGTTGCAGCTGCACAAAAACAGGTATTAAATGCTCGGCAATTTCTGGAAATTGCAAAGGCCTTTCCTGTACAAATGCTCCTGCTGAAGAGGATGTAGATACTGGAAACGACATCAGTGAGCAAATGCTCATGTAGGATAAGGAAGCAGACCTCTCAACTGTATATGAAGTGACTGAAAGCGTACCAACAATTCGTATAAAACGTGCAGGATTGGATGAATAAATTAAATTAATTGTAACATTTTTCGTATTATTGAAACTTTCTTTTTTATACTGTATGCTTCAATTTCTTTTGCAGAATAAATCTATTTGATACCATCAAAGCATGTTTTCTTGTGACACAAATCATTGTATAAGTTTTATTTCTCTTTAAAAAATTTTTTTCGGTAAGTTGAAAAATTATTGCACCTCTGACAAAATTTCATAGAGGTAGAACAAAATAAATATATCATATTGGTACTAATTTTTTGCAGAATGTAACGTTCTATGTGTTTCTAATATTACTGTGCTGATCTGATGGGTTATTTTTGAAAAATCTACAAAAAAAACGCAAGAGAACCCCACTTTAAGTCACATTTCTTAACCTAGGGGGCCTAAGCTCACCTCGGTGGAGGGGGAAAACTGATAATAGGCATATTGAGACATAACTGAAGTGATTGAAACGATAAAACCATTACCAGGAATTATTGCCGAATTGCAATACCCAACAATTTTTACAAAATGTTTTTAGATTCCAGTAAGTCAAAATTGGTAATTCCGTTTATCGATAATTTATATCCGGACTCTTTTTCATTAATTACGAAATTTCATCAAAATATCTAAAAAAGATTTTCAAGTTACCCAGACATCTGACTCGTTGAAAAAAAAAACACACTTATTCATTAGTAATCTCGATGTCGATTTTTTCACGATCACAATACTTCCTTCCTATTTAAGGTGTGAGATATAGTTACTAGCCACCTGTTAGTTACCATGGCACATAAAGGCACTTCTTTGGTGGCCTCTTGCCTAGTCTAATATCATACTCGCTTCTCTACTCAGTTCTTTAGTCTCAGATATGCATAACAATAATAGATTTCGCTCCAGTCACTCAGGAAACACCCTGTATATCAATTATCTGGCCAGTTAAGTGTCATTAAAATTAGTTAAATTGTCCTTTAAATATTTGCAGAAACAGCAGGTATTGTTTTGAAATCTTAACTTTATGTGAGCCTAAGCAGTGAGTGGTATTTTAAGTTTTATTGAAATAATTATTCAATCGACAGTTTTATAATGCAGTGATTTATAGCTTTCATTGCTTGTAGAAAAGTTAAATTGCCTCATTCTTTTCTCCGTTATAACTTTCTTAGAAAGTTTATTACATGACAGTTCTGGTTGGACTCACCACAAAAGAAATGAATTGATCTTGTTAAATCCTAGGTAATGGATTAATGATTGAAGGAATTGTTTGAAAAAAAAACAATAATATGTTGACTTAGCAATGTTGTTTTTATTTTGTCTTTATATAAGTAGTTTGCGAAAATAAGTAAATATTTTGTCTTTCGGAAATTAGGAAAATATCGACTTAAAATTTTAGGGGCAATAATATTTTTTAAGCTTCTATTTGTTTAGTCTTGTCTTTGTCCTGTTTCCAATGACCTCGTTGGAAGGATACGGAGATAAAAATTAATAAATAAAATAATGCAAGTGATTTTTGGTATCTGCATTCAATTTGGAAGAAAAAAGAAAATCTTGAATTTTTTAGTATTCAACGAGCTTTTAACGCATTAAAAAACAATCACCACCATTATCCGCAGCTGTCAATTTCACAATTCGGTAGCGTCGCAAATGTGCTGAAGTACTTTGAAATCCTATTTCATTAATAATATAACTTTTTTAACTTAACTTCTTTAATGATATCATTATTAATTAATTCGTTGGGCTTCCTTATTATTTTTTGGGTAAAGATTTCCATTTCAGTTTTTAGTTAGTACCTAGTTTGTACAGAATATAAATTATAAATTTGTGATAAAAATGTCATGATAGGTTTTTACTTTTTTAGTTGAAAAATAGGCGTTTTACAAGAAGAATCAGATATGTCTTTTCTTCCAAATTGAACGCAGATTCAAAAATCACAAAATTGTCTGTATAAAAAGGAACGGTCTAACATAGTTTCGGTGAAAAACTGTACTTCTCCATATTGGGACGACACCACTAAAGCTCGTACAAAGGGAAAATTTAGTAAAACAACAGAGGCTGAAAAATCATTACCGCCCTTAAAATTTCAAATCAGTAATATTCGTTGCTCATAGGAAATTTTATATTTTTTTCTCCCGCATTTGAAAGGTAAATTTTGAACCATCCCGTAGGTATACCGGGTAGTCACGAGAACCGGCCCAGGCTTATAGCTCTTTTGTTTATGTACTAACTGTTTTGAAATTTGGAACATGTGTATAAAACTTATTTTTCAATTTAGTGACGTGTACATTCAAAATGACCGACTATTTCCGGTTTCGACGGAACTAACAACAAATTCTATTTTTTAAATGGAACACCCTGTATATTTTATTATTTTTGAAATCTACGGACCAAATTATATCTGATGAAGTTTTAAAATTTTGAATTTAAGTTCCCAATCCAGAAGGCTGTGACTTGGGGAAAATGCATCTCCATTGTGTATTTGTTAAATTAACAACTTTTTTGTTTTTGTGTTACTTAAAAATTCAAAAAAATGATGTTAATTATAGGTATAATGAAAACGTGTTAAAGGAATTTGGGAATAATAAAGAAATACTAAAATTAGCAAAGTTTATGGAATCGTGGATTCACAAATTCTTCCTCTGTTTGGATTCAGCCAAGACCTGGTTTGAAATTTCAACAACTGGCGCTTACGTGTTCCAGCGTTGTGAAGGGGATCAACAACTGAACTGGAGAGATAAAGGCTACCGTACCATTTTGTACGTGTTAATGGTAAGTGAATACAAAAATATAATGTTATTTAATCATTCATATTCTATTCACCGACACAAATGCCCGGCTTTGCAGAAATAGGAAGTAGAGCTCATAAAAACGATGCTTAGTAGGAAGTGTTTGTACTATAGTTCAATCCAAACAAAATTTTACACTAACATTTAAAGTTATATAGTTTTTTATTTTCAGAATATTTCGATTACATATCAGTTATAATAAATTTATAACTCATTTATTTATTTAAACAATTGCCTAAAATTTCATTAACACAAAGTTTTTGGGGTCGCAGATTACGAATTGGACCTCAAGATCAGTTTAAAAATAAAATGGCGTGTACAAAATGGCGTCGAAAATCCAATTTTTTTATTTTCTCTTTTTTTAATTTTTATTTGATGTCCAGGGATTTTTAGGGTCGTTGATTACGAATTTAACATTAAAACTAAACTAAACCAAAAAATGGCCGATCCAAAATGGAGGAAAATGATAAATTTTTGTATTCAGATTTTATTTCTCATTAATAAACATATGCCCTAAAACGCATAATAAGGGAGCTACAACCCTTTAAAGGGGGATGATGAACATCAATTTTTCGATTATAAAAGTCCGATATGGAGGTGACTAAAAATTAAAATTTTGATATATTTGCAGCTTCGATGTAAAATTACAAACTTCATATTTAATATCTTGCTTTATTGGAGTAGTTTCGAGAGGTGAAGGGCAGTTTTTTACCCGAAACTTTTTTTGACGTCACTTTCGAAACATAAGTTTTAAATAAAATTATTTCCCATGCGATGATCTAAAAAAAAGTATTTTTTAAAATTGTTGTCACATCAGCCGTTTTTGAATAATTTGTGTTGAGCGGCAATAGGCTGCTGAAAAACCCTTTTGCCGTTCAACGCAAATTATGTAGAAACGACTGGTATGATTTTGAAAGATACTTACTTCTGAGCCATTGCACGCGGGAAATAATAAAAATTTTGCATCGAAAGTGACATCGAAAAAATTTTGGGGGAAAAAACTACCCCTCACCCCTCAAAACTACCCTGTTATAAATGAAATTTGTAATTTTATGCGCCTTCATCGAGGTCGTAATGCTGAAAATTTCATTTTTCTGTCATCACTTGGACTTATAATCGAAAATGGATATAATGATATTCATCATCCCCCTTCAAGGGGTTGTAGCCCCCATATTAAGCGTTTTAGGTCATATGTTTATTAATGAAATTCCATTTAATTTTTGATAAATTAGCGACCTGTAAAGTTTAGCACGCTCGTGATAGATCACCCGTCTAGGGTTTTTTTGGGTCGCTGATCTCAAATTTTATGTTAAAATTTATCAAAAACGGTGGAAACAAATGATACTTAAAAGTTTTATTTTTTTTAAATTTTTTTTTATTTAACCTTTCTTTGGCTGTGGCATATATCCATTAGCACAGCACCATACTTAGAAGTTAAATGAGTATTAAAGATACATATTACATTTTAATCGATTTATTAAAATTAATCCAAGATAAATAACACTGGCAGTGTATATGAAAGAAGTAGAGGAAGAAGAAATTAAAAACTAAATAATTTTTCTCTTGCTTTAAATATACCTTGGATTAATTTTAATAAATCGATTAAAAAATATAAGATCTTTAATACTCATTTAACTCTTCTATGATTTGTTACCACCATTTTTCAGACACCGTTTTCCATTTTTGATAAATTTTAACATAAAATTTGAGATCAGCGTCCCAAAAACCCCTATATAAGAAATAAAATCCGAATAAAAAAAAATTACCCTTTTCCGCCATTTTGGATCCGCTATTTTTGTTTTTGGTTGAGTTTTAATGCAAATTTGTCAGTGACCTCAAAAATAAAATAAAAAAAAGAGAAAACAGAAAATCTAACTTTCGATGCCATTTTGTAGACGCCGTTTTGTATTTAGACCGATTTTGAGGTCAGGTTCGTAATCTGCGACCCCTAAAAGCCCCTGAAATTCCGAAACTTAAAAGAAAATGATCAAAATCGGTTTCGAGTCAACGGAGTTAGAACTTTCGTGAATTTTTAGTGTTTAGAAAATGGAATACTTAGTTAAAAATTGGTAGATGTTCTGTGTACGTACTAAGTGTCTATATAAATTTTTTAATTTTATTTATATACGATTTGCTAATTATACGCAAGCAATATAATTTTTGTTAAAAGCTAAAGACAAAAAGAAATCAACACAGCTATGATCTACTTATATACGTGAATGTTAGTTCTCTAAGTCCGGTGTTATTATTATTATTATTTTTATTATTATTATATTTTTTATACTAACAAATAAGATAGTTGAAAAAACGAAAAATATAGGTTAATTTTGAAATTGATTAACAGAGATTCTGTATTACATCTCTGGTTTTAAATTTTTCGGAGATTATGGCACGTGATTCAGTATAAGTCCTTTTAAATCAAAATTCGTTGTTTTATTAGATCCCTACTGGGTAAGGAAAGTAGGTAGCTATAGAATCAATAATACTTAGCAATAAAACGCTCTGGAATATCTGTGGCGCAGAACTGTATCAATAAAATACCGTGAAATTATTTTCATCCTTGGTAAATTAACTGATTGCCGATTGCTATCAAAAGTAAAAGTTTTTGAAATAAAAATTAATTGCTGAGCGAATTCAGTGAGGAAGCTTCAGTAAAATTTATTTCCAATAATAATAATTGTCTCTTTCCAATTTATTTTTATAACTTTCTAAATTCTGGTTTAACATTTAATATACCTACCGGTCACTAAAAAATTGGTTTTTCTGCAAAGAAGCACTGAAATAAGAACAGAATTACCCCTATAAAAAACTGTTTATTTATGCAGATTGACAACACTGACAACAGTTAGTGGTACCTAAAATGCTCATATTGAAGAAATATTGGAAAAAATATTATTTTCATATTCTGTATTAAATACGCTATGGGTTTATATATATTATCAGTTTGCATTTAAAATTTACTTACGAAATTTATTTGCTATAAGTCTAATATAATAAAACGCCACATACAAGCAAGGCAATTACAGTCAATAAATTTTGCGTAATGGATGTCGAGATGTCGTATATTAGGGAAAGTTGTATTACAGTTTCGACTACATTACACTACAATTAATGGGAATGTTCTTTGATGGCTGCTGCTAATTTAACTACGTATATTTCATGTAGACGACACATAATCCTTCCAATTAATTATCAGTTAAGGTTAAAATTGGTATAGTAATTCAGACCTCGATACCACATTGACAGAACGCGTAATTTCAAGTTTGGAAAACAGTATCCAAATCCAAACATGAATATATTGTTTGGATTTTATTAACGCTGCGTACGTTTTTTGGAAAATACTAATTATTTTCTTGACTCGTCTTTTTTCTACAGAATTTACTTTACATATCTACCTTTACCAAACTGGATTACGCTACTTAATGTCGAAGACGATGCAGTCAAGAACTCCCAAAATGTTAACCGAAAATACTGCAACGTCTTTTTTCTAATATTTAAAAAAATTATCTTTATATTCTAGGTTATCAAATACACTACAGGTTTAAATATCAGTATGCATTAAAAATTCATCACGTATAATATGTTTGTCGGAGGTCTAATATTGTTAAACATATGCAATTTATTGATTGCAGCTCAATACATTCTAGGAATGGATGTCGAAATGTCATGTATTAGGAAAAGCTGTATTACTGTTTCGACTACATTACACTACAATTAATAGGAATGTTCCTTGCTGGCTACTGCCAATTTAACTATGTACCGGGTGGTCCAAAAAAACCGGAATTTTTTATTTCTCTAATAGTTTCGCCAATTCTTAACCGATTTTTTTTTTTCAAAAACTAAATTATAACTAAAAGATCACGTTATGAGGTAATATAAATATATTTTAATTATTATTAAAATTGTAGATTTTAGTCATCAAACTTGGGCCTTCTTTAAGATAGGCTGGAACTTTTTTTGCCAAATAAATAATGAAAAGATTGAGGAAATATAATAGAATAAACATTTATGAATATTTTTAAACACTAAAATCGACCAGTTGGTTCCGAAGATATAGTCCGTAACATAAAACCGTTTTATCACAATTTTGTTGATATTCTATGCCACTCGTCTAAACACCAATATCTATTTTAGTCAAAACGGCATTAAAATATATTTCTATTACCTCATAACGTGATCTTTTAGTTATAATTTAGTTTTTGAATAATTAAAATCGGTTAAAAATTGGCGAAACTATTAGAGAAATAAAAAATTCCGTTTTTTTTGGACCACCCGGTATATTAGCATTGATTTTCCTTAATCAATGATATTAGTAAATTTCATGTGCAGACAACACATAATCCTTTCCAATTAATTATCAACTAACGCTAAAATAGACAGTAGTTTAGACCTCGATGATGATTTATGATTTGTGTGCTTACTGCTTAATGCTAAACGGCACAGTTGATAAAATTTCACAAAATGCGTAATTTTAACTCCGGTAAATGGAGTTTTTTATATCCTTGTTTCTTGAAGAACCACATTCCTCGATGGAGTACATATAATGGAGCCATTTTAATGATTATTTTAGTCATAATTTATAGTTTTCTTTTATGATGAAAGTGATGATATGTTGTTAAAAAATGAAATAAAAAACAATAATTATGATAATAAAAAACATTTATTATTAATAAAAAATATCCTATATATAACAGGAAACAGCGAATTCAAATAGAAATATGAAAGCAAGATAAATAATATTAATCATTTTATTTAGACAATCTTTATTTATACTTTTACACAATGAAATACACGCTGTTTCTGACTTTTTGTAACTGTAAGACATATATTGTTCGACAATTCGACGTACATTTACAAGGCGGAATCAATAATTCTGGCAAAGGCGGCTTTGCATTTGTCGTCGACGTAAGTCATCATTGTGCTCGTCATAGCCAAACAAAGAGTAATCAATGGGCTCCAATCGTGTTTGATGAGCATTTTTCCAAATAGATGTTTGTATTGTAGCCCTTAACAAATGCAAATGCAAAGCATCTGATGTGCATATCACTTACTCATTAAATTAAAACCGAAACCTATTTTTTGGGAAATTAGTTTATATCGGAGTTCATCAGCAGTTAATGTTTCTTTTGAAAAATCATGTGCAAACTGTTTCTAACTGGCTTAATTGTTCAACATTTAGGTTAAGGTTTCCCAAAGATACAAGGGCTGTTTGTACAAAATCCTCCGACGCAGCTTTCAAACATTGTATTTTACTACCTAATCTAATGGTAGTATCGCAACCACTTACGGATGTAATGCTGGCAAAATATTATATATGCTTTCACCAAGAGATTCATCTGTATCAACACTAAGGCATGAGCAGATTGAATTCTTACTGCGTGAAATATGTGGCAAGACATCCTTGAATCAGCCTCGAAGTGGTTCGATTTTAATTCAAGTATTCAATTGTTTTACTTGTGCATATTTTGGAGTAGTAGTGCAAAGATATCGAACAAGTTGTAATTTATTTCGAGTGCTTGCAAAGAAAGCTTTACAATTTACAATCTATAGGAATTTTTGTTGAAATTATGATATTTTTAATAATTTGGCGTTTACTCCAAAAACTTGAGTCTACAAATTTTATTGAAATGTCATATCTATCGAAAATTAAATATATTCTCTTCATATTAGACTGCGTAAAAATTAGCGAGATATTTTTGAAAAATGTCTGGGCAATATCACCGAAAGTATTGAACTTGTTTAACTGAATTTGATGAACAAGTGTCATACCATTAATAACATAAATTTTTGGAGTATTTAAATCTATGTCTTGCTGAGAGTTTCTACCATAGTTATGATTGTTTTGAATTTCAAGGGCGAGTTGTTATTTTGGTGATTTCCAATAAAATCCGTCTTTGTCAAAAAAATACCCACAGTAGTCTAATATTTCATACGATGCAAATTTTTTTCTGTCAAATTCACGTTGAGAAGCTACCATGAATGATTTTTGGAAAATTAGTATATCTGTTATATCTTGCAATTTCTTGTTCGTAGTTTTCTGTTTGTTTTGGCAATACCTGTCCTCAAAGTTGTGAAATTTCGTTTGTTTTATAGGATCCCATAATTTTTCAGTTTTCATGAATAATCGTTCATTTTCGTATGTAGTTAATAGAGTCTCTCCATTTTCTTTGTATGTAACCATCGCGAAGTAGATTCTTCAGCAAATGCGCCGGTGTAAATATTGCGAAGCACACAATCTGCGCTACTCTTTAATGGATTACAAGCATTGAAACACTTGATATTTCTAATATCCTTTTCTTCCGTATTAATAATCGATTATGTGCGCTATGCTATGCGGGGAGGGGGCGGCACACAGTGGGACATAAGTGACTTTTTTTTGTTCAAATCAGTCACCAGGTCTTAATAAATACTTACGTAATAGGAAAGTTCTTTCTTTTTGTAGACTTCGTTTTTTAGTTGCTTATCGATCTGTCGAGGTAGATTTTCGATTTCTGCCCCTAATTCTTCAAAATTTTCCAAAGAAGTTTGAATTTTCATCAAAAAACGTCTTTCTGTATAAATATCATTTTAAGTAATCTCGACAAATTTTTTTTCGAAATCTTCGTTTATTGATTGCCTATCGATCTGTCGCGCTAGAATTTTGATTTTTGCCACTAACTTCTCAAAAATTTTCCTTTGGAAATTTTTTAAATAATAGGGGCAAAAATTGAAAATCTATCCTCGACAGATCGATAGAAATTTCCGATTGTTTAAGTGTTAAGTAAGACCTGCAGACTGATTTGAACAAAAAAGGTCACTTTTGCCCCATTGTGCGGCAGGGCACTAGAAGGGACCACCGTAGCTGCCGGCAAGATGGGTTTTTCCATTATTTAGGGTCTTAGGTATAAAAATCTGAACATACTTGCCAGTCCTCACATTTTGCATACTCAACTACTTCCAACGTCTGCACTACATCTCATATTTAAAAATTTCTTGACCAAATTCAACTAAACAAGGCGTTCCTCAAGATAGCATTCTTGGCTCTCATCTTTTTTCTACTTACATTTTTGATTTTTATACTTTTCTCTTTTATTGCTCTCTTCATCAATATGCCGATAACATTCAATTCTATTTTAATAGCTAAATATAAGCTTAACTCTGATTTGGAAGCTATTACTGAGGTATTTAGTGCTCATAGATTAGCTTTGAATGAATCTAAAGCTCAGGGGTTGGTTTTTGGCAAGAACAGGAATAAAATACTTGATGGCTCCATTCTTAAAAGTAAAGAGTTGCACCGTGTTGTAGCTTAAAATATAGGTTTGTATCTTGACATTGGGTTGACATTTTCAGGACACATTAGCATGATACAATAAACGAAAGATAGGATTGAGCGCATGCGAATGACGTCACCGCGTGAGTTGACAACCGTTGCTTTGTCATCCTGCCCGTGTTTATTTCGCGGTGAAATCGAAATTTCTGTTAATGTGGCGTATTTCAACTGAATTTTCCAAATTACATCCTATGGGGTTGCCTCAAAGCAAAAGTTTACAGATATCATCTTAAAAAAAATAAAAATGGGACTGCAATTGAAATTGAAGACATTGAAGTTCGATAGTGTTTATTGTTTATATTGTAATGTCGTCTATTTCAACAATTTTCGAGAAAGAATGTAAATTATTAAGAAGCATTTTCAAACTTCCCAAACCTTTTTGTATAATATATCTAACATAGCACCCCTATAACTGCGCCAGCTGGTTTGAAACCAATATTAATTGCTGGATCCTGCATAAAAATGACAAAATACTACTTATTATTTAAAAAAATATATTACCGCTATTTAAAGCGTTTGTGGAAAACCTGCGACTATATGACTAATATTTCTTTTTTGTTTTTCATTTACATGAACCATGAACCAACCAAATATTGGTAGGCAAGCTAGCAGTGCGAATTTTAATGGCAACGAATCCTCCTTTACAAGTCACGTTAGCGTAACGACGGTGACCAGATAGGAAAACCTTTGAAGTTATGCCACTCATTACCGGTCTAATTAGTGCATCGCGTTATATTTATAATTTCAAATTAACTTTATTAAATGTCCATGGCACCGCCTGATATGGGCTGAAAATGCAATTTACTTCTGGAAATTCTGCCTCATGACCCATCTTTTAATAAAGAATAAAACAAAGTACAAAACTGTTTTATAATAGAAGAGGAATATTCTTTGCTGTATTTTTTTCATTTGACCTTATTACTAAGGAATGAATGATGAAAACGTCTTTGGTTTGGAATGATTTCAGTTGAAGAATTATTATGTTTCTGCATAACGTCGCATCTCCAAATTAGCACTTGAATTCATTCATACAATCAAAACTACTTCTTAGTTGATGTCAAAACCTATTGAATGCATGACTCATAGCTTATCGAAACAAAACAATGAAAATTTTTCTTTACTTACTGATTTACTGATTTTTCACAGGAAACTAAATATTTGTACCAACTTTTACTTGATGAAGTAATGTTTTTGTTTGCGACGTACTAAAATTATAGTATTTGTTATTTTTGTGTCAATTCTTAATTTATGTGTTTTGGTTACCGCCGTTTCCATTACCCGTTATCCATTTGTTCAATTGAATGGCTTACAGGAATCTATGTATGATATTGATGAGCATGCTATTTCAGTCTAAATATCTAATTCCCAAACCCTCTCTTCGTGATCGGTTATAATTAATTATTGTTGATTTTAAAAATCTACGTTCCTGACGGTCAACGAAAATTCTATTTCTTAATTAACAACTACGATGTGTTTAAATTAATCATAGACCTAGAAACAAAAAAACATATTTTCTTGACAAAATATTGATTTTTTTATTATATGTTTATAGCCAATGCTTGTTCTACAAATTGGATTCCATTTTACCACTTTTAAAGTTAATTTTCTTTCTTTCTTTGTATGGGATTTACTACCACATATAATAATAATAATAATAATAATGTTTATTTAAAATTCAAAAAAAATACAAATGTTTATAACATTTTCCTTAATATTAATATATATAAATAAACAATAGGTTTTCTCACTAAGTACAAAGTACTTGTTGTGAGGAAATGGTACATTCGCATATAATTTTTGTGTATTTTTACAAACTAATATCTAACAGTATAGTATGTCGTATCCAAGTTTTTATTTATTTAATTCTTAATTCCTTTCTCATAATCGGGTAAATATAAATATGTCTCATTTGGTGAATCGTCACATGCCTATTTTCAATAATTTATTATTTATTTATTTGTTGTTTTTTTTTTGTTCAATATAAATTTATTACGCTCAGGTAAGTAAAGTCGCTTAACATGATAGTATTGTTCAATTTGTTTTTAAGTTTTGGTGTCGATTAATTGATGTATCAGTAGTCTCTGTGTGGTTTCTATCCAATGCTTAATTTGCCTTTTGTACAGGGTTCCCCATATTAAACTACCCATTTTATTATTCGAATAAAATCCTTTTAAGCCGAGTAAAAAAATCTTTTATTACACTAATGTACAGCTAATTGTATGGGATTTATTACTCGGGTGCCGTTATGTCGCGAGACCTAGGGGGGCAAGGCAAATTTTCAAATCGAGAAATTATACGGTAGTTAAAAAATTCTCGCAGAATCCCCTAGGTCTCCCGACATAACGGCACCCGATTTTTTTCTGTGGGGGTATTTTAAGGGAGAGGTCTTTGCAAGTCGCCCTGCAACAATTGAGGACTTGAAAGACCGCATTCGAGAAAAAATTACAGGGATAGTTGGAGATTTTCTTCGCCGGGTGATAAACAATTTTGCATTCAGAATTGAAAGTTCAAGTTGATGGAGGGCATTTAGAAGACATGATTTTTAAAAGTTGAACAAATCTTGGGTACGAAGTAAATCCCATACAATTAGCTGTACATTAGTGTAATAACACGACTTAAAAGGATTTTATTCGAATAATAAAATGGGTAGTTTAATATGGGGAACCCTGTACATTTTATACGACTTAATATTTTTAATTTCAGGGGGCAGCATATCGAATAACCTTGGGGCTAGATAAGTGTGATTTCTCTGACCTATAGTTTTTTTTGCGTAAGGTTTTTCTGTGAGTAAGTTTTTTGTGCGAGTGTTATAAGTATGTTCTCTGAATTTTATGTTTTGTCTGGTTTTAAATATGTTAATTAGTATGTTTTGGCAGAATAACTGACGCAGGTCTAATTTTTTCGTTTCATTATAAAGCCTTTCTGTTGAATATAATATATCTTTGCTGTAGATAATTTTGAGAAACCACTTTTGCATATTGTTTAAATTTTGTAAATAATTGTTTGTTACTCCACCCCAACCAATTATTCCATATGATAAGTGGGACTGTATTAATGAATAATATAATACATTTAATTGTGGTAAGTCTAGGTAGTGTTTCAAATTTTTAAATATGGGTAAAAGGCTCCTTATTTTTTTAATAATATTATTTATTTGCAAGTCCCATTTTAAGTGCCTATCTATTATTATACCTAGATATTTGATCGACTCCGCCTCCTCGATAAGCATTTTATCATTATCTTTTCCCGTATCAATGTTTAGTGGACCAAAATTGGGTAAGTGGCTTTGATAAGATGTAAAGGGAAGATACCTGGTTTTGCTGAAGTTTATTGTGAGTAAATTCGTATTGAACCATTTTTTAATTACTGCAAAGTCTTCTTCAGCTATACTTCTTACTTTACTCCATGAGTCCTCGGTGTATACAATGGCAGTATCATCAGCAAAACTAAGAATCTTTCCTTTAGATGGCATTTTTAAAAGATCATTTATATAGATGTTAAATAAAATTGGCCCTAGGACCGTTCCTTGTGGAACACCATATTCTGCTGTAGCTGGATCACTCATGATTTCATCTATTGCAACTCTTTGTTCCCTGTTATTGAGATAGCTATTCATTAGCTTTAAGGAATTTCCGCGAAAACCTATTTTTTATAATTTATTTAACAATTTTGAGTGGCTAAAGGTGTCGAAGGCTTTCGCTAAATCAATAAATATACAAAGAATAGGTTTACTAGTATCTAGGGATTTGTATAACTGACTTGTGAGTACGGCTATTGCATCTTCTGTAGATAGTCCGTTTCTAAAACCAAATTGCCTATTTGATATAATCTTATATTTGTCGATTCTCTTTTTGATAATTTTTTCAAATATCTTTGCAATATTCGATATTAATGTTATATAGGTCTATAGTTTACAACTTCGGTTTTATCATTCGTTTTATGCATTGGTTTTATTATTCCGATTTTAAATAATTTAGGGCACTCTCCACTATCAATGATTAAATTTATTAAATAAGCTAACGGCACATCGATAATGTCTTTTAAGGCTTTTAATATCTCAGAAGTAACTCCATCATGCCCAGGGGCCCTCCCGGATTTGAGCTCCATGATAGTATTTTTTATTTCTATTGAATTAGTAGGTAGTAGATATATAGAATTTGGTAAACATTGGGTGTTGTCTGTTATAGTGGTATTTAATTTTTTTATTTCAGTTGCTAATTATTTTCCATGGTTTGCATAATGATTATTAAAACAATTGGCGATTTCTTTTTTATTACTATATAGTTAAGTTTCCGTTTTCTAATTTTATTTCCAACACACTTTTATCTTTCGATTTAATTTCATTATTTATGTTTTTTATGCAATTCCATAGTTGCTTAGAGTTATTTTTATTTTTACTTATTTCAGATTTATAATAATCAATTTTGACATTTTTTATTAGCAAGTTAAGTTTATTTCTATATTGTTTATATTCTTCATGTAAATCATTATTAAGAGTTTTTTTTTTCAGTTTTTTATGTATTTCGTTTTTTCTTTCTATCGATTTAATTATACCTCTAGTAATCCAAGGAGTTTTTTTTATTTTTGATTTTTTTATTTTAACAATATTTGTACATTTATCTATATAATCTTTTAATTTATTTACGAATATATTTGTTGCCTCATTTACGTTATTTGTTAGATACATATCAGACCAGTTCTCACTTTTTATTTGTAATTTTAACTTAGGATAGTCGATATACTTTTTAATAAAAGTTTCAAATGGTTTTTTATCTAGTTTTATAAAGTTTGTATTAAAATTTAAAATTATGGGATAGTGGTCCGTTATATTTATATTGTATATAATGGGCGTAAATTGGGTTTGTATCTCCTTGCTCTTGACAAAAAAGTGGTCAATGCATGATGATTGGTTGCCATATTCCCTAGTTGGTTTATTGATGTAGGAAATAATGTTCCCACATTATATTTAAATACTTTTGACAATAGTCGATATCTGAATTAATATTAATATTTATATCTCCGACTAAAATAGATGTTTCTAATTAACTGAATTTATAGGTTTTTAAGAACAAGTTTAAATTGCTGTTAAATAAATAGGGGCACGTGGAAGGAGATCTGTATATAGCCACAATGTTAATATTTTTCATTCCGGAAAATGAAACTCTAATATTGATAACTTTTATATCTCCTTGAATATTTTTGAATATCCAGGTAATAAAAAAAAATCATTTTTTTTAACTATACGTCAAAGGAAGAGTTGTAGGTTGTTTTTTTAACAAAATATAACTATAAATAGAATTAAAAATAATATTTGTATATTTGTGAAATGACACAATTTCATTATTTATTTTTTTTTTCTGTTCTTATTTGGGATTAACTGTCACAAATAACTTAATATTGAATATTTATTTCACATCCAAAGATACTACTTTCACAGAAATGTTATCCAAATTAGATATTCATGTTGCGAAGTTCTCTTGGCATCAGTAACCACATCGTATAGCAGTTTACAGTTTTTTTTAAGTACTGTTCTTGATTTACAAAATTTAAAAAAAGGTTTATAACTCGACTGATATATTATTCGAAAAATCGAATGAAAGCAATAATTGACAAAAACTACAATGTTAAATATTTTTTGCAGAAAAAAATCCCAGATATTACCAAACAGCTGCCATTGGATGAAAAGATACTTTTAAATAAGGAAGTTACCAAAATAGTTTGGGACAATAACACGATCAACAGCAGCGGCGTGACAGTTAATTGTGCTGATGGTTCCATGTACAATGCCGACCACGTAATAGTCACTACATCAGTTGGAGTCCTAAAGAAATGTCACAAAACTTTATTTGATCCTGAATTACCTTTGTATAAGGTGAACTCAATTGAAGGCATGTCTCTTGGAACAGTGAATAAAATACTATTGAAATTTCCAACAAAGTGGTGGCCGAATGATTTGAAAGGATTCAGTTTACTTTGGACAGATGAAGACAGACTAAATTTAATTAACGAGGTTCCTCATTTTGGCCCCTCAGACAATGGAAGATGTTGGCTTGAGGACGTTTTTGGTTTCTATGTAATCGACAGTCACCCCAGGGTTCTATTGGGTTGGGTAGTTGGTAAAATGGCAGCAGAAGTTGAGCTTTTGTCAGACGAAGTTGTGATTAATGGCTGTATGTATTTGCTGAGAAAGTTTGCTGGACATAAGTACGACATTCCGGAAGCAGATGCAGTTTTAAGGTAAAATTTTTATTTTAAAGTAAAAACTTTAACAAAAAGGTATCCCGTTATCCATATGCTTTGCACCTGTGAAATAAAGTAGAAGCAGCAAGTCTGCCTTAGGCTTTCTAGACTGAAAAATGATATAGATTTACATTCTCCTAAAACTGTTGTTGTTTACTGCACTTATCATTTTGTTGTAAACAATTAAAACAACAGACAGACTTTTTAATATCTTTGTTTAATGACATTACCGATTTTTCTTTTGTTGCTGCTAAACCATCTTGTAACCCATGACATTGATTTTTAATAGTATAATGAAATGCAAGTAGATATTATGTAAATTCAATCAGTTTGGCTGTATAATGTACTTGTATAATTTCCGAAGGGGTTAATTGTCTTACAAGAGAGGATTCTAGGAGTTATCATTTTGCCTAAAGGTTCGGATGGGGCACATAATTTAATATCGAAGGGTAAAGTATGTTCCGTATTGCGAATTAGTTAACAAATATTAAATTAGAAACCATCAAAAGAATTCCAAACTATATTTTACTTGATAAACTTTTAAATGCGATATTTTGAGATTTTTTAACGTAGATAGTTTCTTAACAAAACAATTATTTGAATTCAGTTTACAAAACGTTTAAATTCTTACATCTGGTAACAATAATCACCAAGGATTTTAAGCTTGGATTCAAAGTTAATCCCGTTTAGATAATTAGTTACAAAATCGGAGAGATGGATATTGTGAAAAAAATTTCGATTTGTATGAAGATAATCAAAATGTGAATAAAAAGCAACAGTACATAATAGTTATAAAACTGTACCCACGCCTACAATTTACGTTCAAACGTGTAGCAATGCCAGTGTCTCAATTATCCTCATTGCTTTCATGTTCACATCTCCGTTGTCTTTACCATGCTAATCTAAAATAGGTGTAATTACATTTACGTGTGCATAAAGCAGTAATAAATTAATAGAGGTCCAACAGGAATATATCTTGTATGAACGTCTTGACCTTTCAAATCTTAGAGTAGATGGGGTTTTTTGTTTTAAGGCAAAGGAATAAATCTCTTATAATGTTCCATATATCTATTCTAACGTGATTTTGCCTGGAAAGCTTAGTTTACATCCTGACTTGAACGTACGTAAATTACACTAGGACGTTTTTTTAAAATCTCCGTCAAATGAAAATTGGGGCAAAATCGTTAGTGAGCTTCTCCAAAAACATTTCCTTGTCGTGATGCAAGGTCTTTAAATAAATAAAATTTTAAATTCTTATAAAATACACAAAATATATTCAGACTTGGTACAATGAAATTTCTAAATACAGCCAAATCAGGTGAGTAAGTAAGCTGACTTAGTGGAAATATAGTGGAGTCCAGGAGTCGGGATTTTGGCTAAAAAAGCCGACAAAATTCTGCGCAAATTGTATAACGGAAGATGAGAACGATAATCCAGGTACATAGTCAAACGAGCCTAGTAATGCTGATAATGTTTTTTACTTAAATTTAACTCCTCAATTTTTATGGTTGATTCCGACATGGTAATAGACGATAGACGTAATATAGAAGAAGGAGTACGAGAAGCAGAAGAAGAAGAAGAAGTCGAAGAAGACGAAGACGAGACTGATGTGCATTTTGAAGAGTATGAATAATGTAATTATATTAGTAAGCTCTCCAGATTGTATTCACCTGTATTATTTAAAATATTTATTTTGTATTGTATTGCAGGAAAGAATATTTTACCCCACATAATTTACTAAAAAAAAATTATACTTAATCAGAAATGATTAATTTTTTCTTGTTCGACATCCTTAAAAACGGGAATATAGAGATTAAAAACTAAAAAAAAAAAAGAGAAGTCAATTTTCAACCCTAAGGGCTGTAATAACCTCCAGGGGTAGCGACAGGCCTTCCCCTGCCATTATCCTTCACTTGTCATCCAATCCCAATTATGTTACTAGCTAATCCCGTCCAACTCCGCGCTGCCGAGGATGCTTACTAGCGAAAGGTTAGGAGGGTGGTTTTTGCCTGTTTGAGGGGGTAGGAAAGGTCAGCGCTGATGAAACTAAATTTTTTTTGTTCATCATCCTCAAAAACGAGGTTATAGAGATTACAAAAAAAAATATTTACCTATATTTCAACCCTTGGGAAAGCTTGTGACAACCCGCAGGGGTAGCTAAAGGTCTTCTCCTGCCGTTATCCTTCCCTTTCTGTCAATCCCTAATGATTTTCCTTGCTAATCTCCTCCAAACATGAGTTTTACTACCCAACAGGATAACGCGAGAAGGCCATTTGACGGGGTTGCGGTCGTTAAAAACTTCATCCACTAGTTTTTCGTTTTCAGCACCCTCGAAAGCAGGAGGGAGTGGGTTTCGTTGCTGCAGAATTTTGTCGACTATTATTCCTTGACTCCACTAATAGTGGCTTATATTTTACCTTAAATATTCAAAAAATATAAATACATAACAACGTAGGTATGTACCTAAGCCCTTTTTTTGAGAAAATTTTTTTTCTCTGATTGACAGCAAAACACTGATTTTGCTGACAGATGTCAATCAGCAAGGTGTCACTTTCCCTGCCTAGGCAGGAAAGTACTCACTTTCCTGCCTAGGGAAAATGATTGGTTGTCATGGCAACTGAATATTTCACGTCAACAAAAATAGGGAGATTATGGAAATTGTAATAATTTAAATATTTCAAATAAATATTTTTAAGCAATCGGTGAAAGAATATGTTCAACTCAGCAGGAAAATAGATTGACAATCTACTATTTTCCTGCCTAGTTAAACAAATCACTATTCTTTTAATATTTATTTCTACAAATAAATTCAAGATTATTATTAGCATTTATTTATTCATATTTGACTTATATTAATTATAATACTTGTTCATTTACATTTTACAGGTATTATTAAATATAATATTTGTAAAAATTTTGTAGCTATAAATAAACTTATCTAAAAGCGATTGAATGTATAGAGTCTGAAGGATCTTACTTCATTACCATTGTCTGGACATAATATAAACAGATTCCTCTTTAGTGAAATAATCACCAATTTTACGCCCTGAAACTTTTTCTTGTGTCCTGGTACTAATGATAAATTTCTTTTATAAAAAGCCATGCGTTCTCTACACGTTTAACGAATAGTTGTCCCCAGGAAATTATGTTTTCTCGCCGAACTTCTTCTCCCTTGTCCTCTTCCGTAGCACTCGTTTACGTCTCCTCTTTTCCTATGACAACCAATCGCCAAGTGGAATGAAGTTTTCGGCGTTCCAACTAGCAATTTCCCGCATTGAAAAACCGTGCTCCCTCATTCTTACGGCTATTGATAAAAAACGAGCAAGATCAACTCTAACTGAACAGCATATAAAAAACGAATATAATTATATGTAATAAAAAATCGTGACTCTTTTCGTTACTAGAATCATTGTCTTAACTGTATACATGTGGGTGTATGAAAATTATGTAGACTTATTAAAGGAATTCTCCTTCACAAATTTTAATACACAAATATTTCAGGCATGTATTTGTTAAAATATAATTAATTTTTCAGGACAAAGTGGAGCAGCAACCCGCATTTTTGCGGTTCATACTTACACGTGAGCATAGAGGCGGAAAATAAGAAAGCCTCCGCTGAGGACCTATCGAGACCCCTTGTTTCCAAAAATAGTAAGCAATCTTTGCTTTTCGCGGGCGAGGCTACAAGCGCTACCAAATATTCAACTGTACACGGTGCAATCGAAACAGGGTACAGGGAGGCGGAAAGACTTCTTAACATATACAAGTAAGTTTAGACGTGGCTTCCATCTCTGCATTCCTATTCTTTTGATCTTTGTAGATTAAGTTGTATTGTATATATTTTCTATTTAATATATTGCAAATGAATGTTGTTCTTATTTAGTTTAGTAAATGTGACTCCTTCCTGATAAAGATTGGTATTGGTAGTTTATATTATACCTACATTAATTTAAACAATATAATATATGTAAGGAAAAGGGCAGAACTATTGAAATTTTACCACCCTCCTTACGTCAAAGTTCTAAGGTACAAGAAAATCGCTAATCTTTACTGTGACACCTTATACCCCCTCGTATGTTTATTAATCTCATTCAGGGGAAAGAGAATATACAAATTTGGCCTTTAAATGTGATCGTCTGGTTTACAAATTTTTATACAGGGTGTTAAAGAAAAGTATAGGTCAAGCCGTTAACCACAGATTCTTTGGACGAAAATAATACGAAAGTTGTATTATAATGTGATTTTTTATTTTGCACGTAGTTTTCCTTTTACAGGGCGTTAAAATTTAAATTTTGAAAATTATCTTTATTAATAATTCTGTTTTTTTGTAAGATTTTTACCTGAAATTTTGCACAGACTTTTATCTTATGCAGATACACTTTGTGTAATTTTGGTAAAAAAAGTCAAAGAACAAACGGGGAAAACGGGGGTTGTGATACCCATTAACCCCTCCCAACTTTTTTATGCGTACGCCTATGGTCTCTAGATATTTATTTTTAGATTAAATACTTCTTTTCCTAACTTTTCTTACTGCTATAAAATTTGGACACACGAGTGTGACGACGTCTACTTAGGTACGTAACCTGTAATGTTTGTAACTGGCTACTTACAAACAGAACTTTTTGGCTTTGTAACACTTTTTAGACAGAAACTCGGGCGCCAGTTCATTAGTTTTTAAGTGCAAGGAACAGCACTCGTTTGGTTCTCCGGTGGTGAGAACGTTTAGGGGTAGCTAACAGATGGAGATACGGTTATTTGTCCAGGAGTCTTAAGATGATTGTCTTGTCAGCTGGATTTGGACAATTTCTCAAACGGGTTAATTAGAAATAAATAACTGAAATAATCACTCGTGAAGTTTACCTATGTATACCAACGTATTTATTTATTAAAAGAGTAATGAATAAATCAATAAACAGGATATTTTAGCGACTTTGCAATCGAGTGTGTACAAATTTGATAACGTTAAGAAATATGCGGGCTGGCAATCAAGAGTATATACGCGTGAATATGATTTTATTTCGGGAGACAGTGAGTTTTGATAACCGGTGTCTGTTTTCGCGGTTTGTAACGATTTCGGACGGCAAGCAAACGGAATTTCCAACAGGATATAGTATGAATGGCGGCAGTCGGTTAGCTATAGATATTGTTGTCTATACAGAGGGTTTTACAATACGGCGAACTACTGCCACAAACGTAGAGCTATTTACCAATGACTATTTTTCGTAAGTTAAGTTTTCCGGTAAAACTTTATGCACTGAAGCCTTAAAGATTGCCCGAGCGAGCAAGTCTAACCAGCCGATGTATATTTTATGAAACAAAAGACCAACGGAGGAATTACTAATTAGCTCTAGTTTGATCTAGTAGTATAATACAGCGGTACTCACGAACAATAAGATCTCTGAATATCTATACTTAACTGAAGGCGGTACGGACGGATAGTAGCGGACCACGGTGTATTCTTACCAAGATTATTTTCAAGAAAATTTATTACTATAATTCGGAGTGGCGGTTACGGACGGAAGTGAAAACGGTGACTGCTTCGGATTGATCTTAGAGTGATCTTCAACTGATTCGTACGGATCGGGAACTGATACGGACTGAACGCTCCTCCGGCGTTTTATTACTTTTATGACATATCCAGACGGCGCATTAAAGAGGCGTACTAACTTGAAACGAAGGACTCGTACTCACAACGTTACTTACGGAGGTCGAGCGTATTATGTAATTAGCAACATTGACTCGGAGCATCAATAACCGGAAATGGGTTGCAATTTCTAGACTATATTGCAAAAAGAACCGGATTAAAACGGACACGAATTAATATTTTAACCGGTTTTAGTAACTAATGATTTTTGTTTCCGACTCGGTCATTATTTATAATAATTCACGGATTTAAATTATACGAGGGATTATCGAAAATTAATCAATTAATTATTTAACTGCTTGTTTACCAGCGGGTTTTTTACATACATCTCAATACTAACTTAACTAAAACAGGACTTGCTTACTAAAAAGCGGCGACAGGGTGTACCCAAGTGACGGTACTATTTAAAGCAAAAACGGACATTCCTTGACTGGAAAAATAATTTCGTTACACGAGATATTTCAATAAATACAGATGTATGATATTAACCCGAGGGGTTTTCACTACCGACAGTCGGTTACAAATTTTTGCTAGTGATACGAATTTCACAAAAACATCTTTGGAATGATTTTAGTTGAAGTGATTATGTTTCTGCATAACATCACGTCTCTAAATTAGTACTTGAATTCAGGTTAAAAAAATATTTTTTATTTTTAGTTTTTGGGGAGTGAACGAATTTATTTATTCGGTACCAATTTTAAATTACGACAATGTGTAGGGCAAAATTTAAGCAAAAATATTTTTTATAAATTAGTATTTTTAATTGCTTCTTTTACTTCGCCAGTGGCATAGTTAAATGAGAAATAAGAAATAATAAGAAATTTAATAATTTCTAAGCAAAAATGTGTACACCATTGGTTTTTTATAATTTATTATTTTATCGAACTTGTCCAACTATGCACAACAAAAAAGGTCTTGCATAAGAGTAATCAATTTAAATAAAATCAATGATTACTACAAACAACAATAATAAAAATAATAAATTCCGAAAGTAAGATTGAAAATGAATTTGAATTTATTGAAATATAAATGAAAATTTTATAAGAGTAAGAAAAGTATTTAATCTAAAAATCTGAAAATAAATATCTAGATACCATAGGCGTATGCACGAAAAAGTTGGGGGGTTCATGGGTACCACAACCCCCCTTTTTCCCCTTTTGCGCTAGGACATTTTTTTACCAAAATTACACAAAAAGTGTATCTACATAAAATATGATAAAAGTCTGTACAAAATTTCAGGTAAAAATCTTAAAAGATAACAAAATTATTAATAAAAATAATTTACAAAATTTAAACTTTAACACCCTGTATAAGGAAAACTACGAGCCAAAATAAAAAACCACACCATAAAAGTCGCATTATTTCTGTCCAAAAAATCTGTGGTATTATGTATATTAATCTACCTACTACCTACTTTTTCTTAGCACCCTGTATGTGTATAATTTGATATTACTTCATTTCTTTAAACTGTTTTAAATTAATTGATTTGTCTACTGGCAAACTTAGTCTAATATTTAAGTACCCTTAAATTCCGTTCCTGAAAGAGAATTGTTAATGAAGACTCGAAATGGCTAAACAGATTTATTTTCATTTAAATGACAACTGTCATAAATTAATAATAAGAAAACTTGGTTAACAAGTAAATTTTAAGTACTTGTTCTAGAGGCGACTCTAAGGAAATTTGCAGTAGATACACAGGCATTTTCTGCGAATCCCCCAATCAATACTACCAAATCTGGTATCTGCGACAATAAGTTTTTCTTCTATTTGTAGACGTTCAATTAAAAACTGTCCCAGATTTATTACAATATCACATTAGATTAAATACGATTATAGGTCTAACGTTTGGGCAAGAGGCGCCGCTGTTTACTTCAACTAGTAAGATCTTTGGTGAGTGCATTCGGATCTACGTATACTCATAGAATCCTAGACTCTTCCTTCTCGCTTTTGAAGGCATTAACCCTACTTGTGTTTTTCGCATCTGTTTATAAGTAGAAACTAATTTTTCCAAATTTTCTTATTTTTTTAATATAAATCTTGAAATTAGAAAAAATATCTTATACTTCAAAAATGGCAAAATATGTATTAGGAAACAACACAGCGCTTAGAAAAAGTCAGTGAATCGCCCGTAAAATGTGTGCAAAGTTCGGTTTTACAGGAGTGGACGTGGGTCGGCGTCATTGACTTCCTATAGAGTAGTATCTCTTTGGAGTCAGTCACCTCGAGGACTGTTTTGGTTCCGTGTTTATGATTTTTCCTGTGACGTGTTGCATATTCCCCGTGCAGCACATAAGGATGCAACTATTAACTTTTATCATCTTTAAAATTTAGATAAAACGAATAATTTAAAATATGTATAAGATATCACTGATATGTGATAAGCAATTACCGAAAATTATTTATTCTGATATTTATTCATTTATTTATTTATACACTGCCCAACACGAAACCCAATTACAGGGCAGGAATATACATGTATATAGAATTAAATACAAAACGTTTGTATTCTACAATATACAATACAAGAATAAAAATTAGTGGATACGAACAAGTTATATAAAATGAATGAAAAAATAGAAAAAGTGCCTGGATGAAGGCATTAGTTGCCTAAAATATTAAACTTAAAATCTTTAATAGTGCAATTAAATATGTCAATGTTACAGTTTAATGAATTAAAATTAGAACACATTATATGCAAGGGTGACTATTTAAGTAAAATAAGTTACATAGTCGAGTTTGAAATGCAGGTGAATGAAATTGAATCATTTCCAAAATTTGAGGAGAGTCAAATTTGTAATTAAGCAATTTATATAAAAATACACAGGAATTATACTTTCTACGAGTGCTCAAATCAGATATATGAAACTTATGAAGTAAGCCACTGTGTGAAAAGTCCCGTGGAGGAAACACACCCTCTTTACGGAGGTACAAAAAATATTTTAAGAGTCGTCTCTTAACAACTCATCAGGATTCCATAAAATCAAGGCGTATTCTAATTTGGACCTAACAAACGCATTGAATAACTTAAAATATTGGAGTTCTCAAAATTCTTGGAGTTTCTTATAATAAAGCCTAACTGTTTATAGGAATTTGCAGTTATTTCAGAGATTTGAGTTTGGTGTCGAAAGTAATAATACATATATGTATACCGGGTGGCCACAAGACTAGGGTCATGCTTATATCTCTTTCAATAATGAACCGATTTAGACGAAATTTGGTACAGGGATATTAGACCTAATTTCGGATGAACATGCAGATATAGTCAAAATGGCCGACTTCCGGTTTCACCGGAAGCGCGTGTACCTTCGATTTTTTAAATGCATCACCCAGTATATTTTATGTTTTTCGTAATCTATAACTCAAATTACATAGAATAGCGTTGCCAAATTTACATTTTTCTCAAGGAATATTTCTTTTTTTCAAATTTATTTTTTTCCGTAGAAGGCCGTGATTGGGAAAAATCTGTTCCAGTTGATTCTAGTAACTCATATAATAGTGATTACATCAATAACAAATGCCTCATGAAAGAATGAAATTCACCAAACGTCTTCTTTTAAGAAAAAATCATTTTTTTAAATGTCGTTGTCAGTTTTAGACAAAGATGAAGTGGTGCAGTTAGATTGGTAATTAAATTTGCTATTTAATGACATTATGGCCCTTAGTAAGTCGGCCATTTTGACTATATCTGCATGTTCATTCGAAATTAGGTCTAATATCCTTGTACCAAATTTCGTCTAAATCGTTTCATAATTGAAAGAGATATAAGCATGACCCTAGTCTCGTGGCCACCCGGTATGCTATTCACATTTTATTTACATGAGGGGAGGCCTTGGAAAATCTGAATTCTGTCGGTATGAATGACTGTTTTAATTACTGAGGTTATGTTGAAAAGTCAAAAACATAACCACAAATTCAAATTGGTTCTACATAGTTGCCAAAGTGAG
Source organism: Rhagium mordax (assembly GCA_963680705.1). Taxonomy (NCBI): domain Eukaryota; kingdom Metazoa; phylum Arthropoda; class Insecta; order Coleoptera; family Cerambycidae; genus Rhagium; species Rhagium mordax. Next base: position 12,490,957 of record OY796659.1, on the reverse strand, counting down.
ACCCTAAAGAAAGCACAGCAATGTTATCAATAAAAATTTGGCAATTCAGCCAAAAATAAATGACAGTGACGATCAATTAAATCTGACACTTCAATATTTTGTCAATAGTAGACAACCCTGAGACAACCTAAGAAAAACATATCATAGCCTCCCCTCATGTAAATAAAATGTGAATGGCTTATAGTATACATTTATTTATTAGGCCGCGTACACATTATGCTTTTTGCTCGTGCGATCAGATAGCATGCTGCCTGATCGCACGAAAAAAGCATGTATGCTGTGACAGATAGCGCGTTGTCCATTCGAGCAGAGTTTGATTTTATAGCACGAGTTAGGTTGCGCGGGGAAGCGGGAGGCGTGTAGCGCGGTGGTGGGAGTCGCTCGTACCAGCGAACAGCATAATGTGTACACAAAGCAGTGCGCTCGCATGCTATTTAGCAACAGGTAGTAAATGTAACGTTGTTAGTATATTTTTCGTTTTTCGTACAGATTATAAAATATAATGACGTTTGGATGGAAAGACGACCAAACTTTACAATTTATTGACAAGTATAAAAGCTTTCCCTGTTGGTGGGATACAATTTTTGGCGTCTGAGTATCCATTGTCTTGTCCAAATCCGTTTTTGGCGAGGCATATTTTTTTTAATTTCTATTATCACTTCTTTACACGAAGTATTAGAAGCTGCCGTATTTCTTCAATTATTTCTCGACGTACGTGTTCCATGTCTAGCACACGCAACAAACAGAAAAGCATACGAGTGCAGCGCTATTAAATAGCATAATGTGTACAAAAAGTAGCATGCCAGTAGTAATAGCGTGCTGTAAAAGCATGCGATAATAGCATAATGTGTACGCGGCCTTAAGGTGGTAATTCGCATTTGTTATACCATTGGTTAAGATTAGTTAAGTCATTTTGTAATTTCTTGACGTCGTCGTCGCCGTTGACACAGGTAAAAATTTTCAGATCATCAGCGTATAATAAAGAAGCACAATTTAACTGGGAAATTATATAATTAACGTATATATTAAAAAGTAACGGTTCAAGAACCGCGCCTTGCATGGATTTCATATGACTCAAAGCCTCTATAGTGAACAAATTGACGCCTTTCAACCAAATATGATTTAAAGAATTCAATTAAACTGGGTATAAAGCCGAAGGATGAAAGTTTTACAAGTAAAGTATCATGGTTAAGACGATCGAAAACTTTCGAAAAATCCGTGTAAATGATATCAACTTATTATGTAATTGGTCGGGCTTTTAACTGTATAATCCGTTTTTTATATGACAGATTTATAAAAAAATGCGCGTAATGATCAATTCAGTTCTGGGGTGCTTCATTACGATAGCGAACGCTATCATGAAAATATAATGAAGGATATTGTAAATAATTATTGAAACTACTGTAATTGTTGTACTTGTTATAGAATATATTTCTCTTCTTCAATAAGATAAATGTGCATACGTTGAATGTGAAATTATTTTACGACGTATTATAATATTTTAACGTAGTTTTCGCATAGCGATGTTTTACAATTTCCAACCAGGACTTGCACAACCAATCCCAGCGGCATTGACATCTGCGATGACAGAATCGAAAGCAGGACAGATATGTACTATACAGTGGTCGGTCATTTCCGAACTTCCTTAGCTAAATCATGACACAAATTATAATAAAATTGTGTAATTATGTTTAATTATTTTTAAATAAAATCAAGTTATTTTCGTAGACATTTTTTTCACCTACACAAATCTGGACTGCTTACATTTTAATATTTTGATGACTTGGAAGACGGTTAACAATCCTCTCAAAATATATATTTTTTAATTTAATTACATTTGTGTAGCAACGTGGGTAGTAGGTAATTAAAGGTTCATTCTGCTAATCTTTCAAATATGTTGGAATAATATAACAGTTCATTATGCCAGAAAATATATTTTTAACTGTACTTATTAATTTGAAAAGCATTCTTAATATTCGTAATAACTCGAGCATCGAGTAATATAATGCTTGATGTTTTGCGTAGGTAAACTACCGGTAAAATATGAGTACATCATCTAGAATATGGTCTTTATAATTTTTATGAAACGAAATATATACAGGGTGTCCCAAAAGTCAACGTTACCCATTGAAGGGCTGATAGGCCAGCTCATGACTGGCCAGAAAATCAAAATGTGACCTTAGGACAAAGTTACTAGGTTTTGGGATATTGCCACTTTTATGAATTTCGCTCGGAATTTCGAGAAAATCGACACCTTAGATCAGTTTTTCGAGTGCCACAGCTACAAAATTCCATATTGTAAGATATGCAAATGCCCTGAATAGCTGTTGATCACAGTTCAAAATAAAATAAATAGTGCCATACCTTTGGGAAAATAGTTATTTATGTATCAAGGCATTAAAGTTCAACTTTTTATCATGAATTTGGACTATAAGGTGTTTAGAAAAGTGAAACTTCACTTTCTACATATGCCGCCTTACTTTAAAATATGTAGGTATATTAAGGGGCAATAAAAATAAAAAAACTTTAAATATATTTTTGTTTAATTAAATTTAGATATTGAAATAATATTAAGTACGGTCCTGTACATAGTTTATAATCCCTCCGTGCTTCTTGCTTCAACAGGACAGGGCAAACAAATCATCTCAGAATGGGGTGAAATATCAATGTAAAACATTCCTCGCATACCTTGCAGCATTTTGATGACGTTTCCCTTATAATAACGTCAACAAATTTATTATTATAATAAATGTGCGCCATTATTACTAACTGCGCAATCGCTGCGTAACATATCCTCTCTGTATTATAATAAAAAATCATTTCTGTATGATACATATCCCCACGATATACAGGGTGGTCCAGGTTAAATGTCATTAATTTTGATAGGTGATAGAATAACTAGAAAAAAGTAGACTTTCATAAGAAAACTTTGATCAAAAATGTTTCCTAACAAAGATACAGGGTGTCAAAGTTGTAAAATAAAACTGGCTTTCTCATCATAACTTCCAAACCACTCGATCGATTTTCATCAAATTTCTCACACAGACTAATCATCAGACGGTCTTAAATTAAAATAATATGATGAATTACTTTTAATTCCTCTATTAAACATCTTAGTTTGACAAATTATTTATAACATTAATTGATTCTACTTACATTGAACAAAGAATAAACATCTGGCATTAAATGTTAATTTCAAATAATTTATTATTAAAGAGTTATTTAATATCAGTGTACAGATATCTTTAACCAATAGACTGCAAAACACGGTTTAATATATCTAAAAAGTAATAATACATTTTAAGAAGAATCTATCCAGAGCGAGGATCCCAGATTTTCACAATAGCAATACAACGAAATGAATAAGCGTCTCTAGGTTTTATCGATTTCTAACAGTTACATTGTAATTAAAAAAGTTTAATCTTTGTTTCGTCTCTATATAGTGGCAGAAACATCTAAATTGGAAACAATTCTTAACCCCTTCACACTTCAACAAATATTGACAAAGTAATTTGAAGGTAAGTGTATTACTTTTAGTATCTTCTTCAAATTCAATAGAAACTGCTTTTAAATTAATACATATATTATTACTTACACAGTCTAACTTTAGGATTTTTGCCATATTAAATATGACCAAATTTATATTAGAGGTAATCACGATGACTACTAGTGAATAAAGGTCGATTTATCAAAGAAGTAGAATTATAGTTCAGTTCATATCTGTACAGCACATAAAAAGAGCCGGATTGTTTGAAGTTTTTATCGGCATCAAATAAGCCGCCGGTTTTTTACGTGTCTTACAAATCTGAAGTCAACCATAAGAGAATCATACTCCAAAAGCTATTATAAAATAGATAAGGAGTAGGTATATCTTAAACGACAGAGACGAGAGAGCTTTAGGATTAGTATTTTTATACCAAAAATAAATCTTTTTTGAAAATTCGGCATTTTTGAAAATAATGCAGATAATGAACTTTTCCGTTTTGATCCTTGTAAGGGATTTCTTAATTTTTACAAATTCGTAAAGAAATTTGATATATAAAAATTCACAAAATGGCAGACGTCTTTCTGAAAATAAAACATTTGGGCTCTTTTAAAAAATATGCGAAATAGAAAAAATTCCACTTGAAGTCTGCAAAAATTCCTTTGACATATTTCGAAATAGGAAAATTTCCTGAAACTTATGTCTTTAGTACCATTTTTTACTAGGATAGAAAATAAGAAAGTTAAGGGGGGTAAAATATTTCATGAATACCATGAAATGGGAAGACGGCCGCCTTTTTGTTAATATTTATTTTTTCATCGTTTTATACCTAAATTTGGAAAAACTAAGAAATCCCTCAGAAGAATCAAAAAGAAGAACCTTGTTAATCTTTATTATTTTGTAAATAACAAATTTTCAAAAAAATACACTCTTTCTAGACAAAAATATCGAAAAATTCCACAGGCGAGGAGTTTTTTTTAAAAGAATTTTTTATAAAAGTGTTATACTTTATAAGATTTATCCTCTTCGTCTATGAGTTATATTCCGTCAAACGTTTTTTCGTTCTTCTTGTCGTGCCTAACAGTATGAATTAGGAATTATGCTTTAATTTAATTTTATCGGCTGCCACTGACTAAAGGCTAAAGGAGAAGTATTTCGTTAACTTTGTGAAAGTATCTGATATTTCTGTTTTAATAATTACGTGCTCATTTGTCACGTCAGAGGAATACTTCGACAATGAAGATTTTATTAACCCCTGAGTGCATTGCCTTTGTCTATATTATGTTGCAGGAATTAGCATGTAAAATCTAAAGAATTCAAATTACAATTTAAAACTCATAGCAGGGGGTATTTTTTTTTCACAATTACTTAGATCCTCAAAGAACTTGGATTAAGTCCACAGAGGCAGACATAAGCCCTTAAAGCATATATTTTTTCATTTGCATTCTTTACTAATTTACCAAAAACTGTTAAAGTTGTTTTTTGTACATCTAAATGATGATATTTCATAAATTGTATGCGTTCTCAGCATGTCCGCTTCTTTCATAAATAGGCTATTTTCATCGATCCCAAAAATGTTTTAATGTTGCAGCAAAATGCAGATTTTATCTGCTTGATGCTTCACAGAGGAAACCAATTAAAATAAGATTTTACCTAATTAATTACAAAGGTTCTTCATAAATCACATGATTACAAAATTAGGCAAATATATTCTTTGTTTCTTTATTTTGAACTTACCATATTATGTTCTCCAATATGTTTGACAATTGTGATGGTGCCTTTTTATTGCGATGCTTTTTGTCACTATACTTACGTAATCTTTTTATACGGAAATCTCGGGCGCCAGTCCTTTAATTTTTAAGTGCAAAGGACTACACTTTTTTTTTTGGCTCTCCTAATTGAGAGAACAACCCTGAATAGCGAGACAGCGGAAATACAGAATGTCCAGGGGTCGGAGCTGGAGATCTATCTAATGGAATTCGAGCATACTGCTCAAACGGGTTAATCAGAAATAAATGACAGAAATAATAACTCGTGAATTTTACCTCTTTAAAATAACGTATTTATTCAGTAGTAATTGGAAACAGAATAATTTACTATAAAACCTCCACGACTTTACAGTCGAGTGTGTATAAAACTATTTCAAAATAATTAAAACAAGTCAAGCTGGCAATCAAGAGTCTTTACGCGATTTTGCGGCGGAATTTGCGAAGACGTTGAATTAATATTTTATTGTGTACGACAAGCAAACGGACCTTTCCACTAGGAAATACTATAAACGGCAGGCAATCCGTTAGTTATAGATATTTGAGACTAGACAAGGTATTGAAACACGCGGTAAACTACTGCCACAAACGTAGAGCTATTTGTTAAATGATTATGTTGAATAATGTAAGTTTTGCGAGTCAGTTCTATGCGGATCTCCTGTACGTATGGCCCAAGTGAACAGATACACACAGTTGATGCATATGATGACTATTTGTTTCACGTAGGTTTTCCGGTAACCTATTATGCAAGGGGGCTTTTAAGATGGCCCAAATGAACAGATCTCAGCAGCCTTTGCATATATTAACAAAATAAAAGACCAACGGAGGTATTACTAATGAGCTCTAGTTTACTTTGGTAGTAAAATACGGCGATACTGACGGACAATAAAATCTCTTAATATCTATACTTAACTGAAGGCAGTACCTGTAAAAGCTGGCAGGTTGCGTTGAATTCTTACCAATATTATATTCAAAGGAATTTACTCTTAAAACTCGGAGCGGCGGTACGGAAAGATTTACGGGTGTTCAGTTTGATCGTCAATTGCTGGCGGTCGAACGGATCTGATATGCGGACTATTTCGGAATGAACCTGAACTGCTGCCGGTTTTCTCGGAATGAGAATGAGGGCGAAGTGAGCATTCCTCTCCCTTTTGTAACCTTTATGACGTATCTGTCGTGTTAAAAGAGAGGTGGTCACCGACTTTAAACGACAGACTTGGATGCACAACCCGGCATAACGTGCAGAGGTGCAGCGGATTATGCAATTTGGCGCATCAACACAGAACGTATCTAACCGGGAATGAGTTACTTGCAATTTCTATACTATATTGCAAAAAGAAACGGATTAAAATGGGCAAGGATTAACAATTTTAGTAACGAATGATTTTTATTTCCTACTCGGCCATTATTTATAATAATTCTCGGATTTTACTTATACGAGGGATTGTCGAAAATTAATCAATTAATTACTTGATTGCTTGTTTACCAGCGGACCTTTTAACAACTCATTAATAACTTAACTAGAACAGACTTACTTACTAAAACAGCGGCAAGTGACGGTAACATTTAAAGTAAAAATGAGCATTCCTTGATTGGAAAAATCACTTCGTTACACCATTAGAACTCCAGGTAATCTAAAAAATATTGAAGAACATTTAATAATAAATTCCAAATACTCGAAAAGAAAAATTAAGTGTACCTGGTTGCCTATTTTTTTGGCCACATGGTTTATGTTCTATGCCTTGTTATTTAGAACTTTAGAAGCTCTCTAAAGTAAGACTTTCCCTTCAACAAGTGTTTTATTATATAAAATATTTGTTTCAGACTCAATATAATGAAAGTATTATTATATATTTATTCACGTTTGGTCGCCACAAGAAGGTTTCCCGTTCCTGAGAATCCAGGCGTCATGACACGACGTATTTATTTTGTTTAGCAAGCAAGGAAACACACATGACGCACGACCAAACTCCGTACTTTTACAGTTAAACAGTCTTTAAACATCTTTGCGTTGAAGAATGAACTAATTCTATTAGGTACTGAGACAAATGAACAGTAGTACAGAAACGAGTGTCAGCTGCAGCCACGTAGAATCAGAATATGCGTTACTGAGATAAAAAGGTTCTTCAAAATAAATTCTACAAGAAAAGTCTGGGAGTTAATTCAAAATGCTTTGCCCTACGTTCTAATGTTTTTGTGCGCCATTTTCAACGTTGTGCCTATAATACGTCTGAAGCAAATGACTCTGTTATCATTCTTGGACAGTGTTTGCACAAAGTTTACTAAAGTTTGGTAAACAAACTTGTTTTTGTTGCGATACCTAAGGATAATTATTTTGCATTCTGGAATGTAAGCTTTCATGCCCTCGATAATTATAGGATAATTTTTTGCTTTCATCTTATTATGCAGCTTGGCTAGTGGGACGTCAGTATTTTAAATAGGCAGAAACATTACTTACTGGGTATTTTTTTCACATGATTATCCGAATACAGTGCATAGAATAAATTTACTATACGGTTGCCGCACTTATTTCAATCCTTTTGTCAGTTTTGTAAACCATTGTTGAGAATTAAACTTCTATACAGAATTGTACCTGATACTGTGATTTTGGCGTTATTGAAGACAAGATTATTGTTTTTACTAGAATTAAATTTTAATAAGATAACAGTTTGAAAAGAAACGGCAAGAAATTTTGGAGGTTGTGGTCATTGCATGAAGGTATGAAGGCATGTGCAGATACTTTTTAATGTAAAAAATATTCCGCTCGAAAATAAAATGAACGTGTCGGAGCGGTTAAGAAAAATCAATTTGAACCACTCGCCTGTTTCGTTTTCAATTGACCGCTTTATACATATACATCTGTGGTTGAAATTCAAGAGACACTACAAAATTGTCTATTTAGTTGGCCAACAATACCCCAAAAATGAAAAGGTAATTTGATTAGTTCCTGAAATATCTGGAAAAGACTGAAATTTCAGGATTTATTTTTTGAGTTTATTTGGAGAGACAAGAAAACTAAAAACAAATTCACAGCTATTTTTGTTCTGTTACAAATGCAAACTTATTTTTTTAAATATAGATCTATTTAATATAGATTTATTATCGAGTCGTAAGTAAAAATCATTAGTTACCTATTAAAACTTGTTAAAATATTAATCTGTGTCTTTTTTAATTCGGTCCTTTTTGCAATGTAGTCTAAAAATTACAAGCAGCCTATTTCGGTTTACAGATGCTCCGAGTAACTGTTGCAAATTATGTAACACGCTCGGACTTAGTAAGTAACGTCTCAAGTTCGAGTCATGAGTTCAAATTCAATCCACAACTTGAAAGCGCAGCCGAATTAGTCAGCAAGAATTTATTATAAATTTGCTGAAAACGGACATTAAAGAATCTTTTGGTGCTCGCGCAGGCGAACCTGAAACCTGAATATATCTGTCGAGTTGTCGATCACCTTCGTATTAATTGCCAACTTTTGAAAAATAACTGCAATACGCCGGCCGTTCCGTTCAATATTTCAAAATCATCTTGGTAAGAATACAGCGTAGTCCGCCTCAATTCATCCGTGCCGCCTCCAAATAAGTATAGATATTCTGCATTAGTGTTATTTGTAAGTACCGACGTTTTGAACGACTTAATCAAACCAGAGCTCGTAATATTATTCCGTTTTTTGGCATTACATGTCATATAACACATTCATTGGCTAAGCCTCATCGTCCTGTTCATGGTGGTAAGATTGAGTCTCAGCGAATGTACCTTGAACGGTGATTTATCACACGTCGGCGAAACATTTTTCTGTTCATGGTGGTTCTGTCTGGCCCCAGCGTATGATTGAAATCATTGTTTTCGATAAAGGAAGAAATAACTTTCTTGGAATCCCTGGTAGTATAGCTCCAAGAATACTATACTAGAATATTATTCTTGGTATAGCTCTGTGTTTGAGGCAGCAGTTATCCGCGTTTATTAATCAGGAAACTCGAAATATAGAAAATCTCTGTGGCTTATTTTGGTGTCCTGCTGGATAGTTGCTCAAAATGCCTGATTTACAGTGGATGTTTTGGTCATAGATTATTTTTACCCGTAACGGGATAACCAATCTACATAATACGCACCTATGTCCCTTGATAATCCTCATGCAATAGTTCGGGATCACTCTCATCGGTTCCTTTTAAACGTTTGGGCAGGGATTGTCGATGTACACCAATCCGATCTGCTATATCTGGAATTTTTCCGTAATAATCTGCCTGCTCGTCTTGAAGATGTGGCCTTGGCGGATGTGGATATTACTCGATGCACGATGGTGCGCTCCCTTATTATCCTTTGGTAGTCCGAGATTATTTGGACCAAGTGCAAGGGTTGCAACGTTGGAGTGGGCCAGTAGCTTAGCCTCCGAGGTTCCTGGATCTAAATCCTCTGGACTTCTATTTAAAAAACGAAGTTTACCAAACCGATTTAGACAATATCGATGTATTACTTGAACGCATCACAACGGCTGTCGATAATCTGCGTCTTTGGGAACAGCAGGAAGGAGAAACATTTTAGCTAGTGCGACAACGTTGGATCAGACAGGCCTATAGGCGTGCTTGTAAGTCGATGAACAAAACTGAACAGATTTTGTAGAAATAGTTATGTTCTCCTTCTGTTCATATTTGGGATTTACTACCACACTCCTGAACACTTCCCAGAGAATCTAAAAAATATCTGGATTAAAATAAGGAACAGTTAAAGGTTGTGTTTTTTTTTTAAATAAAATATAAATACTAAAATAAAAACAATGATGTTTGATGTTTCGCAGAAGTTTCGTAAACTTAATTTGTTTCCTTTTTCAATGCTAATAATCTTTGGTTTGTGTGAATCATGAAATTACACAATGGGCTCTTACACCTTAATTGAATTAAGGGTGTTTAATAGATTTACGTTAAAGTTGAATACATATTAAATATAATATTGCAATAAATTCCAATAATATATCATTCTTATAGTTGCTTTAAATATTAATGAGTTGTATCAATTTCAAAAGTCCCGTCAGTTTTCCGTTAATGACGTCAAAGACGGACGGCGTTGCTATTGGTTGAACTCCAAACAAATTCGATTGTGCACGTGACGTCACAATATTAACCTCAAAAAATGCATTTTTTAATATTTTCGAATATTATGTCGCTTTTATTATATTATTCAGTACATTATTAATGAATTTTTAATTGCCTTGATCTAATAAAATAATATCATTTTTGTTGGTTAGAAATCCAACCTATAATTAACCGGCCAATTTTTAATAATCTACAATATTAAAACTTTATATACCTATCTACTGTCTGCTAGAGTTTCTAAATGTTATAATGGATCCATGTTAAAACTACAAAAATTTAAATTAAAATTAAAAATAAATCTACAAAAACAAAAAATTTAAGGTTATGTGAGTCATATGATGTACACGACCTATCCCAATGACTATCCGTTTTTGACGTCACAAAAATTTAATAGATTAATTACTACGTTACAGCTATTTTAAAAAACACTATAGTCTGGTATAATTGGCAAAATTTCGAGGAAGAGCCCATTTGAATGTTTATATCATAACCACAAAAACTTACTACGCTCACAGAAAAAAACTATTTGCAGCGTAAGATCGATAGAAAACGAGTTATTGCACAAAAACCTGATTTTGGTACCTAATTTCCATAATTAAAGATACTTCCTTATCTCTGCAGTTTTCACATTTTTATGTTATACTTGACCTTGAAAGAGAGTTCTAAAAAAATACCAGTGCCGCCTCAATTTGTCAAAAAAAATACTTACCGTCTGGACTAGTTAGACACTTGACGTATTATGATTTCTTAATTGCAAGAGTAAGAGTAGTTCAAGATAATGGAAAAGTAGTTCATTATACATTTGCTTAATTATTCTAGACAAAATAATCTTCAAAGTAGAATTGTGAAGGAACAAGTATACCTTAATAAATATTTTATTCTATTTGTAGGTAAATAAATATTATTATTATTATTATTATTATTATTTCAACAATATAAGAACATTTATGTTATACACAGACATAATAATAACAAAACACATCCAGTTTGATATATTTATATTGATGCCTCATTGTTAAACATACAAATATAAAATCTATTGGACTTTTTATTCCTCTTACCCATACTTCCTTAGTCAATTTAAAAAATACACAGAGACTCCAGACTCTGTATAATCAGTACTCTGAGGTTAATGAAGTCATCAACATTTCCGGGTAAAGCTATATGCCAAACCCAGAGACATGGTCGTAATGAGCATCACAAATTACCTCAACATAAATTCATTGGAACAAAACACAAGCAATTAAATTGCCATATTGGATCATTTCTAGCGCTCTTTATCATTTAGAGTGTGAAATAAAATAAAGCGTATTGTTTTGATTTATGGATAAAGTTTGCATGTAATTTTATATGCTTAATTCAGGTGTAGTATAAGTTTTAATATAGCAAGTTCAAAAATGGATGTAGCAAGACGTCAAATTGCTATATCAGTTTCAAAATGTTTTTTTTCATAATTAGCAAGTATTCTATGGAAAACAAATTTTAAAGTAGTAAATATTTGTAGTAATGCCAATGGACTGTTCTTCCTTAAAAATGTATTAATAAAACTTTAGTTATAGAAAATTATAAAGCTATTAATTTTTGTCGGGCTGGAATTAAAATGATTAAATAACTCTCATCAGTTAACTACAGCAAATCATAAATTTAACATCAACAATTGAAGAAACGATTAAAGAATTTTCTTAAAAAATATCCGGTCCACAATATGGTATGATCTTGAGCACCAAATATACTAGCTTGTAAAAATCGCTACTATTTAAACAAACACATAGTTTAAATCCATGTAATATGCAAGTCGATGCATATGACCATCTTTTTCAGGTTGAGGGTGGTATTATTTCTACAAGCACTGACGAATTCAGTATCTGAATGATTTTTGTTATTTACTTCTAAGTTTCTAATGTTTTCGATTAACGAAGTACACAATTAAATAATAATTTTTTTTACAGGGAACCAGAATATTCAAAAATTGTAATTTTGGGAGCAGGAATGGCCGGCTTAGGAGCTGCAATGAAGCTGACGGAACTAGGCTGCAAAGACTTTTTAATGTTAGAAGCCCAAGAGATACCTGGCGGTAGAATAAGAACTGTAATTGTTGATGGGAAGCCACTGGATATTGGAGCCCAGTGGTTACATGGAAAAGATAATCCTTTGTATGACATGGCAGTGAATTATAACCTTCTTTCAGAGGAAACGTCCGAAGAGGGCTTAGGTATTTTTATTAGGGACGATGGAGTAATATTTGATGAATTTTTAGTAAGGCAAGTAGACTTTCAGATAGGAAAAATTTTGGAGCGATGTGAAGATTTTGTGGATCATGCGGACTTTCCAAAATCAGTCGGTGATTTTATGGAAGACAAATTTTTGGAATATTTGGATTCTTGCAAGGATACAGATGAAATAAGACAAATGAAACTCGAGTTATTTGACTGGCATTTGCGATTTCAGATCATAGATAATTCTTGCCAGAGTATGAAAAGATTGTCAGCAAAATATTGGGGAAATTATATTTGCTTAGATGATATTGCCCATTATAATTTAAAATACGGCTACCAGTCTCTTGTAGATGCTATGGTCAATAGTCTTCCGAAAGATTGTATTTGTCTCAAAAGTGAAGTAACCAAAATAGATGTTTGCAATGACTCAAATAATCATATAGTGGTAAATTGCACCAACAGAATTGTGTACTGTGATCATTTAATAATAACTGCTTCCATTGGAGTATTAAAAGACTTTCCTGGTATAACTCCGCCTCTACCTAAATATTTAAGAGATAGTATTAATGATATGGGTTTTTACGGTATAGGTAAAATTTATTTATTCTTTCACGAAAGATGGTGGGGGCCCTCGAAAGGTTTTCAATTTATTTGGAGATCAGATACAGTTTTGGAAGAACGAGGTAAATGGGTTAGACATATGACTGGTTTTGACGAAGTTTTTAACCATCCTAACGTTTTGATTGGTTGGGTAGGAAGCGACGGCGTTGAACAAATGGAGAGATCGTCCGAAGAGGAAGTTGGCGATATTTGTTTAAATATATTAAGGAAATTTCTTCCAGACTACAAAATACCAAATCCGAAAAAAGTATTACGGTAAGTGAATTATAAGATTTCCTTATCTTTTAGGTTAAATGTTTGGACTCAAAAGTGAAGTTTTTAATACTTTTACCCTTTATTCATTATGATTGAAAATATATGAAAAAATAATATCTTTTATGAAATGAATACAAAATTTACCGTTTCATATTATTTTTATTTCCGCACTTATACTACGTGTAATTTATTGCTGATAAATCATATGAAACAATAACTCTCGAATAAAAGCTCTGGAAATTCAGTTATTAATTAAATATGTGCAAATCCGACAACATTTTTGCGTTAAAGCTTAAATTGCCGTGTACTAAATCACTCAAGCGTTGACATGCAAAATAATAATAGTTCTGTTAATTGGATGAGTTTAAAATATGCAACTCTTTATTTGTACTGTGGTGTTTGCTAGTTGAAATAACTTTGATTTGAACCGCATGATCATATCAGTTAATTTTATGTTAAAAGCCACTTTAGTAAATATATGTATAGTTATGTCCATATACAGGGTAAGTCAATAAAGCACATTTCTTCTTTATCTGCTGTCTCGATAGAGAGTATGGTTCAAAATTTTAGTTATATTGTGAAAAAAGTACATTTTTGTAAAATTACTATCAATTGTACAGGGCGGTCCGTAAAAGTGGTAGATGATAATATATTTTTAAAATGAAAAGACTTTTTTGTGCTCGAATAATTATGATAGCCTATTCAGCTGCAAAATATTTTTTAAAATTTGTTGGATGGTTAATGAGATGTTCTATACCTAAACTGAATAATTTTTCAGCTATGGCTGTTTATGTGTATTCAGAAAAGTCAAGGTCAAGGTATTTTGAGATGATTTCATAGAAACCAAGATATTTAATGTCATGTGATTTTAGTTCATTTTTAGTTCGATTTTGTTGTGAACCTTCTCGCAGTTTTCAATAAAAAAATGAATTTTACGAAGCAGGAATTAATTGATATGAAGTACATATACCCTTCGTGAAAATGACAGAATTTGTTTTTTAGCTTCCAGAATTTACGCTTAAAAGTATCCCCACAGAACCCATCCGTAAAAAGCATCTTTCAGAAATTTAAAAAACAGATTTGAAGAAACAGGTGGCATTTCTTATAATAAATTTTGTAGATATCGTGGAACACTGCTTCAAAATTTAGATGAGCGAGATTTTTTAAATAGGTTTAATTTCTGTGCATAGGCGGTAAATAGGATGCACACAAATGCACACCAAATTTTTTTTGTAGAATTATTCTGACAATTCAAAACACCTAAGTGAGATCTACCTAAGCGTTCCTGACAAAAATGCAAATTGGTACATTTTTATTGTATTAGTATTGTGGTAAATTATAACATCATAAGTAGAAATAAATGAAATATTTTAAGAGATCCTTATATCGAAATGTGACAGAAATGGTAATTTATTACGTTTGCAATTACTTTTGTCAAAACGAACAATAAATATATCCTTCTATTTGCTAAAACCTACAACTTGTAGCTCTCTACATGCACCCCTGACATTTTTGCGTACTTCTTCTTTAACTTCGCTCCATGTGTGTTAAGATGTAGTCGCTTAAAATCTAGTAAATCTAATTTGCAGGGATCGTTGTAAATGTCTCCAAATGCTTTTAAATTCACAGAGACGTGATGAATTTAAAATTCCTAAGTTACCTATTCACATTTAAATAATGTTTCTCCTTCATAACCAAAATTTTTTATCTCATGTGTTGAAATTTAAATAATACTTATACATTTACAACCCATACCAGAACGTAAAGTTATTCGACCCAGCTCCTTCGCCAGAATTTTAAATTTTAAAAAGAAATGATTTCTTGGTGGAGATTGAAGGAAAAATCAAAGGCACGTCGTATGGAATTTATATTTTCAGAAATATGGAAAGTGACAGAAAACTTTTGGTCCTGAATAATATATATAATCATATAGCAGAAATGCAAACAGAACGAACACAATATTTCAATTGTCATTCTTTATATTATAGTACAATCAGTATATTTACAGTCCATTCACTTTTTAAAAAAATAGTGGAGGCTGTGATTTCTCATAATGGTTCACTCTATATAATGATTGACAACATTAAATATTTTAAGGTTATGTATACTGACAGACATATTTCGGCAAGAAAGCGTTGCCATTTTCTTTAAATTTCTATTAGCAACAGTCTGACTCTATATGTTCTATCTTTGTAACTATACAATTTTTAGATTTTTTATTGGTTCTGTAATTGTGGAATAGTCTGGCATAAAGTTTATTAAATTAAAATTATTAAAATAATATATGTTTATTGACATTATAGAGACTAATAAATATACAACGTAGTAATTAATTATAGCAATAAAATAGATAATTATTAAGAGTGGAGCATTTATATTTAATACAAAATAAGTGTGTATACATAGATACTTATATCCATATTAGAAACATATTGGAGGTAAATTAAATTAAATGCATATTTCTTTCAATTATTATAAGAAAACAAAACAATAATCAGAGAAGTACTTAAAAATTAATTTTCTTTTCTTTTATCTCTGTCATCTTTATTGCTTCTATATAGAACCATCTTTCTTCTCATCATACGAATGCTAATCACTCGAATTGGAGATTCAGGCTCTGGTGAACAGTGGGATCGGGGTTCGCCGACGCTGATGGTTTATCTTATCCATAAATGCATAAATCAATATTCTTACAGAGAGAGTTGGTACATCCCACTATGTATAAAATATATGTGGCGCAGTCGACTTCACATCTATTCTGTCCAATTTTTGTCGCATTCGGGATATCTTGGTTATATTTGTATAAAATGCAAATATGATATGACTATAATAACGGTCGAGAGGCTAACGCACTCCTAAGGTCCCGGGTTCGATTTCCTGTCATATTGGATGTGTGATCCTTTACCTTTAAACTTGTACCCTCTCCTGCACAGCGTTAGTTCAGGGATACATGGTGGGGTTATAATATATGTTTTTTGTGGTGTTGTTATAAGATACGAATTAAGTAAATTTTCGACCATATTTAAACAAGGCGCATTCTTTCAACACTGATCACGCGTTTTGATCTCAGAAACGCAAGTCTTTTGGCACTTATTTTCCCAACTGTTTGTTCGCGTAACCGAAAAATGAACGCATGTTTTCGATGATCCTTACAAACAAGAATCAAGATTGTTACTAAAGAATGCACCAAAAAATGAAAAATGATATGATTCTTTTAAATTGGATCTGACTTATAAATCCCCTTTCACCATTTAACTATCAGAGTCTGATTCTTCTTCTTCGTTTGAATCCGAGTCAGATTCTGCTAGTGAAATAATAAAAGGAGGCATGGCATATCTTCAAAAGATGTTTGTCCCATTTCCCGTACCCATTCCTCCCTCACCAGATTTTCACAATGCACACAAAAATTTTTCCATGTCTGAGCAGTATATTGACGCAAGGACTCAAGCCATAAATCTTCAGTCTGCTTCATAGAAGAAGACTGGAGATTTATGTGTTCGTTATAATAGTCCTTCGTTACGTGCCATGCCATTTCAATTGGGTTGAACTGACAATGGTATGGTGGTAAACGAAGGACTTCATGTCCTTGCTGTCTCAATAGTTCGTCAACTACGTAAGTCTTGTTACAGTCACGCCGAAAGGGTTTTATTACCTCCCAAAGTTGCTTTTTATTTAAATTTTGATAGTCTTTTTGAGTTCTGTCAGTCAACCATTTTTGCATTTCACATTTCTTAGAAGCAAATGTTGGTGGCTTATCCAATAGCATGGAATGGTAAGGAGCATTATCCATCACCACCACACATTTACATTTAAGCTGTGCCAATGCAGGAATTAGTTGGTCTTTTATCCATTTTTGAAAAAGGTCTCCGGTCATAGTTTTGTGATAGTCTCTGTCATTGTTTTTAAATTTAAAAGGAAATCACACCCTCCCAACCACCCAAGTTCACACCCCGCATGCAAAATTGTATAACGTCTCCCCTCATTTTTAACTTTAGACGGACTAAATTTTAAATCTGTGTCGTGTACCCAACGACGAATTGAAGACCCGTTCTGATAAATCCAAGTTTCGTCCAGGTACACGAATATGTAATTTTCACTAGAATTTTGAAATTGAAGAAATTTACGACAAAATATGATTTTTAAAGTTTTGATGTGTTTCTGTTCACACAGAATTTTCCTATCATTCGCAATTTTGTATTTAAGCCCTATTGATTTTAAAATTTTATATAATGTAGTTCTCCCTCCCCTATAATCTATTAAATTTCGCGCAGCTTCTAACAAATTATCCAAAGTAAAAAATTGATTTCTTTCATTATATCCACTGATAATTTCGACCAGATCCCTTTTAAAAAAATAATTCCATTTTTCAGTTTTTTCCCTAATAGACACCGCCGCCCCCTGCATGGCCCCGCCCCCTGCATGGCCCCGCCCCCTGCATGGTCCCGCCCCCTGCATGGCCCCTGTCTTATCCCGTATTATCCCGCATATAACGGATCTTCCTACCTAAAAATTAAAATAACATTCCAAACAAAATGATTTATTAAAAATAGATTCATTGTATTTACACTGAAAATGTCCACCAGTTTATTTACAATAGCATCATTGTTCAAGTCTGGCCTGTCGTGTCTATAATGCTTATAACATTTCAAAATGCCAAGTTTTTTGCCTGCCGAAACTATTTTGGGCATTATTATTTAAATAATTTCACTAATAACTTTGACAAAATATAATTTAATTATTCGTCATGTATCATCCATGTCACAAATGTCACAATCACATTAGAAATAATTATAGAAATGAGTGCATTCGATTATTGAAATAATTACTGTAAAAATTACAAGATTTCTTAAAATGACCCAAAATTATGTGTGAAAAGAATACACCTAATAAAATTTTACAACGCTGCAATTTAAATTTGACACACAGCAATTGAAATTCGACATAGAGCTGACAAAATACCTAACCTTAAAATATTTTATGTTGTCAATCTATTATATAGAGTGAAATGTCACGAAAAATCAAAGCCACCCTTTATTTTTTTAAAATGTGAATGGACTTTTTTTTGTAGTCATTAACTACCAATTTAAATCAGCAATTTTTCCCGAAACATAGGGCGAGTTGCTTTTCTCACCGGTTGATCCACCAGATGTGTTTTGTCTCGTTCTAACCTCGAAGATAGAACGAGATAAAACACATCTGATGGATCCACCGGTGAATAAAGCAACTCGCCCATAGTTTAATTTCTGTTTATGGGCGGTAAATAAGATGCAGCACACTACAATTTTTTTTGAATATGTACTCTTTCTGATGAGGCAACTTTTTACAAAAATGGAAATGTCAGCAGACATAATTTATTTTATATTATTATGTTACGGAAAATCCTAATTTTGTAGCTGGTCTTTCAATGTTTGGAGTGGTATTATTAGTAGGGGAAGGTTATCTAATATGGGATACTTAGGTAAAATGGGATACCTCAATTATTTCCTAATCCCTGTAACACTATATGTCGTATAATTAGCATAATACTTCCCACATGATATATGGTAACCTGCAGTAGTTTGTGATTCATAGTGCTACATGTAAAAGTTTTAGGTACATTTTTTTAGTTTTAACAGTTTTGTTATAACAATTTTGGCACAGAAACGTAAGGATAATGCCTGATTAAGTGATGCGATTAGGCCGGTGTTTTTTTTTATATACTTTAGTTTTATAAACAATCACTTTGCCTAAAAAATTGCCAAGCTCGGTTCGTAGGTTATGTTTTGTTAGTCGCCTCTGAAACGGTGGTGTTATGTTGATAAAATGGGATATTGAGTACACTGCGAATATTGTCTAGAGGAGAAGTAGAAAGAAAAAGAGAAGAGGAAAGAAAAGGACAAGTAAAGAAAACGAACTTAAATATAGAATAAAAAAGACCAATGAGAGGACTACCGTGGAAAAGAAAAACTCGAGAGGAAGAACAAAATGTCGAAAATGAAGAGAATCCGATATTCTATTCTATTACGATGTAGAATTTTTTTAAAATAAAGCAGGAGGATTTAGTGTACCGTTTGTCAAAGCGAATAATGCAACGAAGCTGATGGTAACGTAAAGCAGTTCGAGTGTGATTTAGCTCATACATGTGGAATCCCATTTTAGAGTCACTGCTAGTCCCATTTTAGATACATAGTATTCCTAAAATGGGAAATAAAATTGGTTCAGAAAATATTTTTTTTTGTTAAAAGTTTAGAAGTTTTACTTACGTTATATTATTATTTGAACAAAGTTGAGTTTGAGTTGTCACATATTTAAATTGCAATGATGTCCTAAGCACAATACGTTTTTAAGAGCTCGTCATACCTTAAGTATCCCATTTTAGCCAACCTTCCCCTATTATTAGTGGTGTTATCGCCGGACCTTATTTCTTTGATGGCAACCTGAAATGGCAATTATCACATTTTTTTACAAAACTGCCCACCACAGTGTTTGAATTAGAGAATATCTCAACAATACGTTTCCTGACCGAGGGATTGGTAAACGGATCTCCATTATGAAACCCCATATATTAACCCCCTAGGTCACCTGACCTTACTTAATTCAATTTCTATTTATGGGGTTTAAAGGTCCAGTTTACCAAATTCCTCATACTATACGATATGAAAATAGAATAAGAAAATTAGTTTTCGTTGCATGTTATGAATTCTGTGTTTGTTAAATTTTAAGGGACTAAATAAATAACTGTTTTATTTTATTTTTTGAACGACTTAAATTTAAGGGAAATAAGGGGGGGCGGGGGGTTATCAATTTTAAGTGATTTTCTCTGTACAGCAAAACGAAAAAGGAAAAATTTTTAAACAGTTTTTATGAAGCTTAAAAATCCTAAAATGGATTTTCGAAATCTCTTCAAATGTATGTACCTACAAGGGGTGGAAAAATTTTTTTTTTAAATGGAACACCCTATATATCTTTAGATATAAAGATTCGTCGTAATAATAATATTCTCATTACAAAGATACAGGGTGATTCACGAGGAAAGGGACAAAATGTTATGGTAGATAGAGTTCACTTAGTTGAATTAGAAATGACTATTGAAAAAAGCCTGAGCCTTTTTTTTTATTGAACTACAGGGTGATTTATGAGTTTTGCCCAATACTTCTTAAGGTCATATCTTTTAAACTAAACACTAGAATCAGCTCGTATTGTGGGTATATGGTATACTATTAATTGTCAATTTACATGCATAATCAGAGACAGAAAATTCCAAGGCTGGTTCAACTAATTTTTATTTTTAGGGCTACCGTTTTCGGCCTACGAAGTTCTGCCAAGAGTACTTTTTCGAGTAATAACCTTAGTAGAATCATATTTATTTCACAAAAGTTCGCTAACAGTCAAGACCAATAATTTGGGGCCATTTAAAATGAAGATCCCCTATTAACTACGCCACTGGTGGAGAAATCAAATTTTTATAGTGGACAAAACATTTGCCATACTCGAAAATTTTTTTTTTATCTCCCTTAAACGAACAAATTTCATTTTTGGAGCGCAACTTCAAGGGGCTGTAGCTCCCTCAGTAGACATTTCCGGACCCATGTTTATTGAACTATTCTTCATATTTTGAGCTGAAATATATGAACGTTATTCCCGGACATCCTGTATATAAATGTTATATGATTATATTTCCCATTTTTAAATTATGGCTAAAAATGTTTTGAAAAGAGCATCTTTTGGTTCATTTATTAAAGAAGATATACAGTTTCTTCAGTAACACAACGTGATTTTATGGACAGTTCTTATATTGCATCAGAAAAACTGAAAGTATGGTTATTTTACAAATTGTCGTATTGTTGTGCAAATTATTTCGTTATCTTTTTACTTTTGAATAGAGCTTAATTCACAGTCGATATTTTGTTGGTGAAGGAAACTTCTTGTGACTCTTGTGAGAAATGTGAGCCGTAATGAATGTGTTCAGGCAGTTACGCTAATGAAGGATTGAGCTACGCCACCATAATTTTAAGATTGAATGTTTGTTACACAACAATATTTCAAATTATTCAACATTTTGGGAAGACAAATGACTGCAATAGACGCTGTGAACAAGGAAAACTTGGAATAACTGGGACAGTAGCGCAGCAGGTCTCGTTGAGTGATAGAATAGCTATGTTCAACTCCGACAAGTCATTATGTTGTGCTGGCAGTTGCAAGCAATGCATTTTTTAAATGTAAGTACCTAAAATAGGTTTACATAGTGTATTCATGTTTACGTCAGTTGATTACTACGACTTTTATTTAGTCATTGCGTACTCCAAATCTTAATCCAATTGAACATTTGTAGAGTATTCTTGGCAAACAATGTAGAAACTATTTACTCCCACTTGTTTCACTTAACGAAGTTGAAAACATTTTAAAAGAAATGTGGAAAGAAATAATTGAGAATAAATAAGATATTTAATTCTGAGATAGTCATCGTTATAGAGGTGTTAGAAGTAGAAGCGGAAATACGCAGTAAAACTGAATGTTAACTAAAAATCAGTGGCATTTCTGAGAAGTTAACCTGCCATACAAAATGAAGGCACCCTTATATCAGACAGATGCGAATGTCTTGTCGGAAATGCCGAAAGTTGGCCAAAATATGAAGGCTTTCAATATTTTTTGCAGAATTTCGTATACAGGGATTTTTGAGGTCGTCGATTCCAAATCCGAAATTAAATTTAAAAAAACAAAATGGCGAAAAATGGGTAAGAAGTCGCGAATAATTATTGAAACGGTTAGAGGTAGTTTATAAAGGGTGTCCCGATTTTAAACCGACAAACTTCGGATACAGAAAGTTCACATGAAATTATGACATACCCCTTCTAACATTTGTTCTCTATCGAGCCTCCTAACGGAGATACAGGGTGTTGAAAATTCAATTTATTTTTTGTTTTTCTATAATAACTTCCACAATATTAAAGATACTGAAACCAAACTTGGTACACATAGTTAGGTTGTGAAGGTCCATCTTTGCTATGGTGCGGTGTGGTCACGTCAACATAATTTTAAGGAAAAAAGTATGTGCACTAATTTTTTTCGCAATTCTGATAAGATTTTCATAATTTACGGTTAATTTTATAAAAAAACTTGCTCATGTAGAATTTTGACTGAGGCATTAGTTTTCGAGATATTTGCGTCTGAACAAAACGAAGCACCAAAAACACAATTATTTAATTAAGATAGCCCTTTCAAAATTATTTTTAATCTGATTTTCGAAGGGATATACTGAACTGAACTGTCAATTTAATGTTTTTAATGGTTTTCTTCTTTTGCAATGAGGCGTTTTTAAGGCCTTTTGCAAGTCAATATTATTTCTGTCAAAAGAAAAATTTGTTTGTTACGAAATTGCATAAACAAATTATCAACATCCAAATATCAAAAAAAATCAACACCCCGTATTTCCGTTAGGAATGGCTATAGAGGAATTTTAGAAGGGATATGTCGTGATTTCATCAGAACTATTCCCGACATGATAATTGTGTTTTTGGTGCATCGTTTTGTTCAGACGCAAATATCTCGAAAACTAATGCCTCAGTCAAAATTTTACATGAGCAAGTTTTTTTAGAAAACTAACCGTAAATTATGAAAATCTGATCAGAATTGCGAAAAAAATTATGTCGACGTGACCACACCGCACGCCACTGGCGCGCCTCAGTTTAACTCTGAACCATAGCAAAGATGGACCCTCACAACCTAATTATGTGTACCAAGTTTGGTTTCCCTATCTTTAATATTGTGGAAGTTATTAAAGAAAAACAAAAAATAAATTGAATTTTTCAACTCTATTTAACAAATTTTTTCAATATTAAAGTGGACATAATATCATTCATGACTTTAAATTTAAAAAAATCAAATATGACCGTGGAAAGGTCACTTCCAATCGATCCAATCCAACGTTCAACAATAAGATCCGCCTGTTAATCAAAGACCTTCCTTTTTACCAAATTTCGTCTAAATTGAAATTGCTTTCTAAAGTTGTATTAGGCAAACGACAATTTTTTTTTCGAAAAAGTCCAATTTTCTTTGACTTTTCAGAAATGACTTCATTACCTTTCTTGACTTTTTTAGTTAGTTGCTTGGTTGAACCATCTTTGAATGACGATTTTTATGAAAATTTTTAAATTCTAGTAACTACATCTCTGGTTGGCTGACAACTTCCTGCCTCCAGAGTTGTTTTTTGGTTTGAATATATTTTATTAGTGGAAATTTGATAAATATCGGAGAAAGAAATTAGGTACTTTTTTATGGTAAACGAATACTCAATTCGATTAGAAATGGTGTATCCAAATTTAATCAAAATCTAATAAAAATCCAACAATTAAAATATTTAAAACAAAATAAACTGTTTTAAACTAACCTTTTTTTTGTATAATGAATACGAGAAAAGATACGATGTGGCAGAGTAAAAATTTGAAAAGAGCAACTCAATATCTATAAAAATACCAAATATCCAAACTACCTCAAAACTTTCCAGGTTTGAGCACCAAATAACTATATTATCATTTTACTTTGAAAATCGAAATATTTTTAGTCAGATTTACAACAGTGCATAACTTAAGAATTAATCCAGTCCATAGATTTTACAAAGAATAAGAAACTGCTTTGCTACACATATAAAAAGTTAGTAAAATAACGAAATCGCATTAATGAATTTTAATTTGAAATTTGAGTGCTAAATACCGTGGTATTAATTTATTTAAGAAAATTTCCATTTTTAGATGTTTCGTCCGTCAGCTTCCATAGGTACCTACTCATGGTTTAGTTCCAGAGCATTCAGGGTATGCTATACCCTCTTCAAGTCTATATAATAATAATAATAATAATAATAATAAATCGACTTTATTACAAGAAAAATACAAGAAAAATAAAATTTCTATCCATAAAAAATTGTTTCAATTAACAAAAAAAAAATTTGCAGAGAAGCAATGAAACCACACTGCGGCGAAGTCTAGCTAAAAGCTACTCATACTCAACCACAATGAGACACATTAACAACTCCAAGTTATGAAAATAACAATAGTAACATTACGCTATAGAGTAACATGATGACGAAGATATAATAATAAACAAAAATATAAACAAAGATTTAATATAGGTAGGAATATATAATTTAAAAAAAAAACTTAAATTTGTTCAATAGCCGGGCACACAAACACACGAGCAAGTAAAACCAAAATAGTTGCACTATTGCTTGCTTAATAAACATATTTTGATTTTGTATTTAAACTTGTTAATATTAAAAGCTTTAAACTGATCAGGAATTAAATTATATGTAGTAATAGCATTGAAGATAAAACTTCTCCGAAACATTGCAGTCTGATGAAATGGCATAGTAAATTTATTTTTAAATCTAATATTTCTTCTATTGATAGTGGAACGTTTGATAAATTTACTTCTTAAAAACGAGGATGACTCGGGGTTAGTTACAATTTTATGAACAAAAGTGCTTAGATGATGAACTCTACGGTTATTCATATTAAGCCATTTACATTCCTTAATTTTATGGGAAATGCGATCATATTTCCTTAAGCCATATATGATGCGACAATATGAATTTTGAACTTTTTGAATGCGTCTTTTATCATTTTCATCAATGCAAAAACCAAAAACAACATCACAATAATTAAAGTGAGACAGAACAAGCGACTCACATAACATTCTTCTTAAATTAAAATTTAAAATGTGACGGCTCGCATAAATTAATTTTAGGGAAGAAAATGACTTTTGCATAAGATTTTTTATATGGCCCTTAAATCTCATATCAGAGTCAAATGCTACACCAAGACTTTTTGCGTTGCTAACAATCGGCAGCGATGTGCCATCTATATTAATGTTTAATATATTTTTTATAGCATTAACTTTATTTTTAGCACCAAACAACATCAAATTAGATTTACTAGAATTTAAATTTAAATTATGTTCGATTGACAAGGTCCTAATTTTATCGAGCTCAAGGTTGATGAGATCACCAGCAGTTGCAGTATTTTCAATAGCAAAATGTGAATATAGTACTGTGTCATCTGCATAAGCTTGAACTTTACAGTTAGAGATCGAGCATAAAATGTCAGCTGTATAGATTATAAATAACAAAGGACCCAAAATTGATCCTTGAGGGACACCTGAAAGAATATTTAAATTTGTCGAGAATGTGTTATTAACTGAAATTTTTTGTGAACGCCCATCTAGGTAAGATGAAATAATCGCAACTGAGGATTGATCAAAGCCATAAAATTTTAATTTAGCACATATAAGTTTATGATTTATGGTGTCAAAGGCCTTTGAGAAATCAAGTAGCACAAGTACACTAACCAAACCCTTATCAAATACTTCCAATAAATCATTAGTAACTACAGCTAGCGCAGTTGTTGTACTATACCCTTTTCTAAAGCCACATTGTGAATCAGGCAATAATTTATTCAGTATAAAATAATTATAAACTTGATCATATAATATCCTCTCAAATATTTTAGATATAGCAGGCAAAACACTAATTACTCTTAAATCCGATAATGCAGATGGGTCATTTTTCTTCGGCAATGGTTTGCCTACTGCAACTTTCCACATATGAGGAAAATATTTTTTTTCAATACAACAATTTATAATATGAGTAATAAACTTATCAATAAAAGGACTGCAATATTTTAACATAGAAGAGGAAATACCATCAATGCCAATCGCATCAGTTTTAATGTTATGCAAAATTGTATTCACTTCTTTTACTGAAGTAAGTGAAAAACTAAATGATATATTTAAATTTAATAAATTATCATTGTAATATTCAATTTTATTATCACAGTTATTATTAACACTTTGTACAAAAGATGCAAAATAATTATTAATTTCATTAGGATCTGCCAATTCTTCAGGAATATTAACTTCTTTATTGGAGCAAACATATCTATAACCCATCTCCAATCCACCCATAACATAATGTATATCTACTAAAAAAAACAATTCGTTTTACTACACCTATTCTGACAATTTAAAAAATCTAATCGAGATCTAACTCCTCCTGACAATAATGTAAATTAGTACATTTTCATTATATTAGTATCGTGGTAAATTATAACACCATAATTTCTATATCAAATATTTTAAGAGAGCCTTATCTCATTGAAATATGGCGTCAAAACGAGTAATATTCTTTTATTTGTTAAAACCTACAACTTGTAGCTCTCTACATGCACCCTCAGATATTTTTGGGTACTTTTTTAATATCTCCAAATGCTTTTAAATTCATAGAGACATTTAATTTTTAATTTAAAAGTTCCTAAGTTAACTATTCACATTTAAATAACGTTTCTCGTTCATAACCAACAAAATTTATCGCATGTGTTGAAATTTAAATAATATACATTTGCAACTGATAACATAACGTTAAATTATTCGACCCAGCTCCTTCGCCAGAACTTTAAATTTCTAAAAGAAAGCATTTCTTGTGGAGATTCAAAAGAATAATCAAAGCCATGTCGTATGGGATTTATATATTCAGAAATATGAAAAGTGACAGACAACTTTTGGTACTGAATAATATATACATTAATATATCAGGAATGCAAACAGAACGTAATATTTCAATAATGCGTCTATTCTTTGTATCCGGTGCATTCAGTGAATTAAATGCACAATATCTCATAAAACATGGTCATATTTCGCCACAATAAAATATAGGTTATTTTTCATCGCTTGCTTTTTGTATCTTAGAAATCAATATATTGCATTAAAATATTTGAAATGTATAAGCATGTTAAACAAACAATTTTAAAAATGTTAGTTACTGATTTAGGACGTCAATGCCTTTGAGTATTCAAGTAGAACAAAACACTAGATCCACTGGGCTGCTAATAGCTATATTTAAAATTCCGAATTGTTAGATTTGAGAGCATTGCAATGTTTTGCACAACACCACCTAGAATAATGATTCTAAAATAAACTATTGCAACATTAAAGTATACTGAGATATTTTATGTTTAAAGAGATTTAACAAAATTAATCTGCAAGCTAATGCCTAGACGAAATGAATAAACTCGGCACTTCCGACTTCGTTACGCCTTAAAAGTTTTAAGTTGATAAATGATCTTACGTTGTATTCCTTTGTGTCTAAACGTTTGAAACAGATTAATTGTTTGTTCATCTATCGATTTAAATTTTCGACAGCCAAGAATTTTCCATTCCGGGGCCAACTAACCAATTAATGATAGAAATGATTGATGATAAATTCCAGTAGTGCTAAAAAAACATAAATAAGTACGATGATAAACACAAATATGTAGAGCGTACATAATATTTTAAAAATTACTAGTTGGAAGCTACTTTTCCAGCCGATTCAACAATTCGAGTTATACATAAAGACAAGATTTTGTAAATAAAAAAAAATTGTAGGTCTTTGTTAGTATTTTTAATGTCCCCAACATTTCATATAAAAGTATATGCCCACGTTGCGGTGACCCATACGCATTTTTTGGCGACTGTTTTGCTGGCTTCACTAGCTAATTAATAATTCAAAACATTTTGAATTAAACTATTAAGTATGCTATATCAGTGTAATAAAATAAAAACCAAATCCACATATAGGGTGTGTCTAAAAAACAGGTTATATTCATATCTGAAAAAAAAATCGACATTAATTTGTTTTTTACTACTGCCAAATAAAAATTTAGTAAATACCCTGCAACTTTTGTATAAAACATTTTTTTTCTAATTTCTACAATAAACTCACAAATTGTGATTAAAATGTCTACCAAACAAAATGATAACACTATAGATTTGCGGAAACTCTTAAATAATTAATTATTAATTATTTTGATTATTCTAAAATTATCGTTTATGTAAAATACACATTATCTGTAAAGGAAGGATTCTATAACGTAATCTTGTTACAGTTAGTTAGAAGACGACGCAGTAACTTTTCAGATTCAGAGTTAACGTTCTGTATTGATGTTTCGACCTCTGTTGTACCTAAATAATAAATACGTTCCACGTT
This sequence comes from Rhagium mordax, assembly GCA_963680705.1. Lineage (NCBI taxonomy): Eukaryota > Metazoa > Arthropoda > Insecta > Coleoptera > Cerambycidae > Rhagium > Rhagium mordax. Next base: position 12,462,536 of record OY796659.1, on the reverse strand, counting down.
TAATAATAATCTCTGAACAAGGGTATTGATTTATTTGTTACCCCTCAAGTTCAATTAAATATTTCATCATAAGAAGAAACGGTCCTTTAGCTTTAAATATAAATATTTTGTTTAAATTTCTGATGTTTGGAACGTAACAGAGTCAAATATCTATTTTTAAAAATAATCACCTTGAACTGTTGACTTAAATATTAATAAGCCATTAGGAACGTATTTGCACCAAACTCTGTATCCATAGAAACGAGGGTGAAAATATACGACTTGTTATGAGCTGAACATTTTCAGAAAAATACTTTGTATCTTTATACAGTGACGAATTCCCATGTGAATGTTATACAGAGTGAATCTTAACTATACATAAATACGTTTAAATCATCTGGTTTTGATATTTGGTTTCAACCAAACGGTTGATTTATTAAGTTGGTATCACGTATAATTGTGTTTAACTTTTTAAAAACATGTGATGAACATAATTTTGAATTTACTGGTATCTAGATTAGCTCATTGGATAAATCATATTTGGGCTCTTTTGGTCTACGGTTTATTAACTTAGAATATAGGTACTTAATTTATTTGAACTACATATTTCTAAACTTATTAGTTTGGACGAAATATTACGTAGGTTCAAACGAATTTAAGACTCACTTTGTACGTATATTATTAAGTTTGTAAAATAAATACCGTAAGGTCTGACGATATTGTAAATTAGTTTAATTACAATAATTGCAAACGTACAATTTGTTTGCTGGTGAAACCAAATTTGTGATAATTTGCACATTAAATATCCTTTTGTTCAATTTTTATAGAACAGGGTTGAGGTCGAGGAAATGGAAATGCCCAACAATTCCTACACAAAGACTTAACTTTCTTAATCATTATGATTTTGAGGCGTAATTTATTTCGGAAATGGAATAATTAATACAAGTTAACAGGGACACTCAAACACAATCAAGTCAAAACTATGACCCATTTCGCTACGATCGGTGGGTGAGTTTGCTTTTATTATGGAATGGATATAGAGAGATAGGTACAGAGATACACTTTATTAATTATGTGTGCCAATTACAAAACTTTGATAAAATAGACTTGAAAATAGGTTCAGAATTAAAATACAATCACTTTAATGACCTACTGATAATTATTATTAATTTGAAGTTAAAAGTTTGTTTATCATCTAGATAAGCTATTTGAGTATAGGTGATGGTGTAAAATGGAAGGAACGTGAAAATATTAGTGCATATAAAATTGTCTCCTATATGATTGACTAACGAAATATTCGCCTTTAAAAGTAAGATAAAATTAACTTCTTTGTTTTGATATCATTTGAAAACATAGTTTGTAACAGTATAAATCAATGTTATACACCCACCCGATCTTTCATGTTAAATAGGTTGCATACCTAAGGCAAGATTAATAATCAGCTTTTCTTCTCGCGGCAAATTAGGCAGCTCATGTGGAAACAGGGTGTATATTTGGTTACCTACTCTTAGGTTGGGAAGGTTCTGGCAGCTTTGATTTGATTCGTCGACGAGGTGGCCTCGTGGAAAAAGCGAAATAAAATGGCCTCTTGAGACAGTGTAATGGTGACTTTTTAATTAATATTGCTGTATTTACATATTCGCTGTTGCCGTGGGATTTCTTGAAAGGTGCCCTTGTTGTGTTCGAATACTTTTTTACTCTTTAAAGAACTCAATAAACCTTTTGTGACGTGTCTGAAGCTGTCCAAACATTATAGTAACTTTCCCTTTTTTTGATTGTGTTTTGTTTGTTGTCAATAAAAATTCATTTTATTATTTTTAAGAAGTGATCCGTAAAATTATTTATTTGGGCAAACAACTTTGACATGTTATCTTTGTTGGGCTTATAATTTCCTCGATCAAAACATTTCAAATTTCCCTTGCACATTTCAAGACTACACATTTATGGTAGGTATATTTTTATTATTAGGTTCTTCGATGCATGTATGGACCTTGTCCACGTAAATAGTTCTTATATTTAATAAAAGCAAGTATTATTATTGCAATTATTTGCTACATTCAATGATTTTATTCTTCTATTGCGTTTGTGATGCTAATTGATGGTCACCGGTATCCACGTGCCAGCTTTTCAAAGCAGCACGCCGTACGCTCTAGATGAAACGACTGATTATACATTTAATAAGTGAACACGGTTCAGTAATTTTGGAGTGTGGTTTACTTATAACTTTTCAAGGAAATGCGGTAGTGCAATATTTGATTTTAATTAACTTATACGATTGTATTAAGACATGACTTGCTTGTGAGGTCTCTTCGCGGAAAACTTCGAATCCTGCAACTTCAAAGTAAATACTTTACAGTTTATAAATACAGACTGTTGTACCGAGAAGCAGCGCCATGTTTCCTCGTAGAAATAAAGAGAATACAAAATACCTACTTAACTTGCATATTGTAGCGGAAAAGTTTTGGGAAATAGACGAGTTGAAACGTTTCATTAATGCAGACATGTTCTTGGATCGGTTCTTGAGCTTATAACAGGGTTGGACCGATTTAAATCATTTAATTTAAATCATGATTTAAACTAGCTGATTTATACATAATAAGTTCGAAACCGGTCTATGTCTGGTGAGGAAAAAACAAACAATATTGGCTACCAATTAGGATTTGCAGGTGTAATCCAATGCAAATCGGTGAATTTGCTCGTTGAGTAGTTGTTTCCTGTAATTCTATTCAGCATGCAGTTTAGTACACCAGAGCCAGAGATCGCCGCCCTTAGTATCTACTTGACAGGTCACTATCTGTCACAAAGACTTCTTGATGTAACAGGTTGACAGGTTCGTCACCACTTCTGAGTTATACCCAGTTTTTAGTAATTGAATGGCTTTTTTCTGAACCGATTCATAGAACCAGAGAGATTCACTAAAATATATAAAGTTTTTTTTTTAAGTTAAACCCGAGTCGCACAAGATGGATCACAATTCTAGCTGGACAAAAGTGTTTCTGTCAGGAAATCGAATCGAAATGGAATACTGAGTATATGAACAATATGTCATGTATTTTAAACTACTGAAAGAAATTAAAACCCGATTATTAAATAAATAAAATTAAAAATAAATTCAGGTAAAACAAAGATAAAATAAAATATTCCCCACAAAACGAGAAACTTACATATGGCATACTGAATAGATAAATACAAGTTAAAAAAGGATATCATATTGGAGAATAATCTTACTAGATCAGCTGTAGAACACCTGTTGCTGCAATAGAGGTCAACGGGCCACACATAAATAAAGGGTCAGCTACGCTAAAATAAAACAAACGTAAACAAATTAAAAGCGTAAATAAAGTAAATGCATTGTAGAATGTTTCTTTTAAACAATCAACAGCTGTTATTTATATGCTTTGAGCAAAGTTTGAACGACTTTTAACACAACAGTTAAACTAAAATGCACTTTATTTCTGAAAAATTCTATAAAAATGTAAATAAATAGCGTAAGACTTACTTGCAAAAGCACCAGTCTAGTCTAATGACGAAACACAATGTAAATTAGATCTTAAGAAGTGATTGTGAAGTGAAATTCAAAAAGTTCAGTGATGCTTCGTCGAAGTCAACGGCAGGTCAAAATTTAATCTAATGCAATATCAACAAAGGCGTATCCACAGATTCGTCATGAAATAAGGATGCTGAAAATAACATAATTTCATAGAAAAAATTTGAATAAAGAAAAAATAGGCATAAATACAAACCATAAATGACAGATAGCAATCTAGAAATCCTTGAATTGCAAATTTTCTGCATGTTCCTTAGAAACGAAAACAATAGTTGAGTTGTTATTGTGTAGTGAATGCAGCAAACCCTCGTCCAGATCGCTCCTGAAAATATTCGTAAAATTACTGGAAAATATTGCACAAATACGAAAGAGCAACGGAAAATCAACTAAAAATCATCCAGAAATAAAGGTAATAATTATCCTAATTAGTAAGCACCCATGTGATTGGTCGAATTCCAAAATTGCATCCAAGGCCTATTTGGTTTAATCACATCCAGTAAACGGTGCAAGAAATTCTAGAATAATCTGCCATCATAACTGCACCACAAGTGTCAAAAACAGGACTGCCAATTTGAGAGCGGCTAAAACGACTCTGTAACCAGAGAGTGTAGAACTTACCCTAAATTTTTAAAACCCTTAATTTCTTTAATTTTGTAAACATCCAACAGGACACAGTCCCTGATTTAGATTAAGGAACGTTATTTCTTTTTGATCATCTGATATATGTAATAAACGTTATATTTTAAGCGACATCTATGTTTAATTGTATCAACCAAATCATTTCAATTCATCTCAGTTGCATATCAAGCAGACAGCTGTCTTAGCGATATCTATCTGTCGACTATTCAAGTGACATTCATTTTAAAAAGATCTCTAATTTTCCATAAAGTCCATACAAGTCTAATAAAATAAACTAGCACGAAATTCAAACAACCTTTATTTATGAATAGCATAACAGCAAATTTATAGGTAAGATATTTCTTCAATGGTAGAAAGGAACCCCCAATAGGCCCTGAAAAGAAAAAGACTGATTGTAGCAAACCTACAGTAAGTTTCACGTTAAATTTATCATAAAGTCGTACGCACTGTCGCTTATTAATAAAACACAGAAATAATTCAGGCCAGTAGCGGACTGATCGTACACCAAAAGGTCGTTAATTCAAAAATTATGTACAAGACTTAAAATATTTCTTTTGGAAAAACTATATACAACTACAATAGGCAAATTAAAATAAAACTTCTGAATTAAGTACTATTGCATGCATAAAAAATTAAAAATTAAATTTACCTTAAAATAAAAAATTAAAATTTAATAAACCCATAAAAATAAATATAAAATCCAATAATAGTACCCCTAAAGTCTCCATTACATAACAATAATATAGGCGCCCAACGTGGGGCCAGAAAGAAATAAAAAACCATCAAAAAAATCAATAAAATAAAATAATTATAATATACAAAAAAAAAATTCCCCAAAACATAACAAATTAAATAGTTCTCATTTTGTGTCGCTGGGTCAACTTTTGTTACTTTTTATTGCATTTTCCTATTTTGCGAAGCAATGTTGACAACTTATTTATTCTAGTAAAATTTTTGAAATCCACAAGTAGTTAACAATAAAATTGTAATTTCACTATTACATGTTCTTTCGCCGTTAATTAACCATTTTTTCAATTTTCAACAAATATTTGAAACAACCATTATTAGTGATCCAGTTGTAAAAACCACCCTGAAGGAGAAAACATGGGAAATCAAAAGAACAGGAAAAATTACAAAATTAAAGCAGATACTAAAATCCTCTACACATTCCATTACATTATAAAAACAGCAAGACAAATAATAGGAATCACTTTCGGAATTATGATTTTCTTCACTGTTAGTGTCTTCGCTGTTATTTTCTTCTTCGTCATGTTTTTCGGCAAAAAATCACCTTTTCCTTTCAGTTCCTTAAATAATACTTATTATAAGTACTTAAGTATACTTAATTTCTGTATAATGATATCCTTACTGACCAGAGACAAGAATTCGGTGTAGCAGGGGCTAGAATATGACTAATGTTATAGAACAATAATATACTACAAGTACCTATGCGATCCCTCCCAATAAGTGGACGGATATGCAAAATATCACAAAAATAATTAATTCAGTTTATTTACATTTTACGTCAGTAGAATGCAGGAAAACACATTTTTCTCCAATGTTAGCTTCGCGTATCCGGGCTATTAGAACACCCTGTGCACCCTATGGGAATTTTTATGAAGCATTTAAATGGTAATTTAGCAAACTTGAAGCATTATTTATGTGCAAATAAATGAAACATTAATACAACTAAGTGTAAATCTATGGTAACTGGAATAAAACACTAAAATAAATTAGATATTATAATTCTGTTACAAATGTTAGCGAACGAATTTTTATCCCAATTTAAAAATCTAAAATTTGTTATAAATTGTGCCCTTATTTTTCAGATCATGTTGTATCATATTAGAAAGAAAGTTCCGAAAAAAATTTAGATATTTTTTAACTAGACTGATAAAAAATTTAAAGAAGTGCGCGACATTCTTGTATTCTGTTAATTTATCAAAATTAAATGAGCTTTAAATTGAGAAAAATAAATGCTTAAGAAGAAGACGTAACAAATACATGCCAGTAGCAGCAATGCATGAAACTTTAAGGCTCAACAATATTAATGTATACATATAATATATGCTCAAAGTACGGCACTTGTGTATAAGTTGTAACATAAGCTTGTTCCTAGGTAAGCGGAGCTGTATTATATGTTTGGTTTCGAAACTGCATAATTATGAAACGAGGCGTATACAGGATTTATATTATTATATACAGTAAGGACGTAAAGTCAGTTCCCCCCCTTGCTAACTTTTTAATGAATTTTAATACATTGAAATAAATTTAATAAAGGTAACCAAATTCTAGACAAGTATGCATGAAAATACCTCTAATTTAACGGAGGACTCGGCCTTGTAGGTCGTTCTTGAAAAAAGCAATATGGTGGCCGGTCGCCATTTTGGAAAAAGGATCAATTGTTTTTCGTTCAAAAAGTTGCTTTACCGTCTGGGAAAATTACCTTAAATTTATTTCAATGTATCAAAATTCCTTAAAAAGTTAGCAGGGGGGCAACTGACTTTATGTCCTTATCATTTTTACATTGTTTTAAGAGAGGTAAGTGAAACTTACCTCCCTAAGGATAAAAAGTAGACCGATTTTGTAAGCTGTTTCGTAGCGTATTTTCGACTTGTCTGGCAGTAAGAAACAACTGGCAGCTTCTTCCATTTCACCATTAGCCATGTTAACGATTAACGACTAATAACACTAAAAATACTAAAGAAAATCTTTTCGAATTATTATCTACAAAATTCCGAGTCTCGGGGGCCCCCAAGAGCTAGAGGCATCCCCGCATCGCGGGCCCTACGGGCCCGTCCGCGACGCCACTGATAACACATGTTATTGGGGTACAGAGTTGGTTTCGGTCTCGTTTGTGCAAACTGTTTACGTGTTAATTGCTGTTATTGGTTCAAAATTAATCGTCAATATTTAGTAACAACTGAAGCCAGCCCTGACTCAATCTTGATATCTCTCAGACTAGACGGAGTGGCCTTTACATGTGCAACTCACAAACTTTGTGATGTGTATATGTACTTCAGTTTTGACATAGAACTGCCGAGGTGTCACTATGACGTTCGATATGGTGCTTAACACGGCTACCAATTTCTGTTGATATTGAAGAAATACCAATACAAAATGGGGTCTAGGGAAAATTAAACTTTGCCGCATCAAAAGACACGATTGATATCATAAAGAGATTTATTAATTTATAGACAGAGCAAACAGAAAAATACTACGAACTATTACAACAGCTGAAAGAAAAACAGTAATGATTAATGTAGAACGGATATATCTCTTAATAGCTAGTCGGTACTCTTCATTTAACCTTTACTTACTTTCTCGGGTTCCTATTGCCTAACTTAGACTTTTCAAGGGGCCGAAATCAAACGTCGAAATGGGAGAAATTACAGTAGACAAGCGTGGCGTCACATCTGATCGGCAGTCTAACCAAAAAAACTCATTTCTAATTTTTCCTATTTAAAAAACTACTAACTTACGTTTCAAATCGCATAAAAATTTGCAAAATAATAATATTCAAAGTAGGTATGTTTATATCAAGAGCTGGATTTTAGACTAGCAGGCTACTTATTACTATTATTATTTTAATTCCTACTATTATTAGTAGTCAGGATTAGAATTATATTAGCAGGCAACTAGTTTTACTATCAATAGTTTTTAATTTTAAACGTAGGCAACATACTTTTAGAAGGCGACATACTTTGGCCAGTGGATAATTATTGAAATAATTTACTGTAAGAAAATATCAGTTGAGTTCTAGTAATTTAGTAATTTTAGTTACATTTTATAAATATAATTTACCTCAACAAACTGCTTCCTCTAAGAAATGTTTTATTACTATTTAGATTATTTAACACGCGTTTTCTACTACAAAATTAAAAGTACCTAATTCCACTCGGTAACCTTTGCCAAAGTTTACTTATGAAAGTCAATGATATACTTCTAACCAAACATTTAAAACATATTAGTTTTGCCGTTTAAGACGATTTAATATGAAGAATTTGAATAATTTCGATTAAACAAGAACTTTAACAATTTACGAATTAGAAGAAAAATGAAGGTTCAGATCACGATTAAACAAAAAATTTGTTAAAAATTTTTTTTAAAATCCTTGGAATTTGGAATGACGTAACACAGAAGTTCTATTATATAATTTATTCTATTCTGCATCTTCATATTGCGTGATAGTTTAGTTAAAATAAAAAAAAAACTAAACTTTTCATGTCTCATTTTTCTCGTCTCCATGTCGTATGCATACATCATATTAAATAATCCGTAATTTTATTTACCATCACCCAGCACTAGTCAGCCACCTAACTTTGGAGCCAACCACCAGGAATCGCCTTGGTATCTCTTTGTGCCAGTCCCTTCCTGATTTTAAAACCCTAATTTAAGTTAATAATAAATGTTAGGGTCTCTGAATTGGGTCCTAAGTGCTTTGAAGGAAGAAGGTCCGTAATACTGAAGGATTTATTTAAGGATTAGTTATCACTACCTATTTTTTATGAGGTAACGCTTGCGGCATATATTTGCATATTTTTTGAGCCATAAGCACATTTCCGAAATCAAAACAACAAAGTTACGGCAGTACTTAATTATTGCTTACAATTTGTAATCTATAAACAAGAACATTAGGCGTTTTACGTGTAATGTAATTATTCGTAACGTCAAGCACAGGTAGGTAATTAATAATCGCAGATAGAAATTAGCAACCAAATCAGAATTTGTGCTCTTCTAAACAACTGAGATATGACTGCATGTGGTTAGTTATTGGACGTGATTTTTGGTTTATGGAATTATTACTTCTGCTTCACGTGTTTCCACCGATAAATTAAACTGATTCACTGCCAGGCGTTATTTGCAGACCCCATACAAGTGAATAATGCCAGTATCAAAATATTGATTCTTTGCCTTCCAGTTACTCCGTGGTAACAACATTAAAATGAATAATGTGCAACTTTTTCATATAAAAGTATTGTTTGAATATCAAAACTGCAAATAAATACATAATTAAATATAAGATTAAGGGTGAATTAATAGGTCCTTTTCTCACAAACTCTTTACTCAAAAACGGCTACCGGTTTCGTGGTATTTAATACTAAAGTATTACCACATCTTCAGGCAACAAGAGTTAAATACAAATAAGTAAAGGTTTGTCAATATTTAAAACTATAATAGACAGCCAAATGAAATGCATCACAATAAACAAATTTGTGGTGTTAATAAAAAAGACGTTTAAACAAATTAATCAATCAACGAAAATAGATTAATGAAATAACTTTGTTTTGCGAGATTAATCGTCCACCTGATGAGCTACTAATAGCGAAAGAATATGTACATCTTTTCGTGGACTTCGTTTTTTAATTGGGTGACCATAATGAATGAATTTTGTGGTGAGTTATTAAAAAAAAAATTTAATAATTTGTTTTTAGACGTTTTGAGTTTTATAATTTTTAATCCAATATTCATAATGTATTAAAGATAGTCCAATGAATTTAATAATAGCATGTTTAGAGATGAAACATCAATGTAAGTCTATCAATTTGGATATGTTTGTTATTATTATGCTTGTATAAAGCCTAAACAAAGTCATTTATAAATCTTACATAATGATTTTGATGCACCTGAAATAATTAACAAATTAAATTTTCACATTCCTCGATTAACTTCTCGTAATACCCAATGTTTCTACTTACCCACGATATATTAAAAATTCCCCTTTCTTTAATATTATTTATTTCAAGAAATTGTGTATCGATCCTGGTATTTTTAATTGAAGATTTTATGATATAAAGTATTAGTTTGATATTAAATAGCTGATGATAATTAAAATAAAATTCTCAAACTTCGTGCGATGAATTGCCTTTTTATTTTACTATATTAAATTGTGTCAATTAACTTATTTTACCAATTAATTATCTGTAATTCACATTCTTTCTTTATTTTTATTGCTAATATTTTGTTCATTTTTCTCTCTTTTTGTGATAATATCTTGTAATGTACCTAAATAATATATACCCTTTATTGCTGTTCTGTAATTGGTTATCTACCTGTTGAACAGTTTATGCAAGATAAATAAAAAAATATTGGTTAACTGAAAAATTGTTTTCAATAAAAGTTCCTTGATTTATCGTTTGCTATTTTTGATGGCTTCAATATGTTTTTATCTGTTATATGGCATTTCTGTTATTTTATGAATACAGGCTTTTAACATAAGATAGGATAAAATAACAGATAACATATTGTCATGTATTTTAAACTAATAAAGTAATAAAATTAAAAAAATAAATTCAGTTCAAACCAGGGTAAAATGAAATAATCCTCCTAATAAACCAATAGCGAGAAACTTATGTATGGTATACTCAATACTCATTAGATAAATACAAGTTAAAAAAAAAGGAATAATATCGAAGAACCATCTGATAAATCAGCTGTAGAACACCTGTTGAGGCGAGAGAGGTCAACGGGCCTTATGTAAACAAAGGGTCAGCTACGCTAAAAGAAACCAAAACATTGTGCTATGTTCCTTTAAAATAATCGATAACAGAACAGCTGTCATTTACATGCTTTAAACCGAGGTTGAACGATTGTCAACTACAATTAAACAAAGATGGACTTTATTTACGTAAATTTTTATTAAATTTGTAATTAGATAGCATAAGACTAACCTGTAGAACCTCCAGTCTAGTCAAATGACCAGACACAATGTAAATTAGATCCTAAGAAGTGAGTGCAGTGATCTTCGATACGGTTCTGTGATCCCTCGTACAAGTCAACGGCAGATCTAAAATTCACATCACGTAATACCAACACATGGGTATCCACGGATTCATCTTCAAATAAGGAAGCTAAAAATACCATAATTTCATAGCAAAATTATATAATAAAGTGGAAAAAGGCGAAAATACCAACCATCATGACAGTTGAAAATCTAGAAATCCATGGTTTGGCAAATTTTCTGCATGCTCCTTAGAAACGAAATAAAAAGAGAGTTGTTATTGGGTCGTAAAAGAAGCAAACCCACGTCCAGATCGCTCCTGAAATAAATATAGCAATATAAATTTTAAATTGGATAATTATATTCCCAGTACTTTTGAATGATGGTTCAAGGCCAAATACGATAAGGCACCAGAAAAAGAGCTTTAACTTACCAGGAATAAAAGTAAAATTTATCCTAAATAATAAGCAGCCACCTGATTGGTCGAAATCCGAATGGGCATCCAAGGCCTATTTAGTTTATGCAAATCCAGTAAATGGGGCACTAAATTGTAGAACAGCCAGCTACCACATCTGGACCACAAACCACAAGTGTTAAAACTTAAAACAGGTCTGCCAATACAAGTGTAAATAACGCGACATGGTAACTTTATTGTGCCGAGAGAACTCCGAACTGAAATTTGAAACCTTAACTTTATTAAATTTGTTATTATCCACAAGGACACTGTCCTATATTTGTTGTAGATTAAATTAGTTTAAGTTAGAGCAGGGACATAGTTTAAGAAACATTTTTGCTCTTAATTGTCTCATAAATATAATAAACCCGACTTGTTGAGTTCCATCTATGTTTAATTCAAGTAACTAAAGCATTAACATTCATCTCAGCTGAATGCCTAAATTACAGCAGAAACAGAGACATCTAGCTGTCTAATGACAAAGTAATATTTATCCTGATAAAGATCTCTATCTTTTCTAAGTCCTTATTAATCAAATAAGAAATAAAACTTGCACGAAATTTAAATAATCTTTATTCAAAACTTGTACAACAGCAGATTTATAGGTAAGATATTTCTTCGATGGTAAAAGGGAACCCCCAAAGGCCCTGAATGGTAAAAGAGTAATTATAGCTAACCTATAGTAAGTTTCACGTTAAATTATCTTAAAATCATACGCACTGTCGCTTATTGTTATAAACATTGGAAAATTCTGCCCAGTGGCGGATTGATTGTCTACTATAAAGTCGATAATTCCAAAACTATATACAAGAACTAAAAAACTTTCTTTTAAAAGACTATTTACAACTAAATTAGAAAAATAAATTTAAATTTCAAATCTTAATAACTTAACTACTAGTGCATGCATAATAATATATAAGTGAAATTAATATCTAGAACGTGCAAATATAATATACACATATATTAAAATTAAAACGTACCTTGAATCAATAAATTAAATTAAACTCAAAAATAAAATAAAAATCAAAAACTCTTAACATAACATATAAATTCGCACCACCGAACGCGGCCCCAAAAGAAAAGAAAAACTTCCCTAAATAAAAAAAAGGAAAAACATAAAAAAAATCCCTAAAATTCCCATATCATAACATTTTTATTGGCACCACTAACGTGGGGCCCGTGGGGCCCTAAAAGAAATAAAAAACTACAAAATAAAATTAAAAATTAGAAAAGATCATAACATAACAATATTATATAAACACTATTTTACTCAAACAAAACGAAAAATGATTATCCACATTAGTTCAAAATGTGCAAATGAATTTTGTTATTTATTTTGTGTGTATTTCACCCACAATTCGGGCTCTAGGTATTCTAATGTTTTAAGATGTTTCCTTATATACGTGACTTTTTATATGAGTTCATAAAATAGTTACGAAAGGTCAAACTAGAAAACTGAGTGAGTCTCTCTGTTGCTCCCCGAGAATTTCACTTAAATAATTCACAACAAAGTGAGCAGGTGCCACATCATTTCCGGCGTGACATTTTGAGTTAATATACACAGATAATTTTTAGTTGTCAAAGTTCCATCCATCATATGTGATCCAATAATATGATTATTGTTAATTCCCGGCCAAACATTCAGGTTCTGCGGTCATTAAGTGCAAACCTCGATCGTCCAGTGTGGATTATTTTGGACCCGATAACAGCTGTTCTGTTTATTGGATTTGTAACCAAAGGGAGGCTTTGTCAGAAATTAAGATTTATTTGCAAAATATTACTACTACACTTCTGAACATTTCCCAGACAATCTAAAAAATATCTGGATTTTAAAAAATAATCTTTACGCCTGTGACTTTACGTCAAAGGCACAGTTAGAGGTTTTGTTTTTTTTCTGACATAAAATGTAAATAAACTAAAATAAAAACAAAAATGTTCCTGAAACTTAATCTGTTTCTTTTTTCCCATGCTTGGAATCTTTTTGGTTTGTGTAATTCGTGAATAGACATATTAAATAAAAATCTTTTTAAAAACAAATTTGGTAATGGACACAGGACTTTTATCGGTTATCTTTTAGCTTTTTATTTTCCACTATTTTATATTTGCTGCAGTTATTTTTATGTAATGTGCAGTTAATAACGTTTTGGAACGTTGCTTTTAGTAAAAGGTACAAAAAATATTTTTATGTTTAAAATTCCGGTTTTACATTGATTTAATTGCTTCTGATAACTTCGATCCACCATTGTCCTATGCATATAATGTTCATCAGAGCGTGAATTATGGGAATGACGGGAAATAATTTTACATGCAAAAGTCACAAAAATATGGCAGAAGCCGCCTTCCGCTTAAAACAACATGAGAAATTATATTATTTATTTTAAATATTCAGCAATAAAAATTCAGAAAATTAATTCTACTGTCACGTTTTTGAAATAAAAAATAACTGAAACGGAATTTCCCTGCCTTTTACGTTTATGACCTACATTGGTACGAGGGATGTTTATAATGGTGCGGTAGTTATATACGTAATTTATTTGAAAACCTTATATTAAATTCGTCTTTCATATCGGATATTTTTTTATTTACGAAACTAAAATTTTCCTCACGTTTACGATGCACTCTTACGTTATATCGAAATATTGAGTAGTGCCGAAGTTCGATTTCCTTTTCTGATCACCCTGCATATTTTAACGTACCTACTATTAAATTGCCTCAAACATTCCAAAACGCACAGAAATTCGCTCAATTAAATGTACGATGGCGAAAGTTAATTTTCAAATTTGGTTTCGGTTTTCGAAAAGAACTTCAAGAAAATTAAAATTTTTCGGAAACTTAGTTTTTAGAGCCGGTATGCTACTGCAAATTACTTTCAAATAACGTAAGGATGATTTTTAGGGATATTATTTATTATTTTTGAATTTTTATTTTTGTAATTTAAGGTAAGTTTAAATTTAGATTTTTGCACGTTTTAGATATTAATTTTTCTTTTATATTTTAATGCATGCAATAGTAATTAAGTTTTTTAGTTTTGAAATTTAATTTTATTTTCTATAGAAATTGCAAATAGTTTGTTCAAAAGAAATATTTTTAAGTTCTTGTATATAGTTTTCGACCTTATGGAATATGACCAGTCCGCCTCTGGGCAGAATTATTTCAATGTTTCATTAATAAGCGACAGTGCGCATGATTTTATGATTATTTAACGTGAAACTTAATGCTATAATTACTCTTTTACCTTTCAGGGCCTATGGGGGTTCCTTTCTACCATCGAAGAAATATCTTACCTATAAATCTGCTGAATTGCCATTTTTAAATAAAGGTTATTTGAAATTCGTGTTAGTTTACTTTATTATATTTCTATCGACTTGGAATTATAGAAATCTTTATCAGAATGAACGTCACTCTACTGTTTGACACCTAGATGTCTCTGAGTCTGCTGTATTTTAGATGTCCAGCTGAGATGAATTTAAATGCTTTGGTTTTTACAATTAAACATAGATGGCACTCAAAATATAAGGTTTTATTGCAAACATCAGATAATTAAAAGCAAATAACGTCTCTTAATCTATATCCCTGCGCTAATTAAAACTAATTAAATCTACAACAGATTTAAGACAGTGTCCTTTTCGATATTAACAAAATTAATAAACTTAAGGTTTAAAATTTCAGTTCAGAGTAAGCTGCACTTTCGGGTTACCGAGTCATTTTAATTGCACTTGAATTGACAGACCTGTTTTAAGTTTTTGACACTTGTGGTCCAGATATGATGGCTGACTGTTCTGGAATTTATTGCACTGTTTACTGGATTTGTTTAAACCAAATAGTTTTGGATTTCAACCAATCAGGTGCCTGATCATTAATTAGGATAATTTTTACCTTTATTCCTGGTAAGTTGAAGCTACATTTCCGTTACTTTTTCGAATTTGGCCTAGACTCCTCATTGGAAACTCCTGGGAATGTAAATTTCCAATTCTGAATTTATTTCAGGAGCGATCTGGACCTGGGTTTGCTTCTTTCACTACCCAATAACAACTCTCTTTTTGTTTCGTTTCTAAGGAACATGCAGAAAATTTGCCAAACCGTGGATTTCTAGATTTTCAACTGTCATGATGGTTTGTATTTTTGCCTTTTTTTTACTTTATTATATAATTTTTCTATGAAATTATGTCATTTTCAGCTTCCTTATCCCCTGACGAATTTGTGGATATCCATTTGTTGATATTACGTGAGATAAATTTTTGCCCTGCCGTTCACTTCGATGAAACATCACTGAACCTTTCGAAGATCACTACACAACACTTCTTAGGATCTAATTTACATTGTGTCTAGTCATTTGACTAGACTGGAGATTTCACAGGTTAGTCTTACACTATTTAATTATAATTTTAAAAGAAATTTACAGAAATAAAGTCCATCTTTGTTTAACTGTTGTGTTGAAATTCGGGCAAACTTTGTTTAAAGCATGTAACTAACAGCTGTTCTGTTATTGATTATTTTAAAGAAACATAGTACAATGCATTTACTTTATTTACGCCTTTAATTTGTTTACGGTCGGTTTGTTTTAGCGTAACTGACCCTTTGTTTACGTATGGCTCGTTGACCTCTTTCGCATCAACATGTGTTCTACAGCTGATTTATCAATATGATGACATGATATCCTTTTTTTAAACTTTTTTTTATCTATTGAGTATACCATACGTAAGTTTCTCGTTATTTGTTTTATTAAGAGGATTATTTCATTTTACCCTGGTTTGATCTGAGTTTATTTTTAATTTTATTTATTTAAAAGTCGGGTTTTAATTTCTTTTATAGTTTAAAATACATGACAGTATGTATTAGGGATGCACTGGATCTGATTTTTACCGGATTGCTGGATGCAGTAATCCGGTCCGAAACCGCCGGATAAAATTCGGCCAGGCATGTCTCAGACGTGATATTATTTTGATTAATTGGATGCTGAAATTCCTACGTGCAAATTTTTATCTCAAAATTATTTGTGTTTGTATTATTTATAAACAAATGAAAAGGCGCCTATATTGTGGAGTGATCTGATGATTATTTAAAAAAAATGTGTGTTACCTATATACGAATAATTTTTTCTCACTTGTCTTTATTATTTGATGAACACGTAGCTGTATCATTATTGGACAGATTATCAAACGTCAAAAAAAATATGCTTTTTGAACTGAAATGTGATTTACAACATCCCGAACTCAAAGGTCGGATAAAAGTTTGTTTGCATGTCGACCCTTTTCGTTTGTTAAATGTGAAATGTATCTTTTATTGAAGTGGCGTCAACATAACCATGAGAGTTCGAATAATTTACTTCACAAATGTGTTTACCAGATTTAAAATAAAGCAGTAGATTTCTCCCTACCGAAATTGGAACATAAAACACACTTGTTGGATTGGTCTGTAAAAATTCTCCTGTTGAAAGTAAACTAGATTTTATCACGACCAATATGTTACTCATACTTTTATTTATATCAGCAAAATAAAATTTGAAACCGAAATTCCGCATGCTAAAACAAATATTGTGGACATTCTTCTACACGAAATAAGATAAAAATAATACTTTACCGATATAGAAAGAACAGGTCTTAGGGTCTTATGAAATATGTGATATAACTTCTAAGCAAGAAGGTAAACGAAAAGTTTTGTGTGAAAAAATGAATGTCCACAGCAGTTGTTCGAAGCAAAACGTTGTCTATTTAGTCAGCCAGTTTTATCAACCAAGCAGCCATAATAGATTGAAACATGAAATTCGGAAGAATAATTCGTAGAAACCTATACCATTGTTAAATTAATTTAAAATGGAACGAAATTCGACACAACAAAAATAAAACAACTTAAAAATTCATCACAATTTATTGGTCCACCGAGTACAATGTACAAATGATAGTTAATGCGTACTTAAGACTAAACCGCTAAACCATAAATGCCCCGACCTGTGACTCTCGCCCTCATCTTCCCTGATTATCCCAACTCGGCGTGGTCCCGCTCTCCGCATACCCCGCAGAGAGACCATCTCAAGAAGTAATACTTACATTCGGCCTTTCCTGACCCAAGAGTGTCCTCACCCTTCATACCTAAGGAAATTTGTATTAGAATCTCGAGATGTCCTCCGAGTCACTAATACAAAAATTTAAAAAAATTAAAAATTGCGAGGACACAGGTAACCTAAAATTCTAAATGGTATAAAACCACCACATAAAAGTGGCAATAAGTAATATCTCACAAACTATTGGCCAAAATCACTAATAACAAATTTAGCCGAAATATTAGAAAAAGTATTAAAAATATTAACTAATTTTGGACAAACAGTTTAGCTTACCGTTCGGTAAATAAAGGATTCGACTTCTTATCTGACTTTTAGAATGTATAAAGTTTTAGACGGATGAACTGCAGCACTATGTTTGGATCTTGCAAAAGCTCTCGACATTTGATCACTCACAGTTGTTTGCATGATATAGGCTTTAGAGGTGCAACATGTAATTTAATGAATAAATTCTGAACTTAATAAAGGAAGAGTAATACAATATGGAGTACCTCTAGGCACAGTTTTAAGACCAGTCTTATTCGCCATCTATTTTAATATCCTACTTGTACTCAACGTAATGTTATTAAGCTTTCACAATTTAAATATTTGCTTTTACAATATAGAAATTAACGAAGGTAGTGTAATAAATCATACTGCTAAAACTTAAATATCTCAGAAAACAATATTTAGCACCTAGATTATACTCTTCCTACGGCTCTAAAAAATATTATATGAATTTAAAAAAAGAGTCGAAGTTGTATAGGTATTCTAAGTGTACATCGGAATAATATAATAATAAAAACTGAAAATATACAGGGTGAATCAGAAATAATTACCGTAAATTAGTAGGAGAGAAAATGGCTATTTAACCTTTCTTAATATTTCGCAATGCTGTACCCGTCTACCAATTTACGGTACTTATTTCTGACTCACCCTGTATATTATATGAATGCTTCAATTTTAGTTTCAATATGCCCATTTATTTTTCTTAATGTTCTGTTTCAATCCAAGAATATTTTTGTAACTCTAGTTTTACTTAACCTCTCATTTATTTTAGGATGTAAAATTAGGTACTGTTATAATGAAGTGCAACTTGATAATAATAACGTTCCTGCAACTCCAATTAACTTGCCGAATTCCTGAAGCTAGCGTACAGCTTTGTAAATGTAAAGAATTATGTTGCCAAGATAAAATGAATTAATTAAAAGTAAATGAAAACGTTTGTAATTATTTTGTCTGTCAAAAAAGTATAACAAAAAGAAAAGAATATAATACAATAATAGCAATGATAAAACATAAAAATTTTCTTTCTGAAGCTAATAATTAAATTTACAGTTGAGCAGAATACATTAATGAGATTTTTTGTTGTTTTTTTTTTTTATTAGTAGAGACCTGATTAAAGTCATAATGTCAAACCAGAATGGGTTATAGGTGCTATGAACAGTATCATCGTTATGTAAACATTTTGCGCTATATGTACAGTGTTATCATTTTGTTTGGTACCTACACATTTTAATCAAAATTTATGAGTTTATAGTAAAAATTAGAAAAAATATTTTATACAAAAGTTGCTGGGTTTTTACTAAATTTTTATTTGGCAGTAATAAAAAAACTAATTTTTTCAGCTATTGACATAATCTATGACTTTTTAAATTGATCACCCTATATGATTTTATCCAGTTAGATTTGGTTTTTCTTCTGATTACACTGATATAGCATACTTGATAGTTTTATTCATAATGTCTTGAATTATTAATCAAAAACAAAAAGATTGTAGGTAATGCCATGTATTTTAAACTATAAAGGAAATTAAAACCCGATTATTAAATAAATTAAATTAAAAATAAACTCAGGTAGAACAAGGATAATGAAATAATCCTCTTAATAAAAAAATAACGAGAAAATTACGTATGGTAACTCAATAGAGAAATACAAGTTTTAAAAAAAGGATATCATGTCGGAGAACCATCTTCCTAAATCAGCTGTTGATGCAAAAGAGGTCAACGAGCCACACGGAAACAAAGGGTCAGCTACACTGAAACAAACCAAACGTAAACAAATTAAAAACGTAAATAAAGTAAACGCATTGTACTATGTTTCTTTAAAATAATCAACAACAGAACAGCTGTTAGTAACAAGCTTGAAACAAAGTTTGAACCACTTTCAACACAACAGTTAAACAAAGATGCATTTTATTTCTGTAAATTTCTTTTAAAATCCAAATAAATAGTGTAAGACTTACCTGTAAAACCTCCAGTCTAGTCAAATGACTAGACACAATGTAAATTAGATCATTTCATCTCACGTAATATCAACAAATGGGTATCCACAGATTCGTCATGAAATAAGGATGCTAAAAATAACATAATTTCATAGGAAAATTATATAATAAAGTTAAAAATGGCAAAAATACAAACCATAATGACAGATGGGAATCAAGAAGTCCTTGGCTTGGCAAATTTTCTGCATGTTCCTTAGAAACGAAAACAAAATTGGTATTGGGCTGTGAAAGGAGCAAACCCTCGTCCAGATCGCTCCTGAAATATGTTGATAAAATTAATAAATAAATTGAAAATTTAAGCACCCAGAACTTCCCAAGAGTGAGTCAAGGGAAAATACGAAAGAAAAAGTAACAGAAAAGCAACTCAATTTATAAGGAATTAAGGTAAAATTCATCCTCATTAATAAGCACCCAACTGATTGGTCGAATTCCAACATTGCATTCAAGGTCTATTTGGTTTAAACAAATCCAGTAAACGGTGCTAGAAATTTTAAAACAATCAGCCATCATATCTGCAACCACAGAATTCTGCACCACAACAAAGCAGGACTGCCAATTTCGCGCAGTTTTTGGAGTGCAGATTTTGAGTGCCATCTATGTTTAATTGTAATAACCAAAGCATTTAAATTCATCTCAGCTGGATATCTAAAACACAGCAGACTCAGAGACATCTAGCTGTCAAATAGTAGAGTGACATTCATTCTGATAAAGATCTCTAACTTTTCTAGTCCATAGAAATCTTAATAAATAAACTAGCACGAATTTCAAATAACCTTTATTTGAAAATAGCATAACAGCAGATTTATAGGTAAGATATTTCTTCGATGGTAGAAGGGAACCCCCAAAGGCCCTGAAAGGTAAAAGAGTAATTATAGCAAACCTGCAGTAAGTTTCACGTTAAATAATCATAAAATCATGCGCACTGTCGCTTATTAATAAAACATTAAAATAATTCCGCCCAGCCGGACTGATCGTATGCCATAAGCCCGATAATTCAAAAATTATATACCAGAACTTAAAAAATACTTGTTTTGAACAAACTATTTACAACTGCTATAGAAAATAATATTAAACTAAATATCTAAAATACTACAGCATGCATTAAAATATAAGAATTAATAACTAAACGTGCAAATTAAAAATAAAATTAAAATTTAAACTTACCTTAAGAACAAATTAAAATTAATTACAAAATAAAATTCAAAAATAAAAAATAACAAAATCCCTAAAAATCCCCATATCATAACATTTATATTGGCGCCCAACGTGGGGCCCAAAAGAAAGAAAAACAATAAAGCCAAACTTTTATAATATTGTCCAAAGTCTACAAACATAACAGTAAGTATTCCTACTAGAGTTTAAACAATTTGCGTTAGCAAAGAGGACCGTGGATGGAACAATAGAAACCGTGCCAATTTTTAAACAATTAAGTTATACTTTTCTCTCCTCTCTGTAATTATTTGTTAATAATATATTTTTTTGAATAGAATTAGCCATTAATTAAGTTCTGATCAAGACTAATACGCCAACATGTATACTTCAAGATTGTTGATTAAAGTCACCAATTGTTCCTAAAAGAAAAGCAAACATTATTCATTAACTTAGGGAAATTTATTTCTACAGAACTCTACCAAGGTCAAGGTATGAAATAAATTAGTAAATTAGTTACTTTGTGAACGAACCATTTTTGAAACAATTCCTGGCGGGTCGATTTTAATTTTGAATTACCCATCTTTTGATATATCCGTTGAATTCATGACGTCTATTTAAGAAATTAACTATTACTTTATTCTATACCTTAGCAAAATCGTCATATTTTCTCACTAAATATTAAAATTACTCATTAGGATTCAATGTCTCATTAGTATCTCGTAATCTTCTGAAGCAGAAATTAGTAATATAACAAATCATTTGTTTATAACTAGTGTCTACTTTTGATACATATTTCGGCAGATAGCTTTGAACAATTTACGTTGAAATTAATTAACTTAACACGTTAATTTTATTATAATAATATTCATTGTACGGGTTAGTACGTGTTGTTTAATTATTATTTTGGTGTATGTGTAGGTACGTAGCAAACAGGGTGGTCCAGTTTCAGCGGCGAAAAGTTCAGGAATTTGTAGAGTATATGAAAATAATTGGAGTGTTCTCTATAAACATAACTCGAAAATGTACCATAATTTAGATACAGGGTATTGAAGTTTCAGAAAAAATAGATTATAATTTAGTATTCAAGGGAAGATAAAAGCTACCCTTTTCAATAGCCTAAACCATAACAAAAAAAATTGCAATAAACGATTTCAAAGAAACTGCTCAAACTGCAATTCATGTCATTTATGTACTCTACTCATTCCTGAAGTTTCCGCTTCGGAAACTGGACCACCCTGTATACAGGGTGTTTCCTAAAGCCATGCCAATAATGCTTAGACTGGCCTCTGCGACAAAATACGAAGAAAAGCTTTTATGAACATAGGCTCATAAATGCTTCTTAAGGGAAATAGTTCTTCGAAAAGGTGCGCGGTTTTTCTGTCTTCTTACAAATTATCCGAACTATAGCGATGAAGCTATGAGATTTGGTACGCCAGTTACTTTTTATGAGAGCATTTATGCGCTTGTATTGGTTACCTTAAATTTAAACCAGAGGTGTTGTACTGATCGAGTGGGTTTCCCATTTTTTGAGCAAATTTTCTTACTTTTCTCTATTTCGTCATTTTGTGACCAAACTGGGATTACTTAATTAGGAAGCATTTACGGATTCATGTTAACAGGAATTTTTCTTCATATCTTGTCACAGATAATTGGCCCAAAGACTATTGACACGAATTTTGGAAACACTCTATACACAATTTGTTTAAAAACATCACAGAATAAATTCAGGAGCATATTTTTTACTCCAAAATAGGAAAAAAATTCAATGGAAATCCGATGTAAAAACAAATATTTTTTAATTTGGTCAAAAGAAAGGTTTTTGAACGATATCTGCGTAATTGGTTTTATACAGGACTTAGAGATTTAGAAAACATTACATTTTCTGTGCTTTATTATCAAATTACCAATAAAATATTCTAAGAGAAAATAGATACAACGCATATTGCATAATGCGATTTCTATAACGTTCTCACCCCAATGTTTTGGTTTGTCTTTGGAAGTAAAATAAAAATATTTAACGTAACAAATAATATTTTTTCCAAGGATTTCGACAAAAAAACAATTGAAAGTCAAATAAAAGTGGGAAAAACAAAAGGTTATTTCTTTAAATGGAACGACCTGTATATTTTTACAATTTTGAAAAAAGGTTTAAATTTTCTTTCCAAAAATATAATATAACATATATTTGCCTTCATATTTAGTAAAATATAATAAAAATTATTATTATTATTTTAATTATTATCAGTATTTTACTAAATATGGAGGTAAATATATGTTATGTTGTATTTTTGGAAAGAGAATTTAAAAATTTTTCAAAATTGTAAAAATATAAGTACCATTGCGCCATTGTTTGTTTCTCGAAAATCGAGCCCAGGACACCTAGGTCGGTTTTTTCTATCTCTCATACTTTCAGAGATACCCCCAAATCCCATCGAGTTTGGTCCAACCTGTAAAGCTGTACACGTGCAACATGATAAGACTTATATAACTGTACATAAAGTTACTCTTCATGTGGTAGTAGATGTTTAAATGATTGACAATTGGCAAAAAATCACAGTTGTGACAAAAGTAAAATAATAAATCACTGACGGCCAATGGAATTTTTATAATCGGATGTGGGCTTGTATTGTTATGCTTTATACTTATTTAGCAGCGTTTTTGTATTCGTGAAAAGAAAAAAATGTAGGTGTAGCCTACGGCAAAATATGTAAATGTGTATTTAATGTATTTTACTTTGCTAATAAAATAAAGATTTATTTGACGCTACGTCCTTGGAGCATTGGGTCCCTGTCCTGGCCTCTTACGTCACTTATACCCCCGGGTAGGCAGGGCCCTGCCTGTACCCGATCTTAAAGTTTATGTAGATTAATAGTTATTGTAGGGTTTAATAATAATAATAAAGGAGTTATGGAAATAAAAAAGCGTACTTTTATTTGAATAAATAACACTCTAAAGCTCTACATCAAATTTGAAAACAAAAGGCCATAAACTTCTGCAAATCTTCTCCACATAATCATCGTTCCCTCGCGATAATAAGCGACCCCACTGTATGTTGATAAATATATATATTTTATATCTCTTTTCTAACTTACGCATATTTTATTACAGGACTAAATGGTTTTCAAATCCATGGATAAAGGGAAGTTATTGTCATATTACTCCAGAATGTGACCATTCTGGCTCAGGGATAAATAGACTGGCGGAGCCCGTTTATGTGGAAGGTGTGCCAAGAATAATATTGGCTGGGGAAGCAGTTCACCCGTCTCACTACTCTACAACACATGGAGCATATGAGTCTGGCCAACTTCAAGCTGCTCTCCTTCATCGATATATCATGCAAGAACAAATTAATTCTTCCAGCAAATAACCAATTATATATTATATATATATACTTTTATAAATCTCTATTTCCTAAATAAATTATATCAGTACATGAACTTATTTAACTTATAGTAGAAAAAACAGTGGTTATTAAGTGAAAACAATCAGTTGCAGTTGCGATTGTAATTATTCTGGTAAGTAGTTCCAATTTTTTAATATGTTTTGTGACGTACTTCGGTTTTTAGGCAAGAAAATACCGAAGTGTCACTGTGGCACTCGACGCGGGGCGGCGGTGCTTTACTTGGGCGCCAGTTTCTGTTTACAGTGCAGAAACACCACTACTCAGGCAGCTACAGTGAAGAAACGGATATTCCAGTGGGTCGTTGGGAAAATTAGACTTCATTGCAGAATAAAAGGCACAGTTAATATCATGATTAGATTTATTCAGGATATATGTGAACAGGAACAAGATTAGCAAATACGGTTACTATTCTACAAGCTCTAATCTAATTACATAACTACATCTAGTAGGGCTTATTCCAAATACAGGGTTACGGTTACTACAGTTAGCAGGACTTGAAAGTTATTAACAATATATACAGTTACTTTAAAGCACAATCCAAAGCACAAACTAAGAGGCGGCAGTGCGAGTATCTAGCAAGATGGGCAGGCGGTTAACTAACGGTTACAGACTAACAGCAAAGCGATGAATGGATACCAGGATTAGCAGAAGCAAACACCAAAAGCATACAAATATTAAAACAGGCTATGTGCAGTGTACAGACTTGGCTTATTGCGCAGTATGGGCTAAACAAAGAAAATAGATTAGTGTTATTGTCAGACGGCTCTCCTCTAAGCTCGGGATTCCTGGTACTGAAAACAAGGTATGATTAATACGATGACAGGTTACGCTATGCGCGCCTACACTGTGTAGAGAGGAACTGTGTCACGTCCCTATCCAGCCCAGACGGATCGCTAGTCTGTTTTAGCTGAAAGAAAATAAAGATTACAAGCACGGAGGTTGAAACAGCGGTGGACTGAATACTGACACAGGTCCCACTATGCGCATCTACACTGTCTAGGGAGGAACTGCTTCACGTCCCTATCCAGCCCAGATGGATAGCTAGCCTAACTGCGCAAAGAAAATAATATGATTACTGGAACAGATGATGGACTGTTACAAACTAAAAAGAGACGGGAATTAATACTTTACAATAGCCAAGTTGCAACTTACATCTCCCGTCTAGTTACCTTACTTACTTATGCTTACTTAGGCACGTCTGGTCAGGAACAGCAGCGGACGGGTACTGAATGTAGTTCTGTCGGATTCGGAATATTAATGCTCTGTAAAATATCGGAGTAGTAGGGATGAACGCAAATAAGCAGCCCGTGAATAAATGCGTCACGGCGGGACTTTGTCGAAATTCGGGCTCTGGTTAACTTACTTTGGTGGGTACGTCTGCTTGGCTTCGATGGCAGCTCTCGACTCACTTCAGTTGCCCCGGATTCGAAATATTTATTAATCATCAGTAAAGTAGCGGAGTGGTAGGGATAAGCGTAATACAGCAGCGCAGCAAATAAATGGTTCACGGCGGGGCTCTGACGTAGGGCGGCTTGATTGCTGGAGCGCTGGATCGCCACGTCTACATTCGCTGGCTGTACCGGGGAAACTAAATTTGGTACGCTCTGCGATTGTTAGCTAGCAACTCTGACAGCGGGACAGACTTTGGCTTGCGCTGGCGTTTTATTTATTCGCCTGATTTACTTGTGCTTTATTAATTACGGATTTATTTATTATTTAATAATAACAGGACAGTTTATATTATAAATCAAAATAATTTGCTGGTTACAGTTGATAATAATATAAAAATGCGTAAAACAATAACTTAATTCTGTGTGGGGTGTATCGATTAATATTATATTTAAGAGGAACTAGTAACGAAAAAATCACTTCGTTACAGTTTTATAACTGATTTTCTGTATAATGGTAAATCCGAGTTTTCGACGTTGGCGCGCATGTGCGCGCGCCGTCTTCTTAAAAAACCACCCGAAATCACGGCAACTTTTAGTTTTTCACATATATCTTCTTTTCAATGCAAATTTTGGTTAAAGTAGTTTTAACAAATTTTAAATAATTTTTTCTGATTATTGGCCTTACAACCTAAGTGTTTTACTGGCTGGTGTTTATTTTATATATAAACTGGAAAACAATTTTAGTAAATTGTGAAGCTTATTTTTATAATTGTGAATGGGAAAAGGAAACTTTGACCAGGAAGACTTTTCTTGCCCAGGGGTCTTTCATGGCATTTAGCAAGACTGACATGAGTTTAACTAATTTTGTAAAGCACATAATTTACTACAACTTTTGTTGCAATTTGCAATTTTCTTCTATCTCTAACAGGTACCGAGATAAGTTGTAAAAATGCGTATACGTTTGCAAAAACAACTAAGTGGCCCAACTAGTTTAAACATTTCTTTATCAGTTTTTTGTGAAAAAAAATTTAACTCTGTAAGGGGCGGTTTGGGGGATTAAATTTGTGTAAAATATCTGCCAGCCAAAGTTAAGGTTTTTTGGTGCCTTGTGAACCATAAGTTGGCTTGGCAGATGGATTTTTTCAACTTTAACTACTTCTTGTGAAAATTTGAAGTTATGGTCCATTTTCGCCACTTTGATGGCAAATTGCACAAAAACCGACCTATAGGAATGTCTGCCACTACAGTACAGTACTGTATACGCCAAAACAAACAATTTGGTCCGGTAGGAAAATATATTTTTTTTCAATTACTGGTTCCCGCGCGCCGACCGGAAGTTTCGTCTGTCAGAGTAATTGGAGTATGTGACGTACATATACTAACTACCTATGCGGAAAGATATCGGTAATCGTTCGATTAAAAATCCCTATCTGCCCACCATACCAAAAATTTCCAAAGAGAAAAAACTTTGGTACTTGTATAGTGTCTTCGATTTCCTACATGTCAGATGGTACACCCTGTTCTGTTAGTGTTTTAATCTGATTTATTTAAGTTTAATTTGAGTTGTAAAAGCCGATGGTAAACAAGAACTAAATTAAATAATGTTTAAATAAGTAACCAAGTCGGTAGTAAAAATCCACAGCCCACTTGATAGTAAAGTGGGCTGTGTAAAAATCACTCGTTACTAAGGAGTGTTTAAACCTTAATCCGTGTCCGTTTGATCCAGTTCTATTTGCAATAAAGTTTAAAAATTGCGAGCAACCTATTTCCGTCTTCAGATATGACGTATAACTGTTGTAAGTTATGTGACGCGTTAGGGCTTGGTAGAGAACATATCTAGCGCAAGGTCTAAGTTCAAGCGGCCACCCCAGCGTGTAAAAAACACGAAGAAAGAACCAAATTCTCTGACACTTCGACCAAAGGATACGCCAGAGACAATTTGTAATAAATTCACCGGGAGCGGGCAATAGAGGATCTTAGATCTTTTTCCGTCGAGTTGTCAAGCTTATATCTTATCCGTCGAGTCGTGAATCGAATCTTATCCATCTAGCCGTCTAACCAGGACCAGACCGTTTCGCTGTCAAGCTACGCCGTCGCTGTAAATTCATTCCGAAATTACACATTGGTAAGAATACGCAATTTGTTCCTCGCCGTTTGTCTGTTTAGGCAGAGATATGAAGCGAATTATGCATTTATTTTGCTACCGCAGAATCTCACTATCTAATCAGAGTAGAGCTAGTGGAATCCGGATTTTGCAAAAGAATATAATTCGCCAATGAAATAAGCCTCTCGTTCGGAAGATAAAACGTCATTTGGGGTATCTTAACTTCGGTTGACAGTGAAACCCTAAACCTCTCATCCGGGAGATAGGGCCTCACTGGGACGCACCCGTACTTGTTACACTGTAAATAAGGGACGTAAATACCCATATAAAAGAGTTTTGCTTTGAGGCAATAGTATTCCGTAATATTGGCCATAACAACTCTGATGTAAGTAGCATAAACATATCTTTCGATTTCCGGAAGAGAAGACAAAAATCTAAAACTTCTTATCGTACCTTACCTCCGCGTTTTACAACCAACGACCGCAGTAGTATCAAAATCCGCGCCAAAACACCCGCTTTATACATATTAACTCCGCTTGTTGCCAGCTAGCGTTGTGTCACAATTGTATGTAAGTACATTGCATTGACTAATTGATATACATTATTTTCTTATCGCATTATCCGTAAATAAATATTTTGTATATTATTCTAAACTCTCTCAGTTGTTATTTACGTTGTGTAAAACTAATTTGACCAGTATGGGAAATTGTCCAGCCCGATAAAAACGACAATCACCCCCCAGATTCCTGTATACTTCCGTTTCTTCACTGCAGACTACCCTAACCTAGCCAAGAGAGAAAGTGCTGTTTCTTGCACTTTAAGATAAGGAACTGGCGCCCGAGATTCCGTTTTAAAAAGTGTTACAAAGCTGGCAGGTACTGCTTGTAGGTAGTAACTTGCAAACAGCCTCAGCAAGGTAAAAAAGAGCGTCACAGTTTTATAGGATCACGTAACATCACAAAAAAAACGTTTTCATATATAAATTTTAATCGCACACAAAAAAGTGTCATATGAAAGTTTTTCGTGAATTACAAGTTTCATGATAATTGTTTTTACGATAAGAGTTTTTTTCACCCCTATTTTACTTCTCCCAGGCCAAAAATCGTAAATATGAATTATACGAAAATAAGTAAAATAACCAAATTTGTAGAGAATTTCAAACAAAATATTTTAAAACCCGAAACTTAAACTTTTTTTAATAAGGCGGCATTCCCAATAGCCTTGTGCATCATCCACCAACTTACATACATTCACTATATACCCTCCTACAAATCCCCACAACAAAAACAAATCCGTGTAAACTTTTCACATGCAACAATATTGAACTAAACTACAGCTAAGTATCCCAAAAGGCGAATAGACAACTGATTAACAGATCCACTATATGGCTTTGTATTTAATGACATGTATTAATCAGCTTGTTTACTGATATAGTTACATAATTTAATAATGCATGTCATTGCACTAATTGAATAGCGAGTGAACGTTTTGATGATAATTTGATAATTTTATGTATGCCAAGGAATTTTAAATACACCCCCTGCCCTCTCAATCACACCCGATACTGTTAGAATTTGAAAAATATTTGTCCTGTTATTATATCATAAAAGGAGAATACATAAAAATTTTGAAAATTTTAACCATCTCCAACATAATTATGTATGTTTGACTTTACAATTGCAATTCAAACTGTTTTGGTAAGTGAGCACAGGTATGATGCCTTAGAGAGATGTTCAATAGTCTGGCTTAACAATATTGGTATTTTCACGGGAAATGTTGGGCTCACTGAAAATATCGCAAACTTAGTTATGTGTTCATGCGACAGGGTTATCTTTTGTCAATAACTATTTTTCCGACACAAGTCTATGATTCACAAAGGAAAATAGAAATTGCTTTCTATCAGTATTTCACTTCAATAGCCTTGTTTCCAGGCGTGAGAGATTAAAGTTGGTATTTATTTGAGCACATCCTCCAACTTGAAAGATCTGCTATGTTATATAGTTGACCTAGTATTCGGGAAGCACCTTTCATAACAAGAACGGATATATATGTGTTTCCACATATGAAAATATAACTTCAGGGTTTTGTTTTATTTTGAGGATACATAATCCTCCTTATTTCTATTGGAATTATGTTTACACTGAAGTGTTATTGTAACTTGAAATAAAATAATTCAAATATATGCAATTAATTTTTACCCTTGATAAAATTGTTTTGCCTAATTAATATGTAAATTGCGTTGCAGTAAAACAAATAACTTTAACTTTTTGAACCAATAACCACTGTTATTATTATTCATAACTTTCCATATTTTCCATTATGTACAATAAATATAAAAAAAGGAATCTACACAATGCCTATTTATATACCAATACCTTGAGTGGGTAGCCGATGTGGACATGTAGTCCGTGCGTTTCAACCTGAAACATACATTTCGATGACATCATTTCATATTATTGATAAATCTATGTTTTATATAATAAAACGCGTAACTGAGGAAACGATGTTTCTTTTTCATATAGTTCGTATGATTTAAAAACAACTCGTAGGAAAATAACAATAAACGTAAAAAACATTCAATATTTTATAAGCGTTTTGATTCTTTCTACATAAAATTAATTGATTTTAAATAATAGAAAAATGTTACTCGTATGTCATTTTAAGAAGAAAATGAAAGTGATAAAATATTCTCTTTAAGAAGAAACTATTTAATAAATTCGAGAGATAGAAATCGTCGATGACGATGAGGAGTATAATGATTATTAATATTTAATATTGCAATATTTTGATAATTATTTCTTTATTATTTGGAAATTAAGAAAAAGAAAAATAAAATTTTTATTGTTGAATAATTAATTCGTGCTAAAATTTCCATAAAATACATTATTTCGAAAGTTATTTACAAAATATGCTGTCTTGTCCACATTACCTGATTATTTTAATAAATTTAAAATTGATGTTTTTGTTTTACTACATACACAAAACACTTTATGAAAACATAAAAATAAAAATGACAATTTAGTTAGCTAAATAATTATATGAGGTTTTAATTAATTTTATTTTTTTGAAAATATACTAATGATACAAAAAGAAAATAATGAAGTAATAATGCCAAATATGCTAGTTATGTTTTGAGATCAGACACTGGAAGAAAAACAAATAACCTTTATGAATCTAACCATATTTTAAAGTAAAGTTGAGGGGTTCTATCTACTTGTAAAATTTCAGGACAAACATTCAATTTTATTCCAGTTTCGACGGTACAACAATTTCAATTAATTAGATGTAAATTTATTTGAGTGATATTTTTCCTTTGTGAGTTATTCACGTAATATATTAGAGGAAAATCAAAATGAAAATAACTTGCGTGCTCCAGAAATAATTTCTATCCCTGTCTCATGATGTTTGTTTAACAAACCATTCGGATCGGGAGTGTGATAGTCGATGATTTATTCTTAAATACAGGTGACTTCTTTGGTCAAAATTAACTCGATGAGATGTAGTAAATGATTGGGCCATTTTTCGAACTGGTTGTAAAATTATATGTTGCGACACGTTAAAGGTTCATACTATACGATAAACTGAAAGTTTAAAACACTTTTTACCTAACATAAAATCCTAACATTTTCCGAGGATTACTTCGGTGACTTATGAGGCGGTTAAGAAAAATATTTTTAAGTAACATGTTTCTGTTAGAGATGCCAATTCTTACACAAGCATTAATACATCGTTTGGTCAAAAAATAATTACGTCTAAGCTGAGCAATTATTTAAAAGTTCAGTTTCAGTTCAATTATTTGAATCCGACGACAGTCGAAATTATTTTCCGGGCCTCACCTCTCTTTACAAATACACTTAACTGAATGCTTTGAAATGCATGTAGAAGTATTATTGCAATATTTTGTTATAGGAAGCTGAAGTGTTGGAATTTTAAAATTGTCAAGCTCTCTACTTGCTTCGCGAGAAAGTACAATAAAGCGGATCAACTCTTTGTACAGCTCCAGTTGTTAAAAGCAACGTGACTATATTCTCAGATATATACGTGTTTAGATTAGACTGGCTCCTATTTACCCCGAAACAATTAATCAGAAAAATGTGTCGATGCATGAAAATTTTATTTCCTTCATTTTATAAAATAATAATGTGTAATTGAAGTAATTGCATTTCTGGGGATAAAAAGTGAAATTATAAGTAGTAGTAGGCTGATATTAAAACAAATGAGTATTTTAAATGTCAGTTTTCTTAAAATGTTTTCTTGGCCGCCTTTGAAGTTATCAAAGTAACCCTGGAAAATCTTAGAATTTCAACTTGTAACGATTTAAGTTGGAATTCGTTACAGCAGGTTATAGTTTCTATTTTGCATATTAACATATGACTCCTCACAACTGAATAACCCTGTATTCGCATTTGATCGGTATGTGGTAGAAAAAATACAACAAAAACGCCACAGAGGATGACCGTTGTGAACGAGGCTCGTCCCGGGCTAGAGAGAGCGTCTTTTGCCTTTCAAATTTTACCTAGGTAAGTCATACATTTCTTGTAGTCGCTTAAATATCGCTATTCATAAAATTTGCTTATTCATTATTGCTTCAGCTTTAGTGTGCTATAGTAAAAAAAATAATTTGTCAAAATAATTACCGTATTTCGTATTATTTCCATATTTTGGATTATTTTCAGATAATTACCTAGTAGCACTGTTTTTTAAGCACGTGGATGGGTATTCCCATTTCCGTTTTACCGTATCTTGTCTAAAGTAGACTTTTTCGTGGTTCAATTATTGTTAATTGACACGTTATACAATATTTAAATTGTATAAATTATCGCTGTAAGTGAAACTTGCAGATTATCGTTATTTCGTACATAGAACAATTTCTGTGTGGATTTTTATCGTTATTAGGTTCAACTGTGGTTCATATAAGCTGGAAAAAGGAAAACTACACTGGTTTTGGATAGTGAAGGAAGTCCACTTGAGACTTAAGGTTTTTGCCGAATTTATTTACTGTCCAGTGTTACAGATTTCTGTCCAGGAGCTTCCAAAGCATACGGGGTAAGTGATCTATAGTATTTTTTTTCTTCTCTTTGAATTAATCAATTTGTAGTACATTTAATCACTTGCTTCGGATGTGACAGAAGTCCGATTTTCTGGTTTCCTTTTTTTCATCATATCCACGCTATCACAGTTCTATATCGATTTTATTATTGACAAATTATTATTATTAGTTTATTCCTTAATTTTCGTGTAAGTTACAAGAGTGTAGATTTACCTTGGTTTTACGTATTTCCTGCCATTTTGAATTAGGCATAAGTTCAATCATTTTTGTCCGTCGGAAAGAGAAAGACATTATCGGTATTTCATATATTAATTTTTGCTATTTTTACCGTTAAAATATTAGTAAAATATTAACTTGAAATCTTTATGTGTGCTAAAATTTCGAATTTATTTCAATATTGTGATTATTGTTACCAATTATTTTGTTATTAATATTAAATATCTGAATCTTTAGAGTTATTACTTCATTAGCGTTTCTAAGTTTAAATTGTCCCGTACAAATCTGACATTAAATTATGGTCCTTTAAAAATTACAGTCTCCTCATGGTTTTCAACCTATAGGACAAATTCAAACAAGTTAGGTTATTTGTTAACGAACTGATAGTGAAGTTTTGCAACCTTACTAAATTCTTGTGTTCGAATTTTAGTATTATTTTGTTAATAATTCAATTTTTTTAGTATTTTTATGTAAATTTGGTAATTTTACAAATTCTAATATCTTGTCTCATTTTGACAATTTTTCTCTATTATAATATTAAGAAATATTAATTTTGTGAATTTTATCTAGTAATTTAACTATATTGCCGGAACTTTGTTATTTTTTCATCTACCACTAGTTGAAATAATTTTCAACCTAGTTTAATTTCTCTATTTCCTTTTCTCAACTGTTCTGTTTTTATTTCATGACATCTGGCTTTCTGGAAATTTGACTCACTGGAAATCGATACTGAGTTAACAACATCAGAAGTAAGGAGATATTGGGTGTTCCCGAAAAGTAATAAATTTGGTTGGAACCTGGACACTCTGGATTGAGCAAGAGTGTGGAGACAGGATCTCGCAACCTTTTCATCAACCTCGAGTACTCGCAGGATTCATCGATACCAAGAGAACCCCTTCCGTCTCACTTCATTCCGTTGAGTAAGTCTTTCCCAAAGAAACAGACAGACAGAGAAATTAATTAATTGTAATTTTATTCCTATTTTTTTTTGTTCATATTTGCAATATTTGCCTCATATGTATTCATTTTTGTGTGTACAGAATTTGTAAAATTAAACTTGTTAAAATCAAAGCTTTCCTTTCGAATTTATGTGTAGTAAATACCTAATTGTGTTCTCCATAAACTTTTGTGTATTTAGTTATAAATACTCTGGCGCCCATATCATATCATATCAATATAATTTCAGTACTCAAAAACAAGGCTTCACCGAATTCACTACCATGCTGTAGCTAGCTGGAGCTAATTGGTTGGCTACGCTTGGAATTGGGCCAATTCAATTCGCAAGTTTCGCTGCAGAATACGCGATAAAGAAATGTTTTCAATGATTTTTCGTGAAGCTGTTCAGACATTCTTAAATTTGGCAAGTTGTAACAATTCGTCACTAAGAGTTGATTCAAAATCTTCTGGGTAAGATTTGACAAGATTTTCAGATTTTGCATTAACTCTTCAGGTACTATTGTTGCAAGCTCATTCAAAAATCCAAATCTTTCGCAAACAACTTCATATGCTGAGATTCGTTGTGGCGTAATGGCGTGTTCATGAAGTCCACAAGGGGGGAGAAAAGTTTCAATGCGGAATTTATCTTTTAGTGACAGCTGGACAGCAAGTATTTTTCCGTAATCAAGTGGCTGTAGTCGTACGTTCGAGTTCTTGATTCTAGAATTTGTGCCATTATGTTCAGTTTTTGCCAATTTCTTTCCCTTATTAGTACGTGTCGAAAGAATTTCTTTTTGATTCGACGGAAGATTTCAAATACTTTAGTAATTTAACATCACTACTGAGTACCATTGTAGGACTTTACAAATATTTACTGGTTGCATCGAATTAATCTTATTAGTAAAATTGTATTTTAGCAATAAAAAATAAAATTAAATAGAAATTGAAATATACGGGGTATGCAAAAAAATGTGTTTTTTAAGGGAAATGCTCAATATAGTTTTGAATTGATCAAGTGATTTCAAAAATGTATAATAGTTGTATGTTTTATCCAATAACAAAGAAGTTGTTTATAAAATACTGCGAATAATTATAGTTCAGTTTAAATTTCAAAAATTAAATTACGCATATCAATGATGGCCATGAAATCAATCTTCGTTCAAAAATTACTCATTATATTATACGACAATTGAAATAATATACTACAATAATATCGTGTTTCATTTGGGAAACACACATTTTTAGGACACCTCGTATATTTTTAGTTTCTATTTAATTTTCAATCTAGTTATATCTAGTGAAAAAATTACGGAATCTACAGGTTTTCATTATTTTGAAATATCCCAGTAATTAAGGAAATAAAGGGAGGTAGAAGTTACGTGGATCACCCTGTAAGGTAGTTGACCCGATTAAAGCCCAGTGCTCTATAAGGCCCACATTCAAAAACTTGTACTCGAAACTGTAACAGAAATCTATTAAGTAGGTTATTAACACCATAGTGAGTTGACAAACCAATGTGTAGATGGGGATCCCACACAAACCTGCCTAATCTCAGTTATGGCGTAATTCATTCTAATGTGAAGTCAGGAGCCAAGCTTTTAAAACTTTATTCAAAGTAAATCACTAAATCAGCGCTATTTGATATAAAGTTGTCCTAATTTGTATTCAGCTGTAACGTGTGATTTGCTAGGTATGTTATCTTTCTTATTATTACTGCAAACTCGAATATTTTTGACTTAGATTTTAATAAACTGCCATTAAAATGCATTAACGGGCCTTAATAAAATCACTTGCCTAAAATAAGGCCCACTGCAGGGTTTTTAAAAAATATTTTTTTTTGCCATTTGAGTTTATTTTACATTGTTACTATGTATACATTAAATAGACACTATAATATCCTTTTAATATTCCATATTTGTTTTGCTTTTATTAATCTCAATTTGATGTTTTCATTATAAATAATAATGGTGGGCCTTATTCGGGTCAACTACCTTACATCTACTAAATTTTATTTTCTCTATTCCGTAAAATCTTATACTTTTTCAAGGTAAATAAAGTATTTTAAATATTGATAACACATCAATAAATGATACGCATATGTCTTTGCTATCGCATAATACGCTTCTCGTAAAAAACAAGCAGCAAAACAATATCAGATATAGGAAACTGTATGTGTCGAATCGTGACAGGTATATTGACGAGAAGAGCGCATAAAATATCTACATTACTGAGTACTTGTGTAATACATAAAGTGAAAATTAATTCTTGATGACGACAGTGTCTCCGGAGTGCTACATAGGTAATAAATCACGACCAGACCCAATACGAAGTGCCCTGTCTTCCATCGTATCAACGATTATTTATCATCATCGTTAATGTAAGAATTCGTCTAATAAATTACATAATTTTCACACCTAAAGCAATTCCCCTTTTGTGAGTTTTTTCTATTTGTTTACTTACAAGCAATTACTTAGTAAGTATAGTCATTTTCAGTTGTTTTAACGCTTCCTTTGTGATACTCGTACGAGTCTAGTATTGACATTATCGGTATATACAGCAATTCTCAACATTGTATCACATAAAATGGCTTCCATTTTAGACGTTTGCCTATGATGACGTTGCAGTTAATATTGAATCCATCGATCCGATAACTTTCAATAAGTTCTAAAAATTCATAGTCTCCATCTTCAGATTTCGGACTAAAAGAATTGTTGACTACAACGCACTTCAAATATTCAATTTTTCTCTAGTATGCATAAGTCTCTGTCTGCCTACCTGGAAACTGTGGTATGCGGAATTATCTATTACCACTACCTACCAAGGATTCAACAAGATTTGGTTTATTCGTAGACAAGGTTTTGGGTTCTCTTTCGCGTTGAATATTTTGGAATTTCGTCGTTTTTGATCATTTTGTCTGAAGCTTCACGAGAAAACAACGACAAGATAGTTAAAACGTCAAGAATCCAAATTGTTCAAGAAAGGGAATCTGAAAACTCTTCTACAAATCATCAAATCTGTGAAAGCCTTAGTTAGAACCAACACTTGATTTAGTACTCTATAAATTTTTTAAAATAATTTTGATCTACTGAAACATGGTGGTCCGGCAACTTAGTAGATGGGTAATAAAATTAGTGTTTCACCGAGATCGAGAAGTTGTCATTTCTTGTCTCGATTTTCAAGAGTCTTGATTTTCGAGACAAGAAACGTATTGCTTCTTGTCTTGACCGATTCTCGTTGATCAATTTCTTGTCTTGATATCGAGAGTCTCGATAATTCTTGGTCTCGATAAACACTAGCTTCTTCATAGCATACGTGCTTCGTGTAATATCGGCCGCTGTCGAATATCGAGTGCTGTTATTAACACAGGCTAAATAGAATCAGTCATTTCACTGAGCGTCGGAACCCTTTGATGTAGTGTCTCTAAATTTAAGTTTGTATAATAGTTGCGCAGATTCCCCTTTAAGACCACCCTCATATGGTGTTCGTTTGTCTCATACCATTTACGTTCGTTTGTCTTCTGATATACGTGATTGAAATTAGATCACGAAATCTTTCGCTTTTGCTTTTTATTTACCTTTTTAATTACATGTGGTGTTATTTATTATTTATTTTCTATAAATATTAGTGGTACCTATTTGTAAATTATTTTTCTAAGTGCCGCCATATTGAATTTTTATAAATTTGTTTTCTTATGATTTCAACAAGTATAACACCTTTTATAGCTTATGATTACCTAAACAAGTAAGTTTTTTTTGCAAAAACATACAAATTCATATTATTCATGGATTTATATAATGGTATATTTGCATTTTTAGTCAAATTCGTCATTGTACCATATCAACATGTACACTTATTTGTTAATTTATTACTTTTTGAACTTTAACAATTACAAAACCCCTCACTATCAATAAATTCTTTTTGTACTGTATTTAATATATACATGTATACATTGATAAAATTTAAACATTTAAATTTTTTATTTACAAGTTCATGTTTCAACATTATGTAATATAATTAAATAGGTACATTTGCAAATTGTCTCTACTACTATTCTTACGACATAAAACACAACATTTTATTCCCCGCCCAGACATCTTGAATTATTATTTTACAAATTCGCAGTAACAGTTTTTATAAAAACACTAAATATAATTTAATTATTAAATAAAGCAAATAAAACAGTCTGTAACATGCACAATATTACATATAAACGTAGTATTATTGAAGTAAGTTTTAACACTTTTAACAATTACAACACTACATGTGAACGTAGTAAAACTGCGTCGAAAACGAATTTACGGTTCATTTTACCCCACGAGTTGATCATGCGCAGTGTAATTTTGTGGAGACTAGTGAAATAACTGATTCTTTCTAATCAGTAAACACCGCTGGGACTGGCCTTGGACAGTGTGTATCCACCTGAGACTGTCCGCCTCATTGTTTTTTACTGAAATCAGCTGGAATTATTACGTATTTGTTTCGTTCCTTTAAAAATGGATGAAGAAAACAATTACGATCCGGAAGCTAGCGTCGGCGACCCTTTTAGTGATAGTGGAAGTGCGTATGAATGTGATCTGAGTCAAGAAATTGCAAGTAGTACCGACAGCAACGAGGAAAACGTAGAATCGGCGAAAATAAGAAAAAGTGGCACCAAGAAAAGTCGCGGCAAGGTTAAGACTGCAATAGAAAAAAGTGATGCACCGGATTTGCGCAACATTATTCCTCAGAAACGTTCTTTACCGACCTTGGACGATTCGGCAAGCCACGACAAGGTATTAACAAAAATAACAAAAAAGGCGAAATTCACCGACTACTATGAAATTAACTTGTCGGCTGAAGATAAGCAGTTCAAAGGCAAGGTTGGCAAGTGCAAAATATGCAAGAAAATGGGAAAAATAACCAACATTAAAATGAAGAATTGTAATACCAGTGGGCTCAAAAGACATATCCAGGCTAAACATCCGAAATTAATGTTAGTAAAGGACAGTGTTCCTGTCATAATAGGTGCTTCATCAGCCACGGATCATTCTGGGACTTTGGAAAAATATTTGAATATAAACAATAGCCCGACAGAAAACCAGGTTAGTTAAGTAACTAAGTACAGTATAAGATCTCCCCTCTCCCCTCTCCCCTCGAAATGTTTACAAGGGCGTCCATAGAACCTTTTCTAGGGAGGGACAAAAACTTGATCTATTTTTTAAATTGTGTTTTGTTTTTTACTTATTCAATGATTTTTTTAATAATAATAAAATAATAATCGCCAGACGCTAGGGGGGGGGGTACGTACACTTAAGCAAAATGTTTGTTATACAGGGTGAGTCAGGTATACGGCAACCGACATATTGAGTCACTGAATATATTTTTTTATAACTAGCCAGCAATAATATTCACGAAAAGCACTACAAAATTCTAAGGGCGTGTTTTGTTGTAGATTACCACATCCCGATTCTCACAAGGCACATTCAACAAATTGCTGGTGAAAATGACTGCTAAAAAATGTTTGCCTTTCAATTTTTTTGAGGATGAAACTGTAGCAAATTCGTATAAACACTTAAAAAAGGAAGTAGTTTTGCCAGGAAGAAATTCGCTAACATCATCTGTTAAGAAAGCTTTCACAACAGTACAGAACAACGTTAAGCAATTTCTGATAACCAATAAGTCTAAAATATCTTTTACTATTGACGGTTGGTCTTCCATTGCACACCGATCATTTTACGGCATTACGGCACATTTCATAACAGACGATTACCAAGCTGCAATCGATTCCATTAGATTTTTTGCCATCCAACGCCAAACATTCAGGTCAAGATATGGCCCAGCTTTTTTCAAAGGCCATTAGGTTTTATAATCTAGAGGATAAAATTCAGGGTATTACAACGGACAACACTTCAGCAAATTTTACCTTTATGGAGCATTTAAGCCGTCTTAATCCAAACTTTAACGCAAAAAACAATCACTTCTTCTGTTTTGCTCATATCCTAAACTTAGGAGTTCAAGATTTTATGAAGCTCCTTAATTGTGACTGCACCAATACAGAATATGATGAATTTATTGAAGATGAGGAAGAGCAAGAGATACATTCCTCGATTTCTTCCTCAACTGAAGAAGAAATCGAGGAATGTATTAACAGTGAGTTTCCAGTCGTTGCCGTTAGAAACTTGGCGAAAAATATTAAAAATTCAGAACAAAGTTGTGTTAAGTTCAAAATTTGCTGTGAGACGGCCAATGTAGATTTCCTAATGCCTGTTGTGGATGTACGTACTCGATGGAATTCTACTTTCCACATGCTTTATTGGGCCTTTAAGTGCAGAACCCCACTAAACATTTTATGTGATAATAATAATGACTTGAAAAAATACAGGATTTCCGATGAAACGTGGAATCTACTAAAGGATGTTCTAAAATATTTGAAATCGTTCGACACTCTAACAAATATTTTATGCGGAGACCAATTCTGCACAATTTCAACGGTAGTAGTTGGTATCAATATGTTATTGGATAAATTGGAATCATGGGCCAAAACTTTGGATGAAAAAGAAGACAGAACTATTAATGATGAAAAAATTATTTTATCCTTAAACGCCTCTAGAGATAAGATACTCAAACATTACGACAAATCCAACTGGATTTATTGTGTAACGATTATTTTAGATCCTAGACACAAAAAACAAATATTCGATCTTACGACCTGGGGTAAGGCTTTAAAAAACGAGACTGTAGCCAACTTTGAAGAAATATACAGATCTTTATATTTTATGCCATCTCCACAGTCTGATGATGAACAACCCTCTACTGAGAATGCTACGACTTTAAAGAAATCTAAAAGAAATAAAGAGCAAAAGGTTTTTGAAGAACTAGAGGATGATGAATTCGATCTAAATTTAAGTTCCTTGTTCTCCAAGAAAACTGAAGTGGAAAGCGATATTGAACCATGGAGAAACGAAATAAATGACTATTTTGAGAGTCCCAGAGCAGAAGAAAATACGGACATTTTAAAGTGGTGGTGGAAAAATGAAAAAACTTATCCCCATCTATCCAAAATGGCTAGAGATTTTTTGGCAATTATGGCAACATCTGCATCTGCGGAAAGACTGTTTTCAAAAGCGTCGCTTATCATTAGAAAGCATCGCAACCGGTTAAACGATGAATCATCACGAAGTCAACTCTGCTTAAATTTGTGGCTGAATCACAAGTTATTTAAGGGATGTTTAGACTAATTTTATTATTATTACTTAATATTTTCTAAAATAAAATATCTTGGATCTTCTATATTGGACATTATATTTATTTATTTCCATTTTTCAACAATATTCCTATGCAAATAATCGAGAAGTCTTGATTCTCGATGACTTGACTCTTGTCTCGTCTTGTTCTCGACAACCTGACTCTTGTCTTGTCTCGATATTTGAAATCAAACTCTTGTCTTGATTTTTTCTCGAAGTCGAGACAAGATCAAGACAAGACTTCTCGACATCTCGATCTTGGTGAAACACTAAATAAAATGCGAGGGGCCGATAGCTTAATAAAATTTTGTATAACTAATTCAAATTCCAGTTTAATTCCAAAGAATTCCAGTAATTCCGAAAATTCCAGTAATCCAATATAATACTGCCAATTCCAAAGTAATTCCAAATTACTCAAGGTAATTCCCGAGATAATTTCCCTAATAAAAGCTAATTCCAAATAATTCCGGTAATTCCAAATTGATTACAAGATCAATTCCAGTACTAACCCCCTCGACTCTAAAATAAGCTAGAAAATACGTAGCCAACTTGCATTCATTTGTAAGGAAAAAAACACCAAAATAAACACCGAATAAAGAGCAAACGAAATTGTAGGAAACTTAGTTAGTTTTAATTTATGTCGAGATTTATGTCTACATAATTTTTTGATATTGGCTATAGAATTCGAGTTTTTCGCAAGAATCGTTTTGTCCCACCTTTCTGCTTTCATCCTCATTTACGGGTGCAGTGGGAGCATTCAGGCTCAAGGTCAACCGTGCCGTGAATAAGCGGGAAAATTTTCAAGCTTTCTCCCTGTGTGCTTCAGACGCCACGCCAGAAATCTAGTTGTCTATCTCCCCAATTTGCGCCTGCGCTTTGAATTTTTAATATGGTCCATTGCTAATGCCCAAATCCAAATAACATTGAAATAAATATTTATAATTGGGAAGGAAAAATAAAATTATAATTTAGCGAGTTAGTTTAGTAAGTGTCTGTGTGAAGAGAAAATAAAGTTCATTATTAAAATGGTATGGAATTATTGGAGTAGGGATAAAACGTCACACTTTTGGCGTCCATTATGTACCTAGACAAGGTCACGCTATTCGATTTAGTCGATTTATTTCTCGAAATAATTGCGATAATTCCATCAATTCCATATATAATTCCATCAATTCCATGTATAATTCCATCAATTCCCAAACAGTTCCATATAATCCAGTATAATTCCAGTAATTCCTATTAATTCCAAAATTTCCACTAATTCCAGTAATTCCGTGCCAATTCCGATTAAGTTCTAAATATTTGTACAATCAATTCCAACAGCTGGTGGCTCCTCGATAAAATGTGAAACGTTTTTACAGAAAATATTTGTACAAAACTGATATTTACGCAGAAAGGCAAAATTTATTTTCATCTGTAAGAGGCAAAATGTGTGTAAAATGTTAATATTATTACGGAAGTTTCTGTCTAAATATATTGAAAACTGGAAATTTTATCAGAAGTAGGCTGTATTTTGGAGCCATAATTCCT
Source organism: Rhagium mordax (assembly GCA_963680705.1). Classification (NCBI taxonomy): domain Eukaryota; kingdom Metazoa; phylum Arthropoda; class Insecta; order Coleoptera; family Cerambycidae; genus Rhagium; species Rhagium mordax. The sequence goes on along the minus strand of OY796659.1, from coordinate 12,419,870 downwards.
GAATTTGATTATACAACAAACTATAAGGTATCCTAACTCTTGGAAATGTAAATTTAAATAAACGGGTAGGTAGTTGAAAAGTGTACGGGCGGTTTTCACAGACAGCTATGTCAACTATAATGGCGAACTCTAACTTTATCAAAGTAAAACTTTTTCATTAATAATTTTGTTTCCCAGTCTCTGATCGAATGTATTTCGTAATGTAGTCGAAATCCACTAAATACTCCGACGGTTGAGTTATAAATACGCGCCCGAAAGTCAACGGCAATTTAATGGTCGTAAATTTGCTTTTATGGATACCATTTAAACTTTTTGCAATAACTTTCCTCTTTAGTCGAAATGAAGTGATCATCAAATTAATTAATTCTCGCCTTCCCAATGCGATAGTGTAATTACTTCAAATATTCGCAATATATAAAAGCGTACGTACAAGGTGAGTCAGTTATTAATATAATAACCAATCGACCAGAATAAATGCAGACACTTGGTGTTTTTTATTAAATTATTTATTTTTGTGTTAATTAAATAAAAAACGATGTTGCATATTGGTGGGGCCTCTAGACTGCTCAATTATGATCCATTGGCTTTAACTGAATTCAGTTACCCTAATCTATGTTTAAAATGTATTATAAACTTTCAAAAAACGAGTAGACAAGTCTAGTTTTATGGACGCCAACTTCTCTACCAGAGAAACAAAATTTTAAAACTAATTAACTTTAAATAAATTAAATTACTAGACAGTATACCTTAAGATATTTCTCTTTTGAAAATACAGCATTACAGTTAAGAAAGATCATACTGAACTACTGTCCAGTATAGATTCCAATAGTCACTTTTAGTTCTTCGAAACCCCTGAGTTGGGGTGAAACTCACCCCCCAACGAATAAGCACCCTTATTCCGTTTTAATATTTGATATTTGACCCATTTTGAATCAAATTATCCAAAAATATTGAAATCTCAAACTGCTGTAGAATTAATCCGAAGTGAGATCATCAAGTTACTGTAGTATTGCGTTTTCCTGAGAGAAAAAAAGTTAAAGAAAATCCTAGCTTTACAGAAAAGATTAAATATCCACCTCGTCAAATATAATAGAAGAACTTTACATTCATAGATATAACAGGTATGTAATCTACCGAGCAGGATAAAAAATTCTAAAGTTCAGATAAACCAAACACAGTAGCAGATGGCTAGCATATATGGAGGCAACCCTCATACCCTCGTATATGCCTCGAGTAATTCAGTCCAGATTTCAGGAATAGGTTGTGATAAAAATACGTTCGGATCAAATCATTTCAGAATAACAAGAAAAGTCATCAATCAGATGATCTCAAGAGTATCGACGTTGAACAGAATTTATAAAATATCTAATTATATAAAAAAAACTAAAGAGGCAAAAAAATAGAGTCAACTTTTTCGCCAAAATAAACAGTTTTATGTCGACATACCGGCTTATTAAATACAAAATAAAAAAATGTATAGTCATCAATCTAATTCTCACTTCCGTTATCAATATATTATATTTTTTAGTATTTTTTCCTATATTTTTATTGTTGCTTTTATATGAACTTTTCTCATTTTTTTTTTTTTAATATTACCTGATACCGAACTTGTAATGCATAAAGGATAATAATCAAAAAAATATTAGTCAAAGTAACATCTTTGTCCCAACACTTTTCTCTGCCATTGTTATTTTGACTGCATATTAACTGTACCGTGTCTCATTGATACTTAATTAATTTCTATGATTATATTGTCTTATAACTACAATTATTAAAAACTACAGTTGCCTTCAATCCAGTACTTGTGCTTGTCGAATTTGTCATTTAATGGAAAAGTATTATTTTGAGATTTTCTTTGTAATATCAGCAGCCGCTTAATATGCTTGTAGGTAGAGTTTATCTAACCAATGATTATTCCATATCTCAATCTTCACTGTATTATTCCGTAATATATTATTTTTAACGATTTTACGTCGAGGAATGTCTCAATAAATTTAAGATTATACGAAAATCCCCTTAATCGATTCACATCGTTTCCTGTGTGTTTATCCGAATGTGAACGCGCATTCAGAATGTTGTGTAATCTGCAGGCTATCAAAAGCAATGCATTTTTTTATGAAGAAAATGTTAAAAATATGGTTTTGGTAAATTTATTGGTAATAGCTGTCTATTAAAACAGTTTTTTATATTCCCTAAGATCTATTTCAGCTTTAATTTTTACTTCTGTTCAAAAGTTTGATGTATAAATAAGAGCGGTGTCGCCTGCAAAGCTAATAACTTTTTCACTAACATTTAGCTGCAGTAACTCGCGGTAACACAGAAAGGAATAGGATTGGTTCCAATCCCTTGTGCTTTCTGCTGTCTCATATGATATAAATATGTCTTTACTTTGTTTTTCGTTTATATATAAGAACTGTCTTCCAAACTATTTAAGTACCTACCTTTTTATTAAAGATAAAGGAGTGCCTCTAAATCCAGCGATTTCTAAAGAATCTGGAAGTTGGCTTAACAAACAGTATCAATTTCTTCAGGCAACATAGAAAGTTGGTTTGCTCGTTCTGACTGACTTATACATTTTATTTGTTCAATTCAATTACATGCTCTTCCTAAAGTCAAACCGTTTGTCTGATAATATAAGATTTTTGAAATAGTTATTTATACGATCTTTTAAAATCTTTTCAAATGTTGGACATATATTATTTTCAAGAAATACTTTATTACGGCTATTTGAAACATTTCAGAACAAACTTCTGTAATAAATATTTAGTTAATTAAGTAACATAAACGCTGACTTCTATTTTTTGGAAAGTTCAGAATTTATCTTGGAGGTTTTTTTATTTTAAGCTTAAGATAATTCATTTTATCTGATTTTTAATTGTTTATAAATAATAATAATAATAATAATACCTTTATTAATCCAATAGATCATACAGGATGATATAGGAGAAGTCAGAATTTTACAAATATACATTAATGAAGGAGAAAATGTGTACATCATTTATAAATATATAACTTATACCCACATATATACACATATATACAATATAAATATTGTGTGTATTGTTTATAAATGACTTTATTTAGGCTTTATACAAGTATAATAACAAAAAACATATCCAATTTGATATACTCACATTGATGTTTCATCTCTAAACATACAATTATTAAGTTTATTAGATATTCTCTAATGCATGATAAAAATTGGATTAAAAATTGCACAATTCAAAACGTCTAAAAATAAATTATTGAATTTTTTTTTTAACTCACCACAAAATTCATTCATTATGGTCACCAACCAAAAACGATGTCCCCAAGAAGATGTACATGTTCTTTCGCCGTTACTTCCGCTCCTCTGGGAGACCCAGATCGCGTCAAATTCAAATTCTACCTTTATCTTGAAAATTTATACTCAAAATTGTATTCATCGACATTAATAAAACATTTTGTGTGTATGTGTATTAATGTTTATAGCAAGTGATGTACTTCTTTAACATTATTGATTTTACTGACCAAGTCTTTACCGTTTAGAAATATTAAAAGATTTCTCCAGTCGTCTTCCACTCCATCCTTTATTTTTAAATTATATTCTTAGATAATGAGCCTAATGAATAAAAATTTAGCAATTGCTTAAAGCAATTCAGTACATCTGTTATCTTTTTGTGAAAAACAAATAACTACATTTGTGATATGGCAGATTCGAGTGTAAGTGAGGAATTTGATAATAATGATGAAAAAATTGACAAGCAGTTGATATTTGTCATTGGCTTTCAAGTATTAACTTTGATTTTATAAGAAAAAGCAATTGCTAAATTTTTATTCATTAGGCTCATTGTGTCAATAATTTCTTTATCTGCTTCGAAATATCTTTGTAATTATCTTTTTTATTATTTCCTTTATTTTTGCAATAATTGGTTTTAGTTATTTTAGTTCAATTGTGTAATTCGTTTGAATACATCTTAACGCGTTATATTTTATGGACAACTTTTTACTTCTTTATGCAACTCATCCCTTTTATGTTATCTAACATTTTCCTTTGACTTTCAATTTCTTCTTTAAATTATTCATATACTAATGCGAGTACTAATGTGTTTCCAGCTTTATTTTATTTTTAATAATTATTTTGGTTTGTTTACGTCGAAAATATTGTATTCATATTTCATTCCAGTCACATCTGTTTTATCTAGAATCTGCCTTATAACCGTATATTTTATAATTCGTTCTTTTGTGACTTTGTTCTATTTTTTATATCACTTTTTTGATAGCTGGTGCAAATAGTAATTAGTAATAGGGATTCGATCCAATTCAATTCAATTTTATTTAATTTTATATAACATTAAACATCAATTTTATAATGGACCACTGTGTACAAGTTCGTGCTGGCCCTTCATTTTTATATTTTCAATTTAGATTATTTATTTATGTCAAACTACCTAAATATAATACATTTTAAACATTTTATAAGTATTTACAGAAAATTAGTTAAAGAATTGTTCCTATTTATTACATTTCATAAAGTAAATTCTAATATACTAATACATACTAAATTGGTAACATATTAAAAAAAGAAATAGTTTTAGACAATTATAAACCTTGTGAATATTCTATGTTTTGAGTGGAGTGGATTATATCAATTGAAACGCATTATGATTGTTTATAATAAAATCTTTTGAGACTGCATTAAATTTCTTTTTATTTTTTATATTACGTATGTGTATTGGGAGTTTGTTGTATAAAACAGGACCAATGAATGACATGGAACGTTGACAAAATGATTTGTTAAATTTAGGTGTCTTAATATGATTTTGAGTTTGATTTCTCGTATTAAAATTATGAGTGTATTTGTTCTGGTATTGTTCGTTTATGTGTATAAGTTTTATTACAGAATGTGCATAAATTGAATTAATATTCATTATTTTATTTTCCTTATACAAACTAATAGTGGATACAACTTATTTTTCCTAAATATAATTTTTAATATATAGTTTTGTGTAACTTTAAGGGGTGTCAGAAACGTTTGGCATGTACCCCCCCAAGATGTGATTATCTGAGCAATGATTCTACCAATGCGTGTTATATAAATTTTAAATTATTTAACTTTAGAATATTCCTAATTTCATAAAATTTATATATTATTTTTCTAATTCTGCCAGATAGACTATATGTATATCCCATTTTAATTTAATATCAATGTATAATCCTAGATATTTTAAACTATTGGTCGTTTCAATTTTGTCAGAACAATTACAATTTTCATAATGAAAACAATTGGGTTCATGTGTAGTAATATGAGTAATATTAGGTTGCCCAATGTCAGTTATTGAGAACGATAAAAATTTTGTTTTAGTTGAATTTAAAATTAATTGATATTGGTTAAGCCATTTTTTTAAAATTTGCATTACAATTGTAGGTTTTTTGTATACATTTTCCCAGTTGTTTTCATTAATAATTAATACCGTATCATCAACATAAGAAATTATTTTTAGATCTTTGTCTATTAAATTTATATTATTAATATATACAATAAAAAGCATAGGAGCCAGTACAGTACCCTGAGGAATTCCATGCGAAACGCTTCCAATATCACTAAATATGTTATTTATTTTTATTTTTTGGGTCCTTTCATTCTGGTATTTAATTGTATGTTGAAAAACATTAGCGAAAACAATATCTTTAATTTAGTGTACCTAATCAATCAGTCGTTTTGCCAAGGCCAGTTTCCCGATGTTTTTAAAGTTGCAAGGTTTATTCCGTTGTTTAAAAAGGGTTGTCTAGAAAATATAGATAATTACAGACAAATATTGTTACTTAGTAGTTTGTCCAAAGTAATAGAGAAAGCTTTTCATATACGCCTCATTAATTATTTAGTTAAAAATTATATACTACTTCCTTCCCAGCATGGGTTTAGATCAGGTAGATCTGCTGAAACTGCCTCTTATTATCTGTTAGAGTACGTATATTCAGCGATGGATGCTGGAAATTATGTAATTTCTATGTTTTTTGACTTGTCTAAAACTTCTGACATACCATACAAATTGAAATTTTATTAAAAAAGCTTTTTAGTTTAGGAATTAAATATACTGCCTCAAAATGGATAGAGTCCTATATGGAAGGAAGATCGTTACTGTTAATTGCAATGGCATAAACTCAACTATTCACGATGTAAAACTCGGAGTTCCTCAAGGCTCCGGTCTGGGTTCTATGTTATTTATGTTATATGTTAACGACCTTCCAAATTTTATTAACAAAGGGCATGTTATCATGTTGATGACATGACTATTTCTGTATCAGCTGAAAGCATTGAAGAAGTTCAGATGAGGGCAGAACAAGTAATAAGTGATTTAAGTTCATATGACTGATGGTCGAGATGGTAGCGTACCTGCCTCTCACCCAAAAGTCCCGGGTTCGAATCCCGGTCGTGGCAATGGAAAATACTTACACTAAACACAATAAGTTCATTTTTGGTAAAGTCTCTGTTGCACATACCTATGGAACAAGACATGGTAAACTTTTAAGCATTCCATTGCATAAAACTTTCACCTTTAAACATCCCCCAAAGTACAACTGTGTTAATTTGTTCAATTCGTTACCCAAACCTAAAATATTTAAAATATTTAAAAATAAAGTTAAATTACTTTTTAACAGAAAAAGCCTTCTATTATGTTAACGAATTTGTATCTGGATCTTAATTCCATGTTAGATTTTATTTATTTATTTATATTTATATTTTTAAAATTATTTATATTTTCTTGTTTGACATTATATATATATATCATGTATATATTTTGTCTCATTTATTGTTATATGTAATAGATATGTATTTTTTAATTATTATTAATTAATGTATGCTTTAATTGTTAGTATTGGTATTATTTTGATTTATTGCAGCTAACCTACCATATATACTTTATGTATCTTAAATGGTGAATAAAATTTATTATTATTATTATTATTATTATTTTGTCATTGTATCGTTCCATCGCGCATCGTTACATAATAGGTAACACGTGTAAGCAGATCTCATGTTGAAAGCTTCCGATCGAAACCACATTACCGATAGTTTAAAATATCTCCTATTTTAAATAATGCAGCAGTTGCATGTTAACAGGCGCTCATTACTTTAGAAAGCATAAACAGCACGGAAATGGGACGGTAGTTATTTGGATCCATTTTCTTTCCTTTCTTGGATATCGGTGGCACTTTTGCAGGAAGGGACGACACCTCATTTATATGTAAGCTTGAAAAATCAGCTCTAAGGCACACATTTTGAAAGCTGGATTGTCATCAGGTGCCGCTTATTTATCACTATTCTCAGAATACGCATAATCGAAGGTATCGGAACACTATTTCTGCAGGCGCTATTTCTGGTGGAAGTTTCCTTGATAGTCTCACCTTGACTTTGAAGTAAATATATTCACAAAGTCCACAAAGAGATGAGCCCTATCTTTCGATAGTAACAACTATCTTCTTAAGTTAAAAGAGAAAAAGTGATGTTGGCGATTGACGGACAATATTCGTTTAAGAGATTTTACTTTCTTAGTCCACGTTAGACGATATGGAGGCTGTCGGACTTTTAAATTGTTATATAATCCATATTTATTCTAAATCGAATCTAATTTTTAATGCGAAAATAAAATACGAATTAACAATTGAATAAATTAAATGGCATTTAGCAGTCCGCGATTCACTAATATTATAATGGAGATAATAAAGTAATTTTTACCTGTAATTTAACGAAAACATTGAAATTGTTTTCACCATTGTTTTTCCACACTTTTGGTGACGAGTTCAAATCTACTGAATAATTATTTTATTAAAAACAATTATTTTCTTATCGTATATTAATATTATCCTTAAAATCGCTTAATGTTCAACATGTTTTCAAAAAATAAAAAAATACATAAATGGGTACTTTTGATTGACCGATTTTAACTGGCCTGGACCGGACTGGTTCGGTTAATGACGAAAAACTGGACTAATGTTGATACATTTTAGTTTAAGTGATTCCCAAATACATTCAAATGGTGAACATTTTCATCAAAATGAGAGTATTTTAACATACCCAACATTTTTAGTTCGTTATATTACGTCTTATTTTTACAGTGTACTTATAATCCTTTGCAAAATCCTTTCTTTTATTTTTCACCGCTTGCCAAGCGTGATAATCTGCCTATTTCACAGCATTGCACACTTTCACGAAAAAGTGTCAAGTGAACTCTCTCCTTCTTGATATTATCTCTTGACTTTTGTAACACAAGTACCCTGCGTTTTTATTGTAAATCCGAGATTAAACAATGTACATTCGTAGCGTGAACTTTATTATAAATAGAGGGTTGTGAATTTTTAACTGGAATATATTCATTGTACTCTTCCGCATTTACCAGATTAGTATCAGACCTAAGAGTATTAGGATTAAGCAAGATAAGTGTAATAGAGTGTGACCTGATCGACGGAATGTATATTGTAAAATGTTATTATTATTATTAAAAATTAATAACCACAACTTGATGGAAGTTGCAAATTCTTATCGCTCTTATGAGCTTCAGGAAAAAAGTGTGAATAATATTTATTACGATGTAGTTTTAATATTTTGTCCTCATTGTATTGTTCTCTTTTGATAATGGCCTAGACCAGATCTTTCTCCAGTTTTGTGTTGCAATAATGTAATTACTTTATCTTGTAACGAAGTGATTTTTCCAATAAAGGAATGTTCATTTTTGCTTTAAATATTACCGTCACTTGGGTACACCCTGCCGCTGTTTTAGTAAGTAAGTCATGTTCTAATTAAGTTATTAATGAGTTGTTAAAAAGTCCGCTGGTAAACAAGCAGTTAAGTAATTAATTGATTAATTTTCGACAATCCCTCGTATAATTAAAATCCGAGAATTATTATAAATAATGACCGAGTCGGAAATAAAAATCATTCGTTACTAAAATTGGTAATCCTTGTCCGTTTTAATCCGTTTCTTTTTGCAATATAGTATAGAAATTGCAAGAAACTCATTTACGGTTAAATGCGTTCTGAGTTGACGCGCCTAGTTGCATAAGCCGCTGCACCTCTGCAAGTTACGCTGGGATATGCATCCGAGTACGTCGTTTAAAGTCGGTGACCACCTCTCTTTTAACACGACAGATACGTCATAAAGTTTACAAAAAGGGGAAGAACAGTCACTTCGCTCTCATTCCGTGCTGATTGTCATTCCGTCCTAATTCCCGTTCCGAGAAAACCGGCAGTAGATTCACTCCGAAATAGTCCGCATCAGATCCGTTCGACCGCCAGCAATTGACGATCAAACCGAACCCGTAAATCTTTTTGTACCACCGCTACGAGTTTTAATAGTAAATTCCTCTGAATAGAAAATTGGTAAGAATTCAACGCAACCTGCTACATTCTGCAGGTGCTGCCTTCAGTTAAGTATAGATATTGAGAGATTTTATTGCCCGTGAGTATCGCCGTATTTTACTACCAAAGTAAACTAGAGCTAGTTAGTAATACCTCCGTTGGTCTTTTGTTTGCTAATATGCATCGGTTGCTGAGATCTGTTCAATTGGGCCATCTCAAATACCTCAATGCCTAATAGGTTACCGGAAAACCTACGCGAAACCAAATAGTCATTATATGCATCAACTGTGTGTATCTGTTCAATTGGGCCATACGTACAGGGGATCCGCATAGAACTGACTCGCAAAACTTACATTAATCAACCTAATCATTTAACAAATAGCTCTACGTTTGTGGCAGTAGTTACCGCGTGTTTCAATATCTTGTCTAGCCTTAAATATCTATAGCTAACGGATTGCCCGCCGTTTATAATATTTCATAGTGGAAAGGTACGTTTCCGAAAATTTCGCCGCAAAATCGCGTAAAGACTTTTGCTTGCCAGCTTGACTTGTTATTTATTGTCCTGAAATATTTTTATATATACGCGACTGTACAGTCGTGGAGGGTTTAGAATAAATTATTCTGTTTCCTAATACTGCTGAATAAATACGTTATTTTAAAGAGGTAAAATTCACGAGTCATTATTTCTGTCACAAATTTCTGATTAACCCGTTTGAGTAGGGGTCAAAGTCCTCTAGACCGACCCCCAACTTACGACCCGCTGGCATTCTCCGTATCTCCAGCTGTTAGCTACCCCGGATTGCTTTCCCACATAGGAAAGCCAAAAAGTGCTGTACTTTGCACTCAAAAGTTAAAGTACTGACGCCCGAGATTTCCGTAGAAATAAAAAGATTACGTAAGTATATAGTGACCGAAAGCACCGCAATAAAAAGGCACCATTACAATCTATATTGCTGTTTGTTGACTTCAGTGAAAGTACTAAGTACTATAAATTTCAGCAAATGAAACAGTTAAAATTCAGTTTACCAATTTATTTAGTTTAGGCAGGTGTTGCTTAGGGAAATATTTTTGAATTAATTTTATTTACGATTTATACATCCGTTTTACTGAAATTTTTTAATTATCATTCCTATGCTGATGACATACGGTTTTATTCTACTTTAGAAAAGGAAAAAGTAGTACATACAAATGAATCATTTTATTAATAATTTAAGATCCCTCTGCACACCTTTTAATCACTATCGACTCTTTCATTTTGTAATGAAAATATTAAAAACATTCGTAAACAACTTAAGAATGGAAGATCCGATTAAACTGAAATTTGAACTTAATAAAGGACATTATAGCCCAACAGTATTATCTGGGGCTTCAAAATTTCAATAATAAGGTTAGGATTTTTATCGTAAAATGAGTCGGAAAGAAGATATTATCAAAAAATTGTTTTGGGCGCCATATTTTCAATATGGCGGCGTGGGCGCCAAAGATATGAGTTGGCAAAGTGGAAATTCGAAAAGAGCAAGTCGAAATCTATAAAAATACCAATTTTCAAAATTCTCGGTAAAACTACCAAATTGTATTACTAAAAATATAAAACAGAATTTTAATTTTTCTTTGGTTTTGTAATATTATTTATATAATAAAAGGAAACCTTTGAACACCCATTGTATTAATTATTCAAAAAAGTAAAAGTATGTTACCGTAAGCTGGAAAAAAAAAGAAAGTGATAATTCTATAAGAAAAGCAGAGTTTGAAAATATTAAGCCCATACAAAATTATTATTTACTCGATGAATATCTCTCAAGTTTCACCTAATATCTCCTCTTCGTAACCATATACCAAATACTTCTGCCTGTTTGCACAGACAAGTATTAATAATATATATAATATACGCCTCTTTGAGGTAACATGAGGAAATAACCATTGCTTGTGAGATTCGTGAAGCTAATATATTATCCTGGCATTTATATTAGTCGCAAAAAGCCCAACACGGGAAAGTTTTCACAAAATTTGATCTTAAAGAACGCACAGCAGGATTTAAGAGATTCTTAAAGTTATTTCTTGAGTCAAGATTGGTTTACTTCATCGACTTGAGCTTAAAATCAGCGTGCTATTAAGATACGGAAATATATCCTTATTATTAATTGATAAAATTAAGTAAGAACTTGGTTAATAATTGGTGTTAAGTGTGTGTAGTATTAAATTTAGATATTTTTGTAATCTACATTGCTTTTTATTATTCAATTAAAAATGCATTTATTTGTTGTTTGAGCTATCCTTAAGGAGTACAACTTAATCAGTGTCATATTTCTTCTGCTGAAAAATGATGCTTCCAAAACAGAAGGGTGCAGTTTTCTGAATTTTGTATCCTCTCCACCTCCGCAAGGTGGGACAAAAGTGACTTTTTTGTTCAAATCAGTCTGCAGGTTTTAATCCTGAAGCAATCGGAAAGTTCATTTTTTTGAAATCTTCATTTTCTAATTGCCTATCGATCTAGCGATGTAGATTTTCGATTTTTGCCTCTAATTTAAAATTTTCCAAAGAAATTTGTATAATCGTAAAACAACGTCTTTTTTGTGTAAATACCTCTTTACAGGCAGTATTTCTTAAGTAATCATAACAATTTCTTTTTGAAATCTTCGTTATCCACCTGTCAAATTTCTTTGAAAATTTTTGAAAAATTAGGGGAAAAATTGAAAATCTACCACTACAGATCGAACTTTACGATCGCATAAGTATTAACCTGCAGACTGATTTGAAAAATGAAAGTTGTATTTTTATCAAAAAACGTCTCTATTTTGTGTAAATATCACATCAATTTTTTTTTGAAATCTTCATTTCATTATCGATCTGTCGAGCTAGATTTTCGATTTTTGATCCTAACTTTTTAAAAATTTCCCAAGACAATTGAAATTTTTTTAAAAGTTAGTGACAGAATCGAAAAACAAGCCGGCTATCACGTCAATTTTTTTTGAAATTTTCACTTTTTTTTATTGCCTATCGGTTTGTCGAGTTAGATTTTCGATTTTTGACTAATTTTTCAAAGAAAATTGAAATTTTTTAAAAAATAGTGGCAGAATCGAAAATCTAGCTCAACAGATAGATAGGCAATCAATAAACGAAGATTTTAAAAAAATTGTCATGATTACTTAAAAATTTTTGATGAAAATCAAATTTCTCTGGAAAATTTTGAAAAATCAGGGGCAAAAATCGAAAATCCACTTCTACAGATCGATAGGCAATTAAAAAACAAAGATTTAAAAAAAATAACGTTCCGATTGCTTAAGTATTAAAACCTGCAGACTGATTTGAACAAAAATGTCGCTTTTGTCCCACTGTGCCCCGTCAAAACTCAAAATATTTTAATCAAGAAAACTACATTACATATCTTCTATTGCATCACATTGTAATTGAGTAAGTACCTACATTGCAGACTGTTGATAAAAGCATTAACTATTTATAGGAAAATAATGACTTAATTTATATTCTTTTTTAAATGTTCATAACTATATTATAAACTTTAAACATGTGTTCCCGGTTGGTAATTTTCGAGCTTATAGCTGCATCTACGGAGAACAAAGTTACACAGAGTAATGTGTTCGAGAGATTCGCTCCTAATATTAATATACGAAAGATGTCACTTAAGCATTCATGTAATGCATGCAGGATAATGCCCAGCTTCATGAATAAGTGGATTAGCCTGTTGTAATAAGTTACCTATACAAATTATTATGAATTTTCTTTCAAAATAAAAAACTTTAAATGAAAGGTATTTTTACATACGACCGTTTTTTCCTTGTAATTTTAGTTAAAACAAAATGGGAACGATTCTTATAAATAAAGACTTAATGACTCCATAACAATTTTGGGTGAGTTCTTTTCTGTTTTTAATAATGCTCCTTAATACATATATGTTATTGTATAAATAATTTTATTTTTTTACAATAACTTAATAATTTTATTCTGCCACAATTGTTTTTTATTTTGTTTGTTTAATGATCAATTATTGTCCTCGTGTTATACATAATAATAATAATAATAATAATAAGTCTTTATTTACATATACTCCCTTAAGTTTAAATAAGTATATTAATAACAATTCTTTCTTTTTGTAATTTACCTCTTTTATATTATTTTATGTATCTTGTTTTGGTTCTTACAGCCCCGAAGATGGTAGTAAACAATTACCGAAATGTTTTTTTGTTTCCACCTTGTAGAAGAAGTATGAGTCAAAAATTAATTAAAGTGCAAATTGTACACTAAACCCTAAATAAATTAACTCGTTTTTTAATGGCTTTGAAATTTTATTTATACATATAATAAAAAGTTGGAAAACCTTCTGAAGACCTATTGTATTATTTATTTAAAAGAGTAAAAATATTTTACCGTAAACTGGAAAAAAAAATAGAAAAGAAGATAGATCAATAATATTTTCAAATTCAAATATTTAACGTTTTCTTATTCATCTTTCATTTTTTCTATTTTTTTTTTTTTAGTTTATGGTAACATATTTTTACGTTTTTAAATAAATAATTCAATTGGTGTTCAGAGAAGGTTTTCTATAAACAATGTAACAAAACCCAAAAATAAAAAATAAATCAAATTCGTCTTACATTTTTCTTTAAATAGAGGTTTTCGCAAATTACATTAAAATTTTTCATAACATCTAAAGGAACTATATAAAGTGCATAGTAAATGTGACCTAATATTATACATACATATTGTCATGTATTTTAAACTAAAATCCCACTAAATTAATAAAATTAAAAAAATAAATTCAGTTCAAACCAGGGTAAAATGAAATGATCCTAATAATAAAACTAGAACGAGAAACTTACGTATAGTATACTCATTAGATAAATACAAGTTCAAAAAAAGGATATAATATCGTAGAACCATCTGATAAATCAGCTGTAGAACACCTGTTGAGGCGAGAGAGGTCAACGAGCCTTATGTAAACAAAGGGTCAGCTACGCTAAAACAAACCAAAAGTAAACAAATTAAAGGCGTAAATAAAATAAATACATTGTGCTATGTTTCTTTAAAATAACCAATAACAGAACAGCTGCCAGTTACATGCTTTAAACCGAGTTTGAACGATTGTCAACTACATTTAAACAAAGATGGACTTTATTTATAGAAATTTTTATTAAATTTGTAATTAAATAGCATAAGACAAACCTGTAAAACCTCCAGTCTAGTCAAATGACCAGACACAATGTAAATTAGATCCTAGGAAGTGAGTGCAGTGATCTTCGATACGGTTTTGTGATCCCTCGTACAAGTCAACGGCAGATCTAAAATTTATCTCACGTAATATCAACACATGGGTATCCACGGATTCATCTTCAAATAAGGAAGCTAAAAATACCATAATTTCATAGCAAAATTATATAATAAAATGAAAAAACTCGAAAATACCAACCATCATGACAGTTGAAAATCTAGAAATCCATGGTTTGGCAAATTTTCTGCATGCTCCTTAGAAATGAAACAAAAAGAGAGTTGTTATTGAGTCGTAAAAGAAGCAAACCCACGTCCAGATCGCTCTTGAAATAAATAGGAAAATATACAGTTTAAATTAGAGAATTATATTCCTACTACTTTTGAATGATGGTTCAAGGCCAAATACTATAAGGTACCAGAAAAACAGCTTCAACTTACCAGGAATAAAGGTAAAATTTATCCTAAGTAATAAGCAGCCGCCTGATTGGTCGAAATCCGAATGGGCATCCAAGGCCTATTTAGTTTATGCAAATCCAGTAAATGGGACACTAAATTGTAGAACAACCAGCTACCATATCTGGACCACAAACCACAAGTGTCAAAACTAGAAACAGGTCTGCCAATTCAAGTGTAAATAACGCGACACGGTAACTTTGGTGTGTCGAGAGTACTCTGAACTGAAATTTGAAACCTTAACTTTATTAAATTTGTTATTATCCACAAGGACACTGTCCTACATTTGTTGTAGATTAGATTAGTTTAAGTTAGCGCAGGGACATAGTTTAAGAAAAATTTTTGCTCTTAACTGTTTCATACATATAATAAACCAGACTTGTTGAGTTCCATCTATGTTTAATTCAAGTAATTAAAGCATTAACATTCATCTCAGCTGAATATCTAAATTACAGCAGAAGCAGAGACATCTAGCTGTCAAACGACATAATAATATTTATCCTGATAAAGATCTCTATCTTTTCTAAGTCCTTACTAATCAAATAATCTTTATTCAAAACTTGTACAACAGCAGATTTATAGGTAAGATATTTCTTCAGTGGTAGAAGGGCACCCCCAAAGGCCCTGAAAGGTAAAAGAGTAATTATAGCTAACCTATAGTAAGTTTCACGTTAAATTATCTTAAAAACATACGCCCTGTCGCTTGTTGTTCAAAACATTGGAAAATCCAGCCCAGTGGCGGACTGATCGTATGTTATAAAGCCGATAATTTAAAAAACTATATACAACTACTTTAAGAAAATAAATTTAAATTTAAAAACTAAACAACTAATTACTAGTACATGCATAAAAATATATATGAGTATAAAACTCAAATATCTATACGTGCAAATATACAAAAAAATCTTAAAATTAGAAACTTACCTTGTAATAATAAATTAAAATAGAATTCAAATATCAAAAATTATTGTTTCCCCAAAATCCTCC
This sequence comes from Rhagium mordax, assembly GCA_963680705.1. NCBI lineage: Eukaryota > Metazoa > Arthropoda > Insecta > Coleoptera > Cerambycidae > Rhagium > Rhagium mordax. The sequence continues at coordinate 12,403,867 of OY796659.1, read as the reverse complement.
TTTACATAACAATATATGTTCAGAACTGTAAAATTCTCTACCTCTTCTTTTGAAATATAAGTATAAGTATTACTCAAAGTTTTAAAAAGTATTCAAACATGAGTTGTTATTTAAACTTCTTTCATTAATACATCTATCGAATTAAAATTGAGTGACTGAATAGGCCAGGGTTCAACTAAAATTTGATTGCCTTCCAGATACCCTGTAGCTGTATGAGAATGTGCATTCCTGTGCATGAGAACAAAATAGCGGTTGTCAAATACACAGGCACAAAAAAATATGTAATCATGGACTACTCAGCAGAATTATGTATTTCGATGCACTGAAACTCAATGAGGTATCAGATTTCCCATTTTCCATGAAGATTTTTGACCTAACCTTAAAAATAACTTAAAATTGAAATTTGTTTAGGGTACGATTGCAATATTAATTGGAACCGTTGGAAACTACCAAAACCTTATGAGTTTTGAGCCTCTGAATTCGAATCTGACGTCAGGCTTGATCGATCAGGTCATGATGTTAATCACTGATGTTGAGTTTACTCTATATAGCAAAAAGTCAAAAGTTTTTCAAAGACCTATCAGGAATTGATTGATTATATCGAGATTAAGGATTACTTAAAAATTGCGTAGAATGTTTTATTTAAAGAAGATATACATGTTATACGGATTGCTGAATGAATTGAATCCCAGCATGTATCTGGAACAATAAAGATTGGCAGAACCATTACAGGAGAAAAGTATAACCAACTAAAACATAATTGGAACGTGGGTCTCTTAACATAATTAATGAGTCACTGGTACATCCGTCAAAAGTTCCTCCGCCTCTCCATGTTAAACTTTTTCTAATAAAGCAATTTGTCCAAACTTGAGCCAAAGACGTTAAATGTTTCAATTATTCACAAGAAAAATTTCCGAATGTGTCTGCTGCAAAGTTAAAGTTTCTTAAATTCGCACGATGTTAGGGGATAATAGAGTCGTTGAGAGTTTCTTGGCAAATCGGAAAAGTTCAAATTACAAGAAGGCAATAACCCGAAAGATTGATTACTTTAAAAACTTCAAATACTCGATGAATTTGAAATTGCATATATTGGATTCTTATATTGATTACCTCCCAGAAAATCTTACAGACTATAGCGAGGAGCAAGGAGAAATATTTAATAAAAATATCAAGGGGGATAGAATGAAAGTATGATGGATGCTGAGAATCTACCAGAAATTGGAAAATGGGAAGAGAATCCCAATTTGAACAATGAATATGTTGTTTGCAGTTGTTCTCCTCAGTGAATCTACGTCATTCGCTCACACCTTACATATGGTTTCCATAAGCGAAAAAGCACTCTCCGATTTCGTACGCGAGCTAAGTTTAGATACACCAAACCTTAAAGGGTCATCTGTAGAACACTACGAAATTTTTGTGAATTATTCTAAAGAAACATTCAGTACAGAGCAAAATTGGTAAAATATTTCTCACTTATTAAGAAGTAACAAAACTAGATTGAATAAGGATATACCAATTTATCATTGTATTTCAAGTTGTTTCTTCATAAATTAGTGTGTAAAATAAGAGAAAATATGTTACTTTTGGCCTTTGTATATAATATCAAATTTAGTGGTAAAAAACAGGCAAAGGCCAAATTTTAAATTAGCTTTTGAGGGCTCTGTGCTGAATTTTGAAGTATTTGTTATCATTCATTGCACGTTTTCGAATTATAGAACAAAAGCTTCACAAGGAGAATAAAAAGTTTTAAAATATAATAAAAATGTTTTTATGATTATTTAGGAAGTAAATATCCTCGTGGGATTTTTTCCGTATCTCATTCAGAGCTTTATTACAAAAGTTTGTTTTAAAATTAATACTTGTTTAAAAACAGATCAGATTAACTCTCTTAAATATTGCCAGGTTTTGCAGATTCTGTTCTTGCTGAACAATTTTACATTTTAAAAACTACCTCTGTAGATTAAAAATTATGTATTTACATGAAATGTTTATATCCGATATTTTTAAGCTCCAGATAAAACTGTTAAGTCAATGTCCTTTATTAAGTTCAAATTTCAGTTTAATCGGATTTTTAATTATTAAGTTGCTTACTTAAAAGAAAGGCGCATATTTCTAATATTTTCTTTACAAAATGGAAGAGCCGATAATAATTAAAAGGTGTGCAGAGGGATCATAAATTATTAATAAATTAATTCATTTGTACCTGTATTGTCAAAGGCAATAAAATCGTATGTCATCAGCATAGAAATGATTAATTACAAAATTTCAGATATTCCATAAAACGGATGTATAAGTCGTAAATAAAATAGATTCTAAAATATTCCCCTGAGAAACACCCACCGAAACCTTAAGGTAAAGTTATTAACTATTTATGGAATTTTGCAATATTAGAATGAATTAAAATTAATTAAGTGTAATTTTTTGTTATTGACGTTAACAGCCAACAACTAACTTATTACAACTTGATAATATATAAATAATTAGGTCTAATATTCGATGCTGTAGAATGCAAACTATCACTATTCACTAATGTTCTTTATCCAACACACCTCATTCTTATTGCATCAAACCGCAAGCTTTTCTTACCTTCTTAATTGGACTTGCCGCTAATGCAGCTAACCACTCCTTTCTCCACATAGTCTTTGACGAAGTGATATCTTACATCGATATGCTTCGAGCTGCCAGAAAATTTCTCTTCCTCAATATCTTTAGGCAGCTTTGATTATCCTCGAAAATTGTGACTGGTTGTTTCATTGGTTGATTGAAATCTTGCAATATCCGTCGGACCCAGTGATTCCTTGCACGCCTCTGATATAGCCAAAAACTCAGCCTCGGTGGTTGATAGTGCTACACATGTTTGTTTCTTGCAGCTCCAGCTAACCACGACGTCAAATAGTTCAAAAACGTATCCGCTCTTTGATTTTCTATTAATTCTGCTTTCTGCCCAACTCGCATCTGCATATCCAATGAGACCTGATTCGCTTTTACCTAATGATAACGATAAATTTGCAGTCTTCTTTAAGTATCTAAGAGCTCGCTTTAACTCATTCCAATACACTTGAGTTGGTTCTGAGACTTTTTGGATACACTGGCTGATATATCTGATACGTACAATAAGCATCCAATTAATTGTCCGTATTTGTCGTTGCTGATTAATCTCTTCGAGGCTCCTCCTTTATTGTATGATACACTAATTGGAACATCAGAAGGTTTCGCATCAGCCATTCCAAAATCATTAATAATCTTCGTAATTTATGTTGTCTGATTGATTGTGAAATTACCATGTGTATTCCTGTTGACTTGTGGTCCAAGATAATTTCGAATGTCTCTAAGGTTTTTAATTTTGAATTTGGACCCCACAATTCTTTAACAGTCCAATAGTAATTCACTATCTTTGCTAGCTATGATTAGATCAACAACATATATTAATACATAGCAAAATTTACCTTCGACTGTAAATGTGTATAGACACTGATCATTTTTGCTCTGAATATATGCAGCATCTACCAGAACCTGATGAATCGCTCTGTTCCAAATTCTTGCCGATTGCTTCAAACCATATATACTCCTCCTCAAGAAACAAGCATTGTCTGGGTTTTCGTCATTCTTGAATCCTGGAGGTTGTTTCATATAAATTATTTCATCTAACGTTCTGTTCAGAAATGCTGTTTTCGCATCTAAATGAATCACCTTTAATCGCTCCTTTATTGCAATGGTTAGTAAAATTCTGAACGTTGCTTATTTCACTACTGGTGCAAACACTTGATCGTAGTCGGTACCAAGTTTTTGTAAAAATCCTTGAGCCACTAGTCGCGCTTTAAATTGCTGAATTTTTCCGCTTGCATCAGTTTTAATCTTATATACCCACTTGCAGCCTATATCATGATGTCCCTCCGGCAAACTAACCAGTTCCCATGTTCGGTTTTCTTTTAATGACATCATTTCATTTTTCCATTGCTTCTATCCATTTACCATTTTCGTTCGAAACAATAGCTTGATTGTAATTTTTTGGCTCAATTACCCCCTCGTTGACAGTTTTCATTATTTCTATTACTATTTCTGGTAAGACTCCTTTGTTTGTTCTTGCTGATCTTCGAACTTCATCCATCTCAATGCTTTCGTTATGAGGATCGTCATGTAAAACATTTCTATTTTCATCTTCTATCGTATCATTCACTTCTGCACTGGAAATTTGTTGATCTGCCTTATGTTCAATCACGACTGCATTCTCCGTCTGCTTCTGATCAAGTTTCCAATCACTGTTCTTATAAATAAATTTGACGTCTTGACTTATGATGACTTTTCCAGTGATTGGTACATAGCATCTATATGCTTTGGATATAATATCATACCCAACGAGAATTGCTTGAATTGCCTTCGAATCTAGTTTTCTTCTCATTTGATCTTGTACCTTTACATAACATTTTGATCCAAAACGTTTGAAATTCTCGACATTAGGCACAGTGCCAAACCAACTCTCGAACGGCGTCTTAACAATACCTCTGACTGGTAAACAGTTCAGTATATAATTGGCCATTACAACTGCTTCTCCCCAAAACTTTTTCTCTACGCCTGAATCCAAAAGCATACACCGTGCCATCTCTATTAATGTGCGGTTTTTCCTTTCAGCAACACCATTTTGTTGAGGATTATATGGTGCCGTTCGCTGATACTGTATTCCTTGCTGCTTAAGATACTTCATAAAACCATCACCAGTATATTCACTTCCGCGGTCTGCACGAATGCATTTAGGCTTCTTCCCAAGCATAGTTTTTGTCATCTCGACGTATTCTCAAATCCTGTGAAAAACTTCAGATTTAGTTTTTAATAGAAAAATCACTACATATTTTGAATACTCGCCGATAAATGTCAGAATGTATTTCTTCCCAGATGGGGTTTCTGTTTGCATTGGCCCACAAACGTACGTAGTATGTACTAAATCAATCATAGACCCTGCTCGATTATTGGACTTCTTTGGAAATTTATGTCTTGTCGTCTTCCCTTCTAAGCAAACTTCTCAATTTTTGTCTTTCTCACATTCGCTTCCGCATTCTGCAATATGTACACCATTAACTAGATTTCTTGAAGCCAAAGTTTTTACGACTTCAATATCCCTATGACCCAAAACTTTATGTTAATTATGAATACAGTTAATTTCGCTAACTGTGTATACTTTATGAGTCTCTCTTAATTTGTATAAGTTGAAACAGATGTCACCAACAGAAATCTGTATTCCATTTAATTTAATTTCCTACAGCGCCTCGTCGAAATTGACCTTATACCCTTTTCTTGTTAGTCGCCTGACAGAAATTAGGTCTCCAATATTTTGACTGTAGACCTTTTGTTTGATGCATTCTGAACATTAATCCGTATTGTGCCTTTACCAATCGCCAGAACTTCTTTACTATTGGTAGATAACTTTTTCACGATGTTAAGAATCAAATTTAATGAAGTGTTCCTTCGTTCCGACAATGTGACAGGTAGCTCCTGAATCCACAATCCAACCGCTGGTGTCTGTTAATGTCATGAACAAATACTGTTCATCACCATCGTTTTCGGTCAAATGTGCCTTTTGTTTTTCAAATTTTTCATTAGACTTTTTCTTTTGCAGCCATTCCTTGTATTTAGGACAATTCTTCTTGTAATGTCCGCTTGCTTTACAAAAATAGCAAGAAATTTCTCTTCTTGTTTCAGATGTACTTACTTTCAGCATTACTTCATCCCTACATTCCTTATTTCTGTCTTTTCGGCAATCACTTTCGAACAAACAATATTCGCTGTCAGTTCATCATTACGAGCTTCCAAAGCAGTCACAAGTCCATCATAACTCTCCGGCAATGATCCAAGCAGCGTTGCGCTTAAAACGAACTCTGGTTTGATGTCTGTTCCAAGCGCCAATAGCTTTTGAAATAATTCATTCATATGATTTACATGAACTTCTACATCACCACCTTCTTGCAATCGCTGCATCATCAACTGCATTAAAATATAAACAGGATTATTTGGTGTATCTTTCTCATGAACGTCTTTCAACTTGTTCCATGCGTGCAAACACCCTTTTCCATCAATAACATCTTCATTTTATATCGCCAGTTAAAATTATTACTGCTATTTAACTTTCCAAGCATATCTTGATTCTGCCATATCTGCACTAATATTATTTATAAAACTAATATTGCTGAACGTTTTCTGGGCCCATAACCTGTTAGATATTTATATGGAATTTTGCAATATTAGAATGAATTCAAATTGAGCCAAATGATTTATGGTTAGGTGTATGATGCCCAGGGAATCTCCTTCACTATTCTCTTCTATGCTCTTTCCATTACACTAACCAAAATATAAATGATAACGATAAATATAGGCGACAGCTTCAGACCTCTACAAAGAGTTAATACTATTCACCTCTATAGTAGGGCCAAAAAGAGTAGTCAGTAAAGCCAGGGGGAACTAGTTGTGGTTTTCATCTCTGGTAGGCGGATAAAACTTGATATATTTCTCTCAATTATATGGAATTATATGGTAAAAAGAGCTGCCGCTTTTGTATTCCATAACAGCTAAATACTTTGAAGAATTGCCGGTGAATTTTTTGATCTACTGACTACTCTTTTTGGCCCTACTATAGGCGATGCTGAGTGAGTTCCCGAATAGAGCGCTATGAAAAGTACGCTATGAAGAAAGGGTTGATAATACGGTATGTCTCAAGGATGCGGTTTCAGTCTTCGGAGAATCATTTCTTGAAACCAGCATCTAAGCCTCCTTTGTTCTAACCTACATCTGATATATCATCTGTGACATCATGTCATGGTAATCACGTGAACCAATTGCTTTGTTCATAGCAGTGAGTCATATCTTTTTTTCCTAGAATTTTTTAAGTAATGAAAATTTAGTTAAATTAATAACCTTGAGATGAAGAATTTGATAGTCTACATGAAATATTTTAGAGTACAAATGAGTCTCTAACCTAAAAAATTCCATGTCTATTATCTATCCTTATTGTACTTTACAATCTACATTAATATATAAGTCGAAAAAAATTAAAGTAAAAAACTGCTGAGAAAATTTTTCAATCAGAAGGTCATTCGATAAGAGCTTAAGACTTTTTGCACACATCTTAGTAGACAGCCAGTTAGAAACCGACGAGATTTTTTTGATATCTTCAATCGTTCTCGAGTTATTTGGAAAACCTACTGCGCGTGCTTATAGCATAACATTACAGATAAACGATATTTCGAATTTAATTGCATGATTAAAATATAGGTTTATCCTGAATTTAAAAATATGCATATAATTGGTAAATTGATATTTTTTGAAAATTAATAGTAATGAATAACGACTATGAAGATATGTCAATGTGTCAAAATATCAATGCCCACTAGCGTTATTATACTATAATAATTCATAAAATAGTCAGAAAGGGGAAAATTGTGGAAAAAAAAATTTCTTAAAATTTGTATTTTTCAAGAAATTAAAAATATTTGCTCCAGTCTTGAAATTTTCTCACTTTGATTATGATTTCATAGTAATCACAAACTTTTCCAGTATGAAATGTTTTCATTCAAATAAGAGAAAAATTTTATAGTTTTTGGATTTTGACGCAAATAATCGGTTCACTTTTAAATTCGCCAAAAGTGTGATGAAAACTACAAATATCGATCATTTTTGTATGTAATTGTAAGTAAAAAATATTGTGCAGAACCCATAAAACTCTCTGTAATATAATAAAATGAAGGTTCAGATATTTTCAAATCGCTTAAGTAAACTCTAACTATTGTTTGTAGTTTATTTGTGGCGGATAGTTAATATTCATTGAACTTAATTCTGGGAATCACGCCAAATTCTAAAAAATAAATAGAAATAAAATTGCCAAAATATGTCAAGATAAAAGTGTAGTATCAAAGGCAAACCTCAACAGTTTGCCCCAGAAAACCAGTGTATATAGTTCTAAATGAATATAAATACAATATTGTTATCTAAAATTCGTATCAGTGGTTTTCTAGTATTTTACACTAGAAAATATAACAAAATGTATATTATATAATATCTAGATATATATATATATATATATATATATATATATATATATATATATATATATATATATAGAGATGTAAACGGTCATTGTGCAGCCCGTTGAATATATTAACGGTCATTTGTGAAGCCCGAAATGACATTGTTTAGCCCGGGTCCGGGCTAAACAAGGTATCGATGTGTATATCAATGCTAATTGGTTAGAAAAGTTCTTAGGACCCCCCCCATGAATTTTCATCTGGGCCACACAGAGGCGTATTTACCTATACAACATACACTGTGAAGTTCATGGTACCTCCCTATAGGGGGCGCTTCACATGGATATATAAATACAGTAAAAGATACGAAAGCCCATTATATTGACATAACTCTATGCAGCCTGACTTTTGGCAACATTGTTCTCTTTCTTAAATACTAGGTTCCGTGCTAAAATATGTGATGCTCTGTAGCCCAGGCCACCATAAGACTATATTGTAGATACTGATACACTTTTTATGTAATATCAAATTATGGTACTATAAATTTTGTTTTTCATTTAGTGTATAGTATTTATAATCAGATGAGGAATCCTTTAAACTTAGAATCAGAATAACAAATTAAAAATATGTACAGGAATATGGAAAAATAAAACAATTACCTATTCCACGATCATCTATCCTGTTAAAACTGGGTTTCTTTTGTCTATACAGGGTGGTCCGAAATTAGTGGTCATCATTTCGCCCGCGTATTCCTCGATCAAAAATAAGACAAAAAGTTTCTACAAACATGGCCCCGGAAATGCTTCCTAAGGGAGCTACAACCCTTTAAAGGTGCATCCTTGACGATGGTTTTTATTTAATATTTCCGAAACTGGTAAAAATAAAAACATGAAATTTCGGCCAATCACTAATCGTTTTATGGCCAATAAGGTGATGTGATAATGATCCAAAAATTTCCCTCAGGGGAGGGGGTAGAGTAAAATGCCCCTAAACCTTTTCGCATGTACGTCTTTCCAGATTTTGATAGCAAATTATGGAATGCCAGAGTTTTTTATGCAATAAAGGTATTCTAGTTGAATTTTGATAGGACGCGTTTTCGAGTTATTTGAGTTTCTGGAAGACATTAATCACAAAAACATTAAAATGGAACGAGTAACATGCACAGTTCTCTAGGTAGGTACTTAGTAATAATTGATAATAAAATTATGCTATTATTATTTTTATTATTATTATTATTATTATTATTAGTTTCGAAAATATTAAACAAAAACCATCGTCAAGGATGCACTTTTAAGGGGTTGTAGCTCCCTTAGGAAGCATTTTCGGGACCATGTTTGTAGGAACTTTTTGTCTTATTTTTGATCGAGGAATACGCGGGTAAAATGATGACCACTAATTTCGGACCACCCTGTATAGACATAAGAAACCCAGTTTTAACAGGATAGATGATCGTGGAATAGGTAATTGTTTTATTTTTCCATATCCTCAAAACAGTGCAAAATATAAAAAAATTATTTACAAATTTTACTATGAAAAATATACGCTTTTCAAAAAAGGATGTGATGTGAAAAATATATTCGATGTGTCCCGATGTCCAGCGCCCTTGGATTATGGTTACTACCATTTTGATAACAAATTGTAGCTTGTATTAATATCTAAGGGACAAATTAGTTTTTGCTTAATTGCATTTTCCTTCGAATAATATACAGTGTGTCCACAGATGGAGTTACAAAGAGGAAAAACTTTTTTATTATGGACTTTATAAAAAAAGTCATTCTTTATAAAAAGTTCTGCTTGTCAAAAAAATTGTAATACCATAAAAAAAATCGAGATCTGATATACGAGGTATTCAAAAATTAAGAAAACTTGAAAATGGTTCAAGAGAAAAGTACCTTTATTTTTGATTTTAGAGAAAAATATCATAAGTAAAAGTTGTTTTTTATTGAAAATTAATCCTAAATACAAAATTTGACATCCATCTAAATTATTAAAATTAAGGAAACTTTATTTTTTATTGAACATTAATGTATTATTAGGACAAAATTCCTAGATTTTTATTAAAAATTACTCCACATAGCTTCCACCAATTAATTTTTAATAAAAATCTAGTAATTTTGTTCTAATAATACATTAATGTCCAATAAAAAATAAAGTTTTCTTAATTTTAATAATTTAGATGGATGTGAAATTTTGTATTTAGGAATAATTTTCAATAAAAAACAACTTTCACTTATGATATTTTCTCTAAAATCAAAAATAAAGGTATTTTTCTCTTGAACCATTTTCAAGTTTTCTTAATTTTTGAACACCTCGTATATCAGATCTCGATTTTTTTTATGGCATTACAATTTTTTTGACAAGCAGAACTTTTTATAAAGAATGACTTTTTTTATAAAGTCCATAATAAAAAAGTTTTCCCTCTTTGTAACTCCATCCGTGGACACACTGTATATAGGTTAAGAATATTATTTTATGTATGGCGCAGCCTTTTGATGTAATTGAACATTTCATGAAAAGTCTAGTCACATAATGTAAAACAGGAGGAAATCTAACAGCTAACCTTTACTTGCATGTTATATTATATGATTAGCCTTTTCATGAAATGTCCAATTACATCAAAAGGCTGCGACATATATCTATATATCTATTATACAGGTTAAGTGTAAAAGCAGTAGTTCGCCTTTTGTAAAATTTGAATTTACAATAAAGTTTATTATTGTTATTATATACATTACATAAATATTTATTTATATTACTATTTATTATTATATTTATAATTTTTATATGTGGGTAGGTATAATATACAGGGTGTTCGACTTCAAACTTTGCCACTATGGGAACTTCGTGTGTCTTAATAGCTACAACATCGGTTAAATTTGAGAAAAGTTGTATTTGTTTCTTAAAAGAAATTTAGCGAAAACAGAACTTAATTATCTGGTTTGATTTCTGAGGAATCTGAAAAAAACTGAAAAATTAGAATTTGGCAATTATTTTTTTTACAAAATTATTCGTGGGTGCCAAATAAGTAATATTTGGGAGAAAAACGAAAAATTTAACTTTCAGTTTTTTTCAGATTTCTGAAAAATCAAACCACATAATTCTGTTAAAGATTTTTAATAAAAAAAAAAAACACCACAGAAATTAGACAACCCCCAAATCCAAAGTCAAAGCTGTCTGGAAAGGGGTTACACATTAGAAAAAAACGCAGACAAACATCCATACCCACCGACATTGTCAGTGCCGGAGCTGGGTCTCGCAGAAACTAACCGCCTTTGTGCCACTCAAGCACGCGCTAGCCCATTGCGCTACCGTCTCGGTAAAGAAGTAGTATAAGAAACATACACAAGTTTTTCTAATTTAACCGATGTTGTACTAGCTAGTAAGATACGTGAAATTCCCATAGTAGTAAAGTTAAAATCGAACACCCTGTATATACACATTATATATTATGTCAGAAAAGTTACTATAGGAATATTAAGCAAAAATGACCCTTCCACACCCTTTAATATTCCTATAATATTTTTCTGACTATTAATAGTAAGTAAGAATATGATTAAAAAAACGTGTGATTTTCACGGTTTTACATATTACGTTTCAAATCAAATGACAATTTCGTGCTTTGACTGACATGTCATGGCCCAATCGATGACATTTAATGAAGTCAGTCATAATTCACTGCAGTGAATTATGAAACCATAATTCACTGCAGTGAATTATGGATAGGAGGAAACACATACATAATGAATGCATTTAGTAGTCGTGGACAAACTAAGTAATACATTTTGTTAAATTAATACAATTTTTAATACTTCAGTCATTTTGCAAATTAACTAAATAAAGTAAGGAAGTTATGAATGAAAAAGTTATGTGATAACAATTTCCTCTCTTTTTTTGTGATTTTTAATAAAATTCACATCAGTTCAAGCGAGAATACCTCTATGTAACTGAAAAGTGGGACAGTAGCCCGGCGCATCGGGCGACAGCACATCTAGCTGAAACAAATAGGTGCTACCACTGGCAACGTTGTTGGGCCACGCAGGGTCTGTAAGATATGTAATTACATATAATCGGGCTAAATAACGACCTAACCGTATATCCTGGCCACACAACGTCTTATGCATATATAAAAAATTGAAATGGTAAAATAAAATTACCCCTCTGCGGTTGCCCTGCTTTACAGCAACCAGAAATACATGGATGTATGATGCATATTTTTTTATTCTTTATGTAGAGGCCGGGCTACAGAACGACCCATTGGTATACCGGGCTACACAACATACCATCTATAAGTATATATATATATATATATATATATATATATATATATATATATATATATATATATATATATATATATATATATATATATATATATATATATATATATATATATATTTATATGATATGTAAAAAATAATTATAAAACAATAACTTATCTTAACAGAACGTTTCGAACCAAAGTCTAGGTCCTTTTTCAACTGTGATTACAAAAATTAACTTGGTTTTCTGGGGCAAACTGTTGAGGTTTGCCTTTGATACTACACTTTTATCTTGACATATTTTGGCAATTTTCTTATTTCTATTTATTTTTTAGAATTTGGCGTGATTCCCAGAATTAAGTTCAATGAATATAAACTCTAACTATCTTAACACCTTTTCTCTTAAATCGCCCTCTATATGTATAAGAATTATATATTAGCATAATTTTACCATAATATTACAAAAATCTTAACATTAACGTCTTAAGATGAGAGAAAATATTTTTCTTCATTTTAAATTATGTAGACGCACGTAGACATACTATAATTTAATGTAAAATTATATAAAGGTACAAACTGGCATTTTGTAAATTAGTTTTCTGCACACAAAAATAACGTCTATTCATCGTCTGATGAATGACTAAATGTTGTGCAGTAAAGCGAATTAATTTTCTCATTTACATTTTTTATATTTTTATTTTTATATCAAGCTTTTCCAGCATGTTCAACACAGGATAATATAATTCATTTGTATGTAACTTCAAGCATCGAAAAACCACGCCAACATAATAGAGATTTTTAGCAAAGGAGATTCAATAATAGAGATTCGCTATATGACCTTTTTTCTTAAGATACACCTTTTCTGTAATACACCCAAATGCTGAATATTTTTAACATTCCTCTTTGGAATTTTAGAGAATTTTTTGAGAATAGTAGTACATACGTAATTTGTAAATAATAATAATAATACAATTAATTTTTAGATGCAGGACTCGGCTCTTAATTTAAAAACTCGATCATGCAATGTTTTGTATTTCAACCTTAAAGCGAAATGATTTCTTCACTGTTTGGCTAGTCAATCGACTTACAAGTAGAACTGATTTGCACTTGATTTTCTATTTACAAAGTGAAGAAAATCTGAAAATTAAGTTTGTAAAGGAAATACATAATGAAAAATCAACAGGTTGAAATTGTTCCCTTTCTAAAGCAACAGCAGAAATTGCTTTTCGACTGCTTTTCGCTCTTCACATGGATTCGAAAAAGATTTGATTTTTAATGAAGTCACAGAAATTTTGAATTATTTTCGAATTTTTTTTTGGATTTCTACAGAGATTATGCAATTTTTTCATCCAAGGCATTAAATATCTTAATTACTTAAAAAATGACAGAACTTTAAATATAAATTTGAGCATTTTTAGGCGAACAAATTTGATGAATTTGGCACGTATCCTAATAATTTCTAGTGGTTGGACTATGAAGAACACTTACATCAAATCTTATGGTTTAATAAGTATAATTTAAGCAAACCATTGCTTCCACAAATGAAATGGAAGAGTTATCTGTTTTATTATATTTTGTGCATTTCCAATAAGTCGTACGTTTTGCTTTGTATAGAAGTGAATAAAATGTAAATAAATTATACGGTATTAATACGAGAAAACGCCTTAATGAAATTAAAAAAATACGGAACACATTTTCAGGAGGAACTTAAACTGTAGTTTGAAAAGAAAGAAAACTTATACATTGCTTTAGTGAATCTGCTTAAAACGCGAGATACGAGAGAACTTCTATTTAAATTTTATTCCTTTACATCTGTATCATATTCTTTCTCGTTTTTAAGTTAATGTGTTATTCATAGTGTAATCGCATTACATTTATTTGAACGAGGCTACACGCAAATTATTTTTAAAAATGCCGCAGATTTATTTAGTTTTTATCCCTCTCTTGATATACGTGGATTTATTTCAACTAGCTTGAGGATTTATATTATTGCAGCTTTATGTTGTACCGCTGAAAGAGATCATGCAAGTATAAATGTGTTTTCACAAATTTTTATTCACACAATTTCCTATTCAATTCCATGTTCGTGAATATGAATATAAACTTGTTCTTGATAGAAATATTTGTCAAATTTTTCCGTTTCTTCTTTGATATGTTTTAATTACCAAGCTGGTCATGCTCTAAATTAGTCTAAATCTAAATCTATTTGGTTCGAAGCTCTCTAACCGTCGTACATCTCCTTGCCAAACATCTATCTATCACGAATAACAATAAATTGGTCCGATTTTGTTTTAAATCACGCATTAAGTCACGCTAAAAAATATAGAGCTCCAGTTTCTTTACTATTACAAATCTGGACTCATCATAGCATAAAAGCCAAACTGAAACAAATATGTAGCTTACTGGTGGAATTTGTTAGATAAATCCTCATTGTTCTGAGTAAGTTTATATTTGAAAGTGCAATATAAGTACCTACATCACTATTTGTTTCTCCATCTTTTTCATTTGCTTTTACTATAAACTTAAATAAACTTTTATCAGTCTCCTTCAGATATAATTTTGTTTTTCACTCCTTGAAACTATAGATTAATCCAACTAACAAATCTTGCAAAACAAAAATATTTATTTTCAAACTTTATTCATAGAACCAAAATATTATAATGACATCTTTGGATTGGTGAAATATATCTCTTGTATTTATCACTGGCTCAGATATGTTTACAACGTATATTTGCATTTTAAACGAAATTATTTTGTACATTTTTTGTGTTTTTATGCTTTAATGATTTTCCCATCTGTGGGGTAATAGAAATGAATATGAATGTCGAGTGGTAAGCTGGTCCGTAATGAAAATAAATAAAGTAATATCAATTAAGAAATATGCTGGGGTCCTGCCTTGAAACAATATTTTACTTTCCGTTTGCGCCTTTCATTATTTATTAGCCGATATTTCTCAACTGCGAAATTAGCTAATAAATAAATCCAGAATTATACAGGAAGAGCGAAGTAAATTACATTTATGTTAGTTGTTTATATGTAGATTTCTTATACCTAATAAATCTAAATCCTAACGCCAGACACAACTACTGATTTTCAACGAAAAATGAAACCTTTAGCAATTGTTAATTGGTCAATAGCGGATGTTAAAGATTTGCTTCTATTCGTAATGAAGAAAGTTTAGTTTTATTAAGAAATTACCCTTTCGGTACTTTAATCAATTTTCGTCAAGAAATTTGTTTACGTTATTTTATGGGTCGTAGTTTCCTCATTTGATACTTTGATTTTGTCTATGTCTGTTTTATAATTGTTTCGTTGGATTTGAATTTCCTGGCAGTTTATAATACCTAAATGCCATTTTCTGCTTGATAAATAATTTCTACACAGAGAAAGTTAAATTTGAATAACTCCATACATTTTAGTTTAGTAAGACAGCTAATAAACTTATTTTCAACATTCATACAGTTCAGAACACTTTGAAAACTATTTTGTTTCCTCTATTACGTTTAATTTCAACGTAAGGAGTTCCTGTCACTCAAAATATTATTTAATCATCGTTGCATCAAGTTCTTTTCCTTTGAATATTAGCAAGGAAGACAATTTTACTTGCTACTGAACAGCATAATAAAACTGAAATGTTTTCCCGGCCATCATAACTTCGCTTTGCCGAGTTAAGGTAAAAACTTATGTCATTTGATTACACGGTGTGTTTCCCTGAGGGAATATCTATTAAAATATTAATCTCACGAAGAAAAGTAAGGTCTTCGTAAAAACGTTCCTTTCCTTTGAAACTGACAGAGACATGCTTTTAAAATAATGACATGAATAAATATTATCTTTACCGGCAGCGAAAGTTTAGTTTTATAAATAAGAAATTTAATCGTGCCATATACGCCGAAGATGAAACTGGTGCAGGCACGGACACGTGTTTCGGAGTTATTCCTCCTCATCAGCGTAGCGTAGCTAAATAAATTTCTTATTTATAGATATTAGTTAACCCCGCTCTTGTTTAGTTTTATATTCTTAACAAATATACTGCTTTTTTATGAAATAAAAAAACATTATATCTCAAAATTTATTTATGACCTCATAGAAGTATTTCTCACAGCCGACAATCTTTCAGAAAATTAGAGACGTTAAACAAAAAACTAAAAAGAAACGAAAAGTAAATTATTTATTAAAGCTAAAATGTGAGATTTTTACGCAGAGGCTAAAATGGTGGTAACGCGATTAAAGTGTAGTCGTAGTGCAAAATGTACAGATAATTATCGACCCAATTGATTACGATTACGGTATATAAGTGGGACTACTTCAGAATAACAATTCAGAGACAAAATGTTAATCTAATGTCCTACTAGCGGTTTGATGGGCCGCATATTACTATTATGGATATCGATATCAAAATGTCACTGAATTAGGTTAGACTACAGATATTCGTAATCATTTAGGTATCAATGTGGCTATTAGGTCAGACTAAATACTGTCATAATATATAATTTGGATTTAATTAATTTTATTTTCTATTTTTATTGATTGTGAGTACAGAACGTGCTCGGACGGTTATTAATTTCCCTGGCCATTTGGTCAGATTTTATTACCGATCCGGACGACCTAGGATTTTACTGAAAGCGGTCGGTTGGAGTTTATTAAGCATCCAGCGACTTACAATCTTACCCGTGGGTAAAATAATTATTTCACTCAACGGTATACACTATTGGTAAATTTTGTCATGGATTTGATTAAATAATAAAAATTAAATTCAATATTTTAAAAAAAGATAATAAAAAATTAATAAAATTGTTTATATAGAACTTCACCCCGAGTATACACAGCAAATAACTTACTTTACATAAAAGAAAGGTTTAAACACATAGTTAAAGGATACCACTCCGAGAAAACGTATCTTCGTTGAAGAAACACCTGTTACGGGATAGCAGTGAGACACCAGATGTGGCTCGTACCACCTAAAACAGTAAATCAAAACCACAAAAATGATAAATAAAATAACATTAACCATCAGAAAGATAATATTAAACAAGTTAATCAATCTCTAATATCAAATAAGCAACAATTAACAAAGAATGAGCAAGGTTGTAGTTTTATCTAGCGTAACGTAACGTAGAAAACTATAATATTAATATTTGAGGTTAATTAAGATTTAATTTTTTGTAAAACTGATCGTCTATGCCACAAGGATAGACACATTGTAATTTAGAATAGTAGAATAGTGTAGTGAAATGAAATCTTAAAATATAGTGCTTCAACGTAGCCAAGAAGGGCAAGTGAAATTGTGTTCTAATGAAATGTGACATATGGGATATGTATAGATCGGTCATGAGACCCAGAGTTCAAAAATAACATGAGTTCCACAGCAAAATTACATACTTATAAGAAAAATATTTCCAAAATTACAAACCCAGTTTGGCATCTAGTATCCTCAAAAATAAAAAGAATTCAGGATCACCATGGATACAGGAACAAAAATAAAGGTTGTTGAAAAACCAGCTCCAGAGAGGCGTCACGTATTTGAAATCGTTCCTGAAAATAAAATAGAAAATTGTGTTAAAAACGAGCAAAGTGGAGGTAAATCACTACTTACCAGAAAAAAATAAATAATTTAACAAAGGTTGGACGAGATTATCCCCTGGCAACTCCAGAATTCAATAAACAGAAGATAGAAAAATCAGGTACTTACATATTATATATTTGAGGACGTAATCACTGAAAATAGTCTTGATTTCTTGATTATTCGTGGAAAAGCACACAATAACGAATAAGACCGCCATTTTACCACAGTTAATGAACTTTAGTGAGGGCCGTTAGTCTAAAAATTCGTTAAAATCGATAGAATATAAAAATAAATAAACTGCTCATCCCTGATCAGACAAATAAAGGGAGACATTTTCTTTTGAATCATAAAGTTTAAGAATTTCATTGTTATAGAAATAAATTATCGGTTTTTAGCTTAAGTATTTTTCACCCAATTTTGTTAATAAAAATGAATAAAATTTGTTAAATTGAATTCTACATACGTCTAGTTTGATAAAACAACAGAGTCTGCTCAATCTAACATTATATACAATATCCGTGCTTTAGTGAGGGCGACATCTGCAAGCCTAGCTAAAGAACTACACGATTGAGGCTTATCTAATTCAAAGTCAATAATTACAAGTCCCTGCACTTCAAGCAATACCAACTTTCAATTAGAATCACATTAAAATAATGCAAAACATATAAAGAACTTAATTTTCATTTATTAATAAAATTTACATAAGATAAAGAATTTGAAAGGTAAGTTTATTCCTAAGAACGATCCCAAGAAGACCCTGAAAAATAAAACAAGAATTACAGAAACCTGAAAGTAAGTTATTCGCTACGCACGGCACTCACGGTCGTTTATCACGTAATAGACTGGTCGCTGTGCATAAAACGTAGGTATTAGTATTTTGCATCCGTAGTACGGGCGGATCAAGTCAAAAAGTCAAATTGTAACAAACTAGTAAATAAATTCTAAAATTTAAATCTATTACTATATTGCTTAAATAAAATCGATACTAAAAACATGCTATAAAAATATTCTTAAAATTATCATGCAATAAATATTAAAGTAATAAATATCACCTACCTTTTTCAATAAATTTTAAAGCCATTCAATAAATAAAATAAAATAATATATAAAAATTTCCCCTACCATAACAAATAATTTGGCGCCCAACGTGGGGCACAGAAAGACAAAAATCATTCAAAAAAATAAAAAGAAAAAATAAAATAATAAATCTCCCCAATCATAACAAATAAATTTGCTGCCCAACGTGGGGCACAGAAAGACAAAAATTAAATATATCTCGAAATTTCCTCTATCATAACAAATAATTTGGCGCCCAACGAGGGGCAATAACAATATTTACATTGATATTCAGATCGGTGAGTTAGAAAAAAATAAAAATAACAATTCCCAATATTATGTGAGATATCACAAAGAGCATATAAACGTTATTGCCGAAATTGCCGTACAACAAACCGGCAGGAATAACAGAACTATGTGTAGGAAAAGACATTTTAGTATTGTTAATTTTATTTTTACTGAAATCCTAAGAAAATAATTGCCAGTAGTGCATAATAATAACAATGATAATAATAATAATGGTATCAATCTCATTTAAAAATTAGAATTATAATAAAATTAAAAAATACCCTGTTTAATAAGATTTTACTACATTATTTATGTGTTCTATATGATATGTCTGTATAGGAAAATGAAAACAGTTGCCGTAAGTCCAAAACTAAAAGTATATTTATTTTCATACCACCAATAATGTTATTTCCCAGTTTTAAACTGGTTAATTAGATTATATTTTAGATAAACCAGCTTTTTTTGGATAGGAATCTCAAGAAATGTGGTAATAAATCCTAAAAAAGAAAAGGAGGAGAAATAACCAACAATTATATAAAATAATACTTGTTATTTAGTTTACTGGTTCTAGTATATTAGGCCAGTCAATGAGTACACTGAAAAACGCTAAAATCGCAAACTAACGTGTAGTTTTGAATTTTTGGTATGTTGTTAGGACCAGCACTAGTAGTGTAAATCCAAGTTTGCAGCTTCGAAAGACCTGTGCTACCTTCGAGGCACTTAAAAAACCGTTAAATTTTCGGACTTTTTTTGGTTATTTAATTATATCTCCTAAACTATGCGTTATATCGAAATGGTTAAACTAAGCTAAATCAGATTAAATTTGCTACAATTTGACACCTGAATCAGCTCTGTACGTCAAATAGTACTCAAGATACAACAGGTTCAAAATTGGTAATTTTTTCGAAAAAATTGAATTTTTAACTTTTCGTCAACTTCCGGCTTCCTTCGAAAGCCAGGGGATTGAGACGAAACAGGCAGTACAGGATGCTAACTGTGATATCATTAAGACAGCACTCCAAAAAAGCACCTTTTGAATCAGTGTTAACAGTTGGAGAGGATGTGGATCTCCTAGTTCTTCTTAATGGCTACCTATCAAAAATGTTATTTTCCAGAAAAGTGATGTGACTGTGGTCCATTGCAATAATACTCTTCAACTTCATTCAAACGGGGAGAGTTGGAGTTCTCCCCCGGGTTTGTGTTGTTTTTGCACGCGTTCACAGGGTGCGACACCACTTCTGCCCTTTTCTGGTACGGGAAAAATAAACTGTGGAGCGCTCTTTAGAAATATCCCGAACTGATAACCATCGCAGAACAATTTCTCCAACCTACTGCGACTCACGAAACCATAACAGACTCACAACAGAAGGGTAGAAAATCTACATAGCCTGCGGTACAAAATTTTTCTGAAAACGGCCGCCTTTGTTAAGGTTGACTTGGCCCGCATGCCTCCAACAGAAGATAGTGCGGCATTCCATGCCTACCGAACTTACCATCAGGTACAAAAATGGTTGGGGGCTGATAAAGATGCCACTTAGTGTGGCTGGACTAGGACTGAACAGGGGCTCATACCTACTACCATGATGGGCGAAGTGGCACCCCCAACCCTTCTCAAAATTAATTCCTGCCAGTGTAAGAAAGGGTGTACCGGAGGCGGCTGCACATGTCTGAAAGCAGGACTCAGATGCTTCTCCATGTGCAAATTCTGCTCTGGCATCTCCTGCCAAAACGTCGCGTTACAGATCGACGAAGGATGGGACGATAATGACGACGATATCGACGATATCGACGATACACTACCCGTGATTACAATAGAGGATTCTCAACCACCTTCGAAACGGCTTAAGTGAAAATTTGTAAAAAATGTAGTTTTCCCATTGTTTGTTTTTTTAAGATAATTTTTTAAGTATGAATAAATTCAGTGGCTGCACGTAAATTTACTAAATTTTCTCTTGATACGACTTTCATCGTAGGATAAGTATTTCCCCCGACATTTGAGCCGGAAGTTGACGAAAAGTTAAGCATTCACTTTTTCGAAAAAATGACCAATTTTGAACCTGCTGTATCTTGAGTACTATTTGACGTACAGAGCTGGTTTAAGTCTCAAATGTAGCAAATTTAATTTCCTTTAAAAAAGCTTAGAACGGCCATTTCGATGTAACGCATAGTTTAGGAGATATAATTAAAAAAACAAAAAAAGTCCGACAATTTCCCGGTTTTTTAAGTGCCTCGAAGGTAGCACAGGTCTTTCGAAGCTGCAAACTTGGATTTACACCACTAGTGCTGGTTCTAACAACATACCAAAAATTCAGAACTACACGTTAGTTTGCGATTTTAATGTACTCATTGACTGGCCTATATTAAGGAAAGGCTACATTAAAAATAAATTCAAGTAATATCTCTATTGAAGTTCTTAATATAAAACAATATAATTAATTTAAATTATTAGCAACATTAACGGGAGATATACTAACTCACAACAAAAGTATTTCAATAGTAAATTAGCATTTTTGATCTCTAAAAGTATTTATTTCGAATATATTTACATATTTAATTGTGAGTCTTTAATATATGGATCCATTAGCCTGACAAAAACTATTTTCAACCATCTAATAATACTAATTACGTAATTATAAACCTTCATATCAAATAAACCTTTTTTCTTTCGTTTTGGATATGTTTCCAATAATTAAATATCACGCAATCAAATTCTAAAAATAGGGAAAAATAATATAAAAATACATGTATAAATACATACTTTATTTTTTATTCTGCCTTGTTATTGATATGTCTATTGCCATCATTATCTTTACTTTGATGTGTATATGTTTATTTGTTCACTTTCTTACAATAGGCTCTGCCGCTATAGAATTTTGCTTTAAGTTGCCTTTAGTTTTGTTTAGAGGTAGAAGAGGATCAGAAGGTGCCAAATAATGAATGGATAATATTTATGTTATAGAATCCGACAGGAAGATGGATGTTATGAGAGGGGTTCCATGGAGAAAAAGGTAAAACTTAACAAAGCGACTGAGGCAGCTAGCTATTAAGTTATTTATATGTATGACAAATGTTTTGTCTAAATAAATTCTAAGATAATCATAATCGAAGATCCGTTTATTGCAATGTTGGTGATGCTGAGGTGGTGGCGGGTTTAGTATTAGTTTTGGTTTAGTCTTCAAATAAACGGCGTATGTACAAGATTATAATATAATTTGGTGACGCATTAATTGGTTTTTAATATATCTGTACGGTTCCTCATGTAGCGACCATGTTTTTATGTTAATATTTCGAACAAATTTCCAATAAATATTTTTCTTCATAATTTGTAACGCTGAGATTCATTATTTCATAATTAAATTTTGTATTATCAAAAAGAGGTTAATAGTCACTGGTGTTTGTATGTATGAACTATACTGAGAATGGTACTTGAACGTAGTACAATTAATTAGAAATATGTTTTATCTGCGACTTTACAATTCAAATAAACAAATTATATGAGAGAAAGCTTCCAGCCAGTAGTCCGACCAATCGGTAAACCGCATCGACTACCAGCTCGAGTTAATAAAATCTTGGTAAGTAACATTTGACCGTTGAATTTTTCAATTATTTTAATTTTATTTTATATGTTCGAATTGTTACATAAAACGCTTGGCGTTTTGGTGGCTTACTGCAATTGCATACAGTGTGTGTGTTCCCTTAAGTAACGTGAGAAAATCATTGACGGCAAAATCTGTTCGTTGCAAGTGGCGTACGGAAACATAAATGGTGTCTAAAACGCGACCACGGTGTAAGATAATTAGGTGGTGAAACGCCTCAATGTATCGTATGGTTAGAATGTCTCCAAACTGTTAACGCATCGTAAGACAAAGAGAGAGAGTGTGTGGCCGCGAGGGCACCGCGGGCTAAGCCCCGAATCGTCCCTAGTTAATTTCCACTTCATTTTACCAGGTCGAAAAATATACCATTCGATGCAGAAAAATATGTAGAACACGATTGTTGAAAAATTATGTGTTTAAATTGTCGGCTACTATGCAAAAAAAAATAAAAACCATAAATGAAATTGGACGCCGGCACGTTTAACTCGAAACGCTGCTAAAACCGTTCGAGTTATGAAAAAAATTAACATAAACAATTTTATAGAGAACTAAATTTCCTATAAAAAAGTCAGTGGTGGCATTAGTCTATCTTTAATAGTTTTGGTGTGAGGGCGCCTCAAATTCGCGTGCTGATCTTTTGTTAAATTAAACTTATCGTTTTCCAGCGCACAACTTTCAGGCCCACGGTGTAAGAATTGTCTTACACCGTGCTCACGCCTAAAATATTTAAGATAGACATATGCCGTCACTGACTTTTTTATAGGAAATTTAGTTCTCTATAAAATTGTTTAAACGTGCCGGCGTCCAATTTCATTTATGGTTTTTATTTTTTTTTGCACAGTAGCCGACAATATAAACACATAATTTTTCAACAATCGTGTTCTACACATTTTTCTGCATCGAATGGTATATTTTTCGACCTGGTAAAATGAAGTGGAAATTAACTAGGGACGATACGGGCCGCAGCCCGCGCGGCCCAAGTGGCCACACACTCTCTCTCTTTGTCTTACGATTTCGCGTCTCTAGCGTTAACAGTTTGGAGACATTCTAATTGAGGCGTTTCTTCACCTAATTATCTTACACCGTGAACGCGACTGACGAAAGAATGCTTTTCGTAATATACTTAAATATTTTTTGGATTTTTGTGAACAATTTAAAGTGATGTACTAATTTGATTTTGGTAACTATGTTATCTAGTTGATTAAAATAACTTAATAAACACCTAACGCCTAATTTCAAGAAAAATATTAATAATGCTGTTTGAGAAATATTCAAATATCTTGTTGAAATAAATACATAGAGAAATGCGTAAATATTCTAAAAAATCAATTTAAAAAATTTCCCTTGAGATAATTTACGCTTTAGATTGCGAAATAGTCTACTCAATCAACTTGAAAAGATTGATAGCGCTATTTTGTAGGTACAAAAGAGAAGACCGGAAACATTAGTGTCCTTTACAGAATGGTCCTACTTAGGATGAATAAATCGATGCAGATATTATTATTCTTTATACAAGAATAATTTCAATGCACAGGGAAGGTAATAATATTTGTAGTAGATTTTATGTTATTGTCTAATATTTATATTAGGGAAAATGACGTAAAAGGAGGTTTGTATACATTATTCTAACCATGGTAGGTGGCTACTGAAGTTTTATTTACCTCTCAGTGCCTACGTTTTGGGTCGATGAATCTACTAAATTGTCATTAAGGTTGTCACTTTTGATGGTGGCTTGGCATTAATATTAAAATAACATTTTTTAATAGCAAGTGAAATAATGCTTAATGAGAACCATGTAGTACTAAAAATTGCTACCTCTTATTTCACAATTAATAATAATAATTTTTTCTTTACTACAGTATCGTCGACTAAAGTCATTAGTTGTCTATCTGCTTAAAATTAGATTATAGAACTTGTGTTTTGCAATAAATCTTCCACAAATCGTAGGTGTACGTTTTCAACTTTTATATCTTACGAAAAGGATCTGTTACAGTTCTTCTCATATACATCATAAGTTTTCCAATTTGTTCATGGGTATTGGCATTGGCAAGACACTGCCTTAATATGCAATGTTTATCCTATGCATTGAGAAATATTGGACTGGAGGAGGACATGCTAAATTGTCAATCGCTGATTGGTTGGGCACCTTGGGTGCTTTATTTCCTCAAGAGATAAAATGAGGTAACCTGTGTGACCTATCCAAGTTAGGACATACAGACCATGGGTCGTAAGGACCATGCATGACACGCTCCTAATGGCTATAAAAGCGCTACCAAGGCCACTTTCTGTTTTTGATCCGTCAGTATATATTTTGATTCATCCTTCATACTCATCTAGAATCTCATTAAATTTCGATTGTAGAAATATTTTACAAAAGTCTTGTTTTTTATAAGCTGATACTATGTCTGATCAGTGTAATGGAGCAGACACCTTCCAGGATGGTATCTCGGAGAATTCCGGCAGTAACACTCTAGGTAGGGTAATATCAATTTCATTTAGTAGTTCCTTAACCTTTACACCAACGGCAAGAATAATAGATCGCCTATTTTCGTAAAGCTCCTCTAGGTCATTTATAATACAAGAAAGTGTACATGGTGATGTGGTAAGGCCTATATCTTCCCTGCATAATTTAGCAGTAGATGATCCTTTCTAAATTTGATGGAGGAAATATCAGCTTCGCAACATAGACTCTAACTGACTCGTACGGAATGCGCCAGTTACTAGTTTTAGGCCTGGGCAGTAGATGGATTATAAAATATGCAGGCGAGACCAACGGGCATACGAATACACAATACAACTGTAATCCATTTTAGTTAGCACCAAAGATATATACAACCTGAGAAGAGCTTATCTGTGTGTTCTCGATTTTAAGTTTGATACCCAACGATTTACGTTAAAAGGCTTGTTTTGTCTCTTCAACGACATTTTGAATGTACGGTACCCACGTGAGTTTGGAGTCAAAGATTAGGCCTAAGACCTCGTGTTGTCTGATTAACAGGGATTGAAGTATCTCCTATACGAAGCTGCGGTTTTAGACAAAGACAGCTTGAATCCCAAATCTTCGTATTGATAGTGAAAAGTTTTTCTCATTTGCACATATACTTGCTTGAGTAATAAATTATAAAATCGTCCACATTGGACATTTTCGGACTGGTTGATTCACTGTCATCAGTAATTCATTAACTAATATTAGAAATATAGGGTTACAGTTAACCTAGATCTCCGAGGCAATTCATTTTCCATGATATATCGGTTTGATTTCGTATTACTCATGCGTACAAGAAAACGACGGTTTTCGAGGAAGTTTTTAACAAAGAGAAGCAGATATCCCCTAAATCCCCTGGTTTTTAGAATTGCCATATATCCAACGTGGTGCCATACGCAATTTCTAAATCGAAAAAAACAGCTACAAGGTGTTCCCCTCGGTGTTCCCTCTTCGTAAAATCTTGTATTGTACTCTCGAGAGAGATCAGCTGATCGATCGTAGATTTGGATTTTTGAAAACCCATTTGGTAATCAGATAACAAATATGACTCTTCTAATATCCATATCAAAGGATTGTTTATCATCCTATCGAGTAGCTTGCTAAGACAACAGATTAAGGAAATTATAGAGGGTGCCATTTGATGGTTTTTACCTTGCTTTGGCATAGAGACTATAAGAGCCTCGCGCCACTACTCAGGATAACTGCCTTTCCTCCATATAATATTAAAGAACTCCAAGATTTTCGTCTTCAATTGCATAGGAAGTTGGCGCATGAACTCATATGGAATTTTGTCCACACCTGGAGAAGAGTGGTTCGCTTCCTTTAAAGCTTTATCCAATTCTATGATTCCAAATTCTAGATTCTAATATTTCTTGCCTGTAAAAATCTAGTTCTCTTTCTAAATTTCCCTTAAGCCTTTGGAAATTTTGATGATAACTTGTTAAGCTACTGACTTCCTCAAATTGCCTCTCTGTTACTTCAGAAAATAATTCGTCATTGTATAAGAGAACTGATGACAGCAGTTGAACTTTTATCCTTTTATAAGTCTCTTTTTCTGCCAGATGTCTCTAGCCGGCTGTGACAGATCCGACATAAGTTTTCCAAGATGTCTTTTTATTTGTAAGTATGATACACTGTTCTCTGGAAGCAGCTTACTTGAAAGTGATCTTATTAGTAGAGTTGTTGGTACCTTTTGAAGACATTTAATGCCATCTTTTTCTGAGCGACTGCCCTTTTTACATCAACATTCCACAAGAACACTGACGGTCTTTGTGGCATCTCTTTGGTCTTTAGGATTGCTTTTTCTATCAAATGTAGAATAGATGTGACGTTTTCAACAGATTCGTTGCCACGCCCGATTAGGTAGACTGGCTGCTTTCTACTTCAAGTCCTTCCTCCTCAAGAAGTGATTTTGGGTTATCTTTAGACTGCGTCTGAGTATCAGATGCATCAGCTCGAGCATCAGCCTAATCGTCTTATTTTAGTTTTTTGAATAGCTGCATCCTCTTTAAATACAGGACAGTTTCCGGATCGTACCAAATGTTCTCCTTTGTAGTTGATGCATATATTGTGTTCTGGGCAGGCAACATCCGGAGTTTCCATAGATAAATATTTCTTGCTTATCGCTTCTAGATGATGTATGACCAAATTTTTAGCATCTTATAGAGGCAGGGATATATAGTATGACAGGTAGTAAATATATTTCTGCCTTGGTGGCTCTTTGCAGTTCATCTTCTCCCCTTACCATAATTCTTTTAACATCTGCTACCCCTTGATTTTTCATATTTTCTAGTATTTTAGTAATTGAAGATTTTAATAAATCTCTACAAGTAAGAACTTCTTTACAGAAATTAAGCAAAGGGTATGATACTACTAATATTTCTAAAACTTGGAGTTTGCTTTGTTCTAAAAGTTTTCTAGACTGCCGAGTAGAGGAAGTTCTCTAATTCTTATGACATTTGTAACTTGCCCCACTAACGCACATAACACTTTAATTGATAAGGAAGGGACTTATTTTAGGGAAGTCATTTTCCACAAGTTTTACAACTAAGAATCATGGCGTTGAATTCACATCCTGGTTGGTCTGTTGCAGCTTCGAAAGCTGTTTTCCTGTAGAAGTACGAGATTTATTGGGTGGCATATTAATACCATCCATAGCTATTGTAGTGGTTCTTCGGCACCACTCTACATACCACCATGGGATTCCGCTTTTTTTTGCGAATTCACTCCCGTGAAAATGAAAAAACGGGGATGAGGTAAGCATAATAGAAGAGGCAGGTATATGATATGGGAAAAGGCGAGTAAGCATAAAAGGTTTCAAGACAGTTCCATACCATAACTTTTTAATAAATTCGCAATTACAAAAAAATCAGGAAAATTTAAAGTCGTTTGCTCTCAATATATTAGTACAAATAGTAGATAAGTCCATTAAACTGTTATGACCAAAATACATTTAACCTTCACAATTAAATCTTAGATATGAACTTCAGCGTAAAAAAATCAATGGTTTAAAGTTCGAATGTATACGTATACAAAGATAAACATTTTAGTATATTTTTTCTAAGCGCAGATAAATTATAAGCTGCTTAAATTTTCGAAACATTGGATCATGGAAATAAAATCAACCTAACACTCCAGGAAGTGACTTATATGGTGTAAAGTTTCCGATGAGTATTTAAATGCATCATTATCGATGTCGTTACCACCACAAATATTCGACAAAATTCCTTCGCATCCTTAATACTAAAGGCATGGATTTAGTAACCTGGATTAAAGCCACGAAAGCACATTCCAATTTAGACCCAGCGGATTCCATAAATTGTTTACTGGCCCTTGTAATAAACTCAATAATTATGGAAGAGCCTGAGCTAAAGATAACTCATAAATCCTTAAATAAATATTAGTTGTAGCATCATTAATAAAATTTTAACTTTTTTAACAAACTTTTGTAATTATATTTATTAATATTATCTACTTGGAAATTTTTCTTCAAATTAATTCCGTGGAACATTTAGAATGGAAATAATAATTAGAAATATTTGTTTTGTACATTTGTACGATATTTTTTGCAAACTTTATTTGTGCTTTGCTTTGGACGATGCCTTCGATTTCTACAAGAAATTTTAGCGCAAGGTTACATAACACAAAATACTATAATTTTGAAGCAGATTCTTCTTTAAAATTATTTGGCATTCTACATAAGACAAAATCACCTGATGACTCAACCCTCCCAAAATATTTAAAAAACCGCTGCCAATTATGGATTATGGGATCAAAACTTTCTCACCGTGTGGTGGTGTTTATAATAAAAGTACCTACTTAGTTTTTGACGTATTTTGTTTTTTGACGTATTTTGACTTTTTTGACGTATCTTGTCCCAATATAGGAAAACTTATAATAATTATTCTATACGGTATTCGAATTATTTATCCTCACCGAAAGAGAAATTTAAATTACTTTCGTCGCTGGAAAGAAAATTTCACAATTTATAACCAACAATTTTCTAATGTCGTTAACTATAAAACTGATTATCAGAATTATGTTAGTAAAATGTGATTTTTTTTGGAAGAAAATATTAACATGGGGCTCTTGTATCCAATAAAAATTGCTCTAAAAATATTCTAATGTCTACGCCGTTTCAGGACTGTCTTCGAACTTTTGATACCACTTTGGACATCAATAAACAATGTTGTACCTACGTCACATTAAATTTTATAACTTTAGAACAAATCAGATAAGAAAATTCACAAGAAATAAGGATAGAAAAGCGAAACAAACCAAATGGACTACTTTATTCATTACATTCTGTAGAAATTCTATTCTATATATTCTATTAATTAAACGTAATTAAGTAAAACAATTTCCTAACGATAGGAAACAGTCTCATGTTGTTCCCGGTTTTCAAGGGCGGCAACGTAAATATTATGAGAAATTATGGGCCGATGATGCTTTCACTTCAGTCAGATGTTTGAGGCTCTAATTATAACCAAGTTGTTTTAGAAACAAAAAATCTAATTAGGAAACAAACTTAGTTTCCTTTGTACAAACTTGTTAAATAGTGAACAAGTAGATTATATGGTTACCAGCTTATTCAAAGCTTTTGATAAAACTTATCGTGATGAGTTTTATAAGTTGGAAAATATTCGTATTCATAACAATCTATTCAGATGGGTAACATATTCACAATGTGTTAAAATTTTTCATCTTTTATCAATATAAAATCAGGTGTCCTCCAAGGCCCCTCTTGTTAAGGCCTCTGTTGTTCTTATTGTATATATAATGTTATGAATATGCTTGCTTGTAAAGCTTCGTACATTGTAGCAATGTTTTCTTCAATTAGAACAGCTGGTATTTCAAGTTTTGTAGAAGAAACTGAATAGTTCCTTTTATGCTAGGGATGTCTGAAAGTCGGCTCCTAGATTGATTTTATTGGTTGGTGGCAAAATTTTTTAGTAACGAATTTTTCCTGCACCCATGAACTGTGCAGAGGGATGACCACTTTTTCTATAAACCTGAGCATCAGTACAGGGTCGTAGCTAGGTCGGTACTATCAGAGCCTTGCTTTTTATAACCAGGGCATGTTTTTAATTTTTTTATGCCCAAAAGAATAGGTATATTAATTGTTTACACAAAGTTTATTTAAATACAAAGTTTATTTAAATATAGGTATAGTATATAAGTTCTAAAAGAAATAAAATGATTCATAAAAATATTAAACATCCGAATATTTGTAACAATAAAACAGCTGCAACTTCCGAAGAAATAAATCTAGATCTAGCATGTCGGTCCTATTATTTTTAAAAGGCGACAAATGAAATGTTAAAAGTGTTGTTAGGTTAAAATTATATTAAATTCTATTTAGTTATACAAAAAGAAAACAGTAAGTAGGTACATTTTTATTAGATTTTCATTGCTATTCTTAGAGGTTTTCTGCCAGGGCGCAGCCATGATCCGCCACCATCTGGCAACGGCCCTGCATCAGTAAGCTACTGAGCCCACAGAAGGAATGTGCGCATACTTTCTACCATACCTTTCAAAGTTTCCCAAGCCAACTTCTATAATTAGCAAATGAAGTTGTGTCACTTTCAACGAATGCATAGAGAAATGGAAATCGTATCATTTCCGATTTCAAAATTACTGAAGATGAGTTGGAATATATTCAGAATTCTTACCAATTTTAAATGCAATCCACTACAACATCCGTGGCTCCTCTTGGTAGCGGAATTCTTGTATTTGCTTTTTCTTGGTTACTTGAGATCATCATGATTTTTAATATCAGATCCGTTTCTCTTTTTGCAGTTACAACTTCTTTGCTTTGTCGAGTTTTCCTGCAAGTAGATTAAACAATTTTGTCATTACACAAAAAGTTCTCCGGACTAGTGAGTCATTAGAAACTTTTGATATATGCCAGCAACTTTGAACATTCTGTTCAGAATCCAGACAAACCTATTTTTTAAATTTTTTTCATAATCTACGTTAAAAATAAAAGATACTGTAGCATAATCCTCATACGAAAAATATTGACAGTTTTCAAGATATTTGACTCGACATGTATTTTTCCTCAATTTTCGTTGCTCACAATCTCTGTAATTCTGATGTCATGTCAATCATCACCAAAATTATTTTTTGTCTAAATGTTGAACAAGAATGGCTCTTTGAAACGATAGATCAGAAATTGATCTGTGATATACAGGGTGCAAAGAAAATCTTACCAAACATGATAAAAGAAAATTTGAAATATCTCCGTTAATTCAAATGTATTTTATTGAATAATAAGATGCATCATTGAATACTCTATAACTTTGCTGTAACTTTCCCTATACCTAAGTTGGATACTTTTTGTGAACAACGCACTTTCATCTTTCCACATGGCGCTGAGCTAATGATTTTTTATGAAAACTACTACTACCTGAAAATATTTTAGCTTTCCCAAAAGTACACAATTAACTGTTGTGTCAACTTCTCCATAAGAGTACCTACCTTACATCACTGACTGAATTCCTTATTTGAAAGCTCATCCAAAGATTAATCCAGTACACTAGTTTTTGTCTGACAGTGAAATCTGTGACCAAACTGAACATTGATTAGGACAAAGCAAAAGTTTGGCAAAAGACTTAAAAAACGGATTCACTGATTAATTAGATATTGTTTAATGATAACGGTTCTGATGTTTTCTATGGACGAATATGATCTCAACAAGATGAAACATCACTTCATGTTCAAGGATAATTACTACAATTTTCTCAACGTCTGGATAAACCGATCAGGCTCAGTACAGCGACCAAAAAGATGTTTGGATCTAATCTATTAGATTACCTGGTGGGGAATATCTTGCAGTAAAGTAATACCAATGTATGTGTTTGATTAGATTAGACTGATATTATTTCATTAGATGCAATCCTAGAATGGGAAATAAATTTGTAAGCACTAATAATAATAATTAAGAGTTCTTCGAAAGCTTGCCTTACTTTCTGCAATCAAATGCGTGCTCGTCTCTTCAAACTGTACAATATCGCTGGAGTAACTATTTTGATTCTTTCAGAAATTACATTTCACAATGCTTTCCGAGTTTGCAGATTAATTCGACAAATCTGACTTGTAACTGACTTTATTGTAAGGAATGTATTGTATGTGCTGCAGTATTGTCCCGTTGGAAATGCCCTCGTGTGATCTCATGACTGAATAAACGGACATACTGAATAGGAACCTGCATTCATGTTTTCACCAAATAAAACGAACTAAATTCATTTCCGCTGAATTTATGCCAACAGACAGGATATAGTGGTGGTCCAATGTATTTGTGAGGATTTTCTCAATATCAAATTATCGTATTCTGACTATTTACATTGCCACTATTGGGATAAAGTCATGCCTTTTTTGGTGTAATCGTTAAACCGTTTAAGAGCCATTTATAAAATTTCATTTGCAATATTTGGTGATAATAATGGATTTTGTAGGGGAAATCTCCGTTTAAATATTATTTTTAACCTGTTCAAAGATTTGAGAAACTTACGATATCACCTGACCGTTTAATCTGACAACAAGGAAATTTTGGTAGTAATGGATCGAAGACATTCGGTCAGAAATTAATAAGTTGAATATGATTTTTGTGAATCTCTTATTGGAGTAGTTTATTTGGAATACTGTACCAATTATTGTATATATAAATCACTTTGAACTTTGAATTTCTTAACACTTGGTAAAAAATTTAATCACCTACTACTATATAGTCCATGATAGTAGTAGCCATCCTACATTTTCGCATTGAGTATCATTCGTAAACAACTGAATTATGTAAATCCTGCATTCCTAAAAATAGTCAAGTTTGGTTACCTTAAGTAAAGGTCCATAAAGATATATTAGCAACTTCTCATATATTTTGTAAAAATCAGGAAAATGTAGTGCTTTGTGCTAATTTGATTGGATTGAAGAAATTTATTTTCTACAAGGAAAATGATATTGAAGCTAACAAAGCGCCAAATCGATAGACTACCTGTGCATTCTATAAGTAATCCGCCTTTCATTCTACTATACCTTAGTAAAAATAACATACTTTTAACTAATATTAAATTGTTCTATAATTAAACATAGTATATCGACAAATAGATTTTTCCAAACTTCTTTTTAAATTCTAGAAATATTAACTGTATAATAATTATTAACTGATGAAAAAAACTACTGTGCAAAACCGAGACACCTAAAAAGGCACTATATTTAACAAGCTGTAACTTTAACATTTTTTTGTCAATCTTTTAAATATTGACCTAATGTCGTAAATCCCCTTCCTTGACCTCTTCGCCATTGACGTTGAGTAATTTTTTGCGGTTTTTTCTTTATGTGCAGGGTGTGAGTTTAGGGCTTTGCAAAAAATCTTTTTTTGGCCAATAATGTATCAAATCTGAGAGACCAGACCCTAGGGAGATTATTTTTTTGTCGGGTTATTTCTAAGGCTCATACCTCGGGACGCTTTTAAAATTTTTCCCATATTGTTATGAAAATATAGTAATTTCTATGAAACTCCTAATTTTTTATTAATTATTGTTCTTTGTGAAGTAAAAAATTTGAAAAACGTCCCGAGGTATGAGCCTTAAAAATAACCCGACAAAAAATTATCTTCCTAGGTTGATCCTTCCCAGATTTGATACATTGATTTCTTGCAAGACCCTAAACTCATACCCTACACAACAAGAAAAAACCGCGAAAAATTACTGAACGTCAGTGGCTTAAAGACGACACTAGGTCAATATTTAGTATTTGAAGGTATATAAAATCAGATAATCAAAGCCTGTACGTACAGGGTGTCCCAAAGTTGATGTCTCGGGACTATATCTAGAGAACGAAACAATTTATCACAAAACCGTTTACGTCGTTTAATTTGGGGTGCACTAAGGTACATTTTAAGCTATAAATTTTATCCCAAAAAGAAAAGGAAGAGAAAAAAATAGATTAAAATCATGTCAACTTTTTCATTCGTTGTAAACATTTCGGTGCTATTTAAATTAATTCATACCCGTAAACTATTTGACACAAACAATATATTCACTAAACAAACATGTCAACAGCCCTAGTTCATTGTTTTCCATAGGCAACTCGCTTACATCATGGCTAACTCGTATGCAATTGAGGGTATTTTCCAAACTATTTTGCCCTGTATATTTTTAAATATAAGAGATACGAAAAAACTTTTTTAATAGAAAATGTTCAGAAATAATAGCACTTTCCAGGTAGCACAAAAAAAGTGTATGTTCCTGGAAAAAAAGTTCTGATGACGTCAGTTTCGCCATTTTCCAGATTTCGAAAAAAAAAAAATTTCTAGCGTAAAATGTACCTTAGTGCACCCCAAATTAAACCACGTAAACGGTTTTGTGATAAATTTTTTCATTCTCTAGATATAGTCCCGAGACATCAACTTTGGGACACCCTGTACATATACAGTTCATTAACGTAATTACTAATGTTTATTACTATTTACTATTAAGGATCCGTCACGCATGCATACGAGCTATTAAGACGCTCGGTCAGAATAATTAAGAAACAATGTAAAAATTCAAGTAATAAATTGCACACGCAAATTATAAAGTTTGTGGAAGAATCGAAGTGTCCATTGGACGTTACTCAACAATAGGTTTTACTTATAATTGCCAGGTGGCACCAGTTATCAACAATAAAACTCTCGTTGGCAAGGGTACAGAAGTATTGGGATAAAAAAACCGCTTGAACAAATTTTTATTTTTTCTTTCACAGTTTTATGTAGTAATGATCATAGAATTGCGCTACAAAAAGATTTTTTTATTTAAATGCATACTAAGCCGTCATATTATTGATTGTATTTCGTTAATTAAAGTAATTTTTGAAGGATTTTCTGGATAATTTCTACTTTTTAAATAACAAAATTAAGAAAACGCCTTTGCTGCGGAATGTGAAATTACGTTTTCTTCAATTGTATGTAACATTTTTTATCATAAGATAAATATTTAATTTTCAACATCGAAACTGCTAATATGGTGTTAATAACACTTATTTCGCAGAGAAGTGGGCCCTAAAAAGGGTAAGGGTAAGTAAGACTTATTGTTGGGTAACGCCCACTGGACATTTCGATTCTCCATAAATTTCATAATTTGCGTGTGCAATTTATTACTTGAGTTTGTGCATTGTTTTTCAATTATCCCGATTGCGCGTCTCTATAGCTCGTATGCATGCGTGACGGACCCTTAAGTTTAAACGTAAATACGGAATCAAAGTATATTTCCAATTGTACACAACTTTGTAATTTAACTTTTTTAATTAAAGTTGGGAACTAAGTAACTAAGTAATCTGTATCATATAATGAATTCTATACAATGTTTCATTTTATTTTCTTCCTTTAAAATGTCAGAACAGTTGTGTACATCTACGTATTTTTGGAACAGGACATGTGGCAAATAGCGACTTCCGGAGGATGAACTTAGAAAAACTACGCTAATCTTTCTTTGATTTTTTGCTGAAATTTCTATTGACCATTATTTTGGAAGAGAGTGAAAAAATACAAACATATTTGGAACATTAAGTTGGAATTGGATAGGTATATATTTTTGTTTTCCCATGAATGTCGCCGTTATATTTTTTGAAATTCAGATGTGGAGATTTAAAATACATGAAAAGCATAAAAAATAGCTTTAGTCATTTGTTGTTTATACTTTGAGCGTTTTAGAATAATTTTCCACTAATTACCACAATATGCGACTTTCAGAGAATGATATTTGCCGAAAATTTTCTACAATTAAAATTAGAAAATAATTGCTTTATTTTCTTTCACGGTAACCAATGTAGGCTTCATAAAAAAATGTAATATTCGTTATCTTTTATTTGGAGACGCGATTAAGTAAATAAATTCAATAAATAATGTAATGGGACACAAAGAAAAGAAACTATTTTATTTTTCTCATCAATAATTTATTGAAATCTTGTAAAACAGCAATGCAGAAATTATCTCTAGTAAAATAACAGCTTCTGAATATTGTAGGTAATAACAAAATAATGCAAAAGAGAAACACATTTTTATATTTATTATTTTATAATTTGTGTCAGTCTGGTGTTTATATCGACTACATCTTACGCATTAGCAACAGTGTCGTGACTGAGGATAGAACCTCGATAAACAATGTGACCAAGGACCAAATACGCATTTGGCCCATTACCCTAGCGAATCCGTGAAACACGCAATTCTGTTTGATAATTTATGACTAGTTCTACAAGTTTTAATGTTTCTCAATAATTTAATTTTATATTAGTTTACATCTCGTCTTTTCATGATCAATAATAAAAAAATATTTAATCAATCGCTTACAGTTCTGTTAATAGCTCCAGGATGTATAATTTATAACTTTCACTCGTGATGTAAGTAGCAATGGCAAGGATTTGAACGTGCTAATGATAAGACAAATGATATCGAGGTGCCAACTTCTAAGGGTGATTCGCGAGCAATGAGCCATAGCTTAATGACATATAGAACACTTCAAGGCATGTATAGATCAACAAGGTAAACATTTTTTGACCACTCGTTTAGAAGATACAGGGTGTTTTATGCATTTGGTCTGACAATTCAAAGAGCTATTCTTCTGCAATGGTTGGAGGTAATCGAATGAAATTTGCCAGTAACATTCCTCATCTGAGACTTGTCAGAATGGCCTACTTGATTTTGAAAAATCCAGGTCCGGACTTGGTAAAAATTTGCCCTCCTCGTTTTTGATAGAAAAGTGCATTTTTCTATCTCATTTCTGGAAAACTATTAGCGGATTTGGAAAGTTCATAAAAAATGCTATCAGAATAGCTAATCAATTTTGACGGCACACCTATACTGTTTCGGCAAAAGAAAATCACAAAACAATTTGTGAGATTACCCTTACTTAAAGTTCAGTTAAAGTTATGGTGGTACTAATAGTAACATAAGAAACGATAAGTCAAGATAGATAATTAGTACCAGTAATTTAATAAATAGTGAAATGATATCCTCAATAAACTTTAGACCCTCGATATTTTAGTAACACAAAGAAAGGCCTCTAACGACTAACTTCAGCGGAGAGTTTTCTACAGGGGGGGTTCAAGATAATGGGCGCCGTTATTTTTCTTATTTCGTTATTGTTGTTTGTTATTATTGTTTTAATTTTTGCGGTTAAGTCGGTTTCGGAACCTTTGTTGTTTGCTAAGAAACTGAGATGTCTTCCTCCAATCTTTCGAACCATTACTGTTGTGTTTCTCAATGCCATTCCTGGGCCAAAAAGAAAACTGAAACAGAATTGAGTTTTTATCTTTTCCCTAAAGAAAAATCAGGAAAAGTTTATTTTGAATCCAAAATGGGAAAAGATTTATAAACTTGAAAGTAGGTCTCACTTTTTGAAAATTTTCATTTTCCATGGAAGCAATAAGTATAATTTAAACTGACGCACTTCAAAATTTCTTCGAATCTGCGCATCGCTTCTGCAACAATAATTATATGAATAAAATGGCCAAGGAGGAGAAATCACAGTAAATCTACTCCGTAAATATTTGTTATGTTAAACGGACTTTGTAGAATGTCTAATTTTCTCGTCTGCAAATATCGGAATATTACATATTTAATTACGTTTGCCCTTGGCGACGGGTCTGGTTAACTCTTTGTTTTTTGCTCTCCGACTATAATATAAAGTGGGTAGAGCGAAAGAACGGATGGCATAACCAATAGTGACGTCAAATCGATGAATAATTTCTTCACGAAAGTGCGAAAATACGGATTTATACTTACAGCGCTTCGACTTACTGTCTCCGGTCACGGTGATCAATATTGCTTTTGTTCATATAATGGGTTTTCATAATTGACTAAGTGAAGAAAGCGACATTATTAGTCTCAATTAATTAATTTAAAAAATACAAATATAACCTAATAGCATACTTCAGACACTAATTTAAATAGTATATACATACTTCATGCAATTTATAAATGTAGCGTAGGAAAACATTCGCTCTATGGGGCCGAAGACGGTAACACGCATTTATATTTTTAAATTTTTTTTAACAAGCTATATTTATACTCTGTCTGACCAAAAGATAGAAATACACTGCGCCCCAAAAATGCCCGTTACATTTGAATGGAATTTCCCTATTGGTCGTATTTATAGAACACGAATTACAAAGCAACTGCTAGATTTGACTGCAAGGCCGACTCCACAAGAACTTGCGTTGCGCATTAAACTTTTGCGTATTTTGCAACAGACCAATCAGCTTATTTTATGATTGTCGCGAAACGCATAAACGCTAAACGTATGAAATATTGAAAAACCGCGAATAAATGGGGAGCCGCCAGCCGGCCTCACTGTCAACAGTCTACTGTCATATATTCGTTTTTGTGAAATTTGGAATTATTGCTATACTCGTTTTTGTGAACGTATAAAATTTAACCGTTTTCTGTATTTAGTATTAAGTTACGTAATGCAAACGAATAATATTGATTAAATATTAATACGATTTTTTTTAGGTTAAGTCGAAATTAATGGCTGATGGGGGTCCAATTTCTCCACCTATGCAAGTGTTTATAATATTCTTCATGAATATAAACAAACACAACAACCACCAAAAGTGTACCACCGTCAAAGGGCAATTTTGGACAATATCGATGAAGGAACTAAAAGTGCTCTCAAGCGTATAATCCACTCTTTTTTTTGAAAAAAATGAACCACCAACTATAAATAAAATTTTTGCAGCAGTGCATGGAGATGAATATGTACCTCATCTTAAATGGAGTAGAAATTGGCTTTCGGTGAGTAATAAGACTATCTATTTCTTCGTGTTGCAATTTAATTGTGTTTGGCATTATAGGTTCTTAAAAAGGTTACGTAATAGTACCCTAAGGGAAAAAATGAGGTTATCGCTTGGAGGCGAAGATTCCTGCGAGACATCAGAAAATGCCAGGAAGAACATAAGAAGTTGTACTTTTTATTTATTTTTTATTTTTGCATACACTGCTCAACAGGCGAACCCATTTATAGAGCAGGACAAACATACAGACATAATAAGATAACATTAAACAATATGCAATACAGATAAAATTCAAAAGTACATAATATAACACAAAACTTAAAAAAAGAAAATATTGAAAAAACAAAGATAACATGATTTGTTCATAAGATTGTTTTTGAGCAAGAAAATATGTCAAACAGTCCACAATTATTTGTCACACATTGAAAAGATAGGAGAAAACTTAGTGGGGGTGATATCAAGGTAAAAAGTTTGTGATCTCCGAGAATTTATACTTTGCACGTAAAAATTTAATTTGCTTAATAATTCTTGACAGTCAATTTTGCTATGTATGATTTTATGCAGGAATACCTGGGAATAATAATCTCGCCTTTTGTCTAGAGTAGTCATTGAAAATCTTGCCAAAAGCTCTAGCTGCGGAAAACCAATCGTCGGATAAACGCCATCAGACTTGAACCATAATAATTTTAAGAACCGTTTTTGAACACTCTCAAGAGAATTTATATAACAACTATAATAAGGGTTCCAGACAAGGGACGCATACTCAAGTAAAAGCAAAATATATAATTTTTAAAGTGTTGACATTTGAGAAGTCCCTGCTAGTTCTGATTAAAAAACCAAGAGTTCTAAAAGATTCAGACACTAAATTATTTATATGAGGTGAAAATGAAAGTTGACTGTCAAAAGTTACACCGAGATCTACAAGAGTAGCAGGTCTTTGAAGGACTATGTTGTCTACACTGTAGTCAAAAATAAGATGCTTGGTTTTATTTGTGTAAGACATAACGTTACAGTTAGAGACATTCAAGTTTAACTTAATTTTAACACACCAATTTGATACGTTTAAAAGACTACGCTACAACATAGAGCAGTCCTCCAAAGAAGAAATAGTTGTAAATATTTTAAGATCGTCCACGTAAATCAAAAGTGAGACATGAATATTACACGCTATGTCATTAATAAAGATATTAAATAGCAGCGGCCCGAGAATTGATCCCTGTGGAACACCTAATGTTGCAATGTGATCGACAGACTGGAACCCACTATACGCTACATATTGATTCCTATTCGAAAGATAAAAATGAAAAAGTGGCAGAAGAGAAGGGGAAAATCCAAAATTGGACAGTTTAGTTAACAGTATAGTGTGATCTAGTCTGTCGAATGCTTTCGAGAAATCCGTATATATTACTTCAGTTTGCATACGCTGATCATTGATCAATAACTTTAGAAATGTACTGGGTAACACAAATTAAATTAGAGACGGTCGATCTCCCTTTCATAAAACCATGTTGGTGTTCAGGTATTAGATGAGGCTTGGGTAAGCGGTGGCCATACTATAAGTAAAGTATGGAAAGACACGACAATTCTGACTCCAAGGCGGGCTTTCGTCTAAGCTTTAACGATGGGGTTAAAAGATCCATCGGGCAAGGGAAGTCGCCTTATAGTCGTCCACATAGGATCCGAGGCTGGTTTCGTTGAGAATGGTATTACTTATCGTTGTTTTAATGTTATTTACCAATTTGTTATATGCAACACGTAGGGCTTTGAAAGTCTATTTTTTCTACTGATTTACCAAATGTATTAAAATGATGAATAAAGCATTAAGCATTCTATTTTATATTATATTGATACCTATCTCTCATAACTTTCTTATACGAGCTGTAATAGAACCTTGTGAAAACAGAAAAAATAGGTAGGTAGTTAAGTTCTCGTCTTCTAGCTTAATGATAGGGTTTTTAAAGATTTTTCTCAATAAAAATAAAACAAGATGTAGGTACTTGACTTGGCATAGTTTTTATTCCTTGAACATTCCACGACTATTCGTAAAAAGAACCGAAAGCATCTTACGATAGATATTAAAATAAACATGTACAGTGGTGAATTTTGGCTATTTTTGAGTAGTTTGCATTGGGTTCATTGGAGTAACCTATGTGAAATTGTTATAGTAAATCACAAACTAAACTTTTTTGCCTGAAATAACATACAGACAGTTCAATTATTATTAAATATTGCTTTCTTGGATTCAGTAAGGTCTAAAACATGTAATGCTAATCTCAGTAATTTTTTCCCCAGCACAATACTTTTATAAATCCATTATATCAGGTCAAAACAAATGAACTTTCAGACAATCTTGAAAACCTTTACGTATGAAAAATGTAGGAGTAGGTAAAGAATGAGAGTTTTGAGCCACCCCCCACCACTTTTTGCACCCCCCACTCCTCCCCCCCCACTTTAGCCCCGCCCCCTTTAGCCCCGCCCCCTCCCCCACTCCAGACACGCCCCTGCCCCCCCCCCCACTACTTTGGCACCCCCCACTCCAGACACGCCCCCTTCCCCCACCACTTTGGCACCCCCACCACTTTTTGCACCCCCCCACTCCTCCCCCCACCACTTTAGCCCCGCCCCCTCCCCCCACTCCAGACACGCCCCCTTCCCCCCACTCCAGACACGCCCCCTTCCCCCACCACTTTGGCACCCCCACCACTTTGGCACCCCCACCACTTTTTGCACC
Organism: Rhagium mordax; assembly: GCA_963680705.1. NCBI lineage: Eukaryota > Metazoa > Arthropoda > Insecta > Coleoptera > Cerambycidae > Rhagium > Rhagium mordax. Next base: position 12,362,107 of record OY796659.1, on the reverse strand, counting down.
CCCCACTCCTACCCCCACTCCTTCCCCCACCATTTTTTGCACCCCCCACTCCAGCACCCCCACCATTTTTTATCCATTAACCTTGACCTCTCATGACCGTTGCACCCCCCCACCACTTTTGATCTATTAACCTTGACCTCTCATGACCTTTGAGCACCCCCCACCACTTTTGATCCATTAACCTCTCATGACCTTTGCACCCCCCCCACCATTTTTGATCCATTGACCTCTCATGACCTTTGCACCCCCCCACCATTTTTGGTCCCTTAACCTTGACCTCTCATGACCTTTGCACCCCCCACCATTTTTAATCCATTAACCTCTCATGACCTTTGCGCACCCCCCCCACCATTTTTGATCTATTAACCTTAACCGTTGCACCCCCCACCACTTTTAATCCATTAACCTTAACCTCACGTGAGCACCCCCCCCACCACTTTGACACCCCCCTCCACTTTTTCGCCATAAATGGGTGGGGGCATACAGTAAATTCTATAAATTGGTGGCACAGTCCAAGAAAGTTTTGAACTAATCCTTTAAATTGAATAAAGCAGTGTTATTCACACTATGCCCATTTGCACCTGGCTTATGTAGAAGCATATTAGAAGAATACCACTCAGATAAAAATATCAAAGTGTATACCTGCTGTGATAATTGTGAGCCACCCGGTAGGAAAGCGCCGGCTGCATAATAATATCATGGTGGAATGTCCGAAGTGCCTAATAATGGAATTGAAAAACAAGCATATAAATGGAAAACAATTGTGTGATTTTACGGACGAAGAAATAAAGAAGTTTCCACTGCAATATTTGACTGAAGCAGTTTCTCCAGTTGAACTCCTCTTTGCATGGCCCAAATTACCGAGGGAGTACAGAGACAAGTTTGAATTACAAGTACAATTGCCCTGCTTTGTGCATTTCAATCGTCCAGAATGGCGAACACATGTCGAAGGTTCACCACCCAGTCAATCCAAATGCCACGTCTGTAAATGGGGGCTACAAAAATGTTTAATTTTAAGTTAAGAATATAATAATTTTTAATAAAAAACAATAACAAATGAATATGTCTTTCTTTTAAATACGAGTATCAAATCAACACTGTAATACGAAAGAAGTAAGGTTGACAATGCAGATATCTTTATCTCTACTTGAGGCCATATGTTGACAATGCAATTATTCTTATCACAAAGCAGTGAACTTGAACTGATTATTTCAAAACACATTTTGCTTATTTATTTTAAATAGGCAAACATCATTCCTGATTCAGCTATTATTTTAAAAAAACCTTACCTTACGTAATACGGTTAATTATATTTGTTAAGTTGAAAAACGCACACATTTTATATAAGGCATTTATTTTTTAAATTGACAATAGTAATATTAAAACTATATACTAATACACATATACAGAGGTAAGAATTTAAAAAGCACAAAACCACTCATTTTTGCGATGGAAAGAGTGCTTTATCTAACTCTGCAATCATTGCGGCGGTTTTTTCTTGTTGCTTTTGTAGGCGCCGTTTTTCCTTAGAGATGAAGGATTTTCGGCGTAACAGTCTTGCAGTACACCTCCCTGATTCAATGAGTACAGAGCGCCTCACAGCAAGAACAAAAGAGTTTTTTCGCCTGTTCCGTTTCCATGTCATCAACGGCACACTTGCTCTTAATTCTGGCAATAATACTGCCGAATAAATAGTCTTCCTCCGTAGTCGCGTCAGGTTCTCGTTGTGTTTCGAGGGTTGGAACAGCATTCAAAGTGGGTGTTGGAACAGCGTTCAAAGGGCGGAGCTCCGAAAAGCTACCCTTTGTCACCAAAATATCGGAATCTACGGATTCAGTAGCGATCATCGCATTCATCCGCTCGACCACTCTACTCTCGAACGAGAGACTGTGATTTAACTCTTCAGGAGTCAAGCTCCAAAGGCATTTTTGTGGAGATTGTTCACACATTGCACCACTGACTTGACTAACGAATGCAGCGAAATAAAGACGAGAACTGGTTTATTTTACGACAAGACAATACATATTCAAATTGCTGAAATTGCAAGGGACAGTAAAGGCATTGATTCCTTAGTGAATTAGAAAAAACTTTGTTGACTGATAAATTTCTTATCGGTCGCTGTATACATTTGAAATAAACTGCAAGTCAGCAAGTGGAATACCCTCTGCCTGGTGTAATATGGTGTGTGCGTTTAAGCTTATCTTAGGCGAAATAGCGCTTATAATAAAGTACCCATTGTTAATAGGTGGATAGGAAATTTTATGCTGAATAAAGATGACACAAATTCCTTGTAGTACAAACAGAACGATTTATTATGTCTTGATAAAAAAACATTAATTACCGAGATTAAAATTGCAACCGAAATGAACTACACAAGTCCTTGCATTGCAAGCATTATTATTAAGTCTTGATAAAAAAAACATTAATTACCGAGATTAAAAGTGCAACCAAAATGAACTGAATAATAATAATAGTCATTTATTAGTCAAATTAATTTAATTAAAAAACCCAATCTCATTTGAGTGTATAAAAAGGAAAGTGTTTAGGATTAGACTCCGTGTCGAACACGGTTTTCTGCAAAAAAAAAAAGGAGTTTAACACGTCATCTTTGTGAAAGTTGCGTTAGTAACGTAATCCACCAAAAAAATTAAACTAAATAATTCACAAAACCATGAATTAAATTAGCCTGGTACGTCTTCGAGCACAAATGAGGTTATTTGCCCAGTGTGTTATGAAAAAATACCGAAATCTAAATTAGCGGGTCATATGAGAAGTTTTACCCATAAAAAAGTGATTGATAAGGGTGAAGGGGTCGAAAAATTGCAAAGTGCATTTAAGAATCGAATTGCGAGTTACCGATTTTCTTCAAAGAAACATTATACCGATATTCCTCAGTTTTTTCGAAGACATAAGAAGAAAAGTTTTCTCAGTGATTGAGGAATATGTTCAAAAATTCTTCAGCTTAAAAATTAATGTGGAATTATTTGGTCTATATGTCATAGAGGAAAAGGGGGCATGAAACAATAAAAAAAAAAACTAGGTGAAATTATCATGAAGCTCATTATCAAAAATTTTTTTGTTTTTGGGGTTGTTTTCATGTATTAAATTTAATTGAAAACAACTTTTTTCTCGCTGTATAACAATTTTTACTTTACTTAATTTTTTCATAACATTACGCCATTGTATTCCACAAACACGTACGCGTGTTCTAGGAACAAAAAAAAAACAAGGAAAAAAAAGGTTCTTTAAACTTGTCAAGCTTGTTTCGTTTTCAAGTTACATGGAGTATGTCTGCGGTCTTACGCAAGAGAAAAAAATATGACGCCAAAAATAATGAAGCCTAGATACCTGAAAAGTAATGAAGCTAGACTTTTCATAGAGTTTTCAAAGAATATATATTAATGGGGATAAACACTAATCAAGTCATTAGATAATTTCAAAATATCTATTTCACAAAAGATATATCAAAACATGTAAACTACATAATTATTACTTATCATATATTTGGATTATTAAATTCATAGCGATGTCTGTATAGGACGCTTTCCATATAATAAGACAAAAAATACAAATACCCATGGTCAACTACATTTCCAAAAAAAAATTTGAAAGTTTTAGACAATTGTAGCAAATATGATCAAACGTGTAAGTATATTCAGAAAGTAGTATATACTCTATTCGAGCTTTCGTGTATCATGGACCAACTTTGTGGCCTCAGACAGCAGTCAGCACAGAGGCCTATGCGTACTGCTCTATTTCAATCTCGGCAAAAGTGAATACAAGATAGATAGGAATTTTATTATCACAACAACGTTTAACGTTTGTAGGTGAAAATATAGGTATAAGTCATAAAAAATGCCTAATGGTACATACTGTATCTCAGAAATATATATATTTAAAAAAGATTACTGAATGAAAATATTTAGATAGGCTTAATAGCTCAATTTAATACCTGTAATTTTTAATGTCTACATATTTTTAGGCAATTTTTAAAAAAAGTTAAAACTGATTTATTCTGTTTATATATTTAAAAATTTACTACTTACCTCATAATATTTTTTTATACAGTAAACATCTAGACAAGAATTTATTTCTAAATATGTACTCCATAGACAACACACCACAAAAAAAATCCCAGCTAATCTATATCTATTCCACTCACATATTGAAATAAAAACACAACGAACCTTTAGGCATCTTTTTTATTACAAAGCAAAGAACACAAGGTAACGTATAGGTATAATATTCCATTTGAATGTTCAGGTAAGCAGACAGGTAGGTGGTACCAAGATGTACGGACAGGTAGGCGAAAGATGTCCAGGCAGGTGGGCAGGAGTCACAAAGACAATCAACCAACGACAAAAAAAGGAACATGGAAAGATGACCATCCGGTGACGAAAAGGAACATGAAAAGAAAAAATATATTAGTTATGGTATATAAAAATCATGCATTATTTACCTCTAACCCACAGGGTTATCCAAGGAGTTACCCCAGGAGTCTCAATCGTGTACCACACCCGCCAAGCTCGGGGAGGTGTGGTCACCACACCAAGAGGGGTAGCCCCCTCTGGTGGCTCACACCACAGGATAACTATGTGGTTCTAAAAAATTACAAAACTTAATATTTAAAAAAATAGAATTTTGTTTTAACTTACAAAATTATCAAGGAGAGAGGCATATGCCTCGCATATGATAGTAGCTTGTTCTAAAAAAATAAAATCGTTATTTAAGTATATGGTTTCAATTAAAAATTTAAATTTACTATTGTCAATAAATATTTACTAGAAAACATATTTTAATATTTTATCTGAATATAAATGATAATAGATTTGTCTATAACATTAATTAAATATTAGTAAAAATAAAGTAACGACTTACCACGTCTGCTCATGGTTTAATAATAAGAAATGGCAATCGAAATGAGAAGAGTCCGAGGAATTTTTACGCTTAATAGGTGGTTTCTTTCAGACCATTATCTCAGCTAATCAGTTTCACACGTAAACAGTATCATACAAATATTTCATAAATAAAGAACGCATTGATTTATTTTTTATCCCAGTAACAAACGGCCGAGGCAAAATGCTGAAAGTATACATTCTACAAGAACAAAAGAGATCTAAAATTGCTGCCGATGAAATTTGATCAGACAAAAAAATCATAATTTACTATTTTTTACATGGGCTGAAACTAGAAAAATGTCAAAATCTAGTTAGATTTTAATAAATACAGGTAAAAGATCTTATAACGTCACACGTTTTCCATATATACTTGAGGTATATTGGTTTCTTTTTTAGTACTTTACATAGATGAGGAGTATGAGGACGTCAAGGATGCTTGATAATCATTCCAACATTGATACAGTAGTTTTTCAATCTGCTATCTATTAAGGATTTAAATATGCAGAGTGTCCCTTTATTATACTGTACGCAATAGAGTGAAATTGAACTGGTGTAAAAATCAAGTATTTACAGGTTTTTTTTTCAATCAGCTATTGGAAGCTGTATTAAATATTAGGGTGATGTAATGCGGAAACCCTTTTATAAATTCTGCAGATAAAGGCTATGAAAAACACTCTTCCACAATTTTATTTAATCAAAAATTTTACACCTTAGCTGTACAAACTTTTTTTATATAAATTCTACAGAGTCTATGAAAAACACTGTTTCGTTATTTATTTAATTAGATGTTTTCTATTTTGAAGGAGCTTTATCTGTACGGTGTATTTTCTGGAAAAAGAATACCTCTGCTCTTGTATTATAATACTTCTTATAGGAAAAAATAATATACAGGGTCTTTATTATGAAACTAAAATTATCAGAACTTATTAATTTAAAAAACTCAATGTGCTCTGTTTTTTTAGTGAAAGACAACCTCATGTCTTTTTTCTCATAAATACCAAAATGTGATGATAGGACTGACAAAAAATATTCGGTTTATTGTTTTTAGTGTTTTTTAAACAGAATATTCTATTTTTTAATATATTTATATACAGGAGCTCCTCTGTAAGCAATTCTAGTACCCTATTTTTAAGAATATCCCAGAGCAGTAAGAGGTGGTAAACAAACTTTTAATATGTTTTACAACCTTAACTTGGGTTAACAATTTGATTTACTTCATAATGTATGTTCGTCCCAATACCTACTTAAAAGCACCTGAGGAAAATAATGTGTTGTAGATTTTACATCGTCCGTTTTCGTAAAACACTACATCATACTCAAATTCCTCAGATTTTTCAATTTTGACTCGACCCTTCATTGTGATGCTTTCACCAGACTTACAAAAACAAGCTTACTGGTTAACAAGAAATCATCATTACATTAAATGGAGTGATGGGTTTACACCACTACATATGTTCGGGCAAATTATTAAGAACTTGACTACATCTGCTGAGTGTGTTTACGTGAAAGGAGGAGAAAAGGCAAAATACATCAGACAATTTATTACACAACCTGTTTTGGAACTAGAAGAGCAACCACCTTTATTGAAATCCAGCGCAAAATGTTTTTTTCATTCAAATGATCAGTGTATGTGTGCACTTTCTAATGTATATTACCTGTATGAAAATTTTATGATGTCATGAGTTTAGAAATCAAACAATAAATATTAATTATGTTTTTATTTTATCACCAAAAAGTAACAAATAAAATTTCAATTTAGGGAAATCCCCTCGTCACTATCGTCTTCACTCCTTAATCTGGTGGCAAGGTCTGGTCTTAAAAACCGTTTTAGCTGATGGACTTCATTTTCAAAACCTAATTCGATCAGATCGTCTACAAGGCATTCCTCACATGTAACATCGGTCAAAAACATTTCACATACTTCACGTGCTTGTTTGTACTTTTTGGCTAGATCAGTACAAAAGTCTTCTGTGAAAAATGTACCAACTCCATAGATCGCTTCGTGTTCAGCATCGAACTGTCTATTTGAAAATTGTTGACTTAAATGTTTCACACCACTTTCTAAATCGACAACTTTGATTTCTTCTACGTACGCCATCCACATTTTGAGATTTAAACAAAATTAATATTCTAATGATAACTGACTGTAGTGTTCAATTAACGTTCGCTTTTATAAATAAATTCCCAACTATCCACCCCCCACTCCGGACACACCTCCTGCCCCGACTACTTTGGCACCCCCCACCCCAGACACGTCCCTTCACCTTTACCTTTCATAACCTTTACCTTTCATAACCTTGACCTCTCATAACCTTGACCTCTCACAACCTTGACCTCTCATAACCTTGACCTTGGATGACCTTGACCTCTCATAACCTTGACCTTGGATGACCTTGACCTCTTGTGAGCACCCCCCCCACTCCAACCCTCCCCCCCATCCCTCACTTTAAAGGACTAGTTCAAAAGTGAGGGATGGGGGAAGGGTTGGAGTGGGGGGGTGCTCACAAGAGGTCAAGGTCATCCAAGGTCAAGGTTATGAGAGGTCAAGGTCATCCAAGGTCAAGGTTATGAGAGGTCAAGGTTGTGAGAGGTCAAGGTTATGAGAGGTCAAGGTTATGAAAGGTAAAGGTTATGAAAGGTAAAGGTGAAGGGACGTGTCTGGGGTGGGGGGTGCCAAAGTAGTCGGGGCAGGAGGTGTGTCCGGAGTGGGGGGTGGATAGTTGGGAATTTATTTATAAAAGCGAACGTTAATTGAACACTACAGTCAGTTATCATTAGAATATTAATTTTGTTTAAATCTCAAAATGTGGATGGCGTACGTAGAAGAAATCAAAGTTGTCGATTTAGAAAGTGGTGTGAAACATTTAAGTCAACAATTTTCAAATAGACAGTTCGATGCTGAACACGAAGCGATCTATGGAGTTGGTACATTTTTCACAGAAGACTTTTGTACTGATCTAGCCAAAAAGTACAAACAAGCACGTGAAGTATGTGAAATGTTTTTGACCGATGTTACATGTGAGGAATGCCTTGTAGACGATCTGATCGAATTAGGTTTTGAAAATGAAGTCCATCAGCTAAAACGGTTTTTAAGACCAGACCTTGCCACCAGATTAAGGAGTGAAGACGATAGTGACGAGGGGATTTCCCTAAATTGAAATTTTATTTGTTACTTTTTGGTGATAAAATAAAAACATAATTAATATTTATTGTTTGATTTCTAAACTCATGACATCATAAAATTTTCATACAGGTAATATACATTAGAAAGTGCACACATACACTGATCATTTGAATGAAAAAAACATTTTGCGCTGGATTTCAATAAAGGTGGTTGCTCTTCTAGTTCCAAAACAGGTTGTGTAATAAATTGTCTGATGTATTTTGCCTTTTCTCCTCCTTTCACGTAAACACACTCAGCAGATGTAGTCAAGTTCTTAATAATTTGCCCGAACATATGTAGTGGTGTAAACCCATCACTCCATTTAATGTAATGATGATTTCTTGTTAACCAGTAAGCTTGTTTTTGTAAGTCTGGTGAAAGCATCACAATGAAGGGTCGAGTCAAAATTGAAAAATCTGAGGAATTTGAGTATGATGTAGTGTTTTACGAAAACGGACGATGTAAAATCTACAACACATTATTTTCCTCAGGTGCTTTTAAGTAGGTATTGGGACGAACATACATTATGAAGTAAATCAAATTGTTAACCCAAGTTAAGGTTGTAAAACATATTAAAAGTTTGTTTACCACCTCTTACTGCTCTGGGATATTCTTAAAAATAGGGTACTAGAATTGCTTACAGAGGAGCTCCTGTATATAAATATATTAAAAAATAGAATATTCTGTTTAAAAAACACTAAAAACAATAAACCGAATATTTTTTGTCAGTCCTATCATCACATTTTGGTATTTATGAGAAAAAAGACATGAGGTTGTCTTTCACTAAAAAAACAGAGCACATTGAGTTTTTTAAATTAATAAGTTCTGATAATTTTAGTTTCATAATAAAGACCCTGTATATTATTTTTTCCTATAAGAAGTATTATAATACAAGAGCAGAGGTATTCTTTTTCCAGAAAATACACCGTACAGATAAAGCTCCTTCAAAATAGAAAACATCTAATTAAATAAATAACGAAACAGTGTTTTTCATAGACTCTGTAGAATTTATATAAAAAAAGTTTGTACAGCTAAGGTGTAAAATTTTTGATTAAATAAAATTGTGGAAGAGTGTTTTTCATAGCCTTTATCTGCAGAATTTATAAAAGGGTTTCCGCATTACATCACCCTAATATTTAATACAGCTTCCAATAGCTGATTGAAAAAAAAACCTGTAAATACTTGATTTTTACACCAGTTCAATTTCACTCTATTGCGTACAGTATAATAAAGGGACACTCTGCATATTTAAATCCTTAATAGATAGCAGATTGAAAAACTACTGTATCAATGTTGGAATGATTATCAAGCATCCTTGACGTCCTCATACTCCTCATCTATGTAAAGTACTAAAAAAGAAACCAATATACCTCAAGTATATATGGAAAACGTGTGACGTTATAAGATCTTTTACCTGTATTTATTAAAATCTAACTAGATTTTGACATTTTTCTAGTTTCAGCCCATGTAAAAAATAGTAAATTATGATTTTTTTGTCTGATCAAATTTCATCGGCAGCAATTTTAGATCTCTTTTGTTCTTGTAGAATGTATACTTTCAGCATTTTGCCTCGGCCGTTTGTTACTGGGATAAAAAATAAATCAATGCGTTCTTTATTTATGAAATATTTGTATGATACTGTTTACGTGTGAAACTGATTAGCTGAGATAATGGTCTGAAAGAAACCACCTATTAAGCGTAAAAATTCTCTGGACTCTTCTCATTTCGATTGCCATTTCTTATTATTAAACCATGAGCAGACGTGGTAAGTCGTTACTTTATTTTTACTAATATTTAATTAATGTTATAGACAAATCTATTATCATTTATATTCAGATAAAATATTAAAATATGTTTTCTAGTAAATATTTATTGACAATAGTAAATTTAAATTTTTAATTGAAACCATATACTTAAATAACGATTTTATTTTTTTAGAACAAGCTACTATCATATGCGAGGCATATGCCTCTCCTTGATAATTTTGTAAGTTAAAACAAAATTCTATTTTTTTAAATATTAAGTTTTGTAATTTTTTAGAACCACATAGTTATCCTGTGGTGTGAGCCACCAGAGGGGGCTACCCCTCTTGGTGTGGTGACCACACCTCCCCGAGCTTGGCGGGTGTGGTACACGATTGAGACTCCTGGGGTAACTCCTTGGATAACCCTGTGGGTTAGAGGTAAATAATGCATGATTTTTATATACCATAACTAATATATTTTTTCTTTTCATGTTCCTTTTCGTCACCGGATGGTCATCTTTCCATGTTCCTTTTTTTGTCGTTGGTTGATTGTCTTTGTGACTCCTGCCCACCTGCCTGGACATCTTTCGCCTACCTGTCCGTACATCTTGGTACCACCTACCTGTCTGCTTACCTGAACATTCAAATGGAATATTATACCTATACGTTACCTTGTGTTCTTTGCTTTGTAATAAAAAAGATGCCTAAAGGTTCGTTGTGTTTTTATTTCAATATGTGAGTGGAATAGATATAGATTAGCTGGGATTTTTTTTGTGGTGTGTTGTCTATGGAGTACATATTTAGAAATAAATTCTTGTCTAGATGTTTACTGTATAAAAAAATATTATGAGGTAAGTAGTAAATTTTTAAATATATAAACAGAATAAATCAGTTTTAACTTTTTTTAAAAATTGCCTAAAAATATGTAGACATTAAAAATTACAGGTATTAAATTGAGCTATTAAGCCTATCTAAATATTTTCATTCAGTAATCTTTTTTAAATATATATATTTCTGAGATACAGTATGTACCATTAGGCATTTTTTATGACTTATACCTATATTTTCACCTACAAACGTTAAACGTTGTTGTGATAATAAAATTCCTATCTATCTTGTATTCACTTTTGCCGAGATTGAAATAGAGCAGTACGCATAGGCCTCTGTGCTGACTGCTGTCTGAGGCCACAAAGTTGGTCCATGATACACGAAAGCTCGAATAGAGTATATACTACTTTCTGAATATACTTACACGTTTGATCATATTTGCTACAATTGTCTAAAACTTTCAAATTTTTTTTTGGAAATGTAGTTGACCATGGGTATTTGTATTTTTTGTCTTATTATATGGAAAGCGTCCTATACAGACATCGCTATGAATTTAATAATCCAAATATATGATAAGTAATAATTATGTAGTTTACATGTTTTGATATATCTTTTGTGAAATAGATATTTTGAAATTATCTAATGACTTGATTAGTGTTTATCCCCATTAATATATATTCTTTGAAAACTCTATGAAAAGTCTAGCTTCATTACTTTTCAGGTATCTAGGCTTCATTATTTTTGGCGTCATATTTTTTTCTCTTGCGTAAGACCGCAGACATACTCCATGTAACTTGAAAACGAAACAAGCTTGACAAGTTTAAAGAACCTTTTTTTTCCTTGTTTTTTTTTTGTTCCTAGAACACGCGTACGTGTTTGTGGAATACAATGGCGTAATGTTATGAAAAAATTAAGTAAAGTAAAAATTGTTATACAGCGAGAAAAAAGTTGTTTTCAATTAAATTTAATACATGAAAACAACCCCAAAAACAAAAAAATTTTTGATAATGAGCTTCATGATAATTTCACCTAGTTTTTTTTTTTATTGTTTCATGCCCCCTTTTCCTCTATGACATATAGACCAAATAATTCCACATTAATTTTTAAGCTGAAGAATTTTTGAACATATTCCTCAATCACTGAGAAAACTTTTCTTCTTATGTCTTCGAAAAAACTGAGGAATATCGGTATAATGTTTCTTTGAAGAAAATCGGTAACTCGCAATTCGATTCTTAAATGCACTTTGCAATTTTTCGACCCCTTCACCCTTATCAATCACTTTTTTATGGGTAAAACTTCTCATATGACCCGCTAATTTAGATTTCGGTATTTTTTCATAACACACTGGGCAAATAACCTCATTTGTGCTCGAAGACGTACCAGGCTAATTTAATTCATGGTTTTGTGAATTATTTAGTTTAATTTTTTTGGTGGATTACGTTACTAACGCAACTTTCACAAAGATGACGTGTTAAACTCCTTTTTTTTTTTGCAGAAAACCGTGTTCGACACGGAGTCTAATCCTAAACACTTTCCTTTTTATACACTCAAATGAGATTGGGTTTTTTAATTAAATTAATTTGACTAATAAATGACTATTATTATTATTCAGTTCATTTTGGTTGCACTTTTAATCTCGGTAATTAATGTTTTTTTTATCAAGACTTAATAATAATGCTTGCAATGCAAGGACTTGTGTAGTTCATTTCGGTTGCAATTTTAATCTCGGTAATTAATGTTTTTTTATCAAGACATAATAAATCGTTCTGTTTGTACTACAAGGAATTTGTGTCATCTTTATTCAGCATAAAATTTCCTATCCACCTATTAACAATGGGTACTTTATTATAAGCGCTATTTCGCCTAAGATAAGCTTAAACGCACACACCATATTACACCAGGCAGAGGGTATTCCACTTGCTGACTTGCAGTTTATTTCAAATGTATACAGCGACCGATAAGAAATTTATCAGTCAACAAAGTTTTTTCTAATTCACTAAGGAATCAATGCCTTTACTGTCCCTTGCAATTTCAGCAATTTGAATATGTATTGTCTTGTCGTAAAATAAACCAGTTCTCGTCTTTATTTCGCTGCATTCGTTAGTCAAGTCAGTGGTGCAATGTGTGAACAATCTCCACAAAAATGCCTTTGGAGCTTGACTCCTGAAGAGTTAAATCACAGTCTCTCGTTCGAGAGTAGAGTGGTCGAGCGGATGAATGCGATGATCGCTACTGAATCCGTAGATTCCGATATTTTGGTGACAAAGGGTAGCTTTTCGGAGCTCCGCCCTTTGAACGCTGTTCCAACACCCACTTTGAATGCTGTTCCAACCCTCGAAACACAACGAGAACCTGACGCGACTACGGAGGAAGACTATTTATTCGGCAGTATTATTGCCAGAATTAAGAGCAAGTGTGCCGTTGATGACATGGAAACGGAACAGGCGAAAAAACTCTTTTGTTCTTGCTGTGAGGCGCTCTGTACTCATTGAATCAGGGAGGTGTACTGCAAGACTGTTACGCCGAAAATCCTTCATCTCTAAGGAAAAACGGCGCCTACAAAAGCAACAAGAAAAAACCGCCGCAATGATTGCAGAGTTAGATAAAGCACTCTTTCCATCGCAAAAATGAGTGGTTTTGTGCTTTTTAAATTCTTACCTCTGTATATGTGTATTAGTATATAGTTTTAATATTACTATTGTCAATTTAAAAAATAAATGCCTTATATAAAATGTGTGCGTTTTTCAACTTAACAAATATAATTAACCGTATTACGTAAGGTAAGGTTTTTTTAAAATAATAGCTGAATCAGGAATGATGTTTGCCTATTTAAAATAAATAAGCAAAATGTGTTTTGAAATAATCAGTTCAAGTTCACTGCTTTGTGATAAGAATAATTGCATTGTCAACATATGGCCTCAAGTAGAGATAAAGATATCTGCATTGTCAACCTTACTTCTTTCGTATTACAGTGTTGATTTGATACTCGTATTTAAAAGAAAGACATATTCATTTGTTATTGTTTTTTATTAAAAATTATTATATTCTTAACTTAAAATTAAACATTTTTGTAGCCCCCATTTACAGACGTGGCATTTGGATTGACTGGGTGGTGAACCTTCGACATGTGTTCGCCATTCTGGACGATTGAAATGCACAAAGCAGGGCAATTGTACTTGTAATTCAAACTTGTCTCTGTACTCCCTCGGTAATTTGGGCCATGCAAAGAGGAGTTCAACTGGAGAAACTGCTTCAGTCAAATATTGCAGTGGAAACTTCTTTATTTCTTCGTCCGTAAAATCACACAATTGTTTTCCATTTATATGCTTGTTTTTCAATTCCATTATTAGGCACTTCGGACATTCCACCATGATATTATTATGCAGCCGGCGCTTTCCTACCGGGTGGCTCACAATTATCACAGCAGGTATACACTTTGATATTTTTATCTGAGTGGTATTCTTCTAATATGCTTCTACATAAGCCAGGTGCAAATGGGCATAGTGTGAATAACACTGCTTTATTCAATTTAAAGGATTAGTTCAAAACTTTCTTGGACTGTGCCACCAATTTATAGAATTTACTGTATGCCCCCACCCATTTATGGCGAAAAAGTGGAGGGGGGTGTCAAAGTGGTGGGGGGGGTGCTCACGTGAGGTTAAGGTTAATGGATTAAAAGTGGTGGGGGGTGCAACGGTTAAGGTTAATAGATCAAAAATGGTGGGGGGGGTGCGCAAAGGTCATGAGAGGTTAATGGATTAAAAATGGTGGGGGGTGCAAAGGTCATGAGAGGTCAAGGTTAAGGGACCAAAAATGGTGGGGGGTGCAAAGGTCATGAGAGGTCAATGGATCAAAAATGGTGGGGGGGGTGCAAAGGTCATGAGAGGTTAATGGATCAAAAGTGGTGGGGGGTGCTCAAAGGTCATGAGAGGTCAAGGTTAATAGATCAAAAGTGGTGGGGGGGTGCAACGGTCATGAGAGGTCAAGGTTAATGGATAAAAAATGGTGGGGGTGCTGGAGTGGGGGGTGCAAAAAATGGTGGGGGAAGGAGTGGGGGGTAGGAGTGGGGGGTGCAAAAAGTGGTGGGGGTGCCAAAGTGGTGGGGGTGCCAAAGTGGTGGGGGAAGGGGGCGTGTCTGGAGTGGGGGGAAGGGGGCGTGTCTGGAGTGGGGGGAAGGGGGCGTGTCTGGAGTGGGGGGAGGGGGCGGGGCTAAAGTGGTGGGGGGAGGAGTGGGGGGGTGCAAAAAGTGGTGGGGGGTGCCAAAGTGGTGGGGGGAGGGGGCGTGTCTGGAGTGGGGGGTGCCAAAGTAGTGGGGGGGGGCAGGGGCGTGTCTGGAGTGGGGGAGGGGGCGGGGCTAAAGGGGGCGGGGCTAAAGTGGGGGGGAGGAGTGGGGGGTGCAAAAAGTGGTGGGGGGTGGCTCAAAACTCTCATTCTTTACCTACTTGTAGGGTCATCTTGTCCTCTCCTCCAAACCTAAAATTGTACGCGTTGCAATTTTTTAAAAATTACTTCAACATTTCATCTTTTAATTCATTTCATTTAAATAATTTGTCCCTTTTTATGTTTTTAAGGGTTGCTCTTTATATTAATGCTGAAACTTTTGATAGAAAATAAAAGAAGATAGCGCAGCTGTCTAAATTAGAAACGAACTTAATTGTATCCACTCACACTTATATTTAATTTAACCACGGAACTTGACATTTAATAACTATTACAACTTCAAATTTAAAGCTAATTAGTAACTACTAATTAGTTTAAAAGCCGATATGTAAAAATGAAAGAGGATCAACTCTCACAGGATCGTATAGCCTTTACAAACTTGGGTGAAGCTTTAAGCGCAACTAGTACGCGCATTATCATTCCAAACAAATACACTGATATGCCTTCAGTCAGTTTTCCTTCGAACGCGGCAATCTTTTGACCAGCTAGCTATAATTCTGGCGCGGAAAATACGTTTCCATGCTTCTGTTACACACGACAA
Source organism: Rhagium mordax (assembly GCA_963680705.1). Lineage (NCBI taxonomy): Eukaryota > Metazoa > Arthropoda > Insecta > Coleoptera > Cerambycidae > Rhagium > Rhagium mordax. The sequence continues at coordinate 12,346,493 of OY796659.1, read as the reverse complement.
AGTAATTTAAATATTGAAAACTAAAATACTCCTTTTTATGTCAATTTTCCAGTTCCATTTGTCAGATTTAATTTAAATAAAAAGAAAAAATGGATCATAACGAAAATTCAACTATCCCAGAAAATGATGTCCCTCCGCATGTGTGGGCCATACTGCATGAATTTCTGTTGGGTATAAGCAACCCTGAGCTAGATTTACGAGAACCCCACCTCAAACCATCCCTTAGAAAAATATACCCTTTCATTATTTTTATGTATTCAGTTTTGTTAGCTGTGGGAGTGCTGGCTAATTTAGCGGTATTTATTCACATTATGCGTCATAAATTATATCAGGACGCTACCCACAGTTTTATTTTAAACAATGTGATAAGTGATGTAATGAAATGTGTTGTTGTTCTACCAATTTCACTGTACGTACTTCTAATTCAAAACTGGATGCTTGGAGAATTGCTATGTTCGTTTTTGCCCATGTTACAGGTAGGTTTTTAAATATCTTTTCAAACATAAATTCCAAATAATACGATGATTGTAAATATAAGATTTAAATTTGTTTCCATTTAATATAAAACGACGAAAAATTTGAAAAATTATTTTTTGATTGATTATCTTCTAAAAATATTTTAATGATGTTAAAATCTTAGCACCTAGTTAGGTACACTGTACACGTTTAAATTCTGGTTGAAGTCATTGAGCCACTAACTAAGATTATTCGTACATTACCATCAAATACTTAATTTTACCAACTTAGTTGGAGCATCATGTGGAGGTGAATACAAGTAAATTTAATCTAACTAGGTAGCCTATTAAAACTTATACTATTATATTTGTACTAACCAATTTATCACTACTTTCACAATTTCACATTTTTTAACTGTTTAAACTTTCAAAAGAACTTAGTAATCAATTATTTCTTATAGCGATCTCTGCCTTGGAAAGATAGAATTTAAATTGTTTGTTTTCAATTGAATGATTCGCAACATTAGATTAGAACATTCATAAAATTTTGTATATTTGAATGAATATATTCCTTAAACACTCTCGTCCGTTCAATATACATATTTAAAATTACTTAACTCTAGTCAACTAATTTCATATATTCACATCTTTTTGTTACTCTCATTTTTTTTTATTATGGATTGGCTAGGAATTGTAGTAACTTTTTGTAAGTTAAATGACTAGCTGAGCCAGTTTGTGAAAGATTATTAAGACCATGATTTGGCTAAAGTTGATATAGAGTTTTTTTAAATGTCTAAATTTCTTATTGAGAGGTAAATTTAATAGACAACATACTACGAAGTCTCGCCATTTTGTGTGGGAGACAATGATGTGAATCCTTAGGGATATGTTTCAAACTGCAGCTGACTTTTAATTCAATTACGGTAGTTTCATACCAGCTGTTTTACATGTTTTTATTTTATTATTACTTATTTCTTTGTATTTATATTGACATCATTTTCTCTTATGATGGAACATATTTAGTTAGTCCAAAATGTCCCAAATCTTGATGAAAAAACTCACCTTATTCATCGTTCATACATTTTTCAGAAAAAAAAATTAAGACGGGATATCAAAAGTGGATTTCTTCAGTGACATATAATTGCCTTCCATTTTACGGTAGTTACCCACGTACATATACTAGACAGTAACTAGTCGGGTCACTGATGATTTAGGCGAAGTATTTTGCATAATATGTGTCAAAGTGCCGCTACTAAATTTTAAACGCAAAAATGTGCCATTTATATACGGGGTGGTTTAGTTTCAGAGGCAAAGTTTTCAGGAACGTGTTCAGCAAATTAAAATAATAGTTTCCTCTATAAACATAATTTGATCGTAACTTAGATACAGGGTATTGGAGTGTTTGTAAAAAAATATAATTTAATATTTAAAGAAAAACAAAAGCCATCATTTCAAATTTGGCAAAGTTTTTATTTTTGTATTTTTTTTATTATGGATTAGTAATTCTTTATATTCTTCGTTACATTTGTTTCATGAGCTATTGCTCTTTTTTAAAATAATGATTGGAAATGTCTGCAATAAAGATTTTAACTACAAATAATTCGAAAACCGTTCGTCCTCTCAAACTTTTGCAGAAACACAATTTTCTTAAGAAATTCATGGGCATTTTTTCAAAACATCCTGTGGGAATCGCCAGAAGCAAAATTAATCTCCAGTTCAGACCCAACTATAGCTTTATCTTTTCTTAATATTTACTTTTTTGGTACACTTTTTATCTTTGCTATTAAAGGAGATATACCGAGTGGCAAAAAAATTAAAAATTTTTGTTTTTTGGATGCCATTTTTTTTATTTAACCGATTCCAATAAACTTGGCGTCATCAAATAGACAATTTATTAGGCTATAAAACCTATAGTTTAAAATTGCAGACACCTTTAAAAATTTATGTTTTTCTAGCTTCGTTCTTCATTAAAATCTGATTGAGCTAAATCGGTCCATTATTACGAAGATATGACCAATTAAAAAGTGCTAGTTATTTAAAAGCATACATTTAAAATTATTGAGGGTAGCTGTGGAAACCTAAATAAGTTCATTATGACATAATGACCACCTGAAAAGTTGTGTATTCACCTAATTTCTTACAACACTAAAGGGGCTGGCTTTAAAAGCATCAGAATAGACATTTTTTTATTTTTATTTATTTATAAGAACTATCTTCGTTCTTATAAATTAAAAAAATGTCTGTTCTGACGCATTTAAGGCCAGAAAAACATCAATTTTTAAAGGCGTCTAACATTTTGATTTTTTCATGTTTGCCATTTTGACCTGTAGGTTTTATAGCCTACTAAATTATCTATCTAATGACGCCAAGTTTATTCGAATCGGTTAAATAACAAAAAAATTGTATCCAAGAAACAAATTTTTTTTATTTTTTCCCCACTCGGTATATCTTCTTTAATAGCAAAGATAAAAAATTGTACCAAAAAAGTAAATGTTAAAAAAAGATGAAGCTACAATAGGGTCCGCACTGGAGTTTAATTCTTGCTGCTGGTGTTTCCCACAGGGTGTTATGAATTTTGAAAAAAAACATAGCGTCATTGTTATGCCCTATATTTAAAGGAAAAATAATTTTTGCTTAAAATCGGCATGGCTATACATTATACATTTCAGAAGAGTTAACCTGCAAAACAAAAAAAAAACAAATTAAAATCAGACAAACGGTTTAGAATAAAATCAAATTCAAAATCATAGTAAATTTTGAGTGGAACTTGAGTACTACAGCTTAAATATGACAAAAAGATGCTATGCATGACTACACTTTACACGACTACATATTAAAATAATAGTTCCGTTCCCAATGGACCGATTTTTCTCAAAGTGTTAAAATATAGAGAAAGGTCCATATTATTGCTTTTTTGTATTAGATGTTTTATTTCGACATTTTTTCTTTCAAAAAGAATTGGCCTAAAAAGTGCTATTTTCAAATGCGGCCGCCATCTTGTATTTTGGAAAATCGACTATTTAACTTTTTATCAATAGTCCATTCTATTCTGTAATCAACGACCCCAAGCTCATTAAAATCGGAGAATAAACAAAAGAGTTATGGACCAAAGAACAAAATGCAATTTAAGTACCTACCTATCAGAGCTTAAGACTGACTAAAAGATGCTTTGTATGATTACGTATAGCTCCGCTCTGATGGACCAATTTTTCTCATTGAGGTCGTAAAATGTAGAGATAGGGATATTTCTTCAAAAAGAATTGGCCTAAAAAAGTGCAATTTTCAAGACCGGTCGCCATCTTGTATTTAAAAAAATGGGCCATTTTAAAATTTTTTGTCGATATTATATTCTTCTCTATAAGCAACGACACTAAGCTTATTCAAATTGATTAATAAACAAGAGAATTATGGGCAACTGTAAAAAATACAAAATATTTACATAACTATTTATAGAGAAGGACGCAGAGCTGATGATTTGTAGAGACATTTCGTATTCTCTTCAACGTTAAATATTTTGAATTCTCAACCATCTTCTCTAGGTCTTCTTCTGAATCGTAGTATTTACTTCAGAAGAAGACCACGACCGAGAAGTTGATCGAAACATCAAGAAATTCAACGCTGAAGAGAATTCAAAATCTGTTTTTCAAATAGAGTTATTATTAAATTGTAATTACTTTGACTTTTGCCAATTGCCAATATATTTAAAAATGTTAATTCTATCTACTCTTTTAGTTAACTTTCTTGTGAAAAGTATAATATGAAATATCTAAAAAGTATAAAATAATATTTTAAATCACATAGTATAAAGTGGCAAAAATTAATCTTTATTTATCCTTATCATCATCTTTGGTTCTACAATCTTGTGAACCTTGAACTCCTCGAGAAACCGTCACCATTAGTGAATCCTTAAGGTGCGTTTATAGCTACCGAACGAAGACGAATGAACATTGGCGAATAGTCGAATTCGCATGCAGTAAACAAAGCACCGAAGGCGAGCAAAGGCAAATGCTCGCGTTCGCTAGGGTTCGGGACCGGAGCGGTACATCAAAGAGAGTTCGTGCTCGCTGTGAACGGGTAATTGTTAATTCACAGTTAAAAGCGAACATTCGGTGAATAAATTTATAGAAGCGTTAATAATATATAAAACGGAGTGTTCCAATGAAGACATATTAACCTTAATTAACCTATATCAACAAAGTCCTTGTTTATGGGACCCGAAGGACAATTATTATAAAATAAGAACCAGAAAAATTAGACCACTGTGTTCACTCACGACCAATAGCGAACTTCAACAAATGCGAATGTCCTGCAGATGTAAACGTCCAAGCGAATTCTCGCCAAACAGTGGCGAATGTTTGTTCACTGTCGTTCGTTCGGTCTTCGTTCGGTAGCTATAAACGCACCTTTAAGTTAGTTCAACATTTGTGGCATTCACACTTGAAAATAAAGAAAGAAATGTAAGAAATGCCCTATGGCCGGTGTATATTATCAACCTTATTAATATATCAAAATTAATAAATAAAAAATATGAAAATATCTAAAAAATAAAATAAAAAAAAATTAGGAGCATAAAAATATTAACCGTACATATTACTGTTTGAAACTATTTGGATTTCTCACCAAAGATTTAAAACAAAACGCTCACTCTAGCAACTAAATTTGTATGTATTAATTGAAACCGTCAATATCACTACTGTGGCACGTTAAAATGAGAAACACAATTGAAATTTTACATACCATTGGTTGGATCGGGCGACCGTCAAAAGACGCAACAAGAAGTTTCAAATCTGTCTAATAAATTGTATCCCGATCGAAATTCCAGGCCGCGGTCTACAGTTGGGTAGTCAAATTTCACAAAACAAACTTAATAATTCAGAAGATTTAAAAGCGGGAGACGGAATGGAGGAAATATTGCGACAGTGACTCTCAAATTTCCACAGGACTCTTTACACGGTTTTGAATATTGCATAGAAGTACAAGCGTAATAACTCAAACATTTAAAGTACATTGTGTGTTAATAAATACTTTTATGTTAAATAGCAAATAATGGCACATTGTTTCATTATTGTTTTAATCGTTGTTGTAGTTGCTAGTTTTTTGTAATGTAAATAAAAATATCATTTTTTATTTTAAAATCTTTTTAACTTTCAGGTTAGTACATATTAACTATGTTTGCGTTGGATCAATAAATTCAAGAGGTTAAAAGTGCTTTACCTGCAGTTAAAGATTTTTCTTTAAAAATTAAAGAATTTTTTTTGGTACTTAAAAAATAAAAAAAATTGATACAGGATGGTTTAAATTGAAACTACCCCAATTTCGAAATTTGATGAAAGAAATTATCAATTATGGAAGTTTAGTATTTTAATTGCTCTAAAACCAAATAATTTAATGGATATAATTATTGAAATAAAGCCTGTTGCAATAGAAACTAAAGAAGATGATATTAAAATTTGGAACAAGAAAAACAATTAAGCAACTCCATCCATTAATGAAAATCAGTTATCCTATCTTGTGAATTATCAACTGCTAGTGAAATATGAAAACGTTTATAACAGAAGACAGAAGTTTCAAAACATTGTTTATTAAAAGTTTTATAAACTTAAGATGATGCCAGGTCAAAAAGTTGCAGGAATTCTATATGAAACTTCAGCTTCTTATGCATATGGCCGTGTGAAAAGACAAATAATGACTATGACAGATACTACTCGATCCATACAAACAATGTTTCTTTAGAGTTGGTTAGAAGCTATAAGTACAGCTGTGTATATTCTTAATTAACTATCTCGAAACAAGTTACTGAAAGTACTTCATTTGAAAATGGTTTGGAAGAAAGACCAGCATACAACACATTCGAATTTCTGAATGTGCTACATACAAGCACATTCCAAAAGAATTAAAAATGATATGGGAGCCTAGAAGTTGTAAAATATTTTTGTTGGTCATAAAAAATAATTACAAAACTATTAGTCTAAGAGCTTGCTACATAACTTTAACGTGACTCGAAATACTTACTTTTTCATTCAATGAACGTGAGTAGTAAATTCAGATTGCAAGAAATTGAAAAAATCGCAAAAAGACGAAAACTTTAAACACTATCTCCAAACGAAAAAACGCCGCCGGGAAGCCGGTCTGGTAACAACTCCAAGGTAGATGGTCCAACTTGGAACTACATCGTGAATTGCAGGGCGTCGCTCTGGTTTTTGGCTCGGGAGGACTGAACGAAAAAGTGCGATTTTGACGTCTATATAAATTTAACGATGAAACGTTGGATAACAATTAACTCTGTAATACTTTATATGATTATCAATATATTACTTCTGATTTAACATGTATTTTATTTACAGGAACTTTGATATTCAAGGTCAGTCAAAAGTATACTTAGTTAAAGTGAATCAATATTGAATTTAATTATTTTGTTATTGGAAGTAATAGAGGAAGGAATAAATTGTTGTTTTAATTATACGAATCTGCTATTGTTTAGTTAGAAAAATTGATAAAGTTAAAGCTATTATTTTGAACGGTTACAGGGGTGATTCATGATAGCGAGGCGCTATAGATGTTAAATAATAAATACTAGAGGGCCCAAAGTGGATCCATGAGGCACTCCAAAAGTAAAAAGGAATTGATAAGACTTTGATAAGAACACAGAAATTGATTTCTGTCAGTTAAGTAAGAGGGTAGCAGATAAGTTAACAAATTAAAAAAGGTAAATAATTTTATTAATTTGTGTGAGGATGGTGAAGTCTGTCAAAATATTTTAATAAATCAATGTGTATCACATCAACTTGATTGCCCGTATTGATAGTCTCAGGGATGTAATGAAAGATACATACAGAAAAATCTTAACTTCGGAGAAAAAATAAAAAAATTTAAATAAAATAGTCATATCTTAAATACGACTCAACTGATTGAGACGCGATAAAGACCGAAAGCTGCCCTTAAACTGCTCTATAAAAAGATAATGAAGTCAATTATGAAAAAGTGTCCGTTTTCGAGAAAAATTGCTTTTGCACAATTGAACGCGTACGCGATAACTTTTGAAAATCGATGCAGATGAAATGTGGTAGAAAGGAAAATCTAAGGCTACTAATGGAGCCTATTATAGGACATTGAAATCAAATAGATGGAAGTGATCTTTTCAAGGCCCTGTTTAATTTCGAAGAATTTGAATAATTCGCTAATAGAGTCCAATAGTGTCTTTGAGAAAAATGCTATTTTTACACTCGGCAACATAAATTGACGAACCATAAAAAATTTAGTTTTCCACAAAAATGCAAGAAAAATAATTCAATTTTGATATATTGAAATGTCGCAATGGTGTGTTGCATGGGAATAGGATCAAGCTAATTATTTGACCATTTTTTAGCGCAGTGTGTCAACCAAGACTCGTCGTTACAAAAAATAATTCTATATCTCGAAGCACACTTAATCAAATACAGTGGTAATGAAAACTAATAAAAAGCGCTTTAGAGATACAGATGAGATTATGATTATTACGTAAATGTGTAAAAATTGATCTCGTTTGACAAATAAATGAGGATAATCCTAGTTCCAAAATTCAGTGCTTTTACTGTTTACTTAAATGGTTAATAAAAATATGTCAAAATTTACATTCAACTCCGAGGTCTTGTTTTTTGAGGAATACTGAGGAAGATAATACATTTTTTTGATTGTTTTGCGTTTACTTTTATAACAAGAAATATATTACATTTTTCCCCAAAATACAAAATGTTCAATTAAGAAATCGAATTGTTAAAATAAGAATTCATTTAACTAAAGTTTATTTAATGAAACTACATAATCGGATATCAACTTTAACATTAGCATTTCAAAATTATTTATACACAATAACATTCCTATAAAGTAAAACTACTGAATTGAAAAATTTAGATCAGAGAGAATCGATCGTTGTGAGGAAATATCAATACACAAAGGTGTTGGTACTGGAAAGAATAGCACTGCCCCTTATTTCTCTTATATGCTGAGCGGACAGTGAAATTTTCATATCAAAATTCCCTTTATTGATGCTTTGAAAATGTTCGTTAATTAAGAGGTACTCTTTTTTGTATTGTTACCGTTTTTCACTCCTTCCCTTCGATAATTGGTTATTTAAAAATTTAAAGTCGAAATTTATTCTAATAATCGCTTGTTTTGAATGTTCGTTACAGTACCCACTCCACCTAAATTCCACCTATTTTCGCACTTACCAACAAAAAACCCTCGCAAATACGTTGAAAAGCCCTACATCCTAGCAATGTTCATTATCTTCGACAAAAACGTGAGTGCAAACTTTTATTTAACTGTTCATTCAACAGTTACCTACATGATGATGATCCTATTTGAGGGTATTTCCAATGGGATAAAGCTATAGCATGTACCACACATACCCCAAATCACGATAGAGTATTGGACCAAAATTTATGATTATTCTGTTCTTCCAATATCGCTATTTTCGATTTTCTTTTGTTTCCTCATTTGAAAGAAAACGGGTTTATTGATGGATTAAAAACAACTACTTTTCAGAATTTATAGCATCCAAAGCCAAAAAATATTAAAACCACTTTAGAACGCCTATATATCAAATTGGATATTTTTGTTGTTATTATTAATATGCTGTTCCTTTAATTGTGTTTTTTGTGTTGATCTCTCTGACTAGTCCACAGAAAAATTATATGACTGTACGAAAACATTTTAAAGAAACTGAATAAGTTCAACAAACAAATAATGTAGTTTCCTGTCATTCAAAATGATTGAAAGACCACGCCTGCTTCTGGGAGAGCTCAATATTCCTTTGCCATCGAAATTCCTGGGTTAGAATAAATGTTTGTTTGTAACTTCCAAAGTGGCGGAAATTTAGCTCTGTGACAATATTCAGCGCAATATATTTTGAGTAATAAAAAATTTGAACAATGCTGGACCATGTGTAGCAGATGTCAACATTTGACCCATTAAAGCTACACTCCAGCGGCTCTTTAATTAATACAAAAGTTAAATTTTCATGAATATTTCAACCAACATTTATTTATCAAGTTCACTTGGTTTTACTTTCATTTATCACTGAGTGCTTATAAATAAAAGACGAAGACGAAAGAAAATGAGGAAAACTTCTGTCGCGCTGCCTACATTTATTGAAACGTTATCGATGGTCATTTATATTCATTAAATTGTTCTTGTCCTATTTTTAAGCAATCGCTCCAGAGGGTTCCAATCTGATCAAAAACTACAACGCTAGCACTCTTGTTTTCAACTACAAAATTGAAGCTCAGTCTTTGTCTCATGACTCAACTAAAGTTCCGGGAATCAAATTCAATGGTAAATTGTCTTTCATTGAGTTGATGGCTTCCAAATCCTCCACGAAAACTTTAGGGTATTATTCTAAGACAGCTAGGGTCAAGACTTCCAGGATAATAATGACCCAGCTAAGTTATTATTTACCTATGTTCGTTCTAACACAGTTCATAGAGAGTTCCTAAAATATCATACTTTCGAAGAGGTTGCGAAAATAATTGTATTGTGGTTTTTATTTAATTCTCTTTTATTATTGTTTCACTGACTAAAAATGCAATAATTCGATGGTTTTATAAGCGTGTTTTACTTCCAAAACACGATGTAATAAATTGTCATACGACATTAAACAGTAACAAGAAGTATGGACAAGCAAATTATTGTAAGGTTATCGAATCCATGGAATCGAATCCTTGGAACATGCAGGTATGACAAACCCAGTGTACATCATATAAAACTTAAATTAGCCATTTTCTTCTCACGTATTTTCTACAGGTTTATAAAATATCGTGTTTAAAAGTATAATAACTGTGGAGAAAATAAGGCAATAACCAAATTCACGTGCAAAGCAATGAAAGCATAACAGCAGGGTCTTGCACATAATTAGGTAGGAATAATGTAGACTGGAGAAAGTCACATCTACCTCCGCGCAGAGTTTTAGTGCTGCCGTGACTGATGTCTACGTTTCAGAGTTTATTAAATTATTTTTTTTCTCAGGAAATGTACGATGCACGATACGCTCTGCGCTAAGAACCTTTTCTTGGGTCTTGCGTTACAATTACATAGTCAGAGGAAAATTGAAATAAATTAGCGGCCGGTGTAGAGACTCTATATCAGGTCCAAGCCTTTGGGGCTCACCGATGGAGTCGAAATATTCCTTATAATCTTATATTTATACAGGATGTCCCGAAATTAACTAGAAAGATTTTGTCATCAGTTTCTACGCCTAAAAATAGTAAGAAAGTTCATATAAACATGGATCCAGAAATGGCTCCTAATGGACCTTTAAAGGAGAGCCTCTGATGATGGTTTTTTGTAAATATTTTGGAAATTTCAAATTTTCATTACCTATCCAATTACCTGTCAATAATAGTCTACTATGCGAAAATGTAAAAAAGTAAGAATTTAAAAGTCAACCAATGGCGTGGAAAGAATTTTCAAATCAATTTAACTCAAAAACCATGCAATCTATCGAAGTTAGACAATAGTTCCATTCTTAGGTAGAAAACTTCAAATTTTCATTTTCTGTAGTTAAATTATGAAAAATTTCACAGGCAAAAAGTTGCGGTTATAAACACCCCTATCCCCATCCGATTACTACGTCCCTGAATAAAATTTTAAATTATTTTTACATTTTTGAATCGGGAACAAAAAAATCAAACAGAAAATTTCATTACTTTCTCACAAAAAAGAGGCTCTACTTTAAAAGGCTCAAGCACCCTTAGGTGCCATTTCTGGACTCACGAACTTTTTTTTACCATTTTTGGACGAACTAACTGATGGAAAAATTTTCCTAGTTAAATTAGAGGCACCCTGTGTATTGAAATGTTTAATATTCACCAAGAAAAATAGAAAACTATTCAAAAATATTTCACCAGCACATGATCATAATACAAGGCATGGTGATCTTTTAAGAATTCCCCCTCACAAGACCTCTACATCGCCATTCAATAAATATTATTATTTAATGACAATTGTAGATATAATGGGAGTTTGGCTTAATCTAATCTTTAGAATCAATTATTATTAAAAGGATAATATTTTCCTGCTTGTAATTTGTCAGAGCTGTGTTTGAAGGCGACCCATACCAAAATAAAAGAGAGTTTATGAAAAGTGACTCGGGTATAAGATTCAGCATTAATCAGGAGCTCCGAAAATGTTGTGTTTTTCTTCGGCACGCCTGTACCACGCCTTATCAGGATCCAATATAAATTGTCACATTCAGTCAAATGTTTCATGCAATCAAAATATAATGCCATGTCACTTTCAGTAGGAAAGAAAAATAACTTTGAAAGTTGATATTATTATATAAGGTGTTATTTCTTGACTTAAGTTTTTATAATAAATAAGTAAATTTGTAATTCTTGTATGATTAAAAGTTAAAGTTAAAAATTTTGGTATAACTTGTAAAAAACATTTAACCTAATATGGAATATCAAGTACCTAGTGAATTAGTGGTTTTCAATGATAACCTCAACAATATGCATTTCTAAGGTTGAGAGTGATTTATTTTAAAATGGATTTTGTATAATTGTATTATCAATGTGGAGGACACCAATTTTCTAATATTTGAGTTCATATTAAATAATGAAGTATGGAAGAAATTTCCTTAAAACCCTAAGAAAATTACTAAAACTGACAGAAAATAATAAAAATTTCGAATTATAAGATCAGAATATTTTTTTAAAATAGAACGCTTCAGTAAGATTCATTATTTTATTGCGGTTGTGGCAATTTTGAAATGCCTCCTATTAATGAAGTACATAATATTTAATCCAGTTTATTTTCTTTTTTGGAGTTCTTGCTAAAATAATATCCCTTTAATTCTTCTCCCGACGCCTAATAAACTTTTTTATCCGGCCGTAAATATATATCTGCTTAATTGATTACTAATAAAATTAGCCAGGGCTGTGTCACACGATGAATTTCTCTATAAACTAATTACTTAATGACCTCACTATTATTACCTTTTTGTCACGTTTTTTTTTAATTCACTTACTTAACGCCAGCCTATATTTGTTACTATAGTCAATATTATGAGAAGTTGACTTCATCAGCGCTTATGTAAACAATGATATACCTGACCTGGATATTTGGTCGACTTCCCTATTTTGATGTAGCGTGGAGGTGTTTAATGGCAGACATACGGAACTTATCCACTCATTAGCAATTATTATTATCCATTGAATTTGTCCGCCGGTACTTGAACCCATTTGTCTTCAGTTAGTAAAATGATTGCAGATTCTTTCATTTTTCTCTTTTTACTGTCCGGTTCTTTTGTTAAAATTTTTGCCCCATCCCAATTTATTGGATGTCCGTTTTCGAAATTTTTGATTTTTCGATTTCATTTTTTCTAATATTTGTGTTCGCCCAATCTTATATTGAAGGGTTTGGATGACCCACCAACCTAATATTTGTCACATTCACAACACGGAATACTACAAATGCAATTTAGCACTACAATAATTACTAAATCATCGACATCTTTCACTACGTTTATAAATTTGTTTTAAAACTGTTTTAATTTCTTTATTATTATCATCGACCATTTCTGTTTCATCTTCTTCGACAACTACTAGCAATGTATTTGAGAAACTCTCGTTAAATTTGAGTGACTGTCATTGATTTACTTAAATAGTCAGTGGACGATAGTATTAATATAAATAGAGATGCTGAAATAAGTGCCGAAAAGGATGAAAAAGTTGCGAAACAAGAACTATCAAATGAAAATTATTTATATGCAAATATAAAAATACGCAATAAACTGTATAGTATTATAAATATGGGAAGTGGTTTCCACATTAAGAGATTAAGACGCAATATCAAATGACGTGATTTTAATTATATTGCTTTCAAACTGTCACCAGAAATCAATACATGAACTCGTGAAGACTGCCTGTCAGGTTCGTTAAACGAAATAAATTAACACGGGGAGAATTTTTTCATAGGAATTTTTTTATATTATAGTTTCATTGCGCTGCAATAGCGGGCAATTTGTACTAATGTTTCATAACTTCACACAAATATGGTGGCAATAGTAACGACGGTGAAACATCTTTAATTCGGAAAATATCGTGTAATCTGTAATAACATAATATAATAAAAACATATTTTGAAAATATTGATTAAACACTGATGTGACTGCAGATTTTAAACATTTTTTATGAGTATGTAGTGTCGTTCTACACCAGATTTTCAGTGAATCGTCAATATTTATTGTAACGAAGTGATTTTTTTCCAGTCAAGGAATATCTGTTTTTGCTTTAAATATTACCGTCACTTGGGTACACCCTACCGCCGCTTTTTAGTCCTGTTCTAGTTAAGTTAGTATTGAGTTGTAAAAAACCAGCTGGTAAACAAGCAGTTAAATAATTAATTGATTAATTTTCGACAATCCCCCGTATAATTAAAATCCGTGAATTAGTATAAATAATGAACGAGTCGGAAACAAAAATCATTAGTTACTAAAACCGGTTAAAATATTAATCCATGTCCGTTTTAATCCGTTTCTTTTTGCAATATTTCCGGTTAGTAATACTCTGAGGCAATAGTATTAGTTACCTAATGCGCCCGACCTCAGTAAAGAACGTTGTGCGTATGAGTCCTGCGTTTCAAGTCAATCGGCCGTTTAACGCGCATTCCGCATACGTCATTAAAGTAACAAAAAGCCAGCGGAATGTCGACTCCGCATCAGATCTTGCAGATCCTTCGAATCAACCTCAGCAATCAGTTCAACCCGTCACCGTAAGAATACACCGTGGTCCGCTATTAACAGTCAGTACTGCCTTTAGTTAAGTATAGATATTCAGAGTTCTTTTGTCCGGGAGTATCGCTGCATTATACTACTAAATCAAACTAGGGCTACTTAATAATTCCTCCGTTGGTTTCCTTTGTTGCATAAATTGTGCATCGGCTGGCTAGATTTGCTCGGTCGGGCAATCTACAGGTCTCCCTGCACAGAGGTTACCGGAAAACCTATCTTAATAACAGTAGTCAGTGATAAATAATAGCTCTACGTTTGTGGCAGTAGTTCGCCGTATTTTAAAACATCCAGTATAGACTAAAATATCTATAGCTAACCGATTGTCCGTCGTACATACAATATATCCTGTTGGAGATCCCGCGTGCTTGCCGTTCGAAATCTTTCAGTCACGAAAATAGACACCGGCTACCCCAAAAATTCACCGACGAAATAAATAATATTCACTTGTACGTACTCTTGATTACCAGCCAGCATACTTATTCTATTTACCAAATTTATACATGTTCGACTACAGAGTCGCTAAAATATTCTGTTCATTTATTTATATACTCCCAATTAGAAAAATAAATACGTTGTTATACATAATTAATATTCACGAGTTATTACTTCCGCCGTTAATTTCTGATTAACCCGTTTGAGTAGGGTTCGAAGTCCATTAGACAGACCTCCAGCTTACGACCCTCTGGACATTATTTCGTGTCTTCAACGGTTTAGCTACCCCGGATTGCTCTCCCCATAGGAGAGCCAAAAAGTGCTGCACTTAAAAATTAAAGAACTGACTTAAAAAACCTTTACGTAAGTATACGTCGAAAGTAAGCGTCGTTACATTATCAAATAAAGCTTCTTTCTATAGTTCTTTTTATTTATTTTTTTTGTATTTGATCTCTTGTAAATAATATTCCAATATTGTGTTGTGATACCTAAAAGGCTAACAAATGACTTGCGATTCAGTTTTAGATGACTTTATTGTGAATAAAGCGATATTTTGTTATGATATTTTATTTTGCCAGTCACGGTTGATGGGCCTATATCATAAGGATTTTATTTGATTTTCTACTTTGAATATTTCGGTTGTGGGTTTTTAAAAAAAAATTATTTTATTTTATTTTAGAATGCTTTGTTTCAATTTTATTATTGCACGTTTTTAATTTGCATGTTTGCTCATATTCTCAGGTGGGATCGCCTATTTATTTATGCTTTTTATGAAATGTAAATAGTTTTTTATTCAGAATATTTTATTATTTAATTATTTTTGGAAAATTCTTTTATTTTACTTACCACACTTTGATCTACTTATACTGCAAATCTTTCAGACACCTTATAGCACTTTATAATACTAATTAATTGATTTTAATTACAAATACCATGTGTTTTTTATATTTTACAAGAATGCTTACTTGGGTTCTTGTTTTTAAACCCTGTTTCTCTTTTTTAGTACTCTAGATGAAGTTCGACCAGGAAAAACTTACCTCCCTTGGCTTTGCTAGTGATTTATTTTATATTTGAATTATAATTTTATTATTAAAACTTTGTCAAATTGTAAATATATGATTTTAAGAAATTTATGTCTTATTAGTTGTCTACTCACATATCTTTTAGGCTGTACTTAGGGTTGCGGCCTTTAAAGGATTTTATAGTCAGATTCTTTGAATTATGCTACTTTAGTTCTCATCAGATATAACAGATGTCGGCACAATATTGAATTTATTATCATACTACACAGTTTACAATATTTGACTTACTGTCTCTCAAACAATTCTTAAATTAATAATTAAACTTGATAGTCAAAACTTTTAACATAAACAGTATATAATCCTTACTAAATCTATTCTTAAATTTAAAAAAGTTCGTTAACGTTTGGTTTAATACCGAAATTCCCCGTGGGATTCGCAATGTCTTTTTAAATTTGACAGTACATGAAATTTGGTCGTTGACCTCAGTGCTGTTTTATATTTATGCACTTAAATTACTGGTAGTCGGCTGTGAAAATTTCCAGCTTCCAATTTAAGATAGCTTATGGTAAGTACCTGGGTTTTTACGTATTTTTCTTACTTCATGCCTCTCCTGTGGCTTGGTCTCTGTGATATTCTGTGTAACTTAACCTCTGCACACTTCTGAATATTATTGTTCTCAATATTTCAGCGATTTTCTGGTAATTTTTCTAATATTTTTCAGGAGCTAAAACTGGCGTGAGGATGCCTTAAATTCTCGAATCAACAACTCTCCTGCTTTTGTTCGTTGCCAGGTAAGTTAAATTTTCTTGTAAATTTGCAATATTTATGTCAAATCATAGCCAACTGTCATTTTCTGTATTGTATTTTTCAGTTTATTTTTGAAATTTCCCTTTTATCTTGATTCTTTTTCAGGTTTCTTGCTTGTTTTCTCGTTCTTTAATTTATTTGCTACGTTTGGATGTCCATTTCATAGTATTACGTTGGGATGAATTTTGATCTACCGTTCTACCGTCACACTTTTTTAATTTATTTTTCTTTCACTTATGCACTTTATTTTAGGAACTGAATTTTCACTATATCAAGTCTATTTTAGTTACTTATTATCTATTTACACAGTTATCTTACTAATATTTCCTTAAACTTTAATTACACATGTGACAAGTCATATTTTTACAAGTTTTTTGTGCTTTTGTTGACATATTGTACATTTTTTTCGTCTAAACTAGCATATTTCATGTTTATCTTGTAGTTTTCTATCCTTTGTTTGTTTTATGTGATAATACTTTGTAAATTTTACTGATAGTTTACTTTTTTAGGATCTACAACGTTCCAGCGTTGGAGGTTTTTGCTGCGTTGAGTCCATGATGAGTTTATTTTGTGGTGGCTAACTTTCTCCTGTTCGAGGATGTTCTAGAGTTATTTTATAATATCCTTTTTGACTTTACTGTAAGTATTCTTGTACAGGGTGGTAATATTTTTATTTATTTATGTTTTAAGAATTTAATTTTCATTTTAATTTTGATTTTTACATGGTATTTCTAATTAGGTCATTTTACATGGTACGTTAGTGAATAACATTGCAATATATCGACATTTATTACATAATAACATGCTACAAGCAAAAGCTTTTGAAGAAGCTGTGCAAATATTCTCTATAAAGGATTCCAACTTGTCCATAACGGTGCTTTTGACACAGTAGAGGATAAGTTTGATGTCACATGCTTTAGTATGCTTATGATACTAAATTTTCATTTTACTTTTATAACATTTTACATATTTATATAGCAACAAACGTTGAGAAGAGGCGATGTGATAGATCTGCCCACTGGCAAATTAATAGTGTATTAGTTAAAAATTATTTCTGTCGAACATCAATATTGCAGAAGGAAAGATGTGGAATTACCGCGATGAAAAAAAGTTTATTATTAGTATCTAGTCACTCTGACATAATTACATAATAATTATAAGAATTAATTATATTATTGTTATTATTAATTTCTTTTTTTCTCCTATGTTCTATTAAATAGATAATAATAATATGCAATATAAAATGTCTTATATCAATATTCAAAAATATTTCCGAGACAGGTTTTGATCTCTTCTCTCCACGAGACGAACTATCGGGCCATCCGGCACACAATGCAAGGCTCGTCCTCTAACCCGACCACCACAATACAGTTTGGTCAGAAAGTTCTGTAATTGTACTGAAAGAGAATCAATTAAAATAAAAGAGGCACCTAAATAGAAGAAAAGATATATTTAAACGGACTAATTAGAATAGCTCGACGATATCCCCACAAAGGGTGAACGACCGCGCAAAGTTGTTACATGGAGATAGGTGATCGATTGCCGAAAGAGAATTTCTATTATTGGGCTAAAAGGTAATTTATGAGTGGGATTTGTTAATTATGTGAAAACATTAACTTTTATAAAATTTACAATGAAACTGTCCGAAATAACGATCCTGCATGCATAGGATTAGTTCGAGTTCGCATCAACGTCAGTTAAGAAAATTATCTAGATTGTCTCACGAATGATTCTTCACCAGGCGTACACAAACACATGCTACTTATACGAAAGTGACCCAGTATCCTATCCAGTCACCTGCAATTGTGGTGAAAAATCGATTTTCGATTCAGGTTCCAAAAATTTTGCAATTTTGTTGCCAATGCACGATTCTGGCCGAGACGCCGTCTTTATGGCGAAGCGAGACTAGCGCACTTCCCATTTCGACTTTGATTACGGATCAGCGAGGAATTCCTCAGCAGGTGCAAGAAGAGAGAACTTTAAATTTCCAAGTCCAAGTCCAATCTTAGTACCGTTGGAGATTCCTCCCGTGATCCGTTTTGAATATACCTTCCAAGGGAAAAAAGTTTTCGTTCGTCAATGAAAATTTAACCGTATTGAAAGTTGAGCCCATGGTGTGACAGTAACGATCTGAATTAAATTGACATAATTAAAATAAAAAAATAAAAATAATCCTGATGTACACGAAATCTCATATTTCATGCACATCAGCAAAAATAGAATTTTGGGAATTTGGAATTGAGTCGAAAATTCACTTAAAAAACATAAAAAAAGGTGTACATGGAATCTTATATTCCATGCACACCATACAATCCTATAAGTTTGGTATTTTGATTATTCTGCCAAAATAACCTTGGCTGCTTATACTGGGTCCTTGCACAGGTCCATGCACAGGGTTAGACGTTGCAGAAAATCTTTAAAATGAAGAAGGAAAGAAGTGTTGCTGATATAACAGAACATGTGAAGCACCCGAGATGGTACAGAAAGTTTCTTATGAGACTCTACTAATTACAATAGAAAATAAGTTGTAAGTGAGAAAAATCTGATTCTATGAGCACAACAACTACAAAGAAGAGGTTTCAGCCGAGGACAGTAATACGGCACTCCTCTGTTAGAAAGCGCTTGCATACAAGAAGGAAATATGATGGCTACTTAAACTATAGATTATGCAGAGAGAAGAACCTTAAATAGTGGACCAAATCATTTGTGAAGGATTATCTCGCAGGAGATACAATATTTACGGGCAGACTCAAACAGAACCGGACACCATCAAAACAGATGATGATTTATTTAGTTAACCATGATGCACTTCTTTATCGAAGCTCTGGTTTGGGATGCTTCCAATCTCTCGATTGCATCATTCCATGTAAGAGTAACAAATGTGAATAAATATCCTGTTAAACGCTTTCGATAAAAACCATATTGTTGGATGCTTCAGATACTTATCGATTCGAGATATTTCAGCACTGCAAGTAATAATACTTTCCATTAATTTAGTAAGCATAGGGAACACAGCGATGAAAATGTAGTTTTTTGGATCAATTTTCTTCCGTGTTGTGGGTAAGGGTTGTCCTCGCATAATTTTTCAACTGGGGAGGAAAATACTTTATACGAATGATCGAACAGTAGGTATATAATTCAGCACTAAGGTACACATTTTGAGGATATTGATTGGGATGTCATCAGATTCCATCAATTTATAATTTGCTTTAATTACTTACTAGGGAAATACTAGCCATAATTTTTTTTATACAAATTTCAAATGATTTAGCGAAAATAATGTATTGGTGAACGTTACTTACTTTTATTATATTTGTTATAATTAAATTGAATACAGTAAATTACCTAACTTCATTTAATTATCAAATATTTTATATCTAAAATGTAGGTAGGTTTTACATTATAATGCTTAAAAATTATTTTTCAAGTCCACTGTTTATTGATCTGGAATAAATAAATTACACCATCATCAAAGTACATAAGAGTCAACCTTCTTTTCCCAGTTGTCATAGCATCGTTCGGTTCGACAAGGATTCACAAAAAACAAATAACGAGAATTTAAGAAAAAGGAGTTCCATTCCTTTTATTAGCTGAGTGTTATTAAATTCCTTGTATTTATGGGCTATTAAGATATTTATAGCGAACGTTTTATTTTATAAAAAGACAAAAATTCTAAAACCTGAGATTCGAAGCGTAGCTCTCTGTAACATCAGTCAAGTTATATTTATTAAATTTCGTTTTGTTCGCATATTTAGGCTTTTCTGAATTTTAATAAATGCCACAGAAAAAAAGAACAAATGTTACATACCTGATAAGAAAAAAATGCGATATTCCTCGAAATTAAATAAATAATCTAATGAATTAAATTTTAGATATAAGAATTTCTTTCATCAAATCGCTAAAGTAGTCTTTATTATATAAACTACTCAAAACCGATTCAGTTCGCGCTTGCAGGAAGGGCCGCATTCTTTCAACTGCTCCAGAGAAAGTTAAAGAGATTGCCATATTAAAATATGGTTAATTTTATTATCAAATTATAATTATACAGGATTTATAAGAAGAGTGTGTTTTCAAGGGTAAGTTTGAAACCCTCTGTAGATTTTTTCCATTTAAATAGAGGGCTTTAATCATATAACTTAGCAGCATGGTTTTTTCGTAGTAAATTGTTTTTTTAATCACCATCAACAACGCTTATTAAAAAAGATATTGAGGATTTCATAAAGTACTGTATTTTAATTAACAATTCTATTAATGAAACAATTAATAAATGTTTAAACTAATTAACCAATAAAGAAATAAAATAAAATTTAATAAAACGTGTGGCCTCCTCTGACCCTTTGGACTTCAGCTCATCATCGTGGCATGCCAGAAATCATGTTTCTGATATGATCTTGATGATTTTGATTCCATTTATTATTTAGATTAGCCGTTGATGTAATCACCATCCCATAAGTGCTCTATTGGATTTAGGTCCGGGCTGCTAACTGGCCATGTGATTCTTTCAATATTTTCAATATCTAAATATTAAGTTAGTGCGAACTTTCCAACATATTCATGAACATGCGGTAGTAAATCTTAAATAAAGAAACAAAGAAAATATTTTCACTGTGCTCCAGAATAATTTACATCAATTTTATTTTTGGTATACTATATATGAAACGACAAGTAATCGAGTTTAGTTCTAATCTACTACAGCTGATGCCAATTTAATTGGAGCATATATTGTTGTGCTTTCGCGCATATGCAAACTACGTCAGTATTAGTTTCAACCAAAGTTTCAAGCATTAAATTGAAGGTATTTCCCACAAAGCCACGGAATGCCCCAATTTGGTGGTATTTAAAGTAAATCGATATTTGTTATTGCACAGAAAGTCTTAGTTCTCGTTAAATGCTTTGATAATAGACTATTAGACCATAAAACCATATTTTGATGCAGTTTAAAATTATTAAAATATAGTCACTAGATGTCATTTCTGCTTACGACAGTATCAATTATATAAAAATCCTATCACACTATCCTGTAGCGCATGAAATTAAAACGTGACGAACTTACTAATACAATTTGTATTACTATTTTTAGTCACGTTTATTTTTCCTCAAAATATTAAGTAATAAGTATGTGGCTGCTGTGATAGTGTAGATAAATGTGTGTAATCCAGTTTTTCAATGGCAATCCTAGAATTAATTCCACAATGTGTCACATAATTTATTTCTAAATAAAAACCGCGTAAGTTTTCAGTATATGTGGAAGTAAAGCAGACCACATCTTTATAGTGCACATAAAAACGTCGACTTGTTTCAAGTTCTTGTCGGCATCTTGTCTTGTCAATTTTTTTAAATGAAACGTGTATGGACCATCTCTAACATTAGATAGAACATTTTATTTGGAATAAGTCGATATATGATATGCCTAGTTTTATTTCCATAAATACTAAAAAATTAAATAAATCAAAAATTAAAAAAAAAAAATTTGGTAAAAAGTAAAATTTTGCAACCTCATCAGATACAATTTGGTCTATAGATTCCAAAAAGAATAAAATATACAGAGTGTTCTATTTAAAAAATCAAATTTGATGTCAATTCCATCGAAACCGGAAGTCGACCATTTTGACTGTACACGTCACTAAATTGGAAAACAAGCTTATATAAATGTTCCAAATTTCAAAACAGTTGGTTCATAAACAAAAGAGCGATAAGCCTGGGTCGGTTCTCGTGCCCCCATCAGGTATAGGATTAGCCTTAGTCGCCAGTCGATGGCCTAACGGCTTCGAAAGGTCACTGTAAATTGACCTTGCTGATGATGGAAATATACCGAGGAAATCATGATTAGATGTAGTTGAATGCAATATATTTTCAAATATTTAATCCATTCCATAACCCTTGCCTTGCGGTATTTTTAACTTAATTAGTGACTATTAAATAACTAATTAAATTAACAGTTGTTAAGAATAGGGATTGTAATATTTGTATAAATTCAGACATATTGTTATGTTATTTTTATATTGGAATTTTATTGTTAATTTTTCGGAATTTACTTTTATTTTTTTGTTATATTGAATTTTTGTTCTTAATTTTTAGTTTCTATGTACATAACAAATATTATATAATATTTCACTTACTTTACTCTTATATATAATATTTTACTTACTTTCCTCTTTTCTCAGGCGTATCTGGGTTCCTTGAATATATTGAAATTGGGTTTATTTATTTGATATTTTCTAAATGGATTTTATTTAATTTGTATTTTCTATCGCCTAACTTACGGCATAAATTTGGTTAACTGTTTAATGTATACTATGTTGCATATACCTCAGTATGGACAAATAAATAAAAGATCCCTGCCTTATCTTTTCAAATATGCATTTAATTTATCCTTGAAATAAATTGCAGTTTTTTTAACATTCACAAATCGAAACGTTAGTTATCGTTGAGTTTTGTGTACAACTAATATTATCCCTGCTAACTTAAAATGAAGAATACGAGTGGCTATTTAAGAATTCTAGCATAATAATTGATTAAATGCTCATAAACAGTTCAAGTATGGCTTTGAATTTTTAAATTGCCTGCTGCTTAATATTTAAGGTTATGTCTATACTTATTAACTACAATACCACACAATTAATAGTGCTTCCTTGCAATAAAAGTTCTTTTTGAATATTTTACGATTAATTAGGAATGTTTATGGTTTTCAATTAGCAATTGAACTGTTTCCTTTTTCAACAGAAACTTCTTATATGTCTCGGTAAGTAATTGACTTTGATTATTAATAAAATGACTCTTATTATGTTCAATTTATATGAAACATTAATTTCTTACTTTTCCTGTGTTTTCTTTCTGTTTTTCAAACTGGTTATGTTAATTTTCTTGTCTGTTTCAGGTACACCTGGCTGCATATACCTTCTTTTTGACTTTTCATATCTTGACATTCGAGCTTTTGAACTGGATCGGGATGGATTTTCAATAAACACTGGTTTTTACCATAATTACTTCAATTTTTGGTTTTCCTCTACCTTTTTTCTCCAAATATGATGCTTTTTTTCTGCAGAGAGGGTTTTAACAACAACCTTCTTTTCTTTTCCTTGGATACCAAGTTTTTTTATATCTGATGGCTGGCTTCCCCATTACTGTTAACTTTCTATGACTGGTAAGTAAATGTTATCTTATTTTTTTATTACTTTATTCATCTATTACTTTTTAATAATTGTCATTATTTTGTTGCTTTGAATTCTTTTTTTTTGTTTCGTGTAAAATCTGTCATTATTTTTATTTTTCTGTCATTATCGTTGACCTATGTATTTAATTATGGACTTGTGTCCCTTTTGCTTCACTTCTGCTCGTTTTTGTTGTACTACACTTTTTTGTAATTCACTTTTAGAATCTTCAGTTCTATTCTTTTCACTTAACACCTTTACTTAAATTTATTTCCTAATTCTATGTGACATATTTCATAATTTCTAACAATTTCTTTTGTGATTTAGGTTTTACCCTGAACGTTTCATTTTGGATTTTGGTTTTTAATATTCTACATATGGATTTGATTTTCTATACTGCCCATCTATGCAACATTGATTACTACAGTGAACAATAAGAAAAATTCAACTACGAAATGACTTTAACTTTGTATATTACGTTAGTAAAACATTATATAAACCCCGCAATGGCATTTAAATTAGGTAAACTTTTATATTTTATTCTTTTACTTGATTAAAATTCATTCTTTTTTATTATATGTGATTTTATATCACTACAATATGTATTTATTTTATCGAGACAGTGCATTATTAAACAATTGATTTAGTTTAAGTTGATTTAGATGTTTAACTTTATTGGAGAAAAGCATTAGTTCCAATTAAGTTTAATAACTAAATCAACTTAACCGTCTCGGCAACATAAATGTGTTTTAATTTATATAAATATTACGTTTACTATTCTTCATTATTCTTTAGCTTATGTACCTACACCAATTTTTAAAGTACGTTCGCCATTATCCTTGCATTATTAATCGGGTAATTTTTTCTTGTTATCCTCTGTGCGCGATATTTCAGGTAGTTTACTTTTCTTATTAAGAAAAACGTTTTGTTGATGTGAAGCAGAGTAGTAGACATATAGCAGAAATACGTTTTGTTAAATTTTAAGAGTTTTGATAATTCCGGAATGGATTTTTTACCACATGCCTAAATTTACCTAAAATAACCAAAGCAGTTCCGAACACATATTAGCGCTAATTGCATTTTTTGTCATTATTTACCTCTGTCCATTCTTTCAATTTATTTACAAGTATCAGGTGGAAATAGAATTGTACACACATCACTCTGACTGCTATCATTTGGGGCCATAAATTTTGCAAATTGTTACGAGAAAGGGCGAATTCAATACTACTATACACCTCTCAATATTTAATAGTTAAATGTCAATTTATTTTACACAGTTACGCTGCTAATGATACAATAACTTCGAAGCACACATGTTCGTAGCTGTATTTGTTGCTTATTTTAGGAATATATTGCAAAAAATCCATTTTTGTTTTACAATTTAACTCCGTAAAAACTATTTTCAATTGTCAGGTTGAAATGGGCAGTTCTATTTGCCGACTTTTCTGATCGAAGTTCTATTAATTGCACAACCTCCTCAGGACAAAATATTGTATTTTGGGAACCTGGTAAAGCCTCCTCATAGTTTAGTCTCGTATCCAAGATGTCAAACCCACATTTTATTTCTGCATCAATAACTGGTTGTGACACAACTTCTGCTCTATTTCGCAAAGGTAAATTAAATATTTTCAAACAGTTCGGAAAGTGTTACGACCTCACTAAGTATGGCAACAGCCAACAGTGCCCTAATAAATTTTTGAAAATGGTTTGCGTTTCCTTCTGGAAGTTTATAAAGCGCCCAAAAACAGGACTCCGTCGACGTATTGAGATATTAAAAATTTATTCTCAATTAATTAACCTAACATATCCTAAGGACAAAAACGTGCAAAACAAAGGATACGAACAAGGTCACGCTCTTCTTGCCCACCGTTCACTAATAGTTATTTTCCTAATAAATGCGGAAAGTGATACATAATTTCTCTCAAGAGACTGCATATACCCGAATGGCGTCCAGTATGGAGTTCAGGTAGCAGTCGAGTGCAGGAAATAAACTTTCCACATGAGCTAGGAACAAAATTTTTTTGTAGTGTGTGGAAAACAACTAGAAGGGAAAATAAGAAACTAAATTTTTGACCGTTTTTTAAAGGAAAACTCAAAAAAAACATTACAATTAATTACCTATTATTTATTATTTACAATATTTACAGTAATTTTACAATATAGTAGAGCTGTAGGTATATTCTAAAATATTTTCCGGTTATAGACTTTTTTTATCTAGTTTAGTTGTATTTTCTTTTTACATTTCTAGCTATCATAGGACTCGAGCTATAGAATTCCGACGCACGCACTATTGCCCCACCCTGTATAATCTAATATAATACATACATTCGTGTAAAATCGGACATTAGGGAGGTATCCCTCTATCATAATCTCGAACTCTTTTATCTACACCAGAGAGCTTTATGGAATGTGTCAAATATAATAATTTTGGAGAAATATTGGTATTAGAATATTTCTAATAAGTAATACACTTATAAACCATCTCGGATACTTCATCAGTATCGCTACAACGAATTTCCACTGATACTGGTTAGCAGATGTTTAGTTTGTACATAAATCATGGAGGCACAGGAGTGATAATAAGTCTCAAACTCAAAAGTACAAAATTAAATTAGATCGCAACAAGAAATTTTCATTACATAAGTTGTTTATTAGCAATTTATTAAACTTTTTTAATTTATTTTATGAGATCTAAAAATGTAATATTCAAGCTAAGCTCGCCTTTGCATTTTCGTTAAATCTTGTGAATTGTAGCAGTGCGGTCCTTCCATTAATTTATCGAGATATCCGTATGTGAATTGCCGTATTAGTTATAAAACCTCAAACAGGTTATTGGATAGTTATGGTCAATTAATAAATATTTTAATACCAATATTTCTCCAAAATTATTATATTAGACACATTCTATAATACTCTCTGGCGTAGTCGTAGAGGAAAAGTTCAGGATTATGATATAATAGGGAGATACCTCTCTAAGGTCCGATTTTACACTCGCAGGTTAAATTCATGGTTTGTTGACCGTTACTTTCAAGTTAACAGTTAACTACTTGTTTACCAACTATTGTGTTTTTCAATGTATATTTAGGTGTTGCATTAAATATTTCAGATTTTGAATAAGTATAGGGTCAGGGACTATAAAGTAGGTACTAGAGAAATGCCTGAGATTCATAGGAAATGTATGTATTGTGGTGAAAGTGGGGTGAGAATTTTATTTTATTTTAATTATTTTTATTTTATTTTTTACTTGATACTTTCTTCCAGCTATCACACACAATATTTCTTCCCCAGCACACACTACACCTGTTTTAGATCTGTCAAAGAGAATGCGTGTGAAACTAGGAGGTTTTATTTACTAGGGTCTGTCTGATCCCTCTTTTATTTTAGTTTTTCAGGGCCGTTAGATGAGTTCCTGGTGCTTTAGGAGATACTTACCTTGCTCTTACTGGTTTACTTTTGTAATTAATGACAATACATGTTGAAAATAGATTCTGCTTAATTTTATTTGTTTTATAATGAATTAAAAACTCCCATCTTTCGCTAGCTGCTCCCTCTAGATAGTTAGATTTGTACTAAGATGAAATAGAGACTGCTAATTGTAACTCACTATGCCTAGATGGCGTTTACTTTAGTCTCTTATAGAGATTTTATAGATCCATGAAAGAAAGATCAGATTCCATTGAACACATAATACAATTTATTGAAGAATTAACGACAAATAATCTTAATTTCTAATTAGAATAAGCCTGCGATAACTTAATTTATTTAACGTGCAACAAAATTTGCTCACTGTGTGAACTATTATCAAATTCTTAATTGTTAAAGCTTAATTAAACGTGTAGCGATCTACACTGGTTTAGAGTTCTATGCTCGCTGGGCATTTTCAGACAAGGTTTTAAGTTGTCAATAATGGAATTATGGCTGTCTTTTGCATGGATATGTGATTTTTACACTTTGTACATGAAAAGTTAGTCCACTTTGGGTAAATTAAACGTTATTTTTAAGTTAGGTAAGTACCTTGTATATTTCTTTCCTTGTTTGATTATTTTCCTCAGATTCTGGACCTCAATTTGTCTGTTTTTGTTTTAAAGTATGCTTGTAACGACTTTTCACTGGTTGTAGATTTGAATTTCTCAGTAATTAATTAAATATTTTTCATTTTTCAGGAGCCACGCCGAAAACTTCTTCCTCGTTTTCATTCAAAGGACGCTTTCTCTCGACTGTTTGTTATTCGTCGTCAAGGAGTTTTTAAGAAATTGGTGCATATTCCAAAGCAAACTAGACGGATGACATTTCTGTTTCGTAAGTATTTTCTAAGTTTTTCCTCTTATATGGATATAAAATTGTGAATTATGTCTCTTTTTAGCTTGTTGGAGCCAGGACCTTTCTTCTGATGCCCCACATGTCATATTACGTTTGATAAAATTTTGATCCTCCGAACCTTTGTACGTTCTCACACTGATTTTTATATTTCACTTTTTAAACACTGTTTGACGTTTAAATTTCACTTAATTTAGGTTGGTTATGATTAACTTATTCTACTTATATTCTATTATAAATTTGTCTTAAACTACATATTTGCATCGACTGCAGGTATCTATCTCTTGTTTTCATCATAGTACATTTATAATTGGTTTGTTATTGACTATTGTATATTATAAAACTATATTTGTGTAGGGTTTTAGTAAATTTATTGCATTTTGACTTTTTTAGGTGCTACGAGCCTCTCTCCGTGGACTATTTTCTGCACGATGATGGCTGCAAGTACCTTTAAGAGCAAAACAAGTTTCCCAGGATTTGTATCCTTTTAAAGTGACACTAATTGTTTCGTAAGTAAAATCTCCTGGGTCTTTTTGAAGTAGGAATTTTTACATTAATTTATTTAGAGTTTTATTTTATTATTTTATTTTCCACCTGGGCTATACATGACAGTATTTCCTTAGATTATACAGGGTGGGGCAATAGTACGTCAGAATGAGCTAGAGGTCTATGATAGAAATGTAAAATGAAAATACAAGGAAACTAGATAAAAAAGTCTATAACAGGAAATTATTTTAGAATTACAGGGCGAGCCAAGACAATATTACAGAATCAAATGCCTTCCGAGACTCCTTTCACTCCTGAGATTAGAAGAAAAGAATATGTGAATACTAGTTACGAGACAATCTAATTAATGTATTATTAATCATTACTTCCTAAAAATATATGTTGAAAATTAAACTTGTGAACTGTGCGTGTTAAACAACTGTGTAACCTAGATTACTAGTACCTATGTGTAGTTAGAATATGTTTGTTTATTAATGTCACTGCCAGTAAAATTTGTTTTACGTCTATAGATGTTATTGTAAGTTTTCTTGTATCTGTATTGTCCAGTTGTGCTTTATACGAATAAAGTGGTTATTTTGATTACACACATCTCAAGTCCAAATAGTGTATTCTGCTGATTGATAGAATATTATATTTCTATCAATATATAGGGTGGCCAAAAATGATTTTTCAGTTTAAAACTTTTTGAATTGATTTTTTTCAATTTTTCCAAATGGAACATATTTTTCGATGATGTGATGCAGAAATGAAAAACATTTTTTGTATGTATATCTCTATGACTATATGCTATTCACATTTTATTTACATGAGGGGAGGCTATGATATGTTTTTCTTAGGTTGTCTCAGGGTTGTCTACTATTGACAAAATATTGAAGTATCAGATTTAATTGATCGTCACTGTCACTTAGTTTTGGCTGAATTGCCAAATTTTTTATTGATAACATTGCTGTGCTTTCTTTAGGGTCTCACTCTGGCAACTATGTGGAACCAATTTGAATTTGTGGTTATGTTTTTGACTTTTCAACATAACCTCAGTAATTAAAACAGTCATTCATACCAACAGAATTCAGATTTTCCATAGCCTCCCCTCATGTAAATAAAATGTGAATAGCATATATTTGTAACCATTTCTGATTTATTGGACAAAATACAAAATTCAAGATTAAACTTAAAAAATAGAGGTTCTTTCAAATAATTCAGCAGAAAAAATTATAATAAGTACTCCATATGTTGCCCAATTTGATTGAGACACATTTCTATGCGCTTTTGAAGTGAGGTTTCTACTGTTCCTAAAATTGTCGATGTGATAGATCTAAAAGCAGTTATGTATTATCTTTTCCTTCATATTTTGGACTGTTATTGGTGTGTCTTTACATTTCCTTTCTTTTCTTATTTGGTATTTACTACCACATTTCTGAACCCCCCAGACAATCCAAAAAAATCCGAATTTAAAAAAAATAACCTTTACGCCTTTGACTTTACGTCAAAGTAACAGTTAAAGGTTGGTTTTTTGACATAAAATATAAATAAATTAAAATAAAGGTTTTTTCCTTCAAAAATTTTTTTCTTAGATTATCTGGGAAATATTCAAGAGTGTGGTAATAAATCCCTAATAACAACCAAAGAATAATAATAACCAATAACCATAAACAGAATGATGAAAATAGAATGTTATTATAATGTACAATTACAATTATTATTGCTCAATGAGATTTCAATTGTTATTACTACCTAAATCTATTCTTCGACAAATATTTTGAACTGCTAAACTAAATCAATTTACAATATTTGCTGTTAATTCCTTAATTCCGTTTTATCGATCTTATTTTTTAAATGACCCCACAGGTAACAGTCCAAAGGCGAAAGGTCTGGTAACCTCGCCAGTCACTCGACCACTCCACGATTGCCAAACGATTTGTCATTTGTCAGAAAGTTGTTAGTGAAGAAACTATGAGGCTGAAACCATAAATTTGGCATTCTGTTCAGTGGCAAATAGTCTAAAAATATTGTTCTCATAAATTCAACATAACCTGCACCAGTCCGAGGATTCTATCGCCATAGATGCCAGCCCATACAATGAGACCAAATCGAAATTGAGTTCGAATTGTTCGATTAAATCGTGGATTTTCCAATGCCAAAAATACGTTGTTAGTTATTTTTGTTGTTCTTTGTTAAAATTCATTTATTGTGCCTTTACTTGTGTTCCTACTTGTAGTTTAATGTTTATAGTTTCGTTGTTAATAATTATTAATTACGAAAAATAATAGAGCAACGTGAATAAAAAAAATAATGTTATTTTGAAACGTCTTATAAAAAAACTTTTTTTACGCTATCTTATAAAGGATAAAAAACGACAATAAAACAGTCTTTATATTTTTTCGATATCTCTTCAAATAACGCTGGGAAATATTAAAAACAAAAATACAAAATTTTTACCATTTTTTAAAAAATTTACGAGTAGTGCCTGTATATGTTTTGATAACGGTAAGAGGATATGTGACAATATTTAGTATTTCGTACAAAAACCTTTTTTCACCTCTCGTGTATAATTATGGCAACAATGATTTTATGACTTTAACATAATCTACCAGAAATGTCATTAAGCGATTTTTTTTTATTTACCTGCTTGATATATCATTCATATATTCTCTGACAGTCTTTGTTTTCATTCATCTAAAATATATTGAGCTTGAACATATATTTTTTATTCGGTTTACTTTTTCTTTAGAGGAATAGTAATTGAGTGGCAGTTCCTAACTTTTGCTGAGGCAAAATGAAAGGTATCAAAAGAGGTCTTATAAGAAAAATCCTTTACATAGTAAATTTCAATATATTCATAAGGTTCCTATCCCCATAAAAAGTGGTCATTGCTGTAGATCTAAGATCCATCAGGCAATATTAGGGTAACGTATTTAATGTTATTGTATAAGAAAATACTTTTAATACAGTTTATCTCAAAAAATCTCTATATATCTATAGCTCAAGTGAAAAAAAATATTTAATTTAGGAAAAATCTTGATAAATTAATTGAAATTTCGTGGATGTATGGAATTTCTAAACTTTTATCTTAATTTCCGAAACTGAGCTCATTTATACTCACAAGGCATGGCTGCCTATCGTGACTGGATTCGAGCCCCAGCACCGGCACTGGCAATGTCGGTGGGCATGGATGTTTGTCTGCGATTTTCTAATATGTAACCCCCCTTCCGGGCAGGTTTTGGATTTGGGGATTGTCGAATTTCACTGGCATGTTTATGTTGATTTTAAGCTGATCAAATTTTGTATAGAACACATACAATCCATTAATCATTAAATGTCGACAAGGAACTGAGTTCCAGATTATTGGCCTCAACCCCACCTAAATCTAAAGAAAAAAATTTAATAATAACCTTATTTTTTTTGGTATCACTTGTATTTTTGACTCTGCATTATACTAAGTCGAAAGTGTTAAACGTTCAAAATAAATTATCCTTAAGCGACGCAAACTTGAAATTATCAATTTATTCACATCATTTAGCAGCAAAGGTAATCGGCCATACACAAAGATGTATTTTGTATAAGCCATGCAGTACCATTAAATTTAAAATTAATAGGTCAAATATCCTCAAAGTAAATATTCATCAGCCAAATTCTCCTAGATACGCAAACGTCGTTAATATGAAGTTGTCTAGCAGTTGAAATATGGTGTCATTTCTTATTCTCAGGACCAGCTTTATCGGTAATTTTATCTGGAGATTGCAAACCTTAGGAAATAGATTGGCACTTTTTCACAGATATTTAGAATTACAAATAACCCGACGTGGATCCTTCTGGTAAGTTCACGTTTGAATAGATGCTGAAAGATGCATGAGAAAGTTTTATGTCCTTGCGGTCAATTGTTTCGTTTCACGGTTGACATTTATTGCCAGTGGGTGGCACTATAAATATATATTAATCAACAACGGTCTTAATGTAATATACCTTTAATAATTATGTGACTTTTAAGGTTTCAAGCCTGAAAATATAATTATTACTGCTCATTCATTAAGCACACCCTCAGGAGTTCTTACACACACATGCCTACACATTCAGACGCCAAATTGTTTACTCATGAGTAATGACATTCTAATCATGTGTGGTTTCCCTTGCTTGACCTTAATGTTTAAAAATTTGCTAAACCTTTGGTCTTTCCTATATACAAGATGTCCTTTCATTCATGTGTGTAGGTGTACAACGTTTAGTGATTGGAATTAGTATATAACTCATGGAATATGTGCCAAAAATATTAACAGAAAAAATATTCTTAATAAAACATGTGCGCAGACTGAGGCTGGCTAAATTATTTTTATATTGACATGTATTTTAAAACCCGATTGGTAAATAAATAAAATTAAAAAAATAAATTCAGATCAAACCAGGGTAAAATGGAATAATCCTCCTAATAAAACAATAACGAGAAACTTACGTATGATATAATCATTAGATAAATACAAGTTCAAAAGAAAAGGAATAATATCGAAGAACCATCTGATAAATCAGCTGTAGAACACCTGTTGACGCGAGAGAGGTCAACGAGCCTCATGTAAACAAAGGGTCAGCTACGCTAAAACAAACCAAAAGTAAACAAATTAAAGGCGTAAATAAAATAAATACATTGTGCCATGTTTCTTTAAAACAATCAATCAACAGAACAGCTGTCAGTTACATGTTTTAAACCGAGGTTGAACGATTGTCAACCACAGTTAAACAAAGATGGACTTTATTTATGTAAATTTTTATTAAATTTGTAATTAAATAGCATAAGACTAACCTGTAAAACCTCCAGTCTAGTCAAATGACCAGACACAATGTAAATTAGATCCTAAGAAGTGAGTGTAGTGATCTTCGATACGGTTCTGTGATCCCTCGTACAAGTCAACGGTAGGTCAAAAATTCACATCACGTAATATCAACACATGGGTATCCACAGATTCATCTTCAAATAAGGATGCTAAAAATACAATAATTTCATAGCAAAATTATATAATAAAGTGAAAAAGAGCGAAAATACCAACCATCATGACAGTTGAAAATCTAGAAATCCATGGTTTGGCAAATTTTCTGCATGCTCCTTAGAAACGAAACAAAAAGAGAGTTGTTATTGGGTCGTGAAAGAAGCAAACCCACGTCCAGATCGTTCCTGAAATAAATATAGAAAAACAAAATTTAAATTGGAAATATATATTCCCAGTACTTTCGAATGATGATTCAAGGCCAAATACGATGAGGTAACAGAAAAGCAGCTACAACTTACCAGGAATAAAGGTGAAATGTATCTTAAATAATAAGCAGCCACCTGATTGGTCGAAATCCAAAAGTGCATCCAGGGCCTATTTAGTTTATGCAAATCCAGTAAATGGGGCACTAAATTCTAGAACAGCCAGCTGCCATATCTGGACCACAAACCACAAGTGTCAAAAACTTAAAACAGGTCTGCCAATTCAAGTGTAAATGACGCGACACGGTTACTTTAGTGTGCCGAGAGTACTCTGAACAGAAATTTGAAACCATAACTTTATTAATTTTGTTATTATCCACAAGGACAGTGTACTATATTTGTTGTAGATTAAATTAGTGTAAGTTAGAGCAGGGACATAGTTTAAGAAACATATTTGCTTTTAATTGTCTCATATATGCAATAAACCCGACATGTTGAGTTCCATCTATGTTTAATTCAAGTAACTAAAGCATTAATATTCATCTCTCATAGCTGTCTAATGACAAAGTAATATTTATCCTGATAGTCCTTACAAATCAAATAAGAAATAAAACCTGCACCGAATTTAAATAACCTTTATGCAAAACTTGTACACAAGCAGATTTATAGGTAAGATATTTCTTCGATGGTAGAAGGGAACCCCCAAAGGCCCTGAAAGGTAAAAGAGTAATTATAGCTAACCTATAGTAAGTTTCACGTTAAATTATCTTAAAATCACACGCACTGTCGCTTATTGTTAAAAACATTGGAAAATCCTGCCCAGTGGCGGACTGATCGTATGCTATAAAGTCGATAATTCCAAAAACTATATACAAGAACTAAAAAAAATTCTTTTAAAAGACTATTTACAACTAAATTAGAAAAATAAATTTATATTTTAAATCTAAATAACTTAACTACTAGTGCATGCATAATAATATATAAGTAAAAATTAATATTTAGAACGTGCAAATATAAAATACAAAATCTTAAATTTAAAACGTACCTTTAAAATAAAACCCAATAAAACAAAATTATAATAAACCCCAAAGTCCTCTCAACATAACATATAAATTGGCAACACCAACGTGGTGCCCAAATAAAAGGAGAAACATCTATAAAAATATAAAATTTCCCCATAACGTAACAATATCTTCTTTAACAAAATATGTAATATATTAAGAAAATTTTTGCAAATATAAATAATTGTAAAAGCTATTGAAATCTTTTTCAAAATTATATTTCTGGAAAATAAATTTGTAAAGTCGAAAAGTAAGGAACAATATCTTCAAAACGCCCAAGTTTTGGAAAAATCGCTAAGACAGTTCGATTTTGATTTTATATTAGGCCTATTTTAAAAATATTTTTTATTCTACAAGGTGTTCGAAAAAAGCTGGGCAGTGATCAACTTTGATATTTAAAATTACAACCCCCCCAATTTCGAATTCATTGTAAAATTCTAAAAATTTTCTATATTACACCCTATATTTAAAATAAATCGTTACTGAGTTATTAACACTTTTTCGCATTGAACTTACACCAGAAATGATTAGAAAAATCAAGAAGAATTTATCAATCGTTTAGGTTATTGTCAAGTAGCCAATAGGAGGTATTTTGTACACATGTTGAAATAATTTAAATTTGTTGCTAACCTAAAAATAAAATACATTTAATATTAAAAAAATTTTTCTTTTTCAAAAAAATTAATTTTAAATATCAATAACCCAGAAACGATTGATTTAGGGTGTAATACATATACAATGTTTAGAATTTTACAAAGAATCCGAACTGGCAAAAAAACGGGGGTCGCCGTTTTAAAAATAAAAGTTGATCACAGCTCAGCTTTTTTGGGACACCTTGAAGGATAAAAAATATTATTAAAATAGCCCTAATATAAAATCAAAATCGACCTGCCCGAGCGATTTTTCCAAAACTTAGGCGTTTTGAAGATATTGAATTTGTTCCTTACTTTTCGACCTCTGTATATTTATATAGTACCACCCAATGTCAACCGTCAAACAAAACAATTGACCGCACGGACATCAATCTTTCTCATGCATTTTTCAGCATCTATTCTAACGCGAACTTACCAGAAGGCTCCACGGCAGGTTATTTGTAATTCCAAATATCTGTGAAAAATTGCCAATATATTTCCTCTCCGGTTAATATTACCGATAAAGTTGGCCCTGAGAAGTAATGATACTATATTTCAGCTGCTAGACAACTTCATATTAACGACAAACTTTTGCGTATCTGGGAGAAT
Organism: Rhagium mordax; assembly: GCA_963680705.1. Taxonomy (NCBI): domain Eukaryota; kingdom Metazoa; phylum Arthropoda; class Insecta; order Coleoptera; family Cerambycidae; genus Rhagium; species Rhagium mordax. Next base: position 12,310,556 of record OY796659.1, on the reverse strand, counting down.
TTAGCTGATAAATATTTACTTTTAGAATAGTTGACAAAATCAAGATAATTTAATTTTGTTTTTCTTAGCAAAACCACGTTGTTCAGTAATTTCCAGTAATGGGCAGATTAAATAATTTGACTAATTAACCAGGTCTTCACATGGTGTTTACCCAGGCTTCAATTGTTTTTTTTTTCACTTTATATTAGTTTGCATACAAAAAATTATTTTATTAATTTAACCGATTTTGTATCTCCAATAATACCGAAGTTGGCAATAGTGTACATTCAATTTAGATCACTCTGAATATAAAAATTTAATTTTCTAAAATGTATCTGTAAACCACTTTGATTCCCCTATTATTTTAACTGTCCTAAAATATAACCGCACGCGAGGTATTGCGACGTTCCAATGAATATTGACCATATTATTTATTCAGACAAGGTTGTCTCATTCTGGGTCAATGTCACATGCTATAATAAATGAGCTCTTGATGAATGTTCAATTGAGACTTTCCCGGACAATTGTAATGTTCTCGTAGATTTTGAATTATAAATTGATGTTTTGTTGGTTTAAAATTAATTACCTCTATATGGTATATTGTGGCAAAGTTAATTTATCAACTGGATGTCTGTTTTGCTAGATTTCCAGAATGATTGACAAAACATTTTTAGTTTAGCTGCAAAATACGGCGATAGTATAGCATGCAAGGAATACAGGAATGTTAAATCGACAAAATCCAAATTTCATAATTAGGTATGGAATAACATGCATAGTGCTAAACTACTTAATCTGTCTTCTTTTCTAATGCTAAAAAAGGTGTAATTTCACGAACTATACAAATAAAAAAGCTTAGCGTTGAAAGAGGAAACAGATTGGGTTTCTGGAACGTCTGCAAATTATCATTATTTTTATTTTATTTATATTATGTCAAAAAAGTCAACCTTTGACTGTCCTTTTGATGTAAAGGTTATTAAAAAAATCCAGATCTTTTTAATTTATCTGGGACTATTCATCCTTTCTATTCAGTAGTTTTAATATTATCCTTATTATGTTGGAAGCTATTCTACCTAATATACAATTATAAAAACTGTAATTTTTAATAAAATATTTTGAGAGCAGTGTCATTCGGTTACTGAGAGCCGTTTCTGTTTTTAATTATAACGTTTATGTATTTTGGCGACCTTTTTTATGCTCACATTATTTCCTTTATGCATTTATTATGCCGAAATAAACAAAGAATGTTACCTGGGGTTGTAAATTCATATTATATTTAATCCCATTATATTTTGACAATGAGGTCTTTGTGGCGGTGTATGGTGATAACACAAAAAGTACTTTTTATATAAGTAAATGTTCGGTTAGGGAAGGAGATGTGAATAGATTTAAAAGGCGACAACAACAAAAGGGAGGTTATTAAATCGATTTTATCACACAATGTAATCCATTGCGACATAATTAATGGAAAATCTGTGAAAATTGATACAAATCTGTGGAAGTCTAATATCCTGTGACATTTAATAACATAGCGCCATACAGTTCTCCGAAAATTATTTCGTCTATCTATGATTTGTCGTAATAAAGAACTATACTTGAATGTATTATTTTTTGCGAAAACGTCTTCACTTGGCGTATTTTTCTCCACTAATAATCCTTTATTGGATACGTAAAGAAATACACTTATTTCATTTCAGACTGATTTTATTCAGTAAGGTGTTTTGTTCGCAATATATGCCTTTAAGTAGACGTGATTTTCTTAATTTCTTAAATATGAATGCCACACTTAACGAAGGTCAGAGATTGGACAACTTTATGACTATTAAGATCTATATTTTTTTGTCAGTAATATCAATAATAATCCTAGTAGTCATTGTCTCTAGTGCTTTCTTTCAGTTTACCGATAGTTTAGAAGGGTCTAGATTGATCTTAACTACTCAAATACTGTTGACAAATATAGCGGCATCCATGCCAGACAAACCAATATTAGATTGGAGTTTGAAGTGAATATTGGAAGACGGAGTAGAGGCTCACATTCACCTTTTAGTACATTTAGGATCAAGTAATAATCAGTTATCACAATTTTCTCTTTTAATTCTTATTGTTTTAAAATGATATGTATGACTGATGGTCGAGATGGTAGCGCACCTGCCTCTCACCCAAAAGTCCCGGGTTCGAATCCCGGTCGTGGCAATGGAAAATACTGTGAGAGGGATTTTTCCATTATACACGGATATTGGATGTGTGTCCCTGGTCTTTAAATGTTTAGCCCCCTCCCGCACAAGGCTCTTCTAGAGCCTTCTGGGATAAAGGGGGTCGTAATTACATGTGGTGTATTTATTATTTATTTATTTATTATTTATTGACTCACTGACCAAGTATAATTGTTATATATTGTGATTATAGTTATAATTAACTTATCTTTTACTTTGATTAATCATGTAGGTAATTGGTCACTTATGATATAGGTACTGAAATATATGAGTTTATTAGTTTGTTATGTTAAGTAGAAAATAATAATTGGCGACGAGGATGGGATCCATTGGGCCCATTGAAGAATTTGAAACAAACAAACCAACCACATGGTCTAACTATGCGGATAGACTATCGTTTTACCTGGAGGCAAATGGAATTACTGATCAAGCAAAGAAACGCGTAACTCTTTTGAATGTATGTGAATCCGCAACGTTTTTAATTGTAAAATCTCTCCTAGCTTCTGTGCCTCGAGCAAAAAAACCTTATGATGAAATTGTAACTGCATTAAGAAATCATTTTAGCCCAGAACACTGTGAGATTTATGAACGTTTCCAATTTCAGAAACGTTTGCAGAACGAAGGAGAAACAATTTCGGAATATATAGCTGAACTTAGGCGCCTTTCAGAGAATTGTAATGTCAGAGAGATTCTGACAACTAGATTAAGAGATCAACTGGTGTGTGGTCTACGAGATGAACAGCTACAATGGAACCTTATTACGGACCATTTATTAACGTTAGATACAGCACTATCTAAGGCTCAAGCAGCAGAGGCTGCAACTGGACGAGTAAAGGAAATGAGGATGTTTAAAACTAATGCTATATATGTAGTGAACAACATTCGTGAACATGGGTATAAAATAATGGGTAATAGGCAACTGAAAATTATATGCTTTAGATGTGGTGGTCTTCATAAGGCTGATAAATGCAGATTTATTAAGGCAGATTGTAATAACTGTGGGAAGAGAGGGCATATTCAAAGGGTCTGCAAAAACAAAGGAATTTATATTCCAAAAAAGGTAATAATACAAACTTTGTGGAAGCAGACGACGAAAACTAAGAGGATGAGTACAGCATATCAAATCAAGTCTGATTTAGAAAACGCATACCCCCGAGTTTAAATAAATTAATAGTGAATTATGTCTTTTGGATCATCATATATTATAATTTCTGAAAGTACTTTTACTAAATTACAAAATAAAAATATACATGTGTTAAAACAATTTACCAAATGTCTTAGGGATTTTTACCAAAAGAAATAGACATACGTGGAATTTGTTATGTAGTTGTGGAGTATCAAGGAAGAAGCATTAAATTGCCTTTGTTAGTGGCCAAAGGGGAAAGACTAAGCTTATTGGGAAGAAGCTGGTTTAAACCCCTCAGTATTTCTCTATCGAGTATAAATGTAACTCAAGAAGAATGTTTAGATGCTCTTAAGGAAGAATTTAAAGAAGTTTTTAATAAAGAATTAGGCTGTTATAAAGGACCTCCAATTTCACTAAATATAATATCTAGAGTGACACCTATTAAGCTCAAATCAAGACGTTTACCATTTGCACTAAAACCAAGGATAGATGAACTAATTAGTAGTAATGGAATTTTGGAACCTATAACTACAGCAACATGGTTAACACCGATTGTTCCGGTAATTAAACCCACTGGAGAGATAAGAATATGTGCCGGTTATAAATATGTTTTAAATTTGGCTCTGAAAGAAAATCCATACAAACCACCCATTGTAAAAGATTTATTGGCGGCCTTATGGTAGTAAAGTATTTGTAAAACTTGACATTGCTCAAGCATATCAACAATTAAAAGTGGATGAAGAATCTGCCATGGCACAAGCCATAATCATTCATCGGGGTGCTTTCAAGGTTAAGCGTTTACAGTTTGGAACTTCAGTAGTGTCAGCAATTTTTCAAAATTTTATGGATACACAATATGAAATACGAGAATGATTACGACATGTTCTGAAAAGGTTAATTGATGCAGGTATTTGACTAAAAAAGGAAAAATGTGTGCTGTACACTACAAGTATACAATTAATAGGGTACCAAATTGATCAGTTCGGACTTCACCCTTCAAGAAAAAAAGTTAAAGCTATTCATGATGCACCAATTCCTGAAAATTAGCAACAGCTGCAAGCAGTTTTGGGATTACTGCATTTTTATAATACATTTCTAAAAGACAAGGCAACTGTAGCTGAACCTCTTCATAGGTTGCTAGATAGCAAAACTACTTGGAATTGGACAAATATACATACCAAGGCATTTGACAGTGTAAAATTTTTATTGACTTCCGACGCAGATCTTATGCATTTTGATGAAAAAGAACCAGTAATTCTAACATGCAATTCCTCACCATATGGAATTGGGGGAGTCTTGGCTCATAAGTTAGAACCAGGTAGAGAGATACCTAGTGCGTTTTTTCTATAACTTTGTCAAATACTGAGAGAAATTATTCTCAATTGGACAAAGAAGCATTGTCTTTGGTTGTATCCGTTAAAAAGTCTCATAATTACCTATATGGCCAATATTTACCATTTCTACTGATCATAAGCCTCTTCTTGGGTTATTAGCATCAAATAAAAGTACTCCTTTAGAAATTTCACCAAGAATATTACGTTGGTCAATTATATTAAGTAGTTACAACTACGAACTGCAGTATAAACATGTGAAAACATATATTCATGTTGATGTATTAAGCAGATTACCGTTACCAGTAAAAGAATTACATTCCACCTCCTTTAGAAGTTTTAATGATCGAAAGTATGGAATGCGGTCCATATTATGCTGATGAGATAGCAAAAATGACAACCAATGACAAGACTTTGTCTCTAGTTCGAAATTTAGTATGGAAAGGGTGGAAGGAAGGCACATATCCTGTAGAATTAAAGACGTTTTATGCAAAGCGGAATGTCTGTTTCTAAGAATTGCCTACTATTTGGTAATAGAGTGGTAATACTTGAATTAGCACATAAAGTTATTGCATGAGGACCATCCAGGTATCGTACGTATGAAAGCTGGGTCCAGGAGTTATTTTTGGTGGCCAGGTTTAGACTCGGATATTGAAAGGAAAGTTAAGACATATTCAATGTGTCAGTCTAATCATAATTCTCCACCTAGAGCAAGTGCCCATCCATGGGAAAGAACAGAAACACCTTGGTCTCGTTTACATATAGAATTTGCAGGTCCAGTCAAATGACAAAAATATCCGTTGTTGATTCGTTTTCTAAATGGCTAACGATTTTACCTATAAATTCTTCAAATTCCACAAATGTAATTATGTTGTTACGAAGGCTCTTCTCAACCCATGGATTGCCACCCGGTCTATGTAAGGGGTTATAATACTGCAGATCTGCCTTGGGTGCCTGCAACCATAATTAATCCAACGGACCCTGTTTCATACACTGCGGAAACAGCTCAAGGCAATTTCTTAAGAAGACCTGTCGATCAGATTTGTGGAAGATGCTCTAATGATTCAGTTGAGGAAACAATGGAAACTGACCGGAGTTTATCTAAGGAGGATGCTGGGTTGACAATGGATAAAGATACTAGTGAAAATTTGATTGATTTGAATACTTCCCTATCTACCACCATCTTATTTAAGAGATTTTGTTATGTAAAAGCTCGGGGAGGAGTGTTATATATTGTGATTATAGTTATAATTAACTTATATTTTACTATAATTAATCATGAAGGTAATTATCACTTATGATATACTGAAATATATAACTTGTCATATATTTCAGTGTGACAGAGAAACCCCTATCCACAACGTGTCACTGTTTGCTCCATTTAAGTTAATGCACATTTCTACTGCACCATGCTAACTGATTTTTGTTGCCTACTCTGGATGAAATGAATATAAATGGTATGTATTTAAAGCAAGAAGGTGCTACGAGCCACCCAAGCGTTACCGAGTGAGACATTTTCTGGACCTGCAATTTCGCGAAACAGAAACAAACATTGGCCATCTATACGTAGACCGTGTGATATTACATCGTTTGGATGTCTCCTTTGGGGCTACATCAACAATAAAGTCTATGCTAATACCTATTCGAGTTGTTGTTCGCGAAATAGAGCAGTAATTATGCGAAAATGTGAAACTTCCTTAAATAAGGGAATACCATTTATCACAGAAACCGGGGAGGCCATTTGCCAAATGTGCTCCACATTTAATTTTAGGTTTTGTAATTTAAACTAAAATAAAAATAATTGCATTTATTAAACAAAATAAGAGGTTTTTTTATTTAATTATAAAATAGAGGTTTTTTATTTAATTAAATTGACACCTCTTAATGGAAAACCCTTCGATTCCAAGTTGGTCATATCTCAAACCATTGGCATTGTATTATTTGCTGCATATTCACTGAATAATTATCCAAACCTTGGATACGTTTTGGCAGACGATTTTTTGGCCATCTAGTGAAAATTACTTAAAAGATGCCCGGATAGGTAGTATTTTTTATGACTAACAATTATTTATTTATCTACAATTTACAAAAATACAAAAAGTAAACAAATTTGCTTCCAATGCAACCTGTTATGAAAATTTATATAAAATAACAAAGACGATATAAGTATACTGAACGAGGGTCAGTTGTACAATATTGTAACACTAGCTGTTGAAGGGGAACTGGTTTGAGGTGGCGGTATAAATAACTAATCAACGTTTAATTTGGCAGAAGTAACTTCTGGACGAGTTTATATATAGAATTCCCAATATTCGTAAAGGCGATAATAGAGGTAGTGTATCAAAACAAGTTAAAAATGTGTAAATATAAAACTAAATAGTTGACATACTTGGTCTGAACGTATAATTTGTCTAAACGCTTCTGAACATCTAGTGTTCTGAAATTTTGCATGCTGATAGGTTTCGAAAATAAGACACAATAAGATATATATTTTTGTGTAAAGCATCTCCGTTAAAATTAAATTGCAAAAACCAGCGTTGATAAAGCTAATAAAAAGAAATGTGTATATTATAACTAAATTGAATTTAGTCAGATTGAAAGGTAAATAAAAGTTACATTTCCTTTAAAAGAGGAAATTTCATATTCTCAGTCAAGATAGCATCTCGAATTTAAAATGAAAGAAACATCTCATCACATAGTCAAGTTATATTATATTAAAGGAAATTTTGTGAAGATAAATGGAAAGATTCATACTTATACTTATCACTTATTTAAACATAAGAACTGAAAAAGGAGGCAGCTAACCCGGCGATATTTTAGAAACGAAAAAATAAATGAAAAATCAACACTTTTTTCGCTGAGCTAATGATTTATAGAAAATTCTTTCGTGTTGAATATTTCGAATTCATGGTCTTCGTTGAAGCGAAGTGAGCTTGTCAGCCTAAGCTCTTCTATTTATATGTATAGAAGAAGGCGTAGCTTCGTTTTGCTGACTGCATGGTGGCCTATGAGATTTAAGATATCGGTAGTCGTAGGTGAGGCTTGGTTCCACCAATGTAATGTGACCTATCATGCGTTATTAAGTTCGCTGTCCTCGAGGGGTGTGGCTTCGTTTCAGAGCGTGTAGATGTAGCTCCGATCCAACGTCGTATAGCCATCGCTATTCAATTCAGTGTTGTGCATGACTAGCTAGATTCTATGCGAACCTTTTTTTTCTTCTGCATAGTCTCAATTAATAATTAGTTTTAATTTAATATTATTAGTTAACAATACGATTATCTCTGGAACAGTCTCGGTAGCTAATATTATTATATTTATAACTTACTTCAATTTTAGATAAAGTTCTGTTTATTAATCTGCAGCCATTAATTATGTTGAATGTTAGATGTTATTTGTTATTTGTTAAATACTGTAAAAATATTTCGCACTTTAAGTAGAGATAATGTAGCTGTAAATTATCAATGTTATATCTATTTCATTTTGGAATTTAAAACTGACAGTATATGGTTCCAAATAATCAGTATGTAAGTTTAATTTAATTAAGTAGCTCGACTCACATGTTTTACACATCAACATCGTTAAACTGTCTGCAAAATTACTGAAATTAATATTTTGATAGTAATTTCCTTCTGTGATTTATGACAAACATGATATTTTAGATAATATGGATAGGCTTGCTTTATGGCATTATTACTAAGAAGAGTTTACATAGTAATTAAAATTAATGTTTGGCAAAACTGTTTCTTTGTTGTATACTTCGTCCCTTTGGTGTTATTGGGCAAATTGCAAATAAAGTAATAATTATAAGTAGAATCATATTATTGACATATTGTCATGTATTTTAAACTAAAACCCCACTAATAAATTAATAAAATTAAAAAAATAAATTCAATTCAAACCAGGTTAAAATGAAAATTCCTCCTAATAAAACTAGATCGAGAAACTTACGTATAGTATACTCATGAAATAAATACAAGTTCAAAAAAGGATATAATATCTTAAAACCATTTGTTAAATCAGCTGTGAGACACCTGTTGTGGCAAGCGAGGTCAATAAGCCTTAGGTAAACAAAGGGTCAGTTACCCTAAAACAAACCAAAAATAAACAAATTAAAGGCGTAAATGAAATAAATACATCGTGCAATGTTTCTTTAAAATAATCAATGACAACAACTGTCAGATGCATGTTTTAAACAGAGGTTGACGATTGTCAACTACAGTTAAACAAAGATGGACTTTATTTATGTGAATTAGATTAAAATTTGTAATCAATTAATTTAAAACAAACCTGTAAAACCTCCAGTCTAGTCAAATGACCAGACACAATGTAAATTAGTTCCTAAGAAGTGAGTGCAGTGATATTCGATACGGTCTGGTAATCCCTCGTACGAGCCAACGGCAGATCAAAAATTTATCTCACGTAATATCGACACATGGGTATCCAAGGATTTATCTTCGAATAAGGAAGCTACAAATGCCATAATTTCATAGTAAAAATACATAATAAAGTGGAAAAAGGTGAAAATACCAACCTTTATGACAGTTGAAAATCTAGAAATCCATGGTTTGGCAAATTTTCTGCTTGTCCTTAGGAACGAAATAAAAAAGGAGAGTTGCTATTGGGTCGTAAAAGAAGCAACCCCACGTCCAGATCGCTCCTGAAATACATAAAGAAATACAAAATTAAAAACGAAGATTTATATTTCCAGTGCATTTGAATAATGGTTCAAGGCCAAATACAATAAGGTACCAGAAAAACAACATCAACTTACCAGCAATAAAGGTAAAATTTATCCTAGATAATAAGCAGCCACCTGATTGGTCGAAATCCGTTTGGGCATCCAAGGCCTATTTAGTTTATGCAGATCCAGTAAATAGGGCACTAAATTGTAAAACTGCCAGCTACCATATCTGGACCACAAACCACAAGTGTCAAGTCAAAACTTAAAAACAGGTCTGCCAATTTAAAGTAAATAATGCGACACGGTAACTTTAGTGTGCCGGGAGTACTTTGAACTAAAATTCGAAACTTTAACTTTATTAAATTTGTCACTATTCATAAGGACACTGTCCAAATATTTGTTGTAGATTAAGTTAGTTTAAGTTAGAGCAGGGACATAATTTAAGGAACGTTTCACTTTGAATTGTCTCATAAGTGTAATAAATACGAATTGTTGTTCCATCTATGTTTAATTGATGCAACTAAAGCATACAAATCCATCTCAGCTGGATATCTATACTACAGCAAAAACAGAGACATCTAGCTGTCTAATGACAAAATTATATTCATTCTGATAAAGATCTCTAGCATTTCAAGATCATTACCAATCCAATAAAAAATAAAACCAGCCCAAAATTTAAATAATCTTTATTCAGAAGGTGGACAGTAGCTGATTAACAGGTAAGACATTTCTTCGATAGCAGAAGGGAACCTCCTTAGGCCCTGAAAGGTAAAAGAGTAATTATAGCAAACCTATAGTAAGTTTCACGTTTAATAATCTTAAAATCATACGCACTGTCGCTTATTGTTTAAATTGTTGGAAAATCCAGCCCAGTGGCGGACTGATCGTATGTTATAAAGTCGATAATTCAGAAAACTATATGCAAATACTTGAGAAAAATAAATTTAAAATTCAAAAACTAAACAACTTAATTACTAGTGCATGCATAATAATATATGGGAATATAAAACTTAAATATCTAAACGTGCAAATATAAAATATTAAGTATAATAAAGAAAATCTTAAATTTCAAAAAACTTACCATGTAATAATAAATCAAGAATAGAATTAAAAAATAAAAAAAATCATTGTATCCCTAAAATCATCCATACATAACAATATGTACATATCCACACACTTTCGCTCTCACACACTAATATATATTTTTAAATTATGTAATATACAGGGTGTCTCATAATTTTGTGTGGCCAGACCGTATATTTCTGGGATGAAAATAAGTCGTATATATAACCTATAATATCCTAAAAGGCTTGGTTTACGAGGAGACGTCAAAGTTAAAAACAGAATTTAGTATTTTTTAAATAAATCAAAAACGCTAGGACAGAGATGTTAATATTTATTTTAATTTAAATTTTAGTTGTCCATTAAGTATGCCATGACGTTCGATTTATTTTAGTTGACCTGTATAATACTGGAAACTTTGAAATTCCGTCGAAAATAATAAATTATGTGATTTATGAATAAATAAAGTTTATCAAAATAGTTTTTGGGTCAAAATACAATTTTTTCAAATGGAAAAATATTAGTAGTATCGTGATACCAATTATTAGTAGGTACTGTTAATAAGGAATATATTTATATGCGTTAATAAAATGTGCGATAAATACAATAAAAATTACGGCTGTTATTTGTTGGTTGGTTGAAAATTATTGATTGATAATTATTCACAAATTTATTGAAATTTACTATTAGTAAATAACGAATTTCTCTCGTGCAGTAATGAGTGGTCTGTATTTTGGAGTAGCTAAACACTAAATTTACATTTTATAACACTTGTACCTTATCTTGGCTTAATTTTTGCAATAAACTTAAATACCTTCCACGTCTTATCATAGATTATACACATTATCAATTAATTTAATTATATTTTATGCCACCGAAGACAGTTTCTTGCTTAATATACTATGCTTAAGATTATCCTATGCTAATATTGAGGAAATTAAATTTGTGGAAATAATAAATACAGAGATGATCAAAACGAAATGATGATTTGTGTTGTATGCTTAATTGTTTTTTTTTCTCTGAAATGTTTTTTAGTCAATAAATTAAAAGGACGTTAGGATTTAGAGTTTTTTTTTGGCCTAAATTCAATAGTTTGATTAATAATATTATCTTGTTAATTAGGGTTGAATAACCTGCGAAAAAGTTTTGAGATAGTACATCAGGAGAATTATTAGTGCTTATAAGGAATGAGATAATTTAATTTAATTTAAAATAAATTATAATAATAAATTAATGAATAACGAAAGAACATGCCAGAAACTACCTAAGATAGCTAAGTTATCGCCGTTACTCAACGTTTATTTACTCTTTTGGTCTCTTGTTCAAGCTCTTCAAAAGGCTAAAATAAAAAAACGAAGTGGGACAAATCGTAGTAAAACAATGATGGACATCGAATTTTATTTATTTCTGCAGTCACTGTGAAGCACGTTTGGTCAATCAAGGCGTTGGACGATTACTACCAAATTGTTATCTATTTCACTATTCAAGGGTCTGAAATAAAACAACAAAGTGGAAAAAATCGCAGTCCACCCCCGGGATATTTGTGATCTAGAATGGACTTTATAGAATTTTTACTAATCATTTCTGCAAATATTGAAATATTTTTTTACCTTCATTGAGTGTAAGAGCAGTCCTCCGGACTGAACTTCGCCAAATAAAAGACAATTTATTATTATTATTTTTTTTTTTTCCGTTTCCGGAAGAAATTGCTGGACAGTCTCCCTGTGGCCTCCGACACCACACAGAGAGAGCGCCAGCGAATAATCTACAGCAACTCCCCACATCCCGCAGGGTTAGTCACTGTAGATTCCAGACTCATGTGCCCTAAGTAGACGAAGGGATCCCAGGATGACCGCTTTCTGCATTTGACCAGCCAACCATTCTGCCGATGTTTGGCAGGCAGGCATGGTCTTCAATGCGGAGAGCAGCGTGGGCTTCATACCTCCGAGTACACCGATTATCAGGACGACTATTTTGACAGAGTAGCCTGGGTATAGCACTTGGAGCTCGTACCGGAGATCTCTGTATTTAGTCCGTTTCTCCTCCTCCTTCAAGGCGATGTTTGTCTCAGCAGGTGCTGAGAACTCGATGACATACATCACCTTGGTCTGATGGTCGAGGAGGACTATGTCAGGCTTATTGGCGTGAATTCGCCTGACGGTCGGGAACGAGTAGTTCCAGTAAATCCGGCATTTCTCGTTCTCGACAACGGACTCGATATCTCCGGGGACGTAAGGCAGCACTGGTGTTTGGTCTGATACGAGTGCCGTAGATGGTAGTATAGCACTCGTAAAGCCGCGTTATGTCGTTGGATGTAGACCGAAGTCGCATAAATCGGGCATGCAGATAATAAATGCATGAGCGACTCCGGCGCCTGACGGCAGGTCCTGCAGTTAATATCAGGTACCTCTACACCCATCACGCGACTGCGATAGACCAATGTGTTAATAACACCATCTTGGCAGGCCACAATGTATCCCTCGGTCTCCGACTTCAGCCCCGCTGACCTTAAAAATGCGAAGGTCAGCTCTGTCGATAAACCCAGTGCTTCTATGTTGTTATAGAAAACACCGTGCAGGGGTTTATCGACGTGCTGCCTGAACAGATTTCTCTGTTCGGCAGCTTTGATGTGGGCTGTCAGACGATTAGGCGGAAGCTCAGTGACTGAGTCACCTCGCCGGCCTTCTCGCCTGTAGTCGAACACGAGACCGAGTTCATCTGCGGCCCTCTGTGCTGCCCTAAACAATAAAGCGCCAACTCCCACAGCTTCATGATCTCTCACTAACTGTAGGAGTGGGTCCGAGCTCCTGATGACATTACATGCCATACTCAGTGCCACTCTGCCATGCATGCACTCCAGACTCAAGAGTCCTCGGCCCCCCCGTTGACGTGGGAGGTATACACGAGGAACGGACGATCTAGGATGAATACTCCTATGAATATTCATCATCTTGCGGGTATTCCTGTCCAATTGACGCAGCTCATCTACTCCCCATTTGACTACGCCAAAGGAGTAGAGCAGAATCGGAACGGCAAGCATATTAGTGGCAGACACCTTGTTCTTCCCCGAAAGTTCTGATGACCAGATCTTTCGGAGTCGGTGTCTGTACTTGCCACGGAGAGAATCCTTTATTTGGTTCACATCCTGGATGTGGCGTTGTTCCACACCCAGGTATGTGTAGGTCTCCCCGGCATCCAAATGTCGTAGGATGCTTCCGTCTGCGAGCTGCGCATCTTCGTGGAATTCCCCGCATCGTCCTCTCTTGAGGTGGACGACTGCGCATTTGTCCAACCCAAACTCCATTCCAATTGCCCGCGTGTATTCCTCGACCACCCTGAGAGCATTTTGAAGTTCTCGCTCTCCGGAGGTATAGAGTTTAAGGTCATCCATATAAAATAGATGGGTGACCTTATGCCTCCGGTTGCTGGGTGGCCCACACTGATACCCGCGGGTTTGGCGGAGTCCAACAGATAGCGGCAGCAGTGAGATGCAGAAGAGGAGCGGACTCAAAGAGTCACCCTGAAACACTCCTCTCTTAAATGTCACCAACTCTGTCGAAACTCGCTCGGCACCGGATGTTATGGTGAAGCGAGTTCTCCAAAGCGGCAACAGTTGTTCGATGCATCTCACTAGTGGTGCTGGTACCGCAAGACATCCGAGCAAGTGTAACAAAAGCTCGTGGGATGTTGTATCAAATGCCTTGCGATAATCAATCCAGGCCATTGACAGATTCCGCTTGTACTGCACAGAATCCTGTGTAATACAGCGGTCTATCAGCAGGTTTTCCTTGCAACCTGCCAGGCCCTTCTTGGCACCACGCTGTTCGTTTATCTGTTGGTAGACCGGATCAACAGACCTCAACATCCTGGTATACAAGATACGAGTAAATAACTTGTAGCAGGAGTTGAGGCAGGTAATCGGCCTATAATTTTTTGGGTCAGACAGATCCCCCTTTTTGGGGATTAGCACAGTTCGCCCCTCGACAAACCAGTCCGGAATTTTATTATTATTATTATTATTATTATTATTATTATTATTATTATTATTATTATTATTATTATTGTTATCCTTACTTCTATTCTCGGCGGCGGTCTCTGATCAACTAGTTTGCTTTGTGTTCTTTAATTATAATATAAACTCTTTAAAGATGAAGAACATATGACGTACCATTAATAACGTAAAAATGACAAATATATACATATAGGATGTACCGAAGGAAGTAAAGAGTAGGCGCAAGTGTTATGAGCTCTGTCTGTAAAAGGTGTAAAGTTAACGGTTTAAAATGTGTAAATTGTGATAACATTTTTCATTTAAGCTGTGCAAAAAAATTAAATGTAAAATTCGTGAATGATAATACAATAATGTGCTCCGATTGTTGTGAAAATGTGATAAACTCTGATAACGACGCGGCATTTTTTGATGCTATTAGTGACATTTCTGGTAAGGACAAAAAAGTGGACTTTCACATTTTTAATTATATTATAAACCAAAAAGATATTCTTATTCACGAATTAAATGACAAAATTTTGTTGTTAAATAAACAGATTGATTTAATGAACAATTTGTATAAGTTAAATTCTAACGAGCAAAAACCATTGCAAGTACTTTCACAAGAAAATCTACAAAAACCTAGCAAGCTAGTGGAGAATAAAATTCATAAACAATCTACCATTAAATATGACAGTGTAGTACATCACGCTGTATCAAATGAAAATAAACTTACCGATTCTTCAAATAAATTCAGCAAAGTAAAGGAAAAGGACGTTTCTGCGGCTCTTTTACAAGCTGAAAGTCAAGTTAAGCTTAATAAATATATTAACTTAAATAATGATAAAGATGATTCACACGTTTATTCCTCTGAACAAAAAAATGATGAATGGGTACAAGTAGTGAAGAGAAAAACTAAACCAAACAAGAAACGACAGGTGACGGTGGTTGGGAATAATAAAGATTCGTTGGTGGTAAAGGGGGTACCACGTCTAATAGATCTACATGTATACCGGGTGGATCCGAAAACCACCTCAACAGAGTTGGTTGGGATGCTGAAACCTCATTTTGCTGAAGTAAACTGTGAAGCTATTACTCCAAAATATCCTGAGCTCTACGCTTCATTTAAGGTATCCATATTGGAAGAAAATTTTAAAGCTGCAATGAATCCGAAGTTATGGCCCTTTGGTGCATGCATAAGTCGTTTTTTACACATGCGCAGAAAGGAAACGCCTCCAATAAATTAGTACTCAACCCCAACATTCTTCTGCTAAACGTGAATACTTTAAGCCTTGAAAAGATAAATTTATTACACGAAGATACTTGTAGTTATCCAAATATAGATATTTTATGTTTGGTAGAAATTGGAGTTAAAAAGGAAACAGTTGATAAAATACACATTGATAATTATAAATTAATTAGTTCATATTGTAGACCTTCAAAAAGATGTGGTGGGGTTGGAATATGGTCCAAGGAAAATTTGGATACAAAAAAAATTAACGTAACTGTTTCCTGTATTGAACAACATTTTGAATATTGTGTTATATCTTTTAAACAAAACAATGTAAATACAGTTATAATCAATTGTTATAGGGCTCCTTCTGAAGACGTGGCCATATTTTTTGATAAAATCACAGACCTTCTAAATATGTTATTTAAACCAAATATAAATTTTGTAGTCTGTGGTGATTTTAATCTTGATGCTTATAATAATACTGATTATAAAAATCTTTGTACAGTTTTGTCATGTTTTAATCTTAAATCTGTGGTGGGGTGGCCAACCCGTGTAACAGACACTACTTGTACTTTAATTGATAACATTTTTGTGAATTTTGATAATAATGGATTATTATGATGAATTTAACCATAACAAAAGCTATATCAAAAGAAATTTTAATGAAAATAATATACTACAGTTTGAGCAGTCATTGGATAAAGAAAACTGGCACTATCTGTATCATTTAATAGACACAAATGAAGCATTTGATTATTTTAATAAAATATTTTTGTATCATTTCAATGCAATTTTCCCAGAACGTAAGCACTTTAAATTGACAAATCAAAGGAAAAAATGGGTCAATGATTCAATAAAAAAGTCTAGCTCTGATCTTAAAGGACTTTTTCAGTTAAAACAAATACATTCTAATTTAACTCCTGTATATAAATTAGCAAAAAATCGTCATATTGCCCTAGTAAAACAAACAAAAAAAGAGTACTATCAAAATAAAATTACTTCTTCTGATAATCCCCAACTTGCAGCTTGGAATGTAATGGCCGAAATCTCTAATAAAAAGAAAGACATTAACAATATAAAATTAAAAAATATCGAGGGAATGATAGAAAACCCTGATGAAGTTGGATCAACATTTAATAGCTTTTTTATTGACGAACCTAAAAGAATTGTTAATAAAATATCTACTCCACATAATGTAACTCGACACAACATAAAAGTAAACAATACACTATTTCTCGATCCTTTCACAGAAGAAGAACTATTAAATCTATTGAGAAATAAATTGAAAAATAAAAAGTCAGCAGGACCTGATGACGTTCCTATGTTTCTTGTCAAACGTGTTTTAAAAATAATCATACATCCTGTAACCTACCTAGTAAATCTGTCTTTTCAAACTGGTGTTTTTCCTGGCGTATTAAAGGAAGGAAAAGAAATACCTATTTAAAAAAAAAGGATCCAACGTCTGTAGAAAATTATAGGCCTATAACTATACCATTTAGCTTTTCAAAAGTTTTTGAGTATGCATACTTAGATCGTTTGACGCTATTTTTAGATAAATTTAAAGTTTTATCAAATAACCAACATGGTTTTCGTTCTGGGATGTCCACAATTACTGCTACTCATTCATTTTATGAAGAAGTTATTAGATGTATTGACGCTGGCGAATGTCCTGTTGGGGTTTTCTGTGACCTCAGCAGGGCATTCGACTGCGTAAATCATGATATTTTACTCGACAAGCTTTACGATTATGGCATAAGGGGTACTCCATTAAACTGGCTACAATGTTTTTTAAAATTTCGCAAACAGTATGTTTCCATTCAACACACTTATCATGATTCTATCAGAAAAGTTCATTCTGAGAGTTGTCTAATTGAAATGGGCGTACCGCAGGGCTCAGTTCTGGGCCCTGTGCTTTTTATTTTATACGTTAACTTATTAGAATCTGTGCTAAGGCAAACTTCTTTTACAATGTACGCTGACGATTTGTCTTTAGTCATTTCCGACAAATCATCCAACTTGAACACGGATATAAATTAAATTCTGGAAAATATTTGTAGCTGGTTTAATCAGAATTATTTATATTTCAATGCGGATAAAACGCAAGTCATAAGATTTCATAACAGACAAAAACAATGTGACAACGTAACAGTCAATATTAATAATTCTGTCATTCATAGTGTTGGTACAGCAGATAGTGTTACTTTCTTGGGAATTCATTTAGATGAGTGTCTTAATTGGAAAGTTCATTGTAACCATCTAGTCTCTACTATGAGTTCAATAAATTTTTTATTTAAAAATATGAGACAAATTTTAACTAATCAGCAACTGACTAATTTGTATTATGCTCAGGTTGAATCGAGACTACGGTATGGTGTCTGTTTCTGGGGTGATTCCACCCTATCACATATGGTTTTTGTATCACAAAAACGTATTCTGCGAACCATGGCTAATTTGTCCAGTATGCATACCTGTAGAATACTTTTGTACACTATAATATTATGACTTTAACATCATTATTTATATTTGAAATGTGTGTATACATTTTTAAAAATAAACATAAGTTTAATCTTTGTAAAGATATACATAATGTAAACACTAGGCATAAACATAATATCCGTGTACCTTTTTCTAAATTGTCAATCATTAATAAGTCACCAAATTATTTGGGACCGAAAATTTTTAACAATTTGCCTGACGATCTAAAAAATATTTTTAACCTTCATCAATTTAAGAAAAAATTGAAGTTATTTTTAGTATATAAATGTTTTTATTCTCTGTCCGAGTTCTTTGCTTCTTAGACTAAGCTGCTAGCTTATTAGTTTTTACCTTTTTTATCTGTTTTATGTGTTGTGTACCACTATTATTGACTATTGTTATACAATTTGTAATTGTCCTTAAACAAAATAAATTATTATTATTATTATTATTCGGGTTTTTTTGCTCAGCTTCCCATTAGTAAAGTTCAGACGTAATCGCCCTATCTGAAGGATTACATTTTTAATGAAACATTTTAGTTGTTACAATGTCGATAGAACTTTACAACTTTAAAACTCTTCTTGTGTACCCATAAGAAGTTTGCATTCACTAAGATGTCGTTGGTGGAATAAAGGTGGCTTTATTTTCCTAACTTTAGGTACAAGTACTCTTCGACATTAAATGTTTATAGAAATTGAATAGATAGAGGAACAATATGGTGCATTGATTATAAATTATTCAGTTATTAAATTATTAAAAACCCGCAACAAATAGTTAAATATTGAAAAAAAAATTTCAAAACCTTAACTAACTGAGTTATTCAAAAACATTCCTATGGATTATCAACTTAAAACCGAAATGACACTACCTAGTAAGGAGAACGAAAATGGTTTTGATTCAGAGCAGCTTATAAAGATTGTCTCATCGAATTCTGGGACAGTTTCTATGAGCAGTTTACTCTGGGTGCACAGCATGAAGTGCCTTGTGTGAGACATGACTTTGAAGCAGAAAATTGGTGTTGAATTGGCAAAATATTAAAGAAAGGATTTTATGGTATAAAATATTCTCCTTTAAAAATATAACCTTATTTTATGGAGCTGTCTATACTGAGTAAAATAGAAAATGAGCTTTTAAATTCTTACACCTACACCTAGGTTATTGTGGTCCTCTTCTAAAACGAAAAAGAAGACCTTGACGAGATACTCAAAATGTTGAGAATTCAGAATAAACAAGGCGAAAGGAAACTAGGAAAGTTTTCTACGAAATGAAAGCTTATTTAAATTTATAAGTTAAATGAGCCTAAAAAGGTATACTTGTCAGCAAGTTGTCTTATAAATTTTTACCTAAGTAGGTATTATTGAATAAATTGTCGATGAAAAGCGGAATATTGAATATCATAACGCTTTGAGGATTACAAACGTTTCTGTTTCTATAACACCTGCGTAAGTACGTTTTGTGGGTGAATTTAAATAATTTAATATCAACTAAGTTCTAATAAGAAAGTTATCGTTGCATTTAATTACCGTCATGAAGAAACCATTCAATTTTGCGCTGTGTATCTAGCACTTGGCGATAAAACTGGTTTATTTATCGAGCTTCAGTTTCAGGCCATATAACAAGCTCGAAACAATCAAAACGCAATAAATCTTAAACTGGCAAACCAGAACAGCTTACAAACTAATAAATTCAGCAATGGCCGCCGACGCGTCATGAAATCAGCAAAGCAGGTCCTTCCTATTTACGCTTCATGGTCTCCGATGGCAATGAAACTTTGCCAAATGTCTTTTGATTTATTTCTTCACATTAAGTAATCAATAAATGAATATTTTCAAGGCATCAAATAAAGAACAATATCCAAACATTATTTTATTCCGCACATGGCACATGATAAATTCGTTACCTTAGTTGATGGTAAAATTATCCTGAAATAAAAATTTAAGGAAATTATGTGCTTTAAATTTCTTTGTGAAAAGTGTAGACGTTCATCGAGTAAGAGTGAGATGACAACACACTTGAAATATTCAGAAGGAAATTAAATAGACACCCCACACCTAGCTAGTGCCGAAATCGATCATTTATTCATGAAAGAACGATAAATTTGACTGGTATTAAGATGCTTAACAAAAGAAGTTTCTGAGGCATGTTTTTATATAGACAAACTAGGCGGAATAAATTCAAAATCTAAGTAATAAATTAATTTAATCAGATTACTTACATAAAAGCGATAAATATGTCAAGTCATTGGATTGGTTGCTCATCAAATTCATTAATTTTTCAGGTATTTTACTAATCGTATTATCAGTTTATCTGTGGCAGCTTTAATTTTTTCCTTCATTTCTCCTTCTTCTTGTCCGCCATCCGGATCCGGATCCTCTAGATCCAAAGGGAAAGGCTGTGGCGCGTTTCTAAAGGGTACATGAAAAATTGCTAAAATTCGACAAAATTCAAAATTCATTACTTTTTAGGAGACAAAATCGAGGAAAACGATTACGCCTTAGGATTTTCTGAACTACATCTAGTTTTCAAAAAAAAAAGTACGCCGTCAGCCCATCTTGAAGGAGGCGCAAGTTAAAGTTGAAAAAATTGCGAAAACAATAAATCTATAAACTCTATTTCCAATTCAAGGTAGAGGGTGCAACTTAGAACTACATCGTAAATCGCACGGTCTCTTTTCGAGGCAGTAGGAACGAACGAAAAAGTGGAATTTTGACTTTTTGACGAAAATTTTGAACTTGGATTAAACTTTGCAAATTTCCTGCAGTGGTGATTGCTATCACATCTCTTACTAATCTCACAAATTTTACATAACGTTATATAGGTCCATCTCCGATATTTGCCGAGATACGATTTTTTTAAAAAGGTCGATCTTCCCGAAACACTGTACTTTTCCGGGAGCCGTTGCTCCCCTCCCCGAAGGATTTCTTCGACCGAACTTTTAGGAGAGCTAGAACTAGCCTTCCTCTCGGATCCTTGAAAATTTCGCAGCTTAATGTCCATCCGCGGCCGAGCTCGGATAATCGAATAACTATTATGACCCATTTTTTGTACATTTTCGATAATTTTTTTCACCCCTTTAGCAACGAGATAGACGTCAGTCACAATAGATTTTTTTTTAATATTGTAATGAACTGTCGAAAAAAAAATAGAATCCTTGTGTCACGATGAAGTCGAACATCCTGATCGAGGACTCTCCTACTATCAGTTATTCTCCACTATATAATTCAAAAATATGGTTGATTAGTAACTGACGCCACAAAGCAGTTCTATGTTATTTGCATAATATCACACATTTACAGTAGACTTGTTGAAATTGTATGCCAGATACAGATATCGCGAGGTTGAAAAATTGTAACGCTTACGGAGAATGGAAGCAATGGAAAGAATTGGATGACTTGTGAAGAGATATAATCATTCAAAGTATATTAATGAGAAATCGTTTTCGTTAATCTGAGAAAAAATGTGAAATTTTTAACTTTCGTATTAATCCACAGAATTGAGAAAAAATATACCGTGAATTATATGAACGTTGTGTTAAGTTTTGACGTTAAAAAATTAAACTGAGACGATGGGAATGACAGGATTCGTTTGAGTTTAAAAAACCTATTATTTCTTTTTCTGCGGAACTTAAGCGAAGAAATAAAAACTTCTTTTGAAACCTTATAATACACATAATATTGCAGGAAGAAGACAACTAAATGTAAATTGAAGTAGGTATAATAGAATGCAGGGAAATTAATTTATAAAGTGTTAAATCGAATTTAATTAAAATTCTTCAAATACCTAAAAGCGAAGCGATTTAAATATTTTTATCTTAGTGCCTTAAGTTTTGAGCATTGGCAATTCAAAAGTCCTAACTTAATTCAAATTACATGGGTGTTTAATGCAGATAAAATATAACAATAATGCGGAATATTTACGAGAGAAAATATAGAACTCCTCAGATTTAGGACTTTAGGAAGTATTGTTTGTAGTTTATTTGTGGCAGATAGTTAATATTCATTGAACTTAATTCTGGGAATCACGCCAAATTCTAAAAAATAAATAGAAATAAGAAAATTGCCAAAATATGTCAAGATAAAAGTGTAGTATCAAAGGCAAACCTCAACAGTTTGCCCCAGAAAACCACTGTATATAGTTCTAAATGAATATAAATACAATATTGTTATCTAAAATTCGTATCAGTGGTTTTCTAGTATTTTACACTAGAAAATATAACAAAATGTATATTATATAATATATAGATATATATATATATTTATATGATATGTAAAAAACAATTATAAAACAATAACTTATCTTAACAGAACGTTTCGAACCAAAGTCTAGGTCCTTTTTCAACTGTGATTACAAAAAATGATTTGTCAAAAGAGATCACTTTGACACTTGACACTGATTGGTAATTAATGCATAGATCACTAGATAAAAAATTCTAATTTATTTTGATATTTCCGTCACGTACTTCTTTTTGGAGAATCGGTAGCCAGACTTCGTCTAGCAACACTGAACTAGTAGAGACGCAGTCGGTACTGTTTAGTTGAATACAGGCACTCTCTTTAAGTTTTCGTTTATTACAATGTGTTTCCGTTTGAATTATTTTTGCCTGTGTCCAACTAAATCTGTGGCCATTACTCCAAGCATGTTGTGCCAGTGTAGATTTATCAACATGGTAATTTTTAACGTTATTTTTGTGTTCAGATATTCTAACTTCTAATGGTCTAGGCGTCTCACCTATATATAGCTTTCCACACTCGCATGGAATGCTATAAATATTTTGGAAACTAATGTATATAAAAAAAAAGACTCATACAAATAGATATTTGAATTTTAACTCCAACCACCACCTAAATGTTAAAAAATGTGTAATTAAATGTTTGTATGAAAGAGCTAAAATAATCTCTTCAACAAATGAAATTTTTAATAACGAAAAACTTTTTATAAAAACTGTCTTAAAAGAAAATAATTATCCACAGGATTTTGTTGAGAAATCATTTCTTGAAATTGAGAATAGACAAAATCAGCAACAACAGAGAATTTTGAGAGAACAACCGGTAACCACAATGACCATTCCATATATTTTTGGTTTTTCTGATAGACTTAGACGACTTGGTAATAAGTTCAATATAAGAACCACCTTTAAAACTTGCAATACCATCAGATCATTCTTAACAAAAACCAAACCTTTTAACAGTGTTCAAAAATCTAAAAATTGTATTTATAGCATTCCATGCGAGTGTGAAAAGCTATATATAGGTGAGACGTCTAGACCATTAGAAGTTAGAATATCTGAACACAAAAATAACGTTAAAAATTACCAAGTTGATAAATCTACACTGGCACAACATGCTTGGAGTAATGGCCACATATTTAGTTGGACACAGACAAAAATAATTCAAACGGAGACACATTGTAATAAACGAAAACTTAAAGAGAGTGCCTGTATTCAACTAAATAGTACCGACTGCGTCTCTACTAGTTCAGTGTTGCTAGACGAAGTCTGGCTACCGATTCTCCAAAAAGAAGTACGTGACGGAAATATCAAAATAAATTAGAATTCTTTATCTATGCATTAATTAATAATCAGTGTCAGGTGTCAAAGTGATCTTTTTTGACAAGTCATTTTTTGTAATCACAGTTGAAAAAGGACCTAGACTTTGGTTCGAAACGTTCTGTTAAGATAATTTATTGTTTTATAATTGTTTTTTACATATCATATAAATATATAATATATATATTGATATGATATCTTGTAGTCGTGTAAAGATTAGAATTAAAATATTTGTATTATATTTATTTTATAATAGAAATAGGAGAATAGAAAGTTAAAATAAAATTCAATTGACAGTAAATAAAAATTATAGTAATATAGTATTAAATTTTAATATATACAAGAGTTTGTTATATGATTTTAAATGAAGAGAACATGAAGTTTTATGTAGAACATAGTTTTGTTGTAAATAAGAGTTAATATAAAAGATACAGAACAAATTTTGAAGTTTCTCACAAGATGTGAAAAACATGGTAAAAGAATATAGTAAAAGGTTTGGAAAGTAAATATAATGTATCAAAAATTGTTCTGTGTTGATTAAAGACATGATATAGAGTTAATTAATTGTAATATAAACAATATATAAAATAGTGAGGTGACTTCTAAAATTTTTAATATGGAAAGTAAGCAGATAAAAGGCATATCAAAAGGAAGCTTAGAAAACAAGGATTTTGAACATAATATTAGAAAAGAGGTTTAACTTACCAGAAAGTAAAATTTTGAAAAAGAAAATATTTGTCAAACAAAATTCATCAAAATAAAGATAGCTGTGCAGGATTTTATGTCAAGAACGTGATAAATAATAATGGATGCCGTTTTCAAAACAGTCGCTTTCCAACCGTTGAAGGGTACACATCGTTCCGGCGCCTGAATAATAATAGATCCTGAAAAAGAGAATAATTTAATAAAAGAAATAAAAAGCTATTAATTAAAACATAATCCAAAATAATTATAAAGGAAAACAAAGCATAATAAGAAAGAATATTCAAAATTAGAAGATTTGACATACCTTGCGACATTTGAAACTTCAGAAGATAGAACATTATAAGAAATAGAAATATCAAGAAAGAACTTTTCAATTAAATATTTAGAACATTATAGAAGATTTCTATTGAGCATAACCGGTATATAAAAAGGTAATATTTTGCAAAATCTTTTAAAAAAGGGTACCCGGACAAAGAGTCCATAATATAAGTTATTTAATTAGAAATTTTAATATAAGAAATTAATAATTGTAACCATATTTTCTGATTTATTTCAATATAACATTTATATAACATTGAAATCAATTGAATTTTATTTTCTAAGTTTTGAAAATTAATACTAGATTTCTTTTTTGAACCTACTCCTGAGCAAGAGATTATAAAGGTAAATATAATAAAATATTAATTTTGATATTAGAAATATAATATCTGGCGCCCAAATAAATAAAATTTGATATCATAAAATTATTCCTAAACAGATTTACGAAAATCATTACAATATATAT
Source organism: Rhagium mordax (assembly GCA_963680705.1). NCBI lineage: Eukaryota > Metazoa > Arthropoda > Insecta > Coleoptera > Cerambycidae > Rhagium > Rhagium mordax. Next base: position 12,285,436 of record OY796659.1, on the reverse strand, counting down.
CTATATATTATATAATATACATTTTGTTATATTTTCTAGTGTAAAATAGTAGAAAACCACTGATACGAATTTTAGATAACAATATTGTATTTATATTCATTTAGAACTATATACAGTGGTTTTCTGGGGCAAACTGTTGAGGTTTGCCTTTGATACTACACTTTTATCTTGACATATTTTGGCAATTTTCTTATTTCTATTTATTTTTTAGAATTTTCCGTGATTCCCAGAATTAAGTTCAATGAACTTTAGGAAGCATTTACATTTACAAATTCGGTGTTTTTTTATTATAAAAATTTGATGGCCAAGAGCCTTGTTTTTTAGAGATATGCAAATTTAGCAGGTAAATCGTGTTTAGTACATCCAAATCATAGAAAAACATTTTTTTAAAAGTACGAAACTAATAAAGTTATATTTTAATAAAACGAAATCAATATTTTGTCTCTATTCGGAATAATGTTCCTCTAGGCTCACTCGCTTGGAAATATCTAAAGGACAATGTCACGCCTCGTTAACTTTAAAACTCTTTCGTGCAATAAAAAATTGTAATTCAAAATAAAAATTTAGATCATTAGTTAAGTGAATCAGGGAAAAATCGAAAAAAATTTTTTTGAGACTTATTTTTAGCTAATGGTAAGTCCGACAAAGTTTCGAGGCAGAGAGAAAATATTTAGGATTTCTTTCATATTTGTGCTAAGTATAAAATTTTTCCCGTTAACGATAATTTTTCTTTGGTAATTACAAGAGTAACGTAATTTATATATTTTTAAAAGGTAGACATTACTGCTGGCATTTTAGACTTTAATTAATTAAAATCGAGTAAAGTGCATTTGGCTACTAGAACGAAACAAACTTTGATATTTTAAATATAATATAATTTAATTAATATTGTGCCAAGCGCAGTAGAATCAAGTACGCGAAATGAGCAGAGTTTCCTAATGCAACATTTTAAAATATAAATGTTAGTTATATAATTTTATATTGTAAGTAATTTGACCTTCATTGGAATAGTATATTCGACAAACGATTATTGGCATTGACGTTATTTCTGAATGGCATTACAGGAAACAACCACTCAGCGGGTAAAGACTCCGACCTGCATTGGATGACACCTCTTTAATTATTTAAAATAAAGAAGACGGAATTTTGAACCTAAGTGACTGCCTTTTTCAGAATATATTACATTTTAATACAAAAAACTTAAGTTTAAAGATTTTATACCAGCTAAAAATACTGCGAACTGTTAAATTTTGATATAAATAATAATTTTTGTCGACTAATGCAGAAAATATCAATTTCCTTGGCATGCATTTAGATAAAAACCTTAACTGAAAATATTAATAAAAAGTGTGACATTAAAGCTTGCTTCACTACTTGTCACCTACTTGTTTTGAAACATAAGAACGGTTCTTTGTATGGGACAACTTATCTGTTTATATTACACGCAGGTTGAATCTCGTCTAGATACGGTGTCTGTTTCTGAGGAACTTCACTTTGTCATCTCATGTTCTTATAGCTCAGAAAAGTATTTCAAGGTGTTAGCGCGCGTGAGTATCTTAAAGAGACATTCGAGAAAAATATTTTATATATACAGTATGTCACCGAATTGAGTTTACAAGAGGGAAAACTTCTTTACTTTTGATATTACGAAATATTTGGTTCTTCATAGACAGTTTTACTTCAGTCATAAATATGAATGTCATTGACATAATTAAGATTTCATGTACAGAGTGTCCAAGAAAATCAATAATGTGAAAATGATACAAGAGCAAAGTGCCCTGATTTTTAGTTTTATACAAAAATGTCAAAGGAATAAATCTTGATTATTTTAAAACTACCAAATCCGCGATGGAAACGGAAGTTTAACTCTTGGAAAAAGGAAAAACAACGTTATCTCCAGTTCTAATTTCTGAAATGACGAGATCAGATAAGCTTACAAAATTAGTATTCTCCTTTACATTTTGATCATTGAAATTGTTTGCTATATGATTATGACTTTATTTCACTGTTTTCGATAGCACCTGTTTTCTCCATTTTCAAATTTAATTAATAATCCCCCTAAACAAACTATCTTCGGGGATTTGTAAATACCCTACGCATAGGAATAATTAATTATCCCAAATAAGGGGATCTAACGAAATATTCCACTTGCCTGATGAGTTATAGAGATTGTCTCATAATCCGTAAGTTAAATCTAATCTATAAATCATTATTAGTTCATTAATTTAAATTTCGACGTGTATTTTCGCCATTGTTTACCTAATCGCTTTGTTGCAGGATAAAACTTTTGTAAATGAATATTTTAAGCTTTGATGTTTTGCAAATTTAAAGTAATGCATTGAGTACCACAGAATGTTTCGAAAGATCCTTGATATCGCGAATAACAGTATAAAGCAACGTAAATTACGGTTTATAGAAATAAAAATTTTAAAAGTTTATTCAATTTTAGAGCGACTATTTTGAGGTTGTATCTCAGACTAAATTTGGTTATTATTGATATAGTTCTCTTGGCATGCTTTTTAAAAAATAGTAAAATCAGAAATGGCTGCTTGTAAATAACACGTGAAAATATGCATTTACAATAATCATTTTTTATCCTTCGGCTAAGTGGGTATGTGGAAAAATGCCAGCCGGAACTGTCACTGCCAACGTTATTTCTCGGTATTGGTGATTAGCCAATATTAAAGGAGTATACAAAAATTCAAAAATAAGGTTTCTCAAAAAGTTGACGTAAGGTTTATCATCGTAATAATGATGCCACGAATACCTGGACATTTTAATAATATTTAAAGGTTGTCTTTTTCAGATGTTTGCTTCTCATTTGCTGTGATAAGTGTACATGTAATTATAAGTTATAAACATTGAAGAAAAGAACTTATGAGCGAAAACTAAATACTATTTCACAAAATATGATGTTGCCATCTTGCTACGGCTTTGCGCGAGAAATACTTGAATCTATTTCTTTGAAAATATGATAATATGTAATAGGAAGTCAATGAATGAGGTACTATTCAGCTGTAAGATTTTGTTAGAAAACGCATGGTTCCAAAACTAGGTATTATATTATGACAATAGTTTTGACGCCAGAGAGGCTCAATCTGAAAAAAAAATAACCAAATAGGCTAAAAATTTCGTTAAAAACAGAAAATAGTTTGTATATATAGACTGGTACCTAACTTATTAAAGAAATTGCACTTAATCCAAAAAAAAATTTTTTTAATAAACTTTGAAAACCATGCAAGTTGGAGCAAATTAATTTACTTCACTCTAAATTTTAGATGCTTTTACGCAAAAAATTTTTCTATACATTTTTTTTCATAAGTACAATAGTTTTCTCGTAAAAAACTGAAAATCTGTTAAAGAACCGTCTTTTTAATTTCTTCAATAAAACGACCATAAAATTTTTCATTTTGTGTATTTCAATTTTTAACTTGTCAGAACTCATAGTCATCTTATCCCAACTATCATTATTATTATAATCACTATCTTCTTCATCTACAATAACTTCATAGTTTGTTCACTATTCGTTCTGACAAAATCCACAAACTGACGGGCAAAGCAACCTTCGTTTTACGTTTGCTTGACGCCTTCTCTTTTGTTTCCTGTAAATCTAGGTTGATTTCCGTTTTCATAAATCTCAAGTGTAGGTAATTTTCTTTCACTTAAAAATATATAATATTGAAAATATTTGCAAAGGGTAAAAAACAAGTAACCAGTACTGTATGAGATTAAGAAAAAAAAAATGAAATTAAAAGTAATTTCTAGTGAACCGAAAAGTGTATCTCACTTTTTTTAACTAATTTATAATGAATTTCTCATAATGTCGCTATAAATTGTCTACAAAAGTCCATTATACTAGATAACTATACAGTATGGAACAGTCAAATGGAATTAATTCGATATCTTCATATTTTGACTCATGTCAAGGAAATGCCGAAACACATGAATTTTAGATTTTTGAATGACATCCTGCAACGTAAGAATTTCATCCCTAAATTCAACCCCCTTTAAGTGACAGTTGCAACCCCCCAAGTTAAATTGGAAGTAGGGGTTTGTAATACCTCAAATGAAAGTTATTTTCATTTTTTATAGGTAATTATAATTGGGATTTTGGGCCAAATAAATAAATGGAAAAACCAATTTTTGTTGTAGTCGACGTTTCGATTTTAATTAAATCATCCTCAGGACTCTATAAAACAATACATAATATAAACATTTAAGGTCTAAAATGAACAATGGAATGAACAAACTAAAAAAACCACAAATTAGTTAATATCCATTATTACTATTAACAGTAATCCAACAATTATAAATTTAATAACGTATTTACACTTTAAAATTTATTAAAACTTACAATGTAAATTTGTTCATCAATAATTAAAAGGGTAAAATACTTATATTTAAAACAAATTAAAATACATTATTAAAAACGGTTTGTCAATATTTTATTTTATCAATTAAGTTGAAATATGCTGTGTTCAGGCCCTCAATATCCGATCTTTTATTCACGCAATTCTTTTCTTTTTTTATGCAGAGCATTTCATTAAATAATCTTTTTTTTTAAATTTGTTGTTTACCTACAATTTCAGCCTCATCAAAATTAAATTGGTGGAAATGATTAAAGCTATGTTCCGCTAATGCTGTGGGGTTACTTTTTTTCTTGCAAGGGTTATGTATATTAATTTCATCATTTCGATGTTCTTTAACCCTTGTTGTGAAATATCTACCTGTCTGACCTATATATACCTTTTCACAGTTTCCACACGGAATTTTGTAAACTATGTTAGACTCCAGTTCTTTTGGTGTTTTGGCTTTAACTTTAGTAAAATACTTCTTATTTGTATTTTCACTTTTTAATGCTATTTGTATGGTGTCATTATTAAGGACTTTTCCTATTTTCTCCGAAAGATTCCTTATATATGGCAATTTATAATATTTTTTTTGTTGGTCTATTTCTTTATTGTTTAAAAGCGGTGTTGTTTCTTTATTTAAAATTTTATTAATTAAGTTTGTAGGATAATTATTTTTTGTTAAAAGTTCCTTTATCAATTTTATATTTTTTCCCCAAAAATTCTTATGTGATAAGTGTGTTGCTTTGTATTTTAAGTTATGAATTATATTAATTTTTTGTGTTGTCGGATGTTGAGAATGATAATTAAAAAATCTTTCAGAAAAAGAGGGTTTATGATACCAATCAGTCATTAAAACATTATTGTCTCTTATTACCAATGTATCTAAGAAAGGGAGTGTATGATTCTTTTCCATCCCAATAGTAAATTGTAACCTATTATGAAAACTATTAAAAACCGTTAAAATTTCTTGCGTGTTAGATATAGGTAGGTACCGCAGTAATTATGTCATCTACATACCGTTTAAAGAATGGTACATTAAAACTTGCTTTTTTAATACAAGTCACTTGTAATTCTGACATAACTATGTCTGCACAGATGGGAGATAAACAATTCCCCATACCAAGTCCAAAAATTTGTTTATAAAAATCATTTTGAAATTTGAAATAATTCATATCAATACAAAAATTAAAAAATTTTAGAAAAACTTCTAACGGAATATTTGTATGACTTTCTATAAAACTCCATCTTTTTTTAATCAATTCTAAGAGAATGTCTAATGGAACATTAGTGAATAAAGATTTGACATCTAAAGATATTAGAACATAATTTTCAGGCAATACTGTATTATTTATACCTTCTGCAAATTCAAAAGAGTTTTTTATATAATTTTCGTCCTTAATAAAGGCGTATTTTAACAATTCTGCTACGAAACTGCTTAACCTATAAGTAGGACTACCAACAAAGCTTACAATAGGTCTTAATGGAGTATTTTCTTTATGTATTTTTGGTAAAAAATATATTTTTGGAAAAACTCCATTATTACATTTAAGATATTTGCCAACATTTTCATCTATATATCTGTTCATTCTCAATGTAATAATATAAATGTGTAGATTAGTATGACAATATTATGTTTGTGAAATAATTTAAAACTTCAATATTCTGCCCTTCTTGATAATGCCCTTTTAGTATTTACATAAATCAAAGAAACCCCAGAAATCTACAAAATCATTCTCTAAGTACTGATGTTTGCAATGCAATTACCTAAACTAACCATAAAAAATGTATAAAAAACGTTGACAAAAATATTGTATGCAAAGAAAAGGCTAAAAATAAATTTGTTTACGAGTTTACCATTTGCAAAAATATTCAACTAATAATAAATATACATTACCACAGTATCTTCAGGATCTACATAGCTTCTCTTAGTGCTTTATTACCATTTATTTATATTCCTCAAAACTGTAGGTATAATTTTATTTAGTTTAATTTTTAATGCTACATGATACAGTTGTTGACAAGTTTTTCAACAGATTGCCGTAAGATATAAGGTATTATTTAAAGAAATAATTAGGAGGTTTAGGGGCTGATAGCGGCTGATAACCAAATATATTTCGAAACACATGCCTGTAATACAATTTGGCAAACACCTACTTTTACTAAATAATTCAATTATTTGTTTTCTTCACTGGTTGTTAAATTTAATACCGAAATGGGGAATTTCAGCAATTTCCTTTAATAGCAATCTCATGTTTTCTTAATATTTTATTTTCGCACTCGTTTTAATTATCCATAAAAACCCATTTAATGTAAATACGTTTTAACATTGGGACGTTTTCGGTGGGTGGTTATATCAAATTCCCTGGGGAAATTTGATAATATTCTTTTCATGACTTTTTTGGCCAAATTGAACGCCATTTTAAAAATCAAACAAAATTATATGATCTGCATACAGTATGTTTCTATATTATACAATATAATATAAATAAATATATATAAAATAGAAAACCAAAAACAATTACATTTAGGTACCTACTAGTGGCGGTCGCAGACATATAATTTCTATAACAGTCCAACTATTAAACGTTTAACAAACCAGCTCGTTTTCGAAAAAACTACATTTTTGTCTGTCTTATTTTACATCCAACTAGAATTTCCTTTAACAACATGCACTCCTCTGGGGACACGTTCTCTCGGTGAGAAAATTTAAAATGAGCCAAGTAGACTGCATCACTCTCCCGACTCCGTAAGACGTGAAAATTCTTTGGTTGGGGTATTGCTGAGTCTCCATTGTAACCCAACTTCATATTTTTAAGCAATACTCAAAAATTCACAACCTTATAACTTGGAAATATCCAAGAAGCAAATCGAAAACCACACCCACACCCTACTTGACTTTAACGGCCTACCCTCTGCTAAAAATCTCAAGTCCTTTGAGTAAATAACAAAAATGCAGTTTCGGTTGCTTCCTCACTAACAGCTAATCATGGTGAGGGTAGGGACGGTAGCATCCAAAATATACGACGTGGGATATCAAATTAATTCTCTTAATGTCTAGAGTATCAGAGATTTTAAGAGTGAATAATGGCATTTAGAGTTTGGTATTTGATTTTGTTAACAAATATTGCAAGGAAGTTCAATATTTCGATTAATACAACTTTTTCATCAAATCTGGCAGTTAACTGTTTCAGTCAAATTTAATTCATTATTTATGAAAACGATTTAGTGAGTTTTTTAGAAAAGAACTAACAGTTCAAATCAATTTTTAGGAATGGTGTATCTTGAGTCAGAAAGAGAAAAGGTGATTTGTTTACATATTGTATTGAATTATTTTTCCGATATTTATATAGTCAACATGGAATAAAATCCAAGAAATCTATTACAAATTTCATATAAAATGGATGTGAAATGTTAACTCAGTGCAATATTTCACTATACGTATACAGCAATCTGTTAATACTTCTCATTGTTTTGGCATAGAAAAATATGTCTGAAATTGCTATATCGCGAATTATTTATTAACTACTAAAATCGAAACTTAAATCTGGATCTTAAAATAACATATTTATTACAATATCCTGACTTAAAGCAAATACATTAAAAGGGATCTATTGTTGATATTATTTACTGATATATTATTATGGTGGCAGCCACTATATTTCTTTGTTGGGGACAGCTATCATTTTCCTTTATCTCTCCATTGTCATTTTTTTATCCTACCAACCGTTGTTGTTTAGCCTTTCTGTATAGGATGGTGACAGACCCTTGGACAAGAGAAATGTCTTCCCGCTATCCCTGACCTGTAATATTAACCGTAGTGGATGAGATTTTCTATTAGGATAAAGTAGCAGGTATTAAATAATAATATAGAATGGCTATTATGTATGGAAACGGGTCATTTTTGTTGAAACTATTGTATAGTATAGGAAATGGCGTGCAAAATCGACAATGAAAGGTTCCCCGTCTGACGGCCGGTAAATCGAGACCATATAAATACAAGAGTTTTTTCTCTCCGAAACTTTTTGGTATGGTGGGCATTTTTTTTAAATCGAATTATTACCGGTATATTTCCACATAGGTAGTCAGTATATTATGTCCTTCACATACCCCAATTACGTTGGCAGACAAAAACTTAGGTGCGGTAGGTGCGTAAAAAAATTTCCTTTTTAATATCCGTTTCTCCATTTACATTCTGTGACTCGTGTAATGCAATTGCAACTGTTTATGCCGGTTATTTTTTAAATTCAATATCAAAAGATGTAATAATATACAGAGTGCTACATAGAAAAAACAATGCCTATAGCTATATCTCTGTAATGCGATGCTCGATTGGTTTTTTCTATAAAAATTTGAATTCCTGAGAAAAAATTAGTCAGTAAAGCAGTTTTTACTTTTCCGATAAATTCAAAACCTACAAAGTTACAGTAATATTATATTTCTAGACAAAGTTTGAATGTGGAATTTATTAGGAAAGTCAGGATCAAGTGGTTATAATTATTCGATTAAACGAACTTACCTTAAGTGAATTTCAATCTTAATTATATGTGGCGTCTCGTCCGAATAGATCACTATGTGTAGTTTATTCTCTCCGTTAGGTGTTGCCACGAATTTCAAAGTAAACAAAAATAAACTCTCCCTACTCTATGTCACATGTCATGTGTCAACAATATACTCATTACTTTAAAGCTCTTGTTGCAACATCAAATAGATCACGGGACATAGGGATGGGTGGGTAGTGATCTATTCGGACGAGACGCCACATATAATTAAGATTGAACTTCACTTAAGGTAAGTTCGTTTAATCGAATAATTATATTAGCGTCTCGTCCTCAAGATCACTATGTGTAGATGTTTAAAGCTGTTGCAACTCATAGGTACTTTTATATTTGGATAAGTTTTATTCAAATTTATTTCAGAAAAAATGGTAACCTGGATATCATATCAATTTTAATGCATAACTTTTTAACCTAGTTATTAATAATAATTGCCTCCGCAACCGATCCCTCATCGATTAAAGGCCGATTATAAAATTCCGCAAAAACTTGTGAAGAAGATGACCAGCCTGCAGAATTACGAATGATATTCAGATTTACGCCCTTCCTAGCAGCTGCGGAAGTAGCTGCAAGCATTGTGCTGTGTACCGTAAAGACTGATGTATCCCACACTTTTTTGAAAAATCGTCTTAATCCAACGGCTTATCGATTGAGAGGTCGCATTACGGAACGGTTTCTTGTAAGTAATAGTAACTTATTTAAATCAACATTGCTAAAACTTCTAGTTCTCTCTAAATAACAAGTAATTGCTCTAGCAGTGCAAACCTGGGGCTTTTCACTAAAGAAAGGAAAACAAAGATTTGAAAAGATTTGACTGATATCTATTTGGCCTGATGTATTTCTTCTAAGAGGAATTTTTATCTCTACTTTATTGGACATGTTTACAATACTTTGCAACTCTATTAAAATTAAAGTTTGCACTCGATGAGCAGTGATGAGTGCAAGTAAGATGGCTATTTTTTTTTTTTTTTTTTAGACAACTGTAAGCTAATACTCTCATTTGGAGATAATATTGATACAAAATTTAGGACTTTGGAGGAATCCCATGTCATTTTATACCTTTTAAGAATCTTTATGCGATAGTCAGTTCCCACTTCAGGACCGTAAAGTATTCAATGAACTGTAGGATGCTCCACGTTCATATTGATCACTCAAAAAAGTCAGTATATCCACAACCGAATACTTAAGATAGTTAAACTTTTTGTTTGAACAGAAATCACACCACAATCTTAAACCAGTGTTGTATTGCTTGTATGTTGACTCTGTCAGGGACAATATTGATACTTCAATTGCAGGTTCAGGTACTCCTCGAAATTTCAATCCTTGTTTAATAACAGCCCTGCAACCAGGGTAAGGCTCCGTTGTATAACAAACAATGCTCTGGTTGAAAATACACGGGTTCCTTAATTAACATACGTTGAAAGACAGGAAACCACGGTTGAGTTGGCCAGAAAAGTACGATGACTATACCCTCAGCTTTATCAGAAATAATTTTTTGCAGTACTTTAGTAATTAAAGCAAAAGGTGGAAAGGGTAGAAGTCAAGACATGTCCATGATATTGTGAAGGAATCTACCGTCTCCGCTTTTGGGCCCCAATACCAAGAGATAAATCGTTTGCACTTAGTATTAATTCTAAATGCGAACAAATCAATCTCTGGTTTCTTAAGTACTTTACAATTATTATTTTTTTTCTTTTTAAAGCATAGTCAGCTATGTCATATATTCTGTATTTGGTCTCAACCTACGTGATTCCCTGTCAGCCTCTATATTTTTTTATGATTCAATATGAGGCAAATATCCAAATACTGCGCATCTCACACCATTGTCATATGTCTCTGGCTAACTTTTTAAGGTGTGGGTACTGCACGCCGCTCATTCTATAATATATGAAATGGCAGTAGTGTTGTCGATACGCAGTAAAATGGTGTAGTTCGATAAATCAGAGACAAAACACTTTAACCCAAAAAAGGCAACCTGCATCGCTAAATAATTAATGTGATTGAATTTATCTTTATTGCTCCAAATACCATGTGTGCGTCTTCCGTCGCAGAATACTCCCCAACCAGACGACGATGCATCACTAAAAATTTCCTTGTCATATTTATGTATTTTAATGTTATTGGCTCTATTGACATGCGTCTTCCACCAAAACAAATCAGATGTGACTGCAGAAGAAATAATCATTTCTTTATCATAATTATTTCTTGTTCTTCTACGGAACAGCTGGGCATGTAGACACTAGCTTTCCCACAAGCCTTGCAAACTCCTTAATTTTGCATATTTTACCCATCTCAAATTTTTCAATGAACTGTGTAATTCTGAGTTGCTTCTGACTTGGAAAACTCATAGTCATATTTTTTGAGCCACATAGAAAACCTAAATACTTAATTCTTTGATTAGGAACCAATACACATTTCTCATTATATGAGAAACCCCAGTTGCTTAAGCACCTTACAAGTTGCTGACACATTACTCATGCATTCTTGGTATGAACATCTCAACAACAAAAAATCATCCAAGTATAGTACAGACATAAAATTTCTGTTTCTAAGATCAGCCAAAACAGGTTTCATTATCTTAACGAACTTATAGGCAGCCGTATTAAGACCAAAAGGCAAACAATTGTACTGATATAGTTTACCCTCAAATTTAAATCGAAGATACTTCCTGTGACTTTCTTTAATGGACACTGATAAGCATCTTTAAGATCAACAGCTGCCATAAAACAATTATTGTAATATATGAGTTTTGTAACTGTTTTGTAATTCTTAATTTTAAAATGAATTGTAATGATAAACATGTTGAGATTTTTTAAATTTAGAATTAGTCTACTAGAGCCATCAGGCTGAGGTACAAGGAAAATATTTGAGAGATACTGATCTGTGATAGGAGGACACATACTATTAGCGCCTATTGAAATAAGTTTATCAATTTGACTACAAATTATAATTTTTCATTCGGGGACCAGGAAGGTTCCTTGGAAACATAACTTTGAGTAGGTTTTTGAACAAATGGAATTGAGTAGCCCCTATCCAAGATAAAAAGGTCGGATCGTTGGTTAACAATCGCCACCTTTGAATAAAATATTTCAGTCTACAACAATGAGACTTTACCTTTATTGTTGAGAATGAGTTTAAAGGAGGCTTGAGGCCTGAATGCCCTCGGTTGAGGTTGCTGTCGTGAGTGAAACTACGGCTTTACGCTTTGCTCTCTGAGCTGGTGATTTTGGGAAGCTCTTTGTCTGCCACGATATGCCTTGAATGCAGATCGAGGTAGTTTAAAGTACGTGTAACTTTCTTTGATGTATTAGCTTTAGAAGCCTTGAGATCTGCAGAGGAGCGCTCTAATGTTTTGGCGGCTTTAACTCGATATCCCAGGTTACTACCAAACAGCCATCCGTCCACAGTTACGTTGGTCAAGATATGTTTATTAATTGTCGATTTTACTAAGAACTTTCTAGATTCCTAATCGGCATGGTATACACCAGATTTTGCCACCCAGCGTCACTCATCAACTCAATCAGAGGAAGGTTTATTCCCCCCTCCTTCTTTAACAAAAGGGTAAGGGCCCTCCCAATTGCCGTCAAAGCTGCTCCCATTTGATTCTGAAGATCTGCAAGTCTTTTATCCCTCTTTTGGTGTTGTTCGGTAATAGCTGCTGATCCTCCGGATTAAATTTTGGGAGCCTCTACTAATTTGCAATTATTAGTGGGGGATACTTTTTAAGTAGATTTAACGAAACTTCGGGTTCGAGTCCAGTTATAAGTATATTCTCCCATCTCTTGGCTACAGCTTCGTGTATGTCATCAGATGCCAAATTTAAAGTAGCACCTTCTTGACCAAATACCTACCGCCATCCTAGTTGACGAAGTATTTCCTTTAAATTTCTCCAATACCCTGGTTCCTAAAGAGGAAATAAAGTAACATAGGTAGGTGTGTTGCTACAAACTTTAGCCTTTAGCCATAACTGTTTAAATGTGTATGGCGATAGCATGGTGCACAAATGGCCTACTATTTACTGGTCTAAAATCTCGTTAAACCAAATATAACTATTTTCCTGGTACTTACTTACATTAGACTCTTACAAAAAAACAACTATATGCATATTATGATACTAAAGTGTGTAAATATTATCTTTCAAAAACTCGTTTGAATACTATACGTATAAAGACGTGTTATAATACAGAAGGTGGACTTTTCAAAAACTCGTTTGAAAAACGTATATTATCATACGGAAATTAAACTTTTCAAAAGCTAGTTTGAAAATGTGTATTATAATGCAGAATTTGCACTTGTCAAAAACTCGTTTGACAACGTATACTAGAACATGGAAGCTGCACTTTTCAAAAACTCGTTTGAAAGTGGGTATTTGTAATATAGAAGGTGCACTTTTCAAAAACTCGTTTGAAGACGTATATTATAATACGGAAGTTGCACTTTTCAAAAACTCGTTTGAAAGACATAGGTTTACCTAGAAACATTTAATATAGTGTGTGCCACTTGTAGTCTAAAACTCGTTAAACCATCAAATACATAGGTAACTCATGTGTTTCTATTAATTTCTTTAGCTCTAGGAGACGTAACTGTGCCATCGTCTGTGTCGTTATTGTAATCTGAGGAATCTTCAAAATTATCCAACGACATTTCAGGTGAAAATCCCGACAGATTAATTTCCCTGGCTGATTGACATGACGAACCATCACTAAGACGACCATTTTCTGTTTCCATTCGTAATATATAATGACGTTTCCGTAAAATGTCTCTTGCAATTTTTCGATTTATTTCTTCTAGAATCTCTTTTTTAATTCATCGTTTTTCTTTCTTAAGTCTCTTAATATCAGTATGAGACGGCGATCCATTTCGTTTACCAATACTAAAAAATCACAAGAAAACACCTCGAAATTCTTAGCACATAAACAAACGTGGCGTACACTACGACACGAAAAAGAATAATGAGTATATTGTTGACACATGACATGTGACATAGAGTAGGGAGAGTTTATTTTTGTTTACTTTGAAATTCGTGGCAACACCTAACGGAGAGAATAAACTACACATAGTGATCTATTCGGACGAGACGCTAATATAATTATTTTTAAGGCGACGAACTGATATTGAAGTGCGAAAAACCGAGAATGTAGGCATTGTACTACTTAGGGAAATGTCGATAGAAACAATTCATTATTACTATCTTGAGAAGCTTCTTACTCTTCACTTATTGCACGATAAGCTCGGAAACAGCGTGCAGAAATTTCACAAGAAGTAATCTTAACCGAATTTTGAATAGCACTTTGGGAAACTTTTGGGCGAAGCGTGGGGAGAGTAGCAGCTGTCTCAGTATTCAAATCAACGGGAATTGGACCTTCGAGTGAGTAGGTTATACCAGACTATGCATATTTGATCGAAAAAACGACCCATCGAATAACTGTTCGTGAACATCATGTTCAGCAAGGAGAGGAGGACTTACAGCCAATGAATGGAAATCTAAATCAACCTTATCGCACCACAACAACATTTATAAACAATACATATCAAGCAAAGAAAGAGAATTGTAAAAAAGGAATCTGTTAGAAATCAAAACCAAGTGCACTTGTATAAACGTTAATGAAGATTTGTAAAAAAATTTCCCACCTGCGTTAGTTAATTGGAATTCTTGCCATTTTGATTATCTTGTCGCGATCTTCTTCTGAAGCGAAGTAACTTGGCCGGGAAATGTACTATTAATTTGTACGTCATCGGTAAACATGATTTTGTTTCGCCAACGCTGTGTGGTCAATCATACTCATCATTGAGTGCCACGTCATAGTAAGAGAGACTTCGTTTTGGTAACGTATCATGAAGAGAATATTTTAGAAATGATGATCTCGAAGTAAGTATAATACGATGCTACTGGTTTCTGAAAGTTCATTGGTCTGATAGGTATTTTGCATGAGCTCCAAATTTTGTATCCATATAATTTCAATTTCTTAAACTGTGAGATCTTTTTGCTAAATTACAAATATGTGCTTTGTATATGAGTCAGAAAGGAAAAAAATCTTTTTTTTTTTTTTTTTTTTTAATCACTTATTTAACGTCGGCCTATTTCCGCTACGGAGGCCAATCACCGACGCCAGGAGACGAGCAACCCCCAACCTGGAAATTTTGCCGAACCTCTTATCTTACTAAGAGTAGGGATTTTTTACTTGCCTAACATTTAATAGACAAGGGACCGACTGCTTTACATCCCCTCCGAAGGATGGTATATCCTCAATACACCTCTCGCCTACAGTTGTATTGCTTCTGCGATATAGCTGATATACAAGCCGCTAGAAGTAGGGAAGCGAGACCGCGTCTTTCCATGGATAGTCCCCATCCATGTACTACCCGCGGTAAATGTTGCTTTACTCCTAATATCGCTATGAAGTGAGTGAAGTCAGTCCTCCGCTCGCTGCCCTATGGAAAAAAATCTAATTTCCTCAAGTTGATTTTATTGGCACAGAGGTATGAGGTCTGCCTGAGCAGATGAAAATCCCCACATTGCAACATTTCCAGTTTGCATTTTCCATCGTTCTAGGTAATTAAACCATCATTTTTATCACGATAGGTGTACGGTTTACTATCAATGAATAGCTTATAATAAGCTGCAGTAGAACGTTAATCATTTAAATGTATTATGCAACGTCCAATGCATCAAAATGAGTCTTTGATGATATTTTGTTGTCTGATCTTATCCTCAAAAGCTTTAAAACAGCACGTTTTCATTAGAAAGGCATGCATAGTTGACACTATTATGGATTAAGGTTTGCCTAATTATTCCAAGTAACTTTATTATATAATAATATATTCGCTTATATATATTGCGAAAATTAATAATATGTATGACAATTAATAAGATAGATGGATAAATTTAAAGAAAACTATGAGAAAGACAAAAAAAACTTGATATTCTAAGAGCCAAAGAAAGGCAAGAATTGTTAGTAATGCAATGCTTTTCCAAAAATACTTTGCAACCGAAATACATAGCGCAAAAATTTTTTTTTTACTTTCTTTAATATTTAAAAAAACTGAATAGATTAAATTAAGATTTGGTCCACTCAAATGTCTCACTGAATAGAATTAATTAGCCCAATTTATTTCAACTGGCTCAATTCAATAGTATAGAATCATTTTAAGTTAATCGCTTATGTATAAACCGGGGATTTAAATCCGGCGCCGGCGTTCGTGTTAGTCACGCTATCATCTAATAGAATGGCGTTGAACCATTCCTGTAAATCTTTTAATAAATTGAGATATAATTCACCAGCAAGTCTTCGACGAAAAAAAGAAATAGGTGGTCATTTAGTAAGTATACCTGCCCAAATATTTTTAAATCTATGTTGGTGGTTTTTAATTGCAGTTGCACGCTGATTTTTTTTTAACCATTTGTATTTGCGAAAATTATACTTTTTGTTATTCTGATTCTAGAAGAAAATATACTCATCTGTGATTAATAAATAAACACGGACTTGCACTTGCAGTAATGCATAACTTGCAGGTGGTAGGGATATAAATTTTGTTCTTGTGAAACTCTGCACATTTTGCTATTTCACACCAAATTCTAAACCTAAAAGTACGTGTACTATTGATGAAGTTTTAATAATTCCTTAAAAAATTTGTTCTTGTTACAACTGGTAAACGAGCATTTCATCCAGATTTATTTTATTTATTTATTTTATTTTTTTTATTTTATTTATTTCTATACAAATCCAACAGGCATGAAGAACAATTACAGGATAGGTTACGACAAAATTAACATAAAGTAAACATACAATAAACTACAATAGTGAAACTCAAATCGGACAAACAACAAATAAGTGTATAAAGGGTAAAGTATATATAGGTATATAAAACAAAATTAAATAATAAAATTATGTGTTAGCGCCTAATTTGTGCATAAAGCACTCATCATATAAGTAAAAAGATGCATACATTAAATAAAATAATAAGGTGCCTATACACTGTTGGCAAGCTTCGACTTTGGAGTGCGAAATCTATAATGCAACTAAGAGAGAAGGTACATAGAGGCAAAGCCTTCAGTTAACAAGAGATGCCTAACCATTCCTACACTCCTACTAAAGAGGGGATGTGCGTGTAGCGCGCTCGACAGGTGACCTGTGCCGCGACACCGCGGCCGTTCGACACATTCGCCCGATTCCGTCGTCCCCTTCGACCGCGTGTTGTAAAGAATGGAAGGTGGGAGTTAGGGGATAGCGCGTTGTCTGTTTAACTTGTAAATGCTTTAAGTTATCTCCGTCTGATGCATTTATATCGGCTACCAAGATTAAACGTTACCAATAGTGTATAAAGAACATATTAGTTAATCATTTAAGGTAACTCTTTTAACTTCAGAAATGCTCGAATAAAATATATCAATCCTGTCCTCAATATTTCTATAATTTAAAAACATCTGGTAAAGCGGGGAAGCTACCAATATGTTAGTTCTCGGAGTGGGAATGTTAAAAAGACTATTATGCCGGGATGACAACCTTGGGATACGATACTCAATTTGATTTAGAAGAGATGTACAATCTAACTTATTATTAACTAATTTAAATAAAAATACTACGGATTGCATTGACCTTCTATGCTCGAGATCTACCAATTCAAATCTATCTAATAGTATTTTCTGAGAAATACCTCTAGGTGGATATACACCATCAAGGATATATGCTGCAGACTTTAAGAAACGCCGTTGAATGTTTTCAAGTGATGTTATATGTATATTATAAATGGGGTTCCAGACTATCGATGCATATTCTAAGCGAGATCTTACAAGAGACAAATACAGCAAGCGAAGTGTATGCACTTGACTCAGACCTTACGTATAATAAAACCCAGACTTTTGAAGGCAGTAACGGTTGTTGCCTCTATATGATTTATAAAAGAAAGTTTCTTGTCGAAAATTACGCCAAGATCTTTAACCGTATGAGGCCTTTGCAATAGTTCATTGTTCAAGCTGTAATTAAATATTTCTGGTGTAGATTTTCGATAAAAGGTCATAACATTACATTTCGCGGCATTTAAATGTAAATTGTTTCTGTTACACCACGATTCAATTAAATTTAATGCGGTTTGAAGACGCTCGCAATCAGCAATGGATGTTATTTCAAGCAGTAACTTTAAGTCATCAGCATACATCAAAAAGTGTACATCTATGTCAGACACAATATCATTTATGAACATAGTAAAGAACAGTGGTCCAAGTATCGACCCTTGCGGCACTCCAGATTTTTGAAGAAATCTGACAGATTTGTAACCATGGTATTGAACAAATTGATATCTATTTTCTAAATAGGCTGTAAAGAGTGAAATTAAATCAGTGGAAAAACCAAAACGACTAAGTTTTTTTAACAAAATACCATGGTCCAATTTATCAAACGCCTTCGAAAAATCGGTGTAGATGCTGATCAAGTTTTTCACATATAAATTGTGTCTTACATATCAGGTTCGTCACGGTTGACCGTCCGCTCATAAAGCCATGTTGATGACAAGATATCATAGCAGATACATGATTATAAGTCGAAGAATGAAGCAATATTTCGAATATTTTGCCAAAGTTACAAATAATTGTTATTGGCCTATAGTTGATAAGTTCATTTTTATCGCCTTTTTTAAAAACCGGACAAACACGCGACAACTTCCACTGCTCAGGAAAACACGAAGTTTTCAGTATTAAATTGAAAATAATTGCGAGAGGTGTAACAAAAGCTGAGGAGCAGTCTTTAATTAAAAATGCAGGTATTAGATCTGGTCCCATAGTCATATTTGCTTTAATATTTTTTATTGCAACTTTAATTTCATCCTCGGACATAGACTTAAGATTTAAAGCATTTATTACATCAGGATATTCATCAACGTCCATATCGTCGGCGACTGGATCATTGAAAGATTGAGAAAAGTACTCTGCGAAAGTGTTCACCATTACCTGCGTGTCTTCAATTATTTTATTGTTGTAGGTCATTACTGCTATTTTAGTTCCATAATCTAATAATTTGTGATGTCGGCTGCACGGGCATTGTAATTAATATTACCATAACATAAATGCATATCGGCCTGTTCTTGTTTATCTTTTCACAGTAAATTACAAACTAGTTTCAAAACACGATTATTATTCAACAGTTATTTTGACAATCAAAATATTGTTAGTTTAAATTATCAAATATAAAGCCATCTCTCATCTATTTAATTTGCCTAATTACAGAAATGTATGTTATTGTGGAGGCTAATACAAATCATCTCGGAATTAGGAGTATCAAAGCGAAAAAATTCGAAGTTAAGTAAATCTGGAGAGGCAATACAGGAAAAATAATATGGCGATTTTTGGATTAGAAGTTAATCCGGATGAAAATCTACTTGAGTTCGTTCTAAGTAAACTTAAGAAACTTTTAGGAATAAATATCATTGAATCAGACATCAACAACATATTTCAAATTAAATCAGAAACAGGCACACTTATAAAGGTTGATTTCGTCTCCTATTTAAAGGAAAGTTTGGTTTTCCAAAATATACATAAGTTGAAGGGCAAGAAGAAAATTTTTATCACTCATGACTTATGCCTCGAGGATATAGAAAGAATTTAAAAATATTGCAACAACATATAAAATTGACTAGATCAAAAACCAATTTGCCAAAATCAAAGGCAACAAATTAGTGGTAAATAATGATATTTACACAGTTGGCCAGTTGAAGAAGATGAATTTAAATATTTTTCAAGCGCAAACTGAAGAAGCCTCAACAGCAAACTATGTATCTTGTAAATCGAATAGCGCACCTTCAACATCCAAACCCATCATAGGAAATACATTTTTTGCAATCATTAAGTCGCCTGAAAGTACTGATAATTCTGTTTTTGGACAAGAATCTACAGTACAGTCCCCTTCGATTCCTCCTGCTAAAAAGCATAAAACAAACAGCGTGTCACTCAGAAGTGGTTCTAATAATAATAATAATAATAATATAATAATAAAAATATTTATTTATACCATTATAACATTATACATTTTTATATATTATTTAAATCCTATCATTATATATAAATATCATAATACATCATAATAATTAGCTTACCTGAAATACAATTTAACAAGCAGTGTCTAAAGATTACTAAGTACAACTTGTCAGCAATCCTTAGACAACTAGTGTTCATTTGATTTAATCTAATTTAATTTAGTTTAGTGTGTTTAATTTTCTTATTTAACAAAAAAAAAATAATGTTAATTAATTAAGTGCAGGAATATTATAGATTTAAAGAACAAACGAAAAAATAAATATAACCTAATATGAAATATATATATAAAAACAAGATTTACTCTGAGTTAAGTTATTTACTTAGGTACTAACCAAATATATTGAATTCTTGGAAAAAGCAAAAAAATAATTAGAACAATAATCATTTGAAAATTCACAGTAAAAATAATGGTGCTATATTCGTGGATAGTATTACTTGCTAGTAATCCATTTTTATTCAAGTGGATTAAAGCAATTTTATAAAACAACTTCCGGATGTTGAGTATTTGATACACTTTAAATATTAGATCTGAAGGATGACGTAAATTTAATTTAAATATTATTTTTAAAATTCTTTTCTGTGCTATTACTAATGGTTTTAAAGATGTTGCATAAGCCCCACCCCACCCGATTATCCCATATAATATACCAATAAAGACTGTACAAGAGCATAATACACTCCTACTAATTTTTATTGATCCACAATTTGTACCATTTTTTTAAACATGTACATTAATGACTGTAATTTTTTGGTTAGGCCTTGTACATGCAAATCCCACTTTATATTACAATCAATAGTAATTCCCAAGTATTTGGTGTGTTCAGTACTTTCTATTATCCCCATACTCTTCCTAGAAGTAAACTTCTAGCCTTTTTTTTATCGGTAAGCCGTTTTTATGGTTTGCGAATGGTAAATATTTAATTTTGCCGAGATTTATTGTAAGTAAGTTGTTATCTAGCCAATTAGTTACTTTTTGTAAGTTAGCAGTAATTTTTTGTTCAACTTCTTCCCACGAATTCTCCTCCACAAAGAGAACGGTGTCGTCTGCGAATGATATAATGGTATCCGAGTAATCCAAAGCAAGCAGGTCATTTAGGTAAATTATAAAAAGTATTGGACCTAAGATGGTTCCTTGAGGGATTCCAAATGTAACCTCTCTCTGATCGCTCAGAACACCATGTAGAAGTGAATGAGCTGGTCCGCGAATACCTATAAAATGCAGTTTTGATAAAAGCTTTTGATGGCTAGCACCAATAACAGCTCATCTATAGCATCCAGATCAACCAGTAGATCGAAGTATCGCAGTACCTAATTGTGTTTCAAAGTAGTTCTCTACCAATACATATATCGTGTACCATTGTAATCTGTATATTTTTTTCCTATTTTTTAATAATTTTATATTATATTAGATATTGTTATTGGCATGTGCATCCTAAATTATTTGTTGGTTTTAATGACATTTAAATTAGCTAACATAAATATTCGATCATTATTTTCTGGTTTTCGTGAAATAAGAATCTTTTTTTTTTTTTTTTAATCACTAAATTTAACGTCGGCCTATTTCCGCTACCAGGGCCAATCACCGACGCCAGGAGACGAGCTACCCCCAACCTGGAAATTTTGCCGAACCTCTTATCTTACTAAGAGTAGGGATTTTTTACTTGCCTAACATTTAATAGACAAGGGACCGACTGCTTTACATCCTCTCCGAAGGATGGTATATCCTCAATACACCTCTCGCCTACAGTTGTATTGCTTCTGCGATATAGCTGATATACAAGCCGCTAGAAGTTGGGAAGCGAGACCGCGTCTCTCCGTGGATAGTCCCCATCCAAGTACTAAACGCGGTAGCTGTTGCTTAACTTCATATCGCTATGAAGTGAGTCAAGTCAGTCCTCCGCTCACTGCCCAAATTAAGAATCTTGTACAATGAAATTTCTTTTCAGTTATTGGAGTAATTGGCTTTCTAGAGATATAACGTCAGAAACAGTCAATATACAAAAATTATAACTTTTTTAGATGTGACCGTTTTTCTAGAGGCTGTATGTGAAGTTAAATTTGAACTGCACTGAAGTATACCTACTTTAGTAGTGATCCGGATTTAGAACAAATTTGGTTAGTGTAGTGTAAAACTACTTAATGTAAGCTTAGGGGTCGGAGTAATTTATAAACCTTCACGGACGAATACTGCAGTTACTATTTATTTATTTATTTATTTAGAAGTACACTACTCAACAGAATAAAAATTCCAGTTACAGAGTAGGGAATATACAGAATATTTCATACAATATATTGATATACTTGAAAATTATATTTCTAATATTTTTCCTATGTTAGATTATCTAATTGTAATGGGTGACTTTAACTTAACTTTCTTTGATATTGACAATTCGAATGTTAAAATGTGCAGAATTATGGACTCATTTGGACTGAGCCAAATTATCCATGAACCAACTAGAATTGACAACAGTAATTTTAGCTTAATTAATCAAATTGTTATGTTGTCCGAATTAAGCTTTATGCACTCCAGAACTCTTGACGTTGGACGCATTTCTGATCATCATTTAACTTTTACCACTTTTGAGTGTGATGGTGTTGAATATACACAAAAATTTCTTACACTTCGCAATTTCAAAAATTTTAAGTATATGATGAATTTACTGAGACACAATTTTTTCTAATAAATGATATAGATAGTAAAATAAGTTATATTACATGTAAAATCAGTGCTTTATTTGCAGTGCATGCCCCCATTGAATCCGTACGAATAACTAAACCTAAAGCTCCATGGCTCACAGATGTCCTAAAATTAATTATGAAGACGAGAGATCGCGTTAAAAGTAAATATAAAAAATCTGGTTTACAAACTGATGCTGTCATTTATAAGCAAAATCCATTGAATAAAGGAATATCCTTTATTTAATGCAATGGCGTGACTTCGCATTAGCTGGTAGGAAAAAGAAAGTATATCTTGACTTTGTTTCATCAAATAACAATAAAAATAATGAAGACTTATGGAAACGTATTAGAGAACTAAATATTAGACCTAATAAAGCTTATGAAATTCCTCCTAATCTGTCAAATCCAAAATCAGTTAATAATTTCTTTGCATCAGTGGCGCATAGTTTTAACGAAGATTGTACTGAATTAAAAAAGTACTACAGCTCCAACATTTTTAACGAAAACCTCAGTTTTAATTTTCATCCCGTTGACCCGGAAAACATCTCAAATGTAATATTTATGTGTAAATCAAATACCTCAGGTGTAGATGGAATTTAGAAGTGATCAAACTATGTATGCTTTCTTTACTGTTGCCATTGACCCACATTGTTAATTTGTGCCTCGAGGTAGGATATTTTCCTGATTCCTGGAAAGTAGCTTTAGTTTGTCCTCTACCTAAAATTCCGAGTCCGAAAACTCATTCAGATTTACGCCCTATAAGTTTATTACCATTTCTCTCTAAAGTATTGAAACGCCTTGTTTATGAATTTGTAAGTGAAAATTTAATTATTCCTCCTTTTCAATCTGGGTTTAGAACTGGGCGTATACTACAACAACAATTCAAAAAATTTGGAATCTTAAGGCTAGAGAGTATAATTAACTTACTACACTCTATTGTAAGTTAAAATATTTTGGTTTTGATGGTACTAGTGCTTCATTTTTCCAGTCATTCCTTAATAATAGATGACAAAAGTGGAAATTAATAACAATTGGTCTGATTCCAATTTGCTCATAAATGTTGTACCTCAAGGATCCATACTTTGACCATTGCTGTTTATTATGTATACGTCAGATCTGTCGAAATATTTAGATTACAGCAAATGGCATTTCTATGCTGATGTCACTCAGATCTATGATCTACAGTAGTTTCACAGATGATAATACTTTGGTAGCTAATAAATCTCTAAATAAAGATATTAATAATCTAATAAATACTGCTAAAATAACACACTTTACATATTAATCCTTTAAAATCATCATTACTACTGTTTGGAAATTTGGCTGTTAGATTGAGAGTTGCAAAGGATATTCAAATAAAAATCAATGATTTTACTTTACCAATATCATAAAAAAAAATTAGGAGTAATAATCGATGGGGATTTAAACTTCTCTGATCACATTAGTATGTGTTTGCAGAAGACTTTTTCTTCTATGAAGTTGTTGTACACAAATAGAGATTTTTTAAATCGGAACGTAAAAGTATTGCTTTGTGAACATCTTGTGTTTTCACTTTAATTATTGTGTACAGTATACCTAGGCTATGTTTGGATGTTTTTGACTCTCCGAATACAGAAAATTCAAAATTGCTGTTGCCGGTTTGTGTTTGGTCTACGTAAGTTTGATCATATTTAGCGAAAATTGAAGATCTTAATTGGCTTAATATGAAGAATCGTCGAATTCTGCACTATGCTGTTGGTATCCACAAAATTATTAGTCACAAAACTCCATCTTATCTTTATAGTAAAATTAAATCTGTATCTTTGTTGGGAAACATTTTTGAACAAAGTTTTCTTATGAAAGTCTACTTTTTTATAGTTGTTCTATCACCTATCAAAATTAATTATGTTTAACCTGGCTCACCCTGTATATTCTACTTCACTTCCTATTAAAAAATTATTTAAAAAAAGTAATTTTTATTCATTTCTATTATGTTAGGTATATAATAAGCATGTTCTTCTAAATACTGTAACTAATGTTGTTATGTACCTTATTTTATTTTATTGAATTTTATTTTGTCGTTTTTATTACGAATAACCTTGCTCTGGTAGTGTAAGAGTAGTTGTGATAACTAAACTTCTCCAAATAAACTCGAATTATTATTATGTATTATTATTATTATTATTATTATTATTATTATTATTATTATAAGTTTGACTTAATAATAAGGGTCCGGCAGAATGATAGTCCTATTTAATGATCATATTCGAAATTTTATTTCATTAAGGAACAATTTTTTGTGTTTTAAAAATTATACCGTCTAAATGCCTGCCTTCTCGAGCTATACACCTCCGAAGTCTCACCTTAGAATTCTGCAACATATAATATAAATTGCTGAAACAAGACGATCTTGTTCTAGCACCGCGTGTTCTGCCTTACGGTTCGCGCAGATTGCGCCACTTCCCCGAAACGTTTTCCCTTGATATGCGTAAGGTCAAAACGGAGTTACTTGGAGGAGACCGATGGAATGACAAATGTAACAAAATTCGATTAAATTTCGTTACAACCCATCAGGAATTCTAATTGCAGTTAAAACAATCTCGTTGAAGTTAACACCTCAGACACAATCCAGTATGTTTTTCTAAAAATGGATCAAACCACCATATCACGCAAGTTCATGAAGTAGCTATAAGTAACTTCAATTCATTACCTCGGTTCATTATTTCTGTTTATTGAAGAGGAATATTTGCTAATTTAAAGCGTTTTTATCAGATTTAAAACATAATTGGTTAGTTACACTTCTTACAATGCTTGACTTAACCTTTCAATTATCAAGATGATTATCACTTTATTGCGTTTCAGTGATTCTGTACACGATGTTTGTGTCCGAAGTACACTTTATGAAATCTGGTCTTGCAATTTGTTCACAAAAACTTTAACAAGTGTCTGGTGTAGAAGCTAAACTATGAGTCAGTTTGTAGAGATATGAAATGATATAATTGACTAAAGGATATGTACTTACATACCATTTGGAGTTCTTTAGTACTTATTGGTAATGGGCCATAAATGTCGCGTAAATGTCTGGTGTAAAATAATATTCTTATAAGAATTATTTTAAAAAAAAATATACAGGAAAAATATTTTCGTTTTTTTAATATTAAACTGGCAAGGATACCGGTTTTTACAAATTCTAAAATTGACACTTTTATTTTACTTTTAACTCACAGCCACATACAAGCGGAAAACTATTTGTTATAAAATGTTAAGTTTTTCAAAAAACAATTCTTCCTGACCATGAAAATCACCTCAGCTAGATCCATGATATGAAATTTTATGGAAGCATATTTAACTGACTCAAAGTTTTATATCATATATCTAATAGACCAATCGACAAAAACGCAGATATTTTTTAAAATCACTTTTTTAATTGCAATAGGAATGAAAGACACATGCGGGTAGAGATTTTATTGAAAATATAAACTGGTGCACAATTGAAGTGGATATTGGGAAAATATGGGCAATATTTGAACCTCAATATTTTTGGAATTAGATGATTAATCTTGATGCGGTTTTCTGTGATCATTAGCAAAATTAATTGGCTTTCGCCCATTGTAAATAGATTTTTTAAATTGTGGGTGTTTCTCTTATCTACAGAGTGATTATCCAGGCCCTTACATTTAGGTTAAAGTTTATCGTTCTCCCAAATCCCTAAAAATTTTTTTAAATTTTTTAAGACATGTTCGTAATGATTAATAAATAATTCTAAAGAAACAATTTGAAGATTTTCTATAGCTTTGTTATTTTTAGAGATATAATTTCTTAATCGAAAAAAAAAAAAAAAATGACGAAATCTTTACATTTTAGGTTACAGCATTTTAATACGATTGCCTTAACAAAATTTTCTACGATATTCAGCGCTCTCAGCGGACCCTCTTCTAATGTAAATTAAACGAATTATATAATTTAATGGGAAACTAATTGACAAGAGGCAAGAATTAATTACAAGTTATTATATTTTTTTTCAACCTTCTTAATCGGCACTTCGTCAAAAATCTGAAAATAATGTTTTATCAATTTTGATAGAATATTTCAGAATCGTGGCTCTCTCAATCACAAATTAAAAGTTTTATTTTACAAAAAAATGTATCTCGATTAATAATAGAGATAACTAAAAAATTCTGAAACCGTTTCGGTAATATTGTCCAAGATTCTGAAATAGTCTATCAAAGTTGATAAAACATTATTTTCTGATTTTTGACGAAGTGCCGAATATAAGAAGATTGGAGAAAAATATAAAAACTTTTAATTAATTCTTGACTCTTGTTAATTAGTTTCCCATTAAGTTATATAATTTGATTAATTTGCATTCGAAGGGGGTATGCAGGGAGCGTTGAATGTCGTAGGAAAATTGTTATTGGCAATCGTATTAAAATGTTGGAACCTAAAATATAAAGAATTCGCTATTTTTTCTATATTAAATGATATCTCTAAAAATAACAAAACTATAAAAAAATCTTCAAATTAGTTCTTTAGAATTACTTATATATCATAACGAACATTATAAATTTTTTTTATAATTTCTTTAGGGATTTGGGAGAACGATAAACTTTAACATATATGTAAGGACCTGGATAATCATCCTGTAGATAAGAGACACACCCACAATTTAAAAAAACTATTTACGTTGGACGATCACAAAAAACCGCATCAAGATTAATCATCTAATTCCAAAAATATTGATGTTCAAATATTGCCCATATTTTTTCAATATTCACTTCAATTGGGCACCAGTTTATTAATAATCATGTTGAAATTTTAACAAATATAAAAAATTAACGGTAATTTAAAATAATTATTTAACACTTATAGTAACACATTTAATCTGACATATTGAACCGGTGCTAGGCGCCGCGCCGCCCCATGACAATTGAATTGCTGGATGGATGCCATGCTAAAAACAATTAAACTTAATTCCTATTCTACAATGAATTTATTTGAAATTGCGATTAATTTATTAGCAAGAATATTCAACTATAACAAGAGTGGGTTTTCCTTAATATAATTAATGTACAACCGTGTACGAAGTGTAATTTTAGCTATTTATGATCCTTCATTTTGTGGCAATTAAAGAGTAAATGAATGAGTATGCTAAAGCATTTAACTTCCAATTTAAAATGTGTTTTTTACAATGCATAATTATATTTTTGCTTTATATGTACCTACTTCCGTGTCGTATATGGAAGTGAATTTTGAACGGATTAGGTACAATGAAAGGAGGAGGTCTTATATTATTTTGACTTGTGTTGATGTGCTGTACCCATATTATGATACATTGTGCTCATTAATTTGTTAGTGTGCTATAATTATATTTGTCGTCATGAGCCTTGAGCAAAAGGCGACAGCAAGTTGCCCGTGCAAATGGGGCTTAGTTAGATTGATGTGCGATTTAAAACCGTTTTTGTCACTGGCAGCTTAATAGAAATCAATCCAAGCTTATGCAGTTTCGTTGGCATGAGCAACTTGGCGTCGGTATTTTTTGAATACTTGTTATTTATAATAAGCTTATGATACCTTTTTTATATAGTTCGCTAGTGGTATGACATTGTTAGTGAGTTTGAAGAGTTGTCTGAGGGAGGCATAACTTTTAAAGTTCGAAATAGAAAGTAGAAGTTCTAACACCTTAAGAAGTTTTTTAATTGTCGTTGTCGATGTTTCGCTTCACATTGACGCCAGTCGTGGCCGTTAGTTTAGACTCACTTAACAAAATAAAGTTTAGTACCTTAACTGTCAGGTAGTTGTATAGAGAATGCACATAGCCATATTTCAATTTACGGCTCTTGAGCACAGCTTAATGCGTACTTAGGATAGTTAGTGGTTCGTGATACACTTCCTTGTTTCAAAGTAATGTGCAATTCTTAATAGTCCAGACGATAAGTATTTTCTTTGGCAAATTGAGGCGGCAGTGATTTTTTTCTGACTGTTGTGAAAATAAAAGGTTGATAACTGACCAAGTTGTAGATAATAAGTTTCAATTTCTTATTAGCTTCCATTAATAATTTGATAACAATGAAAATTAAATGAAATTTTATTTCATATTTTTCATTTTTTTTATTTTTTTAATGTTGTTGAAATTTTATTTACGACCTTTAATGAGCGAAAATAGTAAACTATTCTACCATTTAGCTAATGATTATAAATATAAAATTTTATTTGATTCTGGCAAATGTGAAACTCTTGGAAGGCGATACAATTCTTTATCTGCTGGTATATCTCCTTTAATATGCCGAATCGATGAAGTAATTAATTATTAGTACGTATAAGAATCAGTTATTTGTCTAAAATATGGCGAAGGCGCAGGTATGATGGTATATGTAAGTTTAAAACCTAATTTTCGATGTTTGCTTATTTTACACAAGACGTAGCTTGATTAAACTAAAATGAAGCTACCCC
Source organism: Rhagium mordax (assembly GCA_963680705.1). NCBI lineage: Eukaryota > Metazoa > Arthropoda > Insecta > Coleoptera > Cerambycidae > Rhagium > Rhagium mordax. The sequence goes on along the minus strand of OY796659.1, from coordinate 12,256,397 downwards.
CACACTATACTCTACAGTATGCAAAGAGAACTTGCTTGAACCAATACGAAGCAATAGCAAATCTTTAAGAAACATAAATGTCGATCCGACAGTTTTCCTTGGAGTCGATTAAAAAAACAATAAAATCAATTTAGCAGCACATATTTATTTTGATGTAATTTTTTTCTATGCTTTTCTGCTTACCAAACATATTTCTAAACGTATACTAAGATTAATTTTAAATATCTTTCAGATAATACGTAATGGACCTACACACAATTATTTCTGACGATTCATATAACTATTTTTTACAATTTTAAAGTACCTACCATTAAAAGACACTCTATTAATGATTCACTGCTTTATGGACAAATTGGAAACCTTTTTATGTAGGCACTTAACAAACTATCTGGGATAAAAGAGAATAGTATTTACCAAGGCGAAATGAGCTATTTACTCTAGTCTGTCACACACAACGATAAATTTTATCTCGAACATATAGAGATGCTATAAATATTCGAAAGCAGCTCAGGTTTTATTATCCTATATTCTTGAGGTTTTATTTAGAAAATATCGCAATTTTCACGAGTTATGCTATATATATGTATATGTTTATTAAAGAACTAGGGACTAGGGTATATAAAATATTTTAACTGAAATACCATTATTATTATTATATAGCCTACAGTTTATGGAAATAGTGCTCACCGACAATTTATTTTATTTTATTGAATTAATTTTACGGTTAAAGTGTTATTTTTCAGGTTCGTGAAAAGTTATTTGTATAATAGATAATTTTATAAAAGTGTCGGAGTTTCATAAAAGTTAATTTTATTAGAGAAATATTATAAATCACTGGATAGATTGTAAATTAAAAGCAATGATAGAATATGGTAGTGGCGGCATATATGGCCCACTTAAAAAAAATATTTTTTTTCTCGAAAACTTTATTAAAAAAAATAACAATGCTTACAGGAACTTAAGCGTAAACACCTTCGCTTTCAGGAAAAAAATTAAACTTTGTAAAAATCAAACGTAAAACAAACAAAAAAAATTTTTTTTAAATGCAGTCAATGGGCCATATTCCCAACCAGGGTTGGAGTTATGGCCCTAGAAAAATTTATTTTAATTGAACGGTTCATTAAGAAAATTGAGCTTAGACATAATAGACAAATAGACTGACAACAAAAAAAAATTAAAAAGATTGCAAATTTAAAAATAAAAAATAAAATTGTAGAAAAAGTCAATGGGCCATATCACCAAACCCATCTGAAAATATGGCACTTACAGAATTAACATAAATCTGATCCCTTTAAAAAAATGCAAAATAATTTTTTCCACTAATGTAAAGTAAGTATTTGCTATCAAGATAAAATACTTAAACAATGTGACGAAATAAATACATGAGTCATATGACCAGTTGAGTAGTGCACATTATGAGCAACAAGAAAAAACTCTTTCACAAAATTTTTAAGTAAAATAAATATGTCACTATGTAACACACGTAACTTAGAGTGTCGATCCTCCAAAATTTAGGTTTGTTTTTCAATGTTTCCCGATGATTTCACCAAAACACTTTCATTAAACTTTATTATTCGAACACCTGTTGTGACGCCATAATGTAAACTAGCCGGTATTGCTGATATTGCTGGAAGTTCGGCTTGTTATTTACAGAGGGCGCTTAAACGTATTGAAAGAAACTGTGAACGTCAAGAAGTTGGGTTTGAGGCGGTTAGTTTAAAATTTAAGGGCATTGGGCCATATGACCGTCCGGGCCATATCTACCGCCACTACCTTACTTATTATTAAAGTAGTGACGAAAAATATTTATTTTTAACTTTTTATTTGAAAATTCTACTTTCTAAACCCTTTTATCTTGCTTAAAAATGTAGCTAGAAAAAAAAATAAAAAATTCATCTGTAGCATATTTTACCAAGTTTTTGTATATGTTATAATATATTTCATCCTCAAATAACTGAGTTATTCAAATAATACACCTAAATGCAAGAAAAGCAAATTTACATTTTGAACAATGTTTTAATAAAAATAACAACATAAAAAATAAGTAAAAATTATAACATGTTTTAAAAAATTCCACCATTATTTTGTAAACAAAAGTTTGATGTTTTTATGTAATTTTTTCTAAAAAAATAATTTAGTTGTATCTTAAACTTTTAAGAATATTATTTATTTGAATAACTAAGTTATTTAAAGATGAAATATGTAGGTATATAACAATTATATATATTTATAAATGGGATGAAGAGGACTATCCAAATATCTGAAAATATAAAGGGTGTGCTATTAAAAAAATGTGACTATGTGACGGTCCCTGTATATTTATTAACACAGATGCAGACTCATAACATATATAAAAACTTAATAAAATATGTTACAGATCTATTTTTAATTTTTTTCTAGCTATATTTTCAAGCGAAATAAAAGGGTTTAAAAAATAAAATTTTCAAATAATCAGGAAGGATAGTACAAATTAACGATTCACTTATATGTAAAGATAATATAAATTGCATTAATTAAGAGTGTGAAAAAATTATTTCTTAGTTTAATTCTACTTTATTGACGTTAAAAATTTTCAGGAATTTCATATCCACTAATGTTACCATAATATGTAAGGTCCTTAGTCGGCTATGGGATAGTATTAAAAAAGAAAACCTCAAATATTCATAAGTTGACGTTTCAATAATTATTTAATGTCTTCGTCAGGACTAATGAGGCATGTGGTTTTCTGTCAACATAATTATCATCGTCAAAACTATAAAAACATAACTTATAACATATGGTTCTTGAATTTTTTTAAATATTTGATAAGTACTTAAATTATTCATGAAAATAAATATATTCTTGTGAATATATAAATTTTTTATAATGTTTAATAATAATAATAAATACACCACATGTAATTACGACCCCCTTTATCCCAGAAGGCTTTAGGAGCCTTGTGCGGGAGGGGGCTACACATTTAAAGACAAGGGACACACATCCAATATCCGTGTACAATGGAAAAATCCCTCTCACAGTATTTTCCATTGCCACGACCGGGATTCGAACCCGATACTTTTGGGTGAGAGGCAGGTACTCTACCATCTCGACCATCAGTCATTTAAACTTATTTTTCTTCTTTGTATTAATTAATAAATATAAGATTTTTGTTCGGTCGTTATATACACTATCGTGTTATATCTAATTGTAGAACCCTGAGGATGGTTAAATACATAACCGAAACGTCGGCAAATTGAAAATAAGTCTTTTCTTTAGGACCTACAACACAAAAAAACACCAAATAAATTTCTAATTAGTGTTTCCTTGTAAGTGTAAGGTTTAAATAAAAAAAAAAAATTTTCTAATCTTGAGCGTTGTGCTATATTACCAATTTACTTGGAGAATAATAAAATTGCATTACAAACAAGATAAGATTATGCCAGATAATTTCCTAATAGAAGACTTTCGCCCAGAATAATGTTTTCAAGGATAGCCAAAACACTAAGAGAAACTGGTTCCTTTAAGAACTTGGCAAGAAAAACTCCAAATCGCGAAGAAAAGAAATTGAAAATTTATCTCCATTTTCGAGAAAATTCCAACTCTTCCGTAACTGCCGCCTAAATACATGTTCACAAGGACTGATTCATAATATTTGAACAAAGAACAAATTTACATTTTCTTGACGAAAATCCATGGCTTTAGAAACTTGAAAATGACAAAGACGAAGGCCTGCATGTTCTGTTGAATGGCAGAACTCTTGTGTGGCTTGTTTTTCAAAACCAGTGGAATCCAGGGTTACTTTATTTTAAATTTTGCATGACTTGTAAGTATTTTATTTGGATAGTATGCTCGGGGAAGTTTTTTATCATGGAAAATTTCTTTTTATGACTTAAAGTATTTATTATTATATTTAAGTTAAAATACATGACAATATTTCTAATGAGGATATCAAAAATTTACAGATATAGATGGTGTGCCAATTAAATAGAGATACGTTCGGTTAACGATGTTTAATTGTTTTTCCTATTGCATATTCTAAATACAGAAATAACATAAAATACAGAAAAACTCTTAAAATAGTAACTGCATTTACAGTTTATTTTGTATATTCAAAATTAAGGCCAAAATAGCGGTGCACTATTTCATGTGAAACACTCGGTATTTGGATTGTAGTGTAGAGCATGTGGTACTTCTAATTTATAATGACAATAAATTATTAGAATAATAAATGGATTTAGTAATATGAAGAAAAAAACGAGGCTCTTATTTTATTATCTCGGTTAAAATCGAATTTTAATGAATGTTATTTAGTTTGTAATTATTGCTATTGCTGGAGACCTGGAGATAAACTTGAATCTTGAAACTTACTTCTTTGCTATTGGAAGTCTTGTATTTGGCTCACGGAGTCGGTGAATAAGTTCTCAACACCACTAAAAGTGATTTCACTAGCCATGGTTGAGTTGGCAGGAAACCGGTGCTGGAAGTGATTGATACTACAGGGAGTTCAACAACTAATCAATTGTAGACCCATGTAGTTTTAATTCTAAGGAACCTCAATCTGATTATTTGTTTTATTTTGTATGGTTTTTTAAAACACTAATTTTATATCATGTCATACTAGCTTTTTGTACATTTATTGAGATATGGTGTTGTTCATTTTGTTCAATGTTTTATTGAAGTTTTGATCGCAAATAAATTGTTATGATCTGGGTATATCAAAAATATGAGTCTAAAATCTAGTATAGAAATTCTCTTATGAAACAGAAACTATAATTATAAGAAACAGTCTTACCAGTAATTTTTATATCAAGTTCCTTCTCATTTTGATTTATAATTTTTATGCACTGCCAGTACCCTATGTTTGTAGAAGTAGATTTAGTAATCATTTAATAAAATTTAATATTGAGATTTCCGTTTTCATTTTTAGAATATATACCTCTATTATTATCAATCCTGTTGTTTTCTTAGTGCTAGGAAAAAAGGAAGTTATTATTAATGCCTACTTAAATCACTTTAGTTCGAGATGTAGCAACTTTGGTAATAAAACAAATTTCAAGTTTGTCTGTGTTCACAGACAATTAAAAATCGCCGAAGTTGAGGAGAATTTAAAAGTCATTAGGAACGAGTTTATGTATAAGAATGTAGGCTGAAATCAGTACGATTAAAGATTTCGATTTCATATGAAATCAAAAATGTGCAAATACAGATAGATATAGACGGCTACATTAGAGACTTGGTTAGAATGCACAAATGTTTTTACAAATATAATGTATCTTGATTAATTTCTGTACAACCCAAAGGATTATTACAGTCGTTACTGAATTAGTTGCAACTAGAAGCTCACAGCTTGAATATAATTCCAGCTGTTGTTCTAAGGTATGGAGCAATTCAACATTAATTTGTTTATTTGTAAACTTGTTGATGGATATCTTGTTAAATGAGAAGTGCTTTATGGCAACAGGTGTTACTTAAATGACATGCCCGTCTGGTAGTTTCGAGAGAAATATTTGTTTCAATCAGGAATGAATGTAGAAACAGAACCCCGATCTAATCTTCTTTAGTCGTCTTTCACAATAATTTATCAGCCAATAAAATACGTCTCTTAGTAGATATCACTTTTAAAAATGGAGAATAATCCATTTGATTTTCTTATTCAGTCTTAGATGTGCTAACATAATCCGGTGCCCGATATTTTACACACTTCTTTAGACAATTTAAAAACAAAAACTTTTGTTTTTATGTTCTGCACCTTGAACTACATTAGTAATTTTGGATTCATGCTAAATTTGTACCACATATGCGTAGTTGAAATTTCGTCTTTGTGCACTCATTTACCTCTGGGAAAAAAGCATTGGTGGTAATCTTTTTTATGTATATTTTCATGGAGATTGTTTAGCATTTCGTTATTTCCATTACAAAGAGCATAAGGTGTAGAAAATAGTCCTTTATAATATATTTGTTTTAGGCCTTCAACAGAATAAATGCGTCATTTGTTACTAGAAAAATAACATTTATTTTTGTAGAATGATTTTCGTGTTGAATGAGCTCTAATTGTCCGAGCTTCTTTATTTATGTGTTAGATGCCAAACGAGTACATTTTTCATTTATTGGCAAGTAAACAATAATGAAGATGATGATGAGCTGTGATTTTATTTTGAAGAGTGAGCTCTTATGGTTCAAGCTTCACTATGTATATGTATCATTTGCCTCTACTAACCTCACCACGGTATGTTTTTATATTTTAATGAAAGAAATATAGCAAGCAATGGTACTCTTCAGCAGAAAATTGGTTGTAAAATGTAAATTCAGCATAAATAAGCCGGGGATGCTATTTCTAGATTAATTCGGTTCCTGTTCGTAGAATTAAATAATAATGTGATTAAACGTATCCGGTGCTTTTTATTAAATTTTACAGCGCATGATATACAAATGGGAAGCAGTAAATTAGTACAGTATATTTATTGAACTGTGAAACATGAACTTTATTATTTTCGTCTATTTTTCATTATAGTGAGAAACACAAAGCAATCCCCAATACAATTCAGATTAATTAAAAAAAATTGCAATTTGAACTCCAAATAGAATTATAAAGCGATTTTTATATACCTGCATCATAACCACGGTGTAAGACAATTAGGTGGTGAAACGCCTCAATGTATCGTATGGTTAGAATGTCTCCAAACTGTTAACTCAAGAGACGCGAAATCGTAAGACAAAGAGAGAGAGTGGGTGGCCGCGAGGGCCGCGCGGGCTAAGCCCTGCATCGTCCCTAGTTAATTTCCACTTCATTTTACCAGGTCGAAAAATATACCATTCGATGCAGAAAAATATGTAGAACACGATTGTTGAAAAATTATGTGTCTAAATTGTCGGCTACTGTGCAAAAAAAATAAAAACCATAAATGAAATTGGACGCCGGCACGTTTAACTCGAAACGCTGCTAAAACCGTTCGAGTTATGAAAAAAATTAACATAAACAATTTTATAGAGAACTAAATTTCCTATAAAAAAGTTAGTGGTGGCATTAGTCTATCTTTAATAGTTTTGGTGTGAGGGCGCCTCAAATTCGCGCGCTGATCTTTTGTTAAATTAAACTTATCGTTTTCCACCGCACAACTTTCAGCCACCCTCACGCCCACGGTGTAAGAATTGTCTTACACCGTGCTCACGCCTAAAATATTTAAGATAGACATATGCCGTCATTGACTTTTTTATAGGAAATTTAGTTCTCTATAAAATTGTTTATGTTAATTTTTTTCATAACTCGAACGGTTTTAACAGCGTTTCGAGTTAAACGTGCCGGCGTCCAATTTCATTTATGGTTTTCATTTTTTTTTTGCACAGTAGCCGACAATTTAGACACATAATTTTTCAACAATCGTGTTCTACATATTTTTCTGCATCGAATGGTATATTTTTCGACCTGGTAAAATGAAGTGGAAATTAACTAGGGACGATGCGGGGCTTAGCCCCCGCGGCCCTCGCGGCCACCCACTCTCTCTCTTTGTCTTACGATTTCGCGTCTCTTGCGTTAACAGTTTGGAGACATTCTAATTAAGGCGTTTCATCACCTAATTATCTTACACCATGATCATAACCTATGGATGGCGTTTACAATCGATCTTTACGTACCTAATACCAAAAACAGCAAATGAAGTAGATATACATAAAATCAAGGAGTAGATAAGAAAAGATACGAAACTCCTTAGAATCCATTCACAAGTAGGTAACAAACCAATAATTTGACCTGCATACGAAGAAAAAAAAATATGTTCAGCAGTCTTTTTGATCATCCAACAGACCTTCATCAGGGTATAGTACGAGGGCTTATACATTATACATTAAGCTAAAAGAAAAGCTACCAGATCAGCTTTATGTAATAAAAAGAATCGTATCTCTCTAAAAGATTCTTCCAAGTTAAAATCATTAACACTCTCTGCATGCCCATACAATCAGAAGTACTACAAGGTAGTGTGCTGGGACCACACTTGTATTTAGTATGCACCGCAGATGTGCCAGTAATTGACGAAACTCACATTGCAACCTTTGCTGACGACACAGCTATTTTAGCAATCTACGAAAATCCCATAGTTGCCTACAACAATTTACAAAATCATGTAAATTAACTGGGCGAATCAGGGCCAATAGCACCAAATCAACCCAGATCACATTTACCAAGAGACAAACCCTATGCCAGATCTCAGCTAACCATCGAAAATAAGCTTCTCCTCTATAAGGCTATTCTGGTTCCAATTCCAATTCGAACCTATTGAATTAATTGAGCTCTGGGGATGCGCAAAACCATCAAAGACCAAGATCTTATAGACCTTCCAAGGTAAGATGCTTTGCTTGATGACTAATTATCCTTCGTAAGTGTCAAACTTAGCGCCAAATGAAGACCTTCAAATATTTTTTGTAAATGATGTTGTCAAGACATATGCAGGACGATACAGATGACTAAACTCAGACCACGCAAATCCCTTAGTTAACCAACTCCTTCTCCAACACGTGGATAGAAGACTCAAGAGATAGCCAGAAGATCTGAAGGAAGAAATTTTGATAACCGTCAATGGATGGTACCCCCACTCCTGTCAATCGACTTAGTGTAGTCATTCTGTATAATATCTATGTACTCCTTTGGCGATACAATAACAGATGTTGTTTTAATTATTTTTTCAATATTGCCGAATACACGGTTGGACCGAATAAAGAAATAGCCGATAATTGGAAAAATTATTGGAATTTCTTTAATATTTTTTGGTTCAAATTTAAAATCCAGCCAATACATAGAAATAATTGATTAATTCCATAGTTTAGTGGTTACTACATAAGAAGACTTTAGCGACGATCATGGCGTGGCAATTTGTTTGTTTGTAATTAATTTTGTATCAAATTTAGCCTAATTGTTTTCAAATTTTACAAATCATTGAGTATCTGTTACACAGGATCCTGTCATTCAGAAACTCTCTTATGCGTAAAGCGGTTAGTTTTATCGAAATTTCACATCAAAGGTGTTAAAGGGCCGCAATATAACACATTCCAGCAGTGTATAGATCACAAATTCGCTTTCAGAAATAAATTATGAAATTCCGCTGCACCCGGATATAAATAACTTTGGCCTTTAAATATTTGCTTAAAATAGCCCTATTGAGAGTTTCGTTATTTGAAAGACTCAATTCATAAAAAAATACGGATTTTCAATTTGATTCATTAATTATATCGATTAACCGTTAAAATCAATCTTAACCATTGATTACAATACGCGTTCTTACAGTGATGAACGTATTTTGAATTTTAGCAGAACTAGAAACGGATTCCGGAACACTATTTGTGCTTTGCTCAACATGGACAGTTTTCTAAAATTAAAAATAAGTCAATCACTGAACGAAGAAAAATTAGAAATTATTACAATCAACAACTTTATTTTTTTAATGTGTTTACTTTATCTATCAGCTCATAGGTATGTCAAGAATCTACGTGACTGCTTTTAAAAGTAGTAATGATATCCCATTTATGGCTACACGAAATGAATAATAATTATTGTTACTGGTAAACAAGAAACTATCAGTATTTCAGTTTTTCACCGCTCTTCTATTTCTTCGTTCTACCACTTTTTCTTTTCCAAATATTTTTTTACGAAAGTTTACTGTCCCATCCCTACAAACCTTCATAAAAGCTAAAAATAAAAAGGTTTTTTTTATTTTCCTTACAAATAGACACCTTGTACAATGAAGTCAAAATTATAACAAATGGGATTATATTATTAGTAACGAGGATTGATACTGATGTATTGTTGGGAGCTTGCTTTAGATTACAAATTTTCATCTTAAATACATTCCAGCGTTCAGTATTGAGGAAGGGTCAGGGAAGTAGACATTTATTGACGTCTTCTAAATACTTTGTAGCATGTGCTGCGGATATATGACAGAGTAGCATTGTGCTGGTGGAAATAGGGCTGTCAAACTCTCAAGATAGGGCAACATTATTAGCTCCTGAATGTGATGGATGTAACGATCTGTTTTAAGTGTTGGGGGAACAGGATTATGGTAAATCCCAGCTAGGATTTTTTGATAAATGGGCAGAAATAAATAAGTGTAATCCCTCAATTTTCTCTATTTTTATTTGTTAAATATACAGTGGGTAATTATCAAATTTACTTTCAAAATCACAAATATGTCTCATGAACTTTTATTTCATTTATTTATGGAACACGTGAGGTAGAGTGGGGTAATGACGTAATAAATAGACGCGGTCGGTGGCAGGTGTAACGTAGTTTTAAACTGGATTCTGAAACAAGCTCTTTGCAATTACCATATAAGTCTATATATAGTGTAAATTACCACATTGATTAAATAGTTTTAACACAATATAGTTTGCCACTTCAAAATTTATAATTATTTTGATCTAGACTAGAAACCTTGTTTGTGCTGATCCAACTTTGCAGCATCCCTAACTTCGGGAAATTAATCATAGGAGAAATGGGAAGCGATACCTAAAAACCGTAATAATGATTGTAAATGCATAAAAATAAAATAACACAATAAAATTGGCATTTTAACATTCAATGTATGTATTAATGTAATTTTATTACAAAATGACAAACTTATATTGATGTTTTATCTCTAAACATACAATTATAAAATCTATTGGACTTTTTTGGTACATGATAAAAATTGGATTAAAAATCACAAAATTCAAAACGTCCAAAAATAATATTTATTTCAATAATTTATTTTTAGACGTTTTGAATTTTGTAATTTTTAATCCAATTTTTATCATGTGCATAAAACCTAAATAAAGTGAGTTACATTTCCTTTAGAATTCCCCAAAGAGAGTTTAGGACAAAACTTCGACAAAAGTTCGTGTTACTTCTTCTCCACAATTAATTCATCTCTCTAGATTATACAGGGTGATTCACGAGGAAAGGGACAAAATGTTATGGTAGATAGAGTTCACTTGGGTGAATTAGAAATGACTATTAAAAACAGCCTGAGCCTTTTTTTTATTGATCTACAGGGTGATTTATGAGTTTTGCCCAATACTTCTTAAGGTAATATCTTTTAAACTAATCACTAGAATCAGCTCGTATTGTGGGTATATAATATACTATTAATTGTCAATTTACATGCATAATCAAAGACAGAAAATTCCAGGGCCGGCTCAACTAATTTTTATTTTTAGAAAAAATTCACCCTGTGTACGTGATTTTTAAATTCTAATACTGAATTATGAAACTACATACAAAAGTGATCGATAACATGTATTTTGTTGTTTTGCCACACTTTGGGCGAATTTTAAATAAGCGATAAATTTTCGCCAAAATCGAAGATCTGCAAAAAAATAAATTTATAAAATTCCATTTTCCTCTCTTATTCAAACTAAAATATTTGTTATACAAAATTTTGTGATTTCATGCATGATTAATATAAAATAAATAATCAAAAATAAATAATTTCAACATCAGATTAAGTAATTTTTATTTCTAACCCAACTAGCACCAAAGTAATTGTGACTGAGACGGGAACCTCGAAAGAGTAACTATTACGAAACTGCTACTAAATTTTCGACTTTAATGTATAAATAACTTAATTTGACAAATCTACAGTCGATGCCACGTAGTTTCTACCACTAATGGTTACTATATAGTTATGAGACTTCTACGTATTTTACCTGGTACACTGCGCGTCATATACACTATTGGCAAGTAGTAATCTAGGAATGCGAAATCTGTAATGCAACTAAGAGAGAAGGTACATAGAGGCAAAGCCTTCAGTTAACAAGAGACGCCTAACCATTCCTACACTCCTACTAAAGAGGGGATGTGTGCGACGACAGCCATCGGTTCAGCTTACGGCCGTGAGATATTTTTACGATGTTTTCATTCTTTTATCATGTTTATCGCTGTTGCATTTGACAATACAACAGCGGTTTAAGAGTTGATGTTATTTATTAGCCTTAAACCTAAAAACGAACTAAAAACTTGTATTTTAAAAATAATAGTTTGTACTTCGCAGGAGGAAGGCTTATTGATGAATAACTTTGTTGGACGCGACATCGCGGCCGGACGACACATTTGGCCGATTCCGTTGTCCCCTTCGACTGCGTGTTGTAAAGAATGGAAGGTGGGAGGTAGGGGATACCGCGTTGTCTGTTTAACTTGTAAATGCTTTAAGTTATCTCCGTCTGATGCATTTATATCGGCCTCCCAGATTCGTCCTTACCAATAGTGTATATGTGGTACAGCAGTTAACAGTTGTAACCTGAAAATCAGGTTTTTTTAGTTGTGTATGGTGATCTTCCCGAGCTTGACTGATGCAAACTGTCATTTAAGAGCTTTGTAGGTTATGATCAAATCAGAGACGTCAGAATTGCAACGTCTCCAGTTCACGTTATAAGTATCTGTGACAGATCTTATAGTGTCAAATTTGACAAGTTGAGCCAGATTTACATTGATAAAATCAAAGTGTACCACATATATATGACGCGCAGTGTACTGGGGAAGTCGTAGTTACCAGTCGAGAGACCTTTTAGTTTTCAGAACTTGAAGGTGGCAAACTATGGTAGCAGCGACTAACTCGTGTTACTGAAATGGGACTCCAGAGTTGCAGTCACTTTCAAGTAGCTTTGATAGTTGCCGCGACGTTCTAGGGACCTTCACTATCCGTTTAAAGTCGTGGAACTTGTAAGTAATCATTATTAGCATTAATGACGTTACCGCTACCTGTAAGACTGAACTTCAACTATTCACGATTACTACAAAGCGTGTGTCACCTCTTAAATTCACCATGAAGTAAACTTCACCATCTAGTTCCCAATAATGAAAAAATTTCATGGTGTGCATCATCAGTTGTGAGTGTAGTGAAAATAGCTACAGTTCGTTCATTATGTGAAAAAAGTAAAGGGTGACTTTGATGTTTCGTGATTTTTCTCTATATAATGATTGACAGCTAAAATATTTTTATCAATAAAGCTACCTTTTCTTTTATTATGTATTTAAAGTCTGTCTGATGAGAGATTGCAGTGGTGGAAGTGACGACAAAAGCGGGCGCTTTGATCTTATTGGTTACAGAGTCAGGTAGGCGTTTACGAATACGAATACGAGTTGACAGGGCATTGAAGTTTGCGTGTATCGACTGTCAAACTTGTGACTATTAAGTAATAAATGTGTATTATCCTAAATTTAACATTACGAATTATCAATTACAAATAATCTAAAAAGGTATTGTAGTATTCCCTTCAACTTTTAGCAAATAGATGAGTAATAAATTTAATAGTAGCCCCTCAACAATGGCGCAGCACGTAGAAGTTGAGACACAAACTAAGTTTACGAGCCTTGACTGCGGCAGTTAAAATAATTTGAATTTCATTGCCATGCTTTATAAAATATTTTGAGCTGAGTAAACCGCTATCTGCCCAAGCCACGCCCACCACTGCAATCTCTCATCAGACAGAGTATAATATATGTATGTGAGATTCGCAGACAACTCACAACAAGTGAAACTTGCCTCGTCATCATCTGCCTGTCAATAATGTGAGGTTAGGTTAGAGACTGGTATATCATGGTAGTCACAACTTTGCTGCGACTTTAAAGTGACATCACAGTCCCATTCGGTACTTTGTAGTAAATATAACTTTAAAGCTACATATTTGCAGTTCCCGTCACTATTGCCAAGCAATGATTACTTACAAGTCGCATTTTCTAGTAAAAAGGACCTCAAAGTTATTTTATCCGAAATACGCCATTTTCTTGGACAAACCTTACGACGCCATTGCTATAAAACAAGAATCCTCACTTCACAGATTACTTGAAAAATGCATTTGTCATCAATTCTGCACCAAATATAATAAATTTATGCATAATAGTTAGTTTCAAGTTCCAAATAATAATAAAAAACGCTTTCAGCATCTAGGGTGTCATATTCTCGCATGTTGTTAGATATCTCAAAGACAATATTTTAATTAAAAAATGTAAATTTTAAAGGCGCGTGGTTGGATTTGGAGGTGTCATCATTATGTTTAACAGTAAACTTGCATTCGTTTTAATCCTGTCGCTAAGACCGATCGAGAAACAGTATAAGTTTTGCTTTCTAATATTACTCTTATAGTATTCTTTTAAGTGTCTAAGTGTCTGAGTTAGGGAACTGGACGAGCATCATGAAGGAATGAGATAAAGTATAACAAAATCAGTTGCCAGACAGAGCTGACAACACTAATTTCAAAGAGTGGAGAACTGTAAAGTTCCATAAGAGTCGCGGCTTCCACGCCAATACGTCGCCGCTAAGTAACCACCACGTCAATGGAACGTAGCCGGGCAAGTTACAGGAACGTCGCCGGAACGTTGCGGTCACCGGAAAATTGTTCCCCATTTTGGTCGCGTTCACGTAATGGGAGCGTTCCTATTACGTGCCCGTAGCTAGTGGCAAAATACTTTAAAGTTCCTACAATAGTCGCCGCTACGTTCCAGCAACTAATTGTGCTAGTTGGGAAGGTTTCTGTGAAAAATCAGTCTGTATACATTTTTCTCAAATTCATCTGTGACCCCCTACCATCCTCAAAATATCTTTATTCTTTATAGGCTATTCACTTTCAAGCACATATTCGTGAATCATCCTGAATAGTGGGCTATTAAATAAGAAACCAATTATTCGGTGACAATAAGCGGTGAATTACATACGATTAAGCTTGCTAATTTACATTTAATGGAGTAATACTGTCATTTATTTATATAATGGGTGTCATAAATACAGATAATTGTAACGTCAAATGAACATAATCCAGTATGTTATTTTGTAGTGGCGAGTCAATGCTACAAATATATTTACTAAATTATAATTTTTGGTAGTTAATAATAGTTGCCATAAATATATAAAGAATGTATACTCTGATATTTATTTACAATATCCAATAGAAGATAAAGAGCACATGACCGTAAAAACTGGATATTACGTATAAGAAACAAGAAAGAGAAATATTTCAAGCGGAACAATAAGAAATATAGGTGTTTGGTTGGAGTATTTGGACCATGAAATATTGTGGAACTGGGTAATTTTTGGGTTTTCCAATACTCTTTTATCATTGTATTTGTTTTATTAATTTATCAATGCTCAACGGCATGAAATAAAATCGAATTTTTTCGTAGGCAGAAAAAAAAACAATAGCATTGCAGAGCCAATAACAGAATGCTCAGTGAATCAATAATTCTCTTTATTATACAGTGTGTAACACTTAAGCTGGAAACATGGCTGTATCGTTGTTCATATTCCTCTGACAGAAAAAAATATTTCTCAAAATTTGCTTCTGATTGCCCGTCCTCTAATTATAAAAAATATATACAGGGTGCACGTGAGAGGCCGAAATATTATTTTACCACAAGAGTAAACTCATGTTAGCAACGGTGATACAAAAAATAATTAAAGAAAAAACATATTTTAAATCGAATATGTCGAAATTTAAAGATTGGATGGAAATTTCTGAAAAATGACTTACCACTGTTTTCACAACACTTAAGCTGGAAACAAGGCTTGATCATTGTTAATATTCCTTGGACAGAAAAAATTATTCTTCAAGATTTTTTTTGCTTCGGATTGCTCATCTTTTTTAAAAAATATATACAGCGTGGTAGGCCTGAGAGGCCGAAACATTATTTCACCACAAGAGTAAACTCATGTTAGCAACCATGATACAAACAAAAAAGCTACTTGAAACTGTATACTATATCTAAATTTAAAGTTTAGATGGAAAATTCTGAAAAATGATTTTCCGCCATTTTTATAACCATTTTTAGAATGGTGGAAAATAATTTTTCAGAATAATTCTCCATTAAAAAATTTTAAAATTTAATTAGATCGAACCGTTAATCTTTGAAATCAAGGAAATACGTATTAACGATTTATCCATTCGGTTACCGTGTCTTCTAATGATAATAAAAATTACCTAGTAAATTTTAAACACAACATTTGGTCGATGTCAGTTCAATTTGATATATTTCTTTTGTTTCAGATTTTAACAACACTGACATTAAGACAAATATTTTTCAAAATTAATTATATTTACATGACTGATGGTCGAGATGGTAGCGTACCTGCCTCTCACCCAAAAGTCCCGGGTTTGATTCCCGGTCGTGACAATGGAAAATACTGTGAGAGGGATTTTTCCATTATACACGGATATTGTAGCGTGTCCCTTGTAGCCCCCTCCCGCACAAGGCTCTTCTAGAGCCTTCTGGGATAAAGGGGGTCGTAATTACATGTGGTGTATTTATTTATTTATATAATTAAGCCTAGATTCTATAATGTAAAAAAACGAAAAATTCAGGAAGTTATACATATTTGAGATTGAGATAAAGTATACAGAATCTTGCTTAGCACGCCATAAAACTACTATATCCGAAATTTGATTTAAAAATATTTCTTTCTGTAAAAATATTAAGGTGCAAATATCTCGAAAAGAGTTTTAATGACATTCAAACAGTATTCTTTGTATGTTTAAATTGGATAAAGCTACTCAAATTTTTAATTAAACTACCAAAAATTAAAGGGTAAAAAGTTGATGCTTGATTAACATATAGACTGCAGTGGACGTGGTGTCTTCTGGGAGCGAGCTTAAAATTAGATTCGAATTAATATTGCTTTTCCCAAAAAATCCGTTTAAAATTTACCACTCTGCGTAATCAAGATAAAAATTATAATAATTATTTTAGTTATATTTGAAAAAGAAAACATCCTTTCATCCGAAATTTTAATACATGAACGAACTGTTACAATAAATGAAATGCTCTTTAAAAATTTTATTATGCTCTTAATCTTAAAGGAAATTATATAAGGAGCGACTTTTTAACATTGACTTTTTAAATTCGATCTTAAGCAGTGCAAGATAATTCAGGAAAACTGATAAAACACCATTTTTGAGTTTAATTGCGTCAGTCTGATTTGTCGAAGTTTTGCATGCAGGCTCCTAAGAAATCTAGCTTTTAGTAATTCTTCCTCATACTTCATCATAGGACGATTGAATTTTTATTATATCTCATTGAGTGTGATGGTATCATCTAAATACATGGATGACAGCTACGATTCAACAATTTATGTTATATTGATGTATATTGTATGTGCGAATTAGTAAATTTTGGTTTCAAATCTTATTCGTAAATTAATTTCAGAATTTGTTTCCAACTTAAAATTGAATTATAAGATTCACCGTTTCCAGCGTTTTCTACTTTCATCTCTCATATCTTGTATCATTTCCACATAATAAAATACGATGTGTTTCCATTATGAACTTCGCGTGAGTTGGTTATCGGTTTTCTTATCTATAAACCATAATATTTTATCTTCGTCAAAACAAGCTCCAAAAATTGCAGAAATACATTCAGATGCCGCTATAAAATATAATGCATGTGGTAACAAAGGCAATTGTGGAGTAGTTTTATTAAACTCCAATATTTACGTACAGGGTAAGTCACGTAAAAGGTCCACCCCATGTACTTGGATAATTTTGAAGATATTTTTGGTTTTCAGGATTCTATCCTATATCAATTTTAGACTACGATTCTGACCAAAGATCTTAATAAAGAGATTGTTTTAAAAGGAATAAATTTTTTTCTCGATTTTGTTGTATAGTAATTTATTTTTTTTAAATTTTTCAACATAACAAAATAACACAAAAAAACTTAATTATATAACTGTTTCTATATAACCTCCTCGTTTTTCGATCAGAATCGTAAACAACGTTAAAATTCATATAGAATAAAGTCCCGAAAACCAAAAATATCTTCAAAATTACCAAAATAAATAAGGTGGACCTTTTACGTGACTTACCCTGTACCAATTGGTTCGCTTAGCATTGCGGCAGCAAATATTCCTTCATTTATACATCTATGTATTTTTGTAGTCATGTAAAAAAAGGTTTCATAATGTATACTTATTTGTTTGAAGCCAATTAATTAAAAAAAAAAAAAAGATTAATTTATAAGGTAATTTATATCGTTTAATATTAAACACAAAAGTAATGCGGCTTACTGGTACTTAGGGTATTTACCTATTACTTGTTATTTATTTAATACCAACTGAACCTATAGATTTCCTCTACCTTACACTCATAAACATCATTGGTCCAGGGTTGTCCATCTAAGCAGAAACGTTGACAGAGTGGCTTATTGGTTAAGTTAGGAAAACATTCAAACGTATAAAAGAAGGTATTCTTTATTGAAATTTCAAAACTGAGGTCAAAAAAACAATAAAACATCAAATTGTGGAAAAACTCGTGAACAATTTATTAACAACTAAATTAGTAATAATTAGTTCAACTTTTGTATTTTGACGTATCTTCTGCTCTATTTCGATTGTACGAGTTTGAATAATTGCTACTTCCTTATGTTTGTGCAAATAAACACGGTATAGAAGCAAATCACTAAATTTAAAAGTTTTACAATTAAAACAATGAGATTAATGATTACAAGTTCAAGTTGTATACCTATAGGTACTTGTATAAAGAAACCGAGGTTAACTTAAACCAATCTACAGACTAAAAAATCGATAACTTACCTCAGGAAATAAATTTCTTAAGAAACAGGGCAAAGAAAGCCTAGTTTATATTGAAAAGTTCCAAGAATACGAACTATACTGTGCGTTTCTCAGAGTTTCAGTAATTCGGCTGTCAGATTCTGATTCAGCAGCTCTTACTACATAAGAATTTCATTGTCTCTATTTGATGTAAGTAAATAGTGAAATTTTGTAGAATTTTGAGCAATTTTTTGAAGTTATAAAAAAACTGTGCTATTATAATGATGGTTCATGGCTCAAGAAATATAAGGATATTACACGTTTTTATTTGTTATCAGTTGAAGAAATTTTGCAAAATTTGAACAATTTTTTTAAGGTTAAAAAAAACTGTAGCGTGATAGAGCGATTTCAACATCAGATTTAATTTCAGCGACTTGAAATACATAGGAATAACATACACCTAGCTACTTAAATAATTAATATTGAGTTATGTGTAACAGATTTAAAAAACGTTAACTCAGATATTAGTTTTATTAGAAGCATGTTGATGTTAATTCAATAAATGGCGAAGGAGCCAGTCATAATAAAATAAACTGGTGCAAAATTGAAGTGGATATTGGAAAAATAAGGGCAATATTTGAACCACAATATTTTTGGAATTAGATGATTAATCTTGATGTGGTTTTTTGTGATCGTTCGCAAAATTCATTGACCTTCGTCCACCGCAAATAGATTTTTAAAATTCCGAGTGTTTCTCTTATCTACAGGGTGATTATCCAGGCCCTTACATTTATGTTAAAGTTTATCGTTCTCCCAATTCCCTAAAAAAATTTTGGTATATTTTAAGATATGTTCGTTAAGATTTATAAGTAATTCTGTTGCTGTTACCCAAAATGTAAAGATTTCGCCATTTTTTCGATAAAAAATGATATCTCTAAAAACAACAAATCTATAAAATAATCCTCAAATTGGTTCTTTAAAATTACTTACGAATCATAATGAACATATTATGTTAAAAAATCCGAAATTTTAGGGATTTGGGAGAACCATAAACTTTAACATGAATGTAAGGGCCTGGATGATCACCCTGTAGATAAGAGAAACATCCACAATTTAAAAAAATCTATTTACGGTGGACGAGAGCCAATGAAATTTGCTAATGATCACAAAAAACCGCATCAAGATTAATAATATTGAGGTTCAGATATTGCCCATATTTTCCCAATATCCACTTAATTATTGTGCACCAGTTTATATTGAAAGAAAATTAATATCTTGTCTTAAATTACACAAAATTGAGATACCTTCAACGCTTGTTTTCTCTTAAACTACTAATGACAGAACCGAGAAATCTTGAAAAATATTATATTTTGTCAAAGACTTAAAAGAGATAGTCGGCGATTGCTTATAAATTGTATAAATAAAATGCATGACAATTAAAATAAATTATAAAAGCAATCTGTTAATTTGTAATATTTTACAATTTATTAAATGAATATTTATAGAAAATACATGGTTTTATGACTTAAATGAACAAATAAAAAATTATTACAAAGGAAAATCATTATTAGGTACATATAAAATTAAATACTTAGTATAAATTTAATAACAGAAAATATTTAATTTTAGGGCCGTTTGCTTGTACTCCTAAACTTTAAAATACCATAACACAACATTGACAACATATAATTGCGTTAAATAATTACCTACGTTAAACAGGTTTACATAATGTTAAGTTTATTTTATTAGACTTTATATAACTTCGCTATTAATATACCTGTTCTACATTTAGAAAGTTTAAGAGTAATTTTCAGTGAAACTCATTTCCCGGCACTTACAGGGACTTATTTTCTCTTCACCGAATCTGAACAATGTGCTTAAATGCTTTTGCAGTCAGTAGTCGTATTTGGCATTTAATTTACAAAAGCTTACTTATTTTTAGACTACCGGTAAATAACTTTGGAGCAATTCATTATTTTGTTCTTTTCATTAAGACATTGCTGTATTTAGATATTTTATGTAAAATAAAATTTACTCGTTGTAAAGGTGGAATTGTGGTGTAATTGCATAGGACTTACATTTTTTACAGATTTATATAGGTTTAATAAATGAAGTTTCAATAAATAAGAGGGTAGCCAGCGTGGGAAAAAATCGAAAACGAAACTTCAACGCAGTTACAAATTTTATGAATGAAAAAATATGTTTTTTAAAAAATGTATATTCGTTGGTCTGATTTTCTGCCTGTCATGATAACTTGAAATCTGTTCAGGACATGGTGATGAAATTCAGTAAATAGGGTGTAAATAGATTGTCATAAATTAGCGAGCATATTCTTTGTCCAAATTTAAGAATATTTTTGTTTTATAAAAATTTGTCAAAAAACATTTCTGTAAAAATATATTTTAAACAAATTAAAATATTTCATCAAAATAGCATGCCTGGTACTAAGTCCGTAAGGCCGTTTGAGGGATATTAGAAATAAATTGGTTCTTAAGGCGCGTTCAATTGTTTGTCTTCCAAACTTATTCTTTATTCTAAATTTAATTACCTACGTATAAAATAACGAAGATAAAAGTCACGTGTAACTAATTATTATTTTTTCTGGAGACTACGCAGACGGCCTTTTAAATAATGTTATTCGTATAACAATTTTAGTTTAGTCTATCTAAGAATTAAAGGAGAAAAATAACAAAAACAAGTCGTCAATAAAACGTCGCACTGGATTGAATTGGTATTGGATTTCAACAACAAAATAAGTGAACTAGAGAATGAATAAATTAACTTGTCTTGTACACACTGGAGCAGTGGAAATCGGCATAATGGAAAACTTTAATTACCTACATAATAATACTATTAATTTATTTAAAAAAAACTGAATATAGTGCTTTCATTTTACGTAAGTAATCAGTACCTAATACGTATTTGTTGCAATCTTGTAATTTCGAATGATATATCAGAACGACCATGACTCTATTTGCAAGGATAATTACTAAAAATATTACGAAATAAATTTCAAAACTATGAAAACAACTTCGAGGAATAATCAAGAGTTCTATGATATAATATGTTGATTTTTCAATATTTTAAAATCGAGCAAATATATAATTCCCATTTGAAATAAGAAGGATTTATAACTTGATAACTCAAAATTTAGTAGTGATAAAATTTGTTTAAAATATGTATCTTATTCTAAAGTGCGTCTTTAGAATGTTTATACTGAATGAAAAAGTGCAAATAAAAAAACTCAGGACACTTCCGAAATTTGCCAATAATTGTAAATTTTTGCCGATATCTCGAATGTGATTAGATATATCAAAATAAGATTTTCACCTATAGACGTTTCACGAAAATTAAGCTTGTCGGTTTTTCTCCATCTGATCTAGAAGTAGGAGAAGCAACCAAAATCAAGCAATTTGGGAGAACCTGTACACGTTTATTCTCAAATAACACAAGAAATCTGTGATTTTACCTAAAACTTAAATCAAACGTATAGATAAATAATTCGAATTTGTCATTCAAATGTTCCTTTGAGGAGTTTGTTGAATACGAATAACGAATTAATTGCCTTTGAGAATCGAGACGATAAATAAAGTGTGAACATCACGATAGGCATATTAAAAAGAAGTATCTACGCAAAAAAATTTCTTTCAATCGCTGAATATGCAGAGAGTAAAAAAGCAAGCATTGAATGAATTGTATACATTTGATTATGTGACTGCTCTTGCAAATACTTATTGGACTTTTCGAAGAGAGCTTTCCTTTTGAGCTATGTTTACGGCGTACTTTGTTATTACCGTTTGAATTGAAACTTACAGTTACCCTTAATATTTCAAATTTAACGCCATTTATGGCGTACAAATACCAACAATAATTAGAAAAAGTTAGCAATATGCGTATTACTTCTATTTACAAGTCTTTGTATCTTCACGAATCAAAATGTAAAGTAATAAAATTGAATGATCCTATTCACAAATAAAATTAGAGTCGGAGATGTGACAGAGAAAATATTTGAGGTTTGGAGTTGGGCATGCCCCTTAATTCAACACGAAAATTTTCAGAATTATCATTAATAAAACAAATCAATGGAGTACTAAATATGTTTTCACCAGGTCGCCCTTAGGAATGCAATCCACTCTTTTGTCTCCAGACCTTGACACATACATTGAGTATCCTTGTCGCAAGCAAGTCCTTTAGGATAGTGAAGAGCCTCCTAATGGGTTCACATTTTACAGCCTAATAATGAAACTGAGACGAATCCAAATATTTTAAAATCTGCTTTATAAATTCCGATACATTTTTCTTTTACCAAATATTTTTTATCTTTTTGTACTAAGATAAACAGCAGTTTCACTTTAGGGAGTCCTTTTAAAATAAAAAGAACTGTTTCTTTAAGGAGTTCTTGTCAATTTAT
This sequence comes from Rhagium mordax, assembly GCA_963680705.1. Taxonomy (NCBI): domain Eukaryota; kingdom Metazoa; phylum Arthropoda; class Insecta; order Coleoptera; family Cerambycidae; genus Rhagium; species Rhagium mordax. The sequence goes on along the minus strand of OY796659.1, from coordinate 12,233,510 downwards.
TTTACAGTTTCTTCTACTAAAAACTTTATCAAATTGAAATATGATGACCTACTGTAAAATATAAATAAGACATTGGCAAGCAAGGAAAAATTTTTAAATTAAAAATTAAAAATTTTTTTTGAGAACAAAAATTTAATTTTTTTCAGCTCAAATTAGGTTTTTTTAAGTAAGTGTTTTTTTCAGATGCGATACTGACCTAAGGAGTATCTAGGGCAACAATGAAATGAGAAGGATATGGCTTTCGCAATAGAAGCTGTACAAAGTAAAATAATGGGTTATACGTTTGCAATAGAAAGATTTACTGTTTCAAGAATTAAGCTATGTAAAAGATACAGTAAAAATCTAAGTGTTAATAAAGCCTAATTGGTAACAACCGTACATTTAATCCTGAAATAGAAATTGCGAGGTATATTGTTAGTCATAGAAACTCAATTCTTTTCACTCGCCTTCATAAGAAGAGCTCATACATCACCTGTTCAAATGACACCAAATGTGATTGATGGGCTTAACGGTTTAAACACACGAACAACACAAGTAACTCTCACCCAAGCTCAAGCGTTTCCAGTTCCGTCGCGTAGCCAGTCATGCGCAACATTAAATTCCACGTCATTTGGAGATGTCATCCTTCTCATGTGACTTCCCTCTGTTGGTAATGCATGATTTCTATGTTATCTGTTGTCATAGTTCAACGTCATGGTTGATACTATTTAGATTTTCGTATATTTTTCCTATATAATCTCGGCCAATAATTTCTTGTGGAAATTTCGTTTTTGGTTTCGTTGTATTTTATTCCCTTTGAATATTTGGAACTTCATATTTAGTGGTATTTTAATTTTTTGTGTGACTGATATGTTCTTTAAACTTGGTGTTTTCTGTTTAGCATAATTTTTCATTCTGGCACTCTTTTTACTCTATCCATGCAACCTTATGAAAATAGGTAATAAGCAGACATTGTATATTAATCATCTTATGTACTGGCTCCATTCAATCTTTTTATGGCGTTGTTTGTATCTCTGAGTTTATAATTAATTTTTCTAGAGATGATTTTAGAGTCTTCTCTCTTGAAGATGTTAAACCTAACATATATGTTTTGTTTTCTGTACTAGACACTACTAGTGTATTGGCCACGGTCTGTTTATGTGCTGAATGGTGGTGAAGGGCACTGAAAACGAAAACCCCTCTACAAATTATCAGCTCCGCACTAAAACCAAATAATAAATTATGTTTTCAATTTGTAGGAGAAGTTTGCAATAAAGCTTATTTGAAGCCTATATTGTAGCTTCAATTATTTTTTTAAGCAAAAAACGGAATATTCTCAATTCAAACATTTTTGAGGTTTGAAAATTTGCTTCTACATTAATGACCTGTCAAGTTACCACCTGAATATGCAATAGATGACGGAAGAAAATCAGACTAAAGATAACAATCAAAATGAAGAGAACCAGGCGACCCTCATAAAATTGAAAATGATCAGAAAGAAGCAAAGATGTAACCAACTAAATAATCTGGGAGAAAATCCAGGAATTATCGCCCATTGCTAAGAAACCAAAGAAAAATATTAATAGAAAGAGAGAGCTTGGTAAAACTCAAGGTAGATGTAGAAATCGATACAGAAATATTAGGGAATGACAATGAAAAAAATAATAACAAACGATTGGATGAGGGTAGTGACAAGAAAATTATTGAAGAATTTAATGGCTGTTTAGAAACTGCTATTTGTACTTTACTTTAAAAATATTAATTATCTGTTTCTTTGTTGTGAGAGTCTATGAAACCCTCTTGCTTTTTTTTTGAAAGAAATTAATTAATTGGATGCAAAATTCTAACCTTTGACTGTTAAAGAGGTTCATATTTGTGGTGAAAGCATGTTTTGAAATCTTAACTGGTCTCCCACTCTAAAGTTTTTGTTGACAAATTTTGGTACAAAATACATACTACATTTCGGCAGGTAGACGAAAAAAAGGAATTGTTTTGAATAATGAGGTCATGATATAAACCAAGGGGGAAGTTTAATTTTTCGATAGAGAAACCAGGGACTTGAGGAGAAAGGAAAATTATTTATTTGGAAATCTGCTTATTTTTCAATTACAAACTTTATATTGGAGCAGATGTGTTGAACTTCTTCCTTCGAAGTAAAAAACATCATTAACACATATAAAAAGAGATAAAAAAGAATTGTGTAGGTTTCCTAAGAGGAATTAAATTTTGTCTCAAAAATGATATTAGTCCTTTGATTGAAACACGCAAGGGGAAAATAATGAGGCGCTAAAATAAATCTGCCCCTTTAACTGACCGAACGTGCACTTTGTTATCCTCTTATTCTGCAACCCCCCAAGATGCTTATTGCCTGCATTAAGCCTGCATTAAGAAAACTTTACTTTTCGAAACTGGTTATAACGAAACTATTTATGTCATAACTACTATGTTGTAGTTTTATTTATGTTTGTATAAAAGAGACCAGATATATAATATTGTTGAGGAAGAACAATTTAATAATCAACATAACATATGTCTCATCTTGCCAAGGAAACCATATGTCCGGACAAGCTCATATTTACAGTAAACCAATTTCTATGATTATAAAAACTGGGTATGTATGCGAGAAGGTAACGGAAGAGAAACAAATATATAATATAAGTCATGTGGGACGTACATATTAAATAATACTTTCGTGAAAATTTACATCTTGATATCCATTCTCGATTGCCACCGTCGCCGTCGTCCTTTTAAATTTCGTTCTCTGGCGAGTCAGTAAAAACTAAAATTCCATCAAGATTTTTCTTTTTTTTTTTTTGTTTGGCATTAAGGACGGAGTCCATTCAGCCAGAAGATTTTTCTTAAAGGCGGCATATTTGCATGTCATATATAAACTCTGCAATTTAACCTAGTTAAAAATATATTTTCTACGTGTCATAATGCTTCTTTGAAAATAACACATGATGCGTTATTCCTCACGAAACACCTTTGGAGTTAATGAAATCAATCTTGATTCTGCTTAAGAGCTGAGATTTCCTGTACACAAATTTCTTTTGTTAAACTGTTTTACACATTTATTTTAAAAGTAAATATATTTAAAATCAGAACTAAGGTAATAGTATCATACAAATTGTTTATCTGTTTATTTTCTTTTGATATTTGGTAGATCAAAAATAATTGAATAGATATTTGTTTAACCATTAAAATAACATTTAAGAATGAATCAGATAAAACGAATAAACAAGACATTGTCCTTTCTGATTTTAATTAATTTGTACCATCTTGCCTTCAAAATTGCACAAATCGAGATTGAAAAATACACATACCAAGACTGCAATATGACACCATTAAGCTTTGTTCAAGGGCAACATGTCCAAACGATATTTTCATATTTTTGAACAAAATTATGTCCATTTAACACTGAAACTACTTCCTATATTTTCATTTGACATAACGGTGGAAAATCTGCATTTAATTGCCATAACGTATAATTTACAATAAGAACGTGCTGAATAGATGTTTTGTTTTCTGAAACGTTTACTTCTCAAATATAAAGAACCTCAAATACAACTTTGTGCAAATGCCATTGTACTCGTGTCTGACGTTTCAGTGAAACATGTTAAACAAAAGGAAGTCTTTAAAACGGGTAGAACATTTTAAAGCAATTTCAACGCCTCCATGCATACTTATAAGGTACATGATTTTCACTGCTGTTCTCCGCTTCCAATTTTATATAATCTAATATTTTACACTGGATGACTTCAAACCGTATAATAAAAACCATTTTTACTTTATCACGTTTAATAAAACAAAAAAGAACGTTTCCTTGTTGGGGGATAGTTAATTGAGGGCTCAATAACTTTCCCCTAAGACATTTTTAAGACACAGTTTACTTTTTAAAAAGAAAGCCAATTTTCTTTTGAAAATTGAGTGTACACTGTACATTACAACGAAATTGTGGTGCAAGTCTGTTTGCTTTATTAAGTTAGCTGAGCCGTTGAAATATTTCTCTACTATAAATGCTAATATTTTAATTTTAATTCAAATCAGACTTCCAAATATAAATGGTGAAGATTTTTCACAATTTCCAAGATATTATATTTTTAGTTTTGTACTCATAGCTACTCACTAATAACTAAACAGACGGATGTTTAATAATTTCCTTAGAGTTTAGCGCTTGTGCGATTCCTACTGCAACCACATCTGCAACTTCAGGCACTTTTATCTGCTTCGATTTTGCATCTCTAGTGTCATGGCCATTATCTTGCGACATTTTGATATACATTATGTATGTTTATGTTGATTAGACTTGAATAAAGCACCTTGAATGCCTCCTGCATTCAAGGTGCTATAAAGAGCATATATCAATGAAATCATTTAAATTTTGCAAATTTCCCTGCCAGTAGTAACAAAAATTTGTCGATGTCAAAGTTAAAATCTCGTTGTGTATTGGTAATTAAAATCTATATGAGTTGAATCGCGAAAATACCTCTCGGGATATGGAAACTACATTGAAGTTTATCAGAGATATATTATAAACTGTAAAAAGTCCAATTGCATTGCATTTAAGGCATTTCACTGAAAAAAATCTCAAATAATCAAAATTTAGTAGTGGTAGCAAAAACGAATTAAAAAGGGTATATTCAAATTTGTTTGTTCTTGCCATTAAAGTAATTTTTTACATCTACTAATAAATGGATATTTTATCAAAAGCAAAGCCTCTTATAATGTTGTTTGTATTACCGGCAGGTGTCAACTGTTGCTACGGTTATTAAGTGCTTTATCTAATACTGGAAATTTAACGCGTACAATTTGCCTTTGGGTATTATTGATTATCTTAAGAAGTTCTTTTCAATATTGAATTCTGGTTTGTAGTGGTATTTAAGATAATACCTATCAATAAATTAAACAGAATAAGTATCCTGGCAAACTCTTTAGCATTGTATCTGATTTAGAAACAATTTTTTCGCTGGATTGTATAATGTAGGTAAAGTTTGTTAACAAAATATTCCATTCTTAGGCAATTTATAGGTTAGACTCAAAATAAATTTTGATCCATTGCAGATGTTCCAAAGTGTTTCGAGTTAGCAGTAATATTATAATTCACAGGGTGATTCAAAAAGTGCTGATCTGAACATTGTATGTGTAAAGTAAAGTAAAGTAAAGTAAAATTTATTATCCAAGAGACCATACAAATAGCATAGGACAAGTCAGAAAATCATTTCTTACAAAATAAAATTTTTTAAAATACAAATACATGTCAAATTTAAAAATAGAAAAAAAAATTATACAAATTAAAATGTATGTATACGACTATGTAATAATAACAACCAAACAATAATAAAATTTAACCAAATAAGTTAATTGTAAATCTCAAAATTAACTAATTGACTTTATTCATTTAGAAAGTCATTTACAGAATAATAAGACTTCACATGCAGCAGCAATTTCAATTTATTTTTAAACTGATTAATATTGTCAATATTTTTTATTTCCTGTGGCAACTTGTTATATAGTTTAATTCCCATGTACAATGGATTTTGTTCATATGTAGTTAAATTATGACCGGGTATAACCAAATTATTACTTCCTCGAGTATTATAATCATGACTGAAATTGTTTGTGAGAAACATATTAATATTACATTTGACGTATATTAAAATTTTCAGAATATAAATACTGGCCAAAGGTAATATATTAAATTTTTTAAACAAATCCCTGCACGAAGTTCGTCGAGAAGCATTCGCTATGTTTCTTACCGCAATTTTTTGTAATTTAAAAATTCTAGCAGCATTTTGTGGAATTCCCCAAAACATAATGCCATAAGACAATCGAGAATAAAAGTGTGCATAGTAATAAGATATAGCAGTTGCATTGTTAGAGATATATTGTAACCTATATAATGCATAACAGACTGGAGTTAGTTTTTTCGATAAAAATTCTGTATGAGATTCCCAATTTGAAGCACTGTCTATAAATACACCTAAAATTTTTACAGAATTAACTTGTTTAATTGATTTATTATTTATTTTTATCATAACATAAACATAAACACACCACAGAAATTAGACGTGTCATCAAAATAAAGTGTAAAATACATCTACTATATGAGTTTTACCGGTTTTAATACATATTCACTTTTTTTTCCATCGTAACTTTTTACTTCTTTATAAAAATCAAAGCCACAATGTAATTACTACTTAGTACTACTACTTTTTATTTCTAGTGATGCGACGCTCTTTCTTTATCTTGCAGGATATGTTTGCAACTTACTACCTACAAATAGTACCCACCAATTTTTAAACGGTCGGTCTCGGGCGCCAGTTCCTTATTTTAGAGTGCAAGAAACTTTCTCTCTTGGCGGTTTCCAAGAAAGGCCTAGGGCGGTCTGCAGTGAAGAAACGGTAGTTTACAGGGGTCTGGTGGATGATTGTCGTTTTTAGCGGGTTAGACAATTTACTATACAGATCTAATTAGTTGTACACCTATACTAAATTATCATATTTTAATGCAAAGACGGACTGAAATCTCGACAGATACTTTTCAGCTGAAATCTCGACAGATACTTTTCTTTTCGCTTCCGGCGAATTTATTAAGAATTTTTCTGACGTATCCTTTGTCAGCAGTAGATAAATGATTCGGTTCCCGCTCAGTCTCTATTGCGCGTTAAGGTTGCTGGTTGGATTTAGACAGGTATCTCGGACTAGTCACTTTTTCCACTAAGCCCCAACGCGTTTATAATTTACAAAAGTTACTCGGTAATTCTAAAGTCAGAAATCGTTTCCTCGCAATCTTTAAATTATGCTGCGAAAAAAAAAACTGGATTTAAAACAGGCACCGATTAATGTTTTAACAATTTTTAGTAACGAATGATTTTTGCTCTGGCTTGGTTACTTATTTAAACATTATTTTTAATATATCGCGGATTTTAACTATATCGGGGATGATCCGAAACTACTGAACTATATTTCAAATGAATCAACTAACTTTACAACTCAAATTACACTAAATAAATCAGAACTTAAACAATAACAGAGGCTTGAGTACATCATAGGCCAGTATGCTTAAAATCCAAATCGGAAATAATTGCTACAAAAGGTTTTATTGTTTTAATGGCTTTATTTGTTGCCCAATATGACTATCCTAGGTTTTCCCCCTCGGCGGAGTTGTGTTAAAGTGGTGGGGGGTAAAAATGTACCCCAAAATCGGTATCTTTTCGGTTTTATGGTTATATCTCGTAAAGGACTCAATATCGAAAATACTGTCCTATTAAAAGTTGTAGGGCATTAAATTCTGCATTGAATGATACTAGGCGCATATTTCTTGGACCACCCGTTCCCATACTAGTGCTCATCAAAGTTGGACAAATTTTGCATATTTATGAAAATTGTTTTATTTGCACTATATGTAGGTACTAGTCTTGTACTTAACTGATATAAAGATGGAGGCAGGATAAAGGAACACAATTAATTGTTAAAATCAATTAGTAATGATTATATTTCATAATAACAAAAATTGTAGTTAAAAGTATGAAAATGAAAAGGGGAAAAAATAGGGAGTTACGCAGATTTCACAGACGTCGACGTTTGATTCTCGTCGGGCCACTCGGACGGAGTCCGTCGCCCCATCACTCGGCTCCTGAAAGTCTGTAATTTTCGTCGCCCCATATATGCAGTCCAGGTCTTCGTCAACATCTGGTTCGTCAATTGCATCTAGTTATAGGGAGTTAGTGCAGGAGTTCGTTCCCCTTGCAGTTGGCACAGATCAACGAGCAATTAATCCCAGCCTTCCGACACCCACAACACCTGCACACCCCTTGTTGCATTTGCAGAAAATTGTGGAAAGAGGAGACTGTGAAGCTGCCATCCCCAGAGGAGCGGATCCATCTGGTGTCCTAACCACATTTGTACTTGTAAGTTCTCAAGAAATTTTGGGGGGGCTGCCTCGGTTGTTGGTGGTAAGGATGCCAGGTTGAATTTGGATTTCACTAGGTCTTTGGAAAACAGGTCGAATCGCAATTTATCTAAAGTATATCCTGCCCTACCTCCGTAGAGGGTTGTTAAAAATCGTAGGCCAACTTCGACAATAGCTTCAGCTTGAGTGTCATGCTCGAAGAAAGGTTTGATTTCTCAGAGAAGACATTTATTTTCGACCAACAGCTTGACAACCTTCTTACCCTGCCTGAAGAGTGCTGAAGTTGTGTCACATCCACTTATGACGTGGAGAAATATGAGTGGCCTTCTGATGTTGTCTGCCAGTTTGAAGCTGTTAGGACCAAATACTTTTGATGGGGTCGTTTTTCTTCCAGGTTTTAAAAAATATATGTTTGCTGATGGTGTGGCTAGCGCATTGAGCATAATGAGGAGGTCCGTATCCTCACCAATTACCACAACCTTCTCATGCTCCTGTAATACCTCAAGGGCCGTGGAAACAATCAGGTGGTCGGCATCTTCATTAGCTTGCTTTACTGGGAAGCCTTCACCTTCAAGCCTCTCAGTAAGCAAGCTAATAAGCCGTGCTTTATTTCTGTCGTTGGAAAGGAATTACTCCTGAGTCATGGTCACCACAATTAACTGGGTAAAAATGACCTCAGGAGTAGTGAGTCTTTTGCTTCGGCGGAGGCGCTCAGCACATTTGATGCTCTTGATGCCCAACGAAAATCAAGCGTCGACGTCTGTGAAATCTGTGTAACTCCTTATTTTTTCCCATTTTCATTTCATACCTTTATCTACAATCTTTTGTTATTATGAAATATAATCATTATTAATTGATTTTAAGAATTGTGTTTCTTTATCCTGCCTCCACCTTTATATCAGTAAGTAAAAGACTCTAGTATATATAGTACAAATAAAACATTTTTCATAAATATGCAAAATTTGTCCAAATTTAATGAGCGCTAGTATGGGAACGGGTGGTCCAAAAAATATGCACCTAGTGTCATTCAATGCAGAATTTAATGCCCTACAACTTTTAATAGGACAATGTTTTCGATATTGTGTCCTTTACGAGATATAACCATAAAACTGAAAAAATACCCATTTTGGGGGTACATTTTTACCCCCCACCACTTTAACACAACTCCGCCGAGGGGGAAAACCTAGGATAGTCATATTGGGTAACAAATAAATCCATTAAAACAATAAAACCTTTTGTAGCAATTATTTCCGATTCGTCTAATTTTTTGGTTTTACGCTACTGGCCTATCAAGTGATAGAAATAATTTTTAGAAACAGAAAATACTTGACGGAAAAATCACTTCGATTAAGTACTTTTTTTAGCATCCAGGAATCATTTTTACACAAAAATGGGACTTCTTATATTTTACTGTTAAGGGGCGCCGTTTTCGAAAAAATTATAAGAACCCTTTTCGTTTTGCCTAAGTTATTTCCATATATCATACCTAGTTACCACTAAAAATTTTAAAGTATTTTGAAGTGGCATAATAGTAACTAATAATATCAAAGAATTTAGAAAGACAATAATAATATTAAATATATCACTTTTGATTCGTCCTTAAAAGGATTCAAATGTTTCTTCCACTTTGCTCAAACACGGCGCGCTCTAATAGAAAAAAATAAGTGGATCATTTTTACGTTAAAATGATTCTTGGACAAAAAATACTAAAAATAGTACTTATTCATCAGAGAGAAGTTATATTAAAAAAATAACGTTCATTAGGCGCTCACTTTAAATCCTCATATGACCTTTTAAAAATTAGATTTAAGCAAAACAAAAAATACGGGTCTCACTATTTTATCAGCCGTATTCTTATGGCACGTCACGGTCGCGTCGTTTAAAGGCACGTTTTTCAAAAAGATATATCTATGTAGGTGCTTATTATATAAATAGCACAGTTTTAATACTTTTAAAGCCGCAGATGGTGATTTTTCAATGTGTTTAGAAGAACTCTAATAGTATTTAAACTTGAGTTACCTAGAGCATGGGGCTTAAAGTATTTTATTTGAGTCTGATAGTTTTGGTTATACAATTTCATATGCCATCAACTCATAGAAACATAATGATCCAAACCATCAGAGTCAATTGAAAACCTTATGTGTATGTGTGAATTGACCACGTTTAATAATTATTCGTGTTGGTATGTGTTATTTTAGTTCAAATAACACTTAAATATATGACAAACAGTTGCAATATTTCATGATATTTCATCATATTTCTGTCTACAATGTAAATCTGTTTCTGGTGAGACTCATCTGCCACGCCTAAAAGTTTGAGAGCAAATAATTGCTGTCAACTACCAACTAAACAAAAAAGAGTAGCCCTAGTACACTGAGATGGTTATAAAATAATCTAAGACATTTTCCTTCACAAAGTGTTAAGTTCTACAAGACATTTAGTTTTATAAATATATGATTACGTTATACATGAATATAAAACAAACTTGAAACAAAATATTATTTTATATAAAAGTGATGTTTAGCAGGGTTCAATATTAAACATAAATGAGCATCATGTTTCATTTTCAGGGTATATGGCACTATTCATTTATTCATTTATTATTTTATATATAACTATTTTTTAAAAAACGATATAGTACATTTCCTAAATATAACGGAAGAAAAAAATTGTGAAATTGTTCCTCTTCCAATTAAATTATCATTTATTACAGATTTCATAAAGGCACGGACCTGCGTACAAATTTCTGATTATCAATATTGGCATTAACATGTTTCAGTGTAATAACCGAATGAGACATAATAGGGCTATGTTAATTCATATCCTGTAATTTCAAAGAGGACCCCCTTAATTGAATTTCACTTGTTGCTCTTAGTATCTCTGAACTTAGTCGTAATTAGAATTGGACATGAATTTGTATTAGGCATTTGTTGTCATTAAAATTAAGTACACTAATTGGTAGTTAGTAGTAGTGATTAAGTGGAACTTACGAGAAAGTTTAGTTATTGACCTGGGGATTATACTTACATTTACCTACCTTCAACTTTCGGGGATATTACTTCAAGATTTCATTTATTTTATGTAGTTTGAAATGACTCCATAAAGATAGTATGGCTGCAAAACTGCGACACCAAAGCAAAGTCATAAAAAGAAACAATTTTTATAATACATAACCGTTAACAACTCGCTGCCGGAAAGTCTTGATTATAGCTATAATTAATATTTGTTGTGAGTCTTTTATTCTTATATTTCTTAATTGTAGTTTCCTATCTAACCTTCTGAACGTCTGTTTGTAAAACTACATAAATCACTTTTGTCTGCAAATGAATTAAAAAGTTAAATTTATTATGATCTCCGGAAACAAACAAATTAGAGGAAATGCAAATGAGCAGTAAACTTGAATAAATCACTGTACTTATTTAATTCACAAATCTGAATACTGCCCTACAAAAACTCCCCCAACTAAACTCCAAAATTCTCAAACAATTAACATTTAACCAAATTAGCATAGTTCCTTTATAGCCCTAAAATTACCACGGTTGTCTTAACCTTTCTCCATTTAAATTCAAAATTACTCATTTGAGGGTGATGGGACGTGTAACTTCGGTTATTTGCAAGGAAACATTTCAATAAGATAAAACTACTTGAACAAATTGAGAATAAAAGTGACGTTATTAAAGCATTAATTTATTATATTAAAAAAAAACATTTTTTGGATAAGGGACTTTTTAAAATTATTGTGAACTATGTGCTCGAAAATATAGGAAAGCAACGTTACAAAAGGGTTACCTGTGTAGTACTTTTGAGCTTTTGGTAAAAATGTTATCAAATTACTCGTGAACATAATATTGGCTCTTTCTAATATACCTACATTATATTGGTCCTTGCATAATTTACAAAAGCTACTGCTTTTTACTAGCATCCTTCTCGTAGGCATAAATATTCAAATTGTTTGTTGAGAATCAATCAGATTAATTCCGTATTTATGCCTGAAAATTTAACAAAGCACAGAAAAGGTAAAACAAACATAACGATATGAATAATTCAACTACGAGTACAAAGGTCCCGACTCGGGTTCCGATATGGTCATAATTAATTTATTAAAATCCAGTCTGTAATACAAATATGCCTGCATCCGTAAACATTCCAGCCTTCAGATTTATAGGCATATTTAATATTTATAATTATGTACTTAAAAATGTTTTGTGTTTAAACAAAGAATATTAGAAAACTTCACCAGAATCATATAATCACTTAAGAAATCATTAATCAATCGACTTACTTGCTTAAGTTGGATGGTAATTATTTTGAATTGCTTACAAGACGCAAACGTATTTAGAATCTTAGGATCTTTAGTTTTCGAGGGGAACTTTAAAATCACTCTTGGTGGAATTTTGTGCTCCTCCCCTTCACCTCCAGTCACCATTCAAGTGGCACCCCCTGTCTTGTAACCCATTATTTTAATAGGCTTAAGAAGTTCTGTCCAAATAGAAAAAAAAAGAAATGAAATTGTTCGATCTGGGTCTGAGATAAGAGAATATATTAATTATGTAATAAGTAATTGACAGAAAATAAGAGAATTATTTTATTTAATGTTCAAAGTGAGGTCCATGAAGAGGTGCCCAAAAGTAGCCGCCAAGATCTCCAGATTTAACGCCACTTGATTTCATTCCTTGGGATATTTAAAACTCAAGTATATAAAACTCAGCCAGAAGACGTCGATGATCTCAAGGCTACAATAATTCAAGAATGTAGACATATACCACGGGAAACATTTTAAGTCCGGCAAAAATTCGAAAATAAGCTGTATTATTGTTTAGCAAACAATCGAGCTCCCTTTGAACATTTAACAAAACTATTTTCTGTCTACTTATTATTAATCATTACAGAATGAATTTATGCCTATATCCTTTATCTCAGAAACGGATAGAACAATTTAACTTCTTTTTGGTACGTGGATAAAACTTTCTAATCCCTTTAAAATGATGGGTCACAAGATAGGTGGTGCCAAATTATAAAGTTGGGGTTGCTGGGGGGTGAAGGGGTAGAACACAAAATTCAACTAACAGTTGTTTTGAAAATCACCTTCGAAAACTAAATCAACGTGGCTTTGTTCAAAATCGTGTCTACTTCAGATGACGAGTTGTTCTGGGTGGCAAGTTTTGAAATGAAGGCACAGTATATTATTATGTGTCGGTTTGAAAAAGGAAAATTATGGGCACGAATCTATCCTGACGCAAATTAAAAATTAATTTACGATATTTTTTAGACTTAGATGCGAGAGGGAACGGACTTCACAATAAACTATAGAGTCTCGTCTCTCTTTACGTGACACAAAATATAGGAAGTTTCGGTTGACTCGGTTAAGATATTTAAAACGTATATTTTTTAAGATTCAAAAAATAGACATAAAGTTTGCTACATTTTTATCGGAATGATCAAGAAACAATATTTTTTATAGCTTTTTAGATCAGGTATACTAGAAATGAAAAATATAACTAGTTTGATATTTTTATGATGGAAAAACTATCGTTCCAAGTAAATAAACATAGAACATGAACAAATGAGTTTCCAGACCATAAAATGAAATGATTGTGCCTTTATAAAGTAAATTATTTGAGTGAAATCGTTCATTTCTTTCCTCTACAATTTTTCAATAACATCTTTAGTACTCTCATTATTTGGGAACACAAATGAACAAAAGTTTAAAATATCATAGTACTCGTGACTCATTTTTTTGATTTAAAAAATTACAGATTTTTAATCGAATTACATATCTTTTTCTTCTTTTGCCATGTTTTTGATTTTGTTTTTAGAATGTTTTTAAAATTTTTTCTTAACCGCTTCTCAAGTTATAGAAGTAATTTCCCGAAAAAGCAATTATTGCCAATAATTTTATAAGAATACACAGTTTCCATAATGGAGGATCTATCGACTGGAAAAGCATTTATACAACTACAACAGTGTTTTATTAATAATAATAATAATAATGTTTATTGTAAAAATTTGTAGAAAATACACTGTAACAAAGCTATTTTATAAATAAACACTCGAATTTCACAGAAGTAGTAAGAAACAGTGTTTTATTAGATGGCTTGTCCAAATCAATGAAACTACAGCATACCTTCATGTCCACTTTAGCTTAAATTACTAAAAGACACATTTTACGTGCTTGAAAATATTGCCTGTCTAATAAATTTATCGTAGAGTATAAACTTGACAAGAAATTTTCTATTGCAGTGAGAAAGGTCGGATTTCTGTTTTCCATGGATTAATTATTTATCCATAATTTTTTTAGAAACAGTAGTGCCGGTATATTTTGTAGGTCAAAGTAAACATAGCCCTGAAGAGGGTTGGAACCTGTCATGTGATACTGCTTCTAAAGTAGTTTCCAGTTGAAATCAAAACACTAAATACTTAAATTCGACGAGCGCTTCAACAACCAATCATCGAGCGATGCTTAAAACGTAACCCAGTTTAAACCCAAAAACTCTCCAACACGAAATCAGATCGAAATTAAAATTTTTTGGTTTCCATTTGGAATTTCCCTTTATTAGAGATATTATCAAACGAGAATTTCAGCTTTCTAGCATGACTAGGGTGGGTTAGAATTATCTGCTTCAAAATAAAGCCATTGTATTATAGGAACATATTCCACTGATATTGGATTCCTTTGACTGAATAAGATAGTCATTTATTTGGATTGTAGAAAATATAACATATCGGAATAATTTTGTTTCAAAAGCACCATTACCTACTAAATATTGTCTTCATCTTCAACATAATCAAAATCCATCACTCAGTCAAAAACTACACCCTGTTGCTGTTGTGTATTTATCTTAATATTATTAATTTCGTTCATACAGAAACAACTATACTATAGACACTTGAATCTCTAAGAACTATATGAACATTTAGAGACCACTTCTAAGTATAACCTAAGAGAATTGAGGTTAATTTATTATTTCAAAACCCTCTGTATTCCATTGAGAGGAAACAAACCAAGGTCTAAAGACCCATTTTTCTATGAAATTTGGAATTTCTGGCAGCAGATTTATTTGTATCTAGTTAAACTTAATATCGACTCAATAACTCAAAAAATCTCAATTTAATATAATGCTTCATCCCATCGTAAAATATATAGGAAGTCTTTAATTATCAAAAAAATCTTCTGCAATAATTTTTGTCATAAAATACAATAAGTACGATAATTTTGATCCCAGTGCCAACTGTACAATACAGGGTGTCCATCTATAAAGTATCACATTTTGACAGTTTATAACTCGAGAACGAAAAGACCTACCGAGATGCGGTCTTCACTAAATTTCTTAGTTTGTCTTCAAGTTTTTCTTGCCATTGTTGCCAATTCTTAAACGTTGTCAGAAATTATTGGAAAAATGGCCTACTTCAATCCAAAATTATGAGCTTCCTTTAAATGGAACACCACCTGTCTACGTCCGTCTTAAAGCCCGATTATTTTCCTTTAAGAAAATGCATACATTTTTACTATTCAGACAATGATTTAAGGAGATATTAATTTTTTTTTGAAACCATTCCAAAACATCTTTTTAAAAAAATTACACATTTATAATAACTAGTGAACTAAAAGAGTAATGAGTATCATGTCTTCAATTTCTCAGACGATCTTCCACTCTTAAATCGCCTAAGTGTAAAGTATCTAGGCAGTGGCGGCCAGTGCGGGAGGGCTCTGGGGCGCCGCCCTCCCTGCCAAATTTAAAATGTGTAATTTTTTTTAGAAAGTTGTTTTGACATGGTTTCGTAAAAAAATTTATATCTCCTTAAATCCTTGTCTGAATGGTAACAATGTACACATTTTCTTAAAGGAAAAGAATCGGGCTTTAAGATGGAGGTAACCACAACACCGCATCTCAATAGCTTTTTTTGTTCTCGAGTTATAAACTGTCAAAATGTGACACCCTGTGTTATAAACGTCATGGTAGAAAATTTCGTTTTATTTTAAAACGAAAAAATATATAACAATTGAATTTATTAGGTTACGTTTAATATATTTTCATTATACCATTCTGATATTATGATTTATCAGTACTCTATTCTTCATTGATACGATACCAATATCGGCCTAGGCCGATAAAATTTATCAGTACTCTATTCCTCATTGATATAACACTAATATCGGCGTAGGCCGATAAATGTATGAATTGAAAAATGCAAGACTTACAAATCATCATTAAAAGTATTTATGGTATAATGAAAAATACTGAACGACACACGGCCGATACGCAAATATCAGACGCGATTGATAGTAAAATCTCGGCTTCGCCTCGATTTTACAAACTTCTATCTTGTCTGATATTTTCTACATATCGGCCTTATGACTTTAATAACTATTGTTTCCGCTGTAAAATTTAGGGCTTAAGCGGCAGTTACACGTGGCAGTCGACTGCTATAGCAGCGACTGTTAGGTGGGCGTGTCTACACTGTCAGGTGTATATTTATGTGAATCATACTATTTCAATCGCAATAGCCCTATCCAGGTAATGCAAGCGAGAAAGATAAATACAGCGTACTATGTGTTAAATAAAGCAGTAGAGCCGTGCGTAGTTCGTTCTGCGCAACACAAGGGCAACTGTCCGGCCGAGAACCCTTGCATGTATTTGTGCATGTTTTTATATTTAATCCATTTTCATGGAAACGGTTAACTTTATGAAAAAATCATAGAACGACTTTTTTGTAGCAGACAAAATTTCCTTTCGAACAATGTATAGCACAAACCATATGCTTTTTGTATAACGGCCCCAGATACGTTTCAATTACGGACAAATTAAAAAATGAATGAGTTTATTAAGATTCCTTAAATTTTGAACCACTCTTACGTCTAAACTATTAAAGATAGATATATGCCATCACTGACTTTCTTATTGAAAATTTAATTCTCTATAAATTTGCTTATATACATTTTCATCATATTTGTAACGGTTTTGGCAGCGTTTCGAGTCAAACATGCCGCAGTAAATCGATGCGTGGTTCGTTCTTAGCACCTGAAGAGGCACACGCTTGCCGTGGCTACCTGATTCTATTGAAATACAATGGTCCAGACTTGCAGCTGAGAATTGGAGTCGAAACGCTGCCGAAACCATTACAGTTATGGCAAAATGCATATAAACAATTTTATAGAGAATCAAATTTCCTATAAAAAAGTCCGTGATGGCATATATCTATATTCAATAGTTTATACGTGAGAGCGGTTCAAAGGTTAAAGAGTCGTAAAAAAATGAATTAATTTTTAAAATAGCCCCTTAATTGAAACGTATCCGGGTCGTTATACAAAAAGAATATAGGTTGCGTTATACATCGTTGGAAAGGAAATTTTGTCTGCTATAAAAAAGTCATTCTATGATTTTTTTATAAAGTTAACCGTTTTCATGAAAATGGAAAAAATATAAGAACGTGCACAAAAATCTATTTATTCTCTCGTCGACGCTGTTGCCCTTCTGTTGCGCACGCACCATACTGTGTGACGTATTTACCGCATCTCACCTGGATAGGTCTATTGAATGTTATGGCAGTTACTGTGATCGACTAGAAATATTTCTACTTTTGCTATCGCGTCGATTGCTTTGAGGAATAAAATGGCGAAATCTGTTAAACGTATTGCGTTCTCGGATGACCTAAAATTTTTTTTAAATTATTTATTTTACATACCTAATCTACAAAAAGTATACCAACCTTTTCGTGAAATTCTAAGAATTTTACAAATGGCAAACTTAATAATTTGGTTAATAAATTATTTTCCATGTCAAAACGTGATCTGTTTAATAAAGGCGTTTTCACCCAGTACCTTCTCTCTATATCTTCGTTTAAACATTAACTGTTTCTGCAATAATAACATTAATAACTTTTTTTTCAATAACAACAAACAGATAACACATCCTTTATTTCTTTATTTCTATATTTATTTATTCGACACCATTTTAAACAAGTATACAGGGTGATTCTAAAATGTATGGCCAAATTGATACAGCGTCAACAGGAGACCAAAATAGGTTGATTCAACCTAATTTACCTATATACAAAAATGCACCCCTAAGAAGTTACAGCCCTTTAAATTTCAAATAAAAAACACTTTAATTATTGATTATTCCCAAATGGCTGTAGATATCTTTTTCTAATTCAGTGTAAATTCATTACCAATAAACGCCAATGTTTCGAGATTAACAGCAATAAAATACATTAAAGGGTTAACCAGCCTACTTGTACATTAAATAATAATCAAACAAAGAAAAAGCTACGCTACGCTGATGAGGAGCAATAACTCCGAAACACGTGTCCGTAGCTGCATCATGTTTCTTTCTTGTGGTAAATGGCAAAAACTTTATCTATTAAATAATAATATTACATATTTGCTACTGAGGTTAAAAATAGTTCGATGCATCTTCTTCATTTTTCTTGTTTAATTTGCAAACTATTGATATTATCAAAAAAATAAAAGATAGAAAAAAGTTTCCAAATTAAATAATCTATCAAATGATACTGGAAAATGGACTATACGTTAACGCACAGAAAAATAAGGGTGTGAAATAAAGGGTGCCCCTAAATTACCCCATCCCTTTAATGTATTTTATTGCTGTTAATCTCAAAACATTGGCGTTTATTGGTAATGAATGTACACTGAATTAGAAAAAGATATCTACAGCCATTTGGGAATAATCAATAATTAAAGTTTTTTTTATTTGAAATTTAAAGGGCTGTAACTTCTTAGGGGTGCATTTTTGTATATAGGTAAATTGGGTTGAATCAACCTATTTTGGTCTCCTGTTGACGCTGTATCAATTTGGCCATACATTTTAGAATCACCCTGTATATTATTTCATTTAAAAAGTACAGTCAATCAGTACATGGCAGTAAAACTATCGCAGTAGAAATATTCCCCACCAAACAGTTCAGTTGTTATAGCAGTCGACTGCCATGTGAAACTGCCGCTTTTTAGACTAAAACAAGGGCTTATTTTCATTAGAGATAAAAATTTAACAGAGGAATGGCTTTTAAAATAACTATTTTGTTTAATAAAAAATTAATAGTAAAAAAACATTTTTAAAAACAAACTTTTAATTAAATGCTCTAAAAAGAAGAAAATAAACTTAAAATTAAATCAAACCCATTAATTTATTACATTATACAATTTATATGATATAAAAGCTTGTAGCGAGAGTTTAATATTGTATTCTTGTTTATTTACCCAGGCAAATCTCGCGACAAGCTTTTATATCATATAAATTGTATAATGTAATAAATTGATGGGTTTGATTTAATTTTAAGTTTATTTTCTTCTTTTTAGAGCATTTAAATAAAAGCTTGTTTTTAAAAATGTTTTTTTAATATTAATTTACTTTTTTTCGTATTCTTTTCGTATTCTTCTCAGCATACCCTTTCATTTGATACCCATATTATGATGGTAGATAAGAAAATTTTTGTCCGCCATCTTGTGGCGTCCGCCATATTGAATTTAGTGTGATGTCATTTTATATTTCGTATTCTTTTCAGCAAACCCTTTTAATTGATACCCATATTAGGGGGGTGCATAAAAAATAACTAGCCCGCCATCTTGCGGCGTCTGCCATATTGAATTTAGAATGACGTCACTTTGCTAAACATGCATTGTCATCCAAACTAAACGTGTATGTAAAATTTCAGCTTAATCGGTTGGTGATAACTATTTTAAAATTCAGTTGCAAGATTTGACCTAAGCAAACAAACTGACATACAAACATTGCAAGTTAAATAAAAGCTTGTAAAAAGAATCTGATTTTACTTCAATAAACTACTTAGCCGATTTAAATATTTTATACATGCCCAAACGCGTAGGTGCGGTGAAATATCGTAAAATAATTAATGTGAGCAAGGAAAGCTATAAAGACATTTGAAAGATACAGCAAACCATATAAAAAATAATCCTTAATAATAATAATTGTCTTACCTTCTAAGATGTTTTCACCATGCCATATCTCGTTCTGAACCTACCTGGTAAATGAAAAAAAGAGTAAAACAACGACATTAATTTAATCATTTACTAAAACTACCTTTATTGCCCTTTTCCTAATGTTATCCACCTCCGTTTTATTATACTAAACTAGTTGATCAATATCACAACACTAATATCACAACACTAATATCATCACAACACAGAACACATTCAAAACTTTACTACATATTAGTATCTTAACACTATAAATGTATCGAAAATGATATTTTTATACACATGCACTTCACAATAGCAACATAGATACTGACTAGCTGAAAAACGTCTTTATAGAATGTACTGATAAGTTTTTTTGCAAGGCCTGTTACGTACTACACATTCGTTTTTCTGCTCGACTTCTTTATTAATGAATTTTAAATTATTACTAAACATTTTGAAGCGTGTATAGCATGATGAACATTAAAAATGTTTTGTTGTCGTTTTAGTTTGTCTTTAGTTAAATTATAAAGTGTGGTCGTTTAATATGGATACCTGAAAATATAAATTGCCTTGGTTGTTTGCGAAAAAATTCTCCAAATAGGTAAATTTTTTTGCGCACATTGTCATGTCGCGGCAATTCGGTTCGCCATATTTGAATGAGGTGTGACGTCATCGTAATTTTTTTTAAATGGCGACCTCCAATTTTTTGGGCACATTTCGATGAAGTATCCAATTCTGCTAATGGCAATATGCAAAAGTATGACCTAGGAATTGATAGTTTCCGAGATAGGCGTCGTCAAATTGAGGTTTTTTAGATCAATAATTATTATTAAAAAATATGTATATGTCGAAGAGAAAAATTATGTAATTTAATAAAATTACAAAAATTAACATTACTAACAATATTCAAATGAGGTGGTCGGACCGAATTCCTTGAGCTTCTTGACAAAAAACAAGTTTGGAATTCTCCGAGAAAGTTCTGAATTGTTTCTGGTGTAATCGCTGTAATTTCAGCACGTACTCGATTTTTTAAATCTTCGGGAGTAAGTATCAGATCTATTAAAATACACTATATTCTTCAGATAGCCCCAAAAAAAAATGCAATGGGGCAAAGTCGGGGGATTGAGCAGGCCATTCAATAAAACCCCTTTTGCCAATCCATCTGTTTGGAGAAGTTTGCACTTGGAGTAGTTTTCCACACACACTAATACACTTTTGCACACACTCGACGCGCGTTTCGCCAACCAAGTTGGCATCATCGGGAGACGGGAGATGATTAAAACTGGAAAAGTTTGATTCAAATAGTTGCTAACCGATAAATCATAGTGGGCAGGTGCCCATCTTGAGGATACCACAAAGAATCAAGTGGTATATCTGGGTCATTTGGAAATAATTCAGCCAGGCTAGGAACTAAATAATTGAAAATAACAAGTCCAAATACTTTGAATCCGTTAGAGATCCCTCAATTAAAATTGGCTTTAAAATTTCCATCACCTACAATTTCTGCCCAAACATTTAGTTTTTTGGGAATTGAATATGCGCCTCCATCATCCAGTGAGGATTAGTTGGAGCCAAATAGTGCCAGTTTTGTCTATTAACTGTTTCATTTAAATAAAATATAGCCTCATCTGGAAAAACTACACGTTTCATAAAATTACAATCAGCGTTTCATCTGGTCATTATTTCTTCTCAAAACTGTATCCTGCGATCAGGGTCGTATTAATCTATGCTTTTTGAGGTTTTTAACGACAGAAGTTTTGCTAATTTGATAGTTAGCTGCAAGTGCACGCGTATACTGCTATGCGGATTTTCTTGTAGATCCAGCAGAAGATTAAGCTGTGTATCATCAGAAATTGCCGGACGACCTCGAACACGATGGTATGTCCATTGGTAGTGATTCGTAGAAAGGCCTGTTAATAGTATTAAATCCGATTTGCTGAGGTTAAGTAGGTTTTTGGTTCCTTTCTGAGAGTAGTTTATAAACTGCTTCAATTATTATTATTTGGTAGGAATTTTTATTAACCCTTTATTTCCTTGCCACCTCCGTTGTGTGACATTTTCTCTTACAAAGCGGCTATGGTCTGATGAATCATGATTCAGCACCTTGCCTTACAAGGTTATTTGCTATAGCACCCACATGAAGCTGGATTTATTTCTTGCCAGTTATTTTATACCTGCGATTATATCTGGGCGATTTTAAACTTAAAAGTAAATTAATTTTGAGCTTTGACTAACATCTTAAGGGATTCTTGAGTACAAAGATCCACAATGTGTATTTCTGCTGGGAAATGATGGAAGTAGGCACAATACATTTTGAGTCATATGCGTTGGCACCTTTTCCCTTGTCCATCTCAGATGCATGTGTGTATCAGAGGAGCGACCATATTTCCAATTGTAGTCATCAAAATCTTATACCAAACATTGATGTCGAGTTTGTATTGGGTCATTGAATTGAACTAAACTTATTTATTATAGTCAAATGATCACTAGATCTCCTAGTTTGATTAATTTCAGAATGCCGTCTATAAGCATAACATTGTTCTTCCTTATGTAACTACGTAAAGACAATAAATGATTTCAAGACATGCTAAACAATTTCGAAACAATACCCAACAATAACCAAATATGACTAGTAGATCAGTTTGGTTAAAACTCTTAAGATTTAAGCCGTTGTTGCTCTATTGATAATTCTTGTCAGCTGTGTTACTCATTTGAGTTTTTCCTGAAGGACACCTTTCTTTATCACACTGAATAAATCAATTTCTATTTCTGTTTTTGTAAAAGGCACTATGGCTAATTTCCATGGATTTACTTTACACCTACCTTTAAGCATACGTCATTAATAATTATAATCCGTAGTATAATATATATTTCTTTGTTTTATATTTATGCAAATATTAGAGGGTTCTAATTTACTAATACCCAATAATTCTACGTATCTACATAATAAAATTATTCCAAGGAGTTTAATCAGTGTAATGGCATAATAAAAATAGTACCTTAATACCATATATTTAATTTGATTACTTTTGTATTCATGAAGCGCTACGTAGTATCACTTACATGTTTAAAATTGTCACATTTATCGTTTAAACCACCATAGTTTGCGCGCAGTTATTTATGTACTTGTAGTCTCAATGGTGTTACAATTTCACTTGCTCTATTGTTCGACTGAATTGCAATTGATGTGAATGTCTTCAGACTATCGACCAGACCAATACAGTTCGACCAATAAAGTAAAAATAGTTTTAAGTCAAATTCTCAATAATTTATTTGCAATTGGTTTCTTTAGACTATGGTTAAGTTTAATAAAAATGTAAAAGTATAGGTTAAAAGTAATACAAATATTTTGAGTGAAAAAAAGTACACCAAACAACTTTTTTTGTGATAATGGAATATGCCGATTTTAAGCGAAATTGGTCTTAATTTTAAAAAATTAGCAATCATCTGATTACAATATTCATTGAACTTAATTCTGGGAATCACGCCAAATTCTAAAAAATAAATAGAAACAAGAAAATTGCCAAAATATGTCAAGATAAAAGTGTAGTATCAAAGGCAAACCTCAACAGTTTGCCCCAGAAAACCACTGTATATAGTTCTAAATGAATATAAATACAATATTGTTATCTAAAATAATTCGTATCAGTGGTTTTCTAGTATTTTACACTAGAAAATATAACAAAATGTATATTATATAATACATAGATATATATATTTATATGATATGTAAAAAACAATTATAAAACAATAACTTATCTTAACAGAACGTTTCAAACCAAAGTCTAGGTCCTTTTTCAACTGTGATTACAAAAAAAAAATGACTTGTCAAAAAAAATCACTGTGACACCTGACACTGATTATTAATTAATGCATAGATCACTAGATAAAGAACTCTAATTTATTTTGATATTTCCGTCACGTACTTCTTTTTGGAGAATCGGTAGCCAGCCTTCGTCTAGCAACACTGAACTAGTAGAGACGCAGTCGGTACTATTTAGTTGAATACAGGCACTCTCTTTAAGTTTTCGTTTATTACAATGTGTTTCCGTTTGAATTATTTTTGCCTGTGTCCAACTAAATCTGTGGCCATTACTCCAAGCATGTTGTGCCAGTGTAGATTTATCAACATGTTAATTTTTAACAGTGTTCAAAAATCTAAAAATTGTATTTATAGCATTCCATGCGAGTGTGGAAAGCTATATATAGGTGAGACGTCTAGACCATTAGAAGTTAGAATATCTGAACACAAAAATAACGTTAAAAAATTACCATATTGATAAATCTACACTGGCACAACATGCTTGGAGTAATGGCCACAGATTTAGTTGGACACAGACAAAAATAATTCAAACGGAGACACATTGTAATAAACGAAAACTTAAAGAGAGTGCCTGTATTCAACTAAATAGTACCGACTGCGTCTCTACTAGTTCAGTGTTGCTAGACGAAGTCTGGCTACCGATTCTCCAAAAAGAAGTACGTGACGGAAATATCAAAATAAATTAGAATTCTTTATCTAGTAATCTATGCATTAATTAATAATGAGTGTCAGGTGTCAAAGTGATCTTTTTTGACAAGTCATTTTTTATAATCACAGTTGAAAAAGGACCTAGACTTTGGTTCGAAACGTTCTGTTAAGATAAGTTATTGTTTTATGATTGTTTTTTATATATCATATAAATATATATATA
Source organism: Rhagium mordax (assembly GCA_963680705.1). Lineage (NCBI taxonomy): Eukaryota > Metazoa > Arthropoda > Insecta > Coleoptera > Cerambycidae > Rhagium > Rhagium mordax. Next base: position 12,208,988 of record OY796659.1, on the reverse strand, counting down.
TCTATATATTATATAATATACATTTTGTTATATTTTCTAGTGTAAAATACTAGAAAACCACTGATACGAATTTTAGATAACAATATTGTGTTTATATTCATTTAGAACTATATACAGTGGTTTTCTGGGGCAAGCTGTTGAGGTTTGCCTTTGATACTACACTTTTATCTTGACATATTTTGGCAATTTTCTTATTTCTATTTATTTTTTAGAATTTGGCGTGATTCCCAGAATTAAGTTCAATGAATATTAACTATCCGCCACAAATAAACTACAAACAATATCTGATTACAAGATTTGGCCTAGTAAATTTATGTTCAGTAAATTAAACATTGCTCTAAAACAAACTACGATAACATAAAAAGTGTTGTTAATTAACTTGTATGTACATTTTAACTTGAATCTATACCTATACTCAGATGCCAAATAATATACATAAATGGCAAATATTGAGATATTTTCCCAGATGTTTGTTCAATACCTAAAAACATGCCTCGTTACATGTATGTTTTACAACGAAGCGTAATAAATTATTTCACAGTACAGCAACTTGAAAGACAATGTTGACAACGACATTTTTATGTTTTAAATGTAGCGTAGGTATATGAAATGGGGGTGAGCAGCATGAAGGTTTTGTTCAGTGACGCAAAATCTGTAACGCGTTCGTACACAGACACCAACATCCAACATGGATACATTCTCGCACTGAGAGCTTGACAAAATTCAATGTGATTGCTGATATCTCAAGCATATATACCTATCAGTTACAAAAGAATATTTGACGTTATTTACTGCGAGTTATATAGATGATGAAATACGTGTGTGACAAAAAATATATTGGTCTGCAAGATAAATATTGAGATCCTATAAATTAGTTTTGTTCGTTTATAAGTTGCTACCGTAAATGGGGTGTTGATCAAAACAAAACCTCAGCGACGTTTGTTTTTACCAAGAATAAGTTTTATTGAAGAAAATTAATTAATACTGTTCCGTCCGATATCAATTGTTAATTTTATAAAAAAAAAACCAAAGCCTTGGGGATGTTGTATCAGCAGGAAAAAAATTATTTGTTGCTGTAAATTTCATATTTTATTTGGGGTCAAATTGATCACTAGCAGTTTTATGTGCTTAAAGTACTCTACATTGAATGTAGATGTATTAATTTCAACCATAATTTAGAACTCGATGACCGTTTATTTTTTATTTAAGAACAAGTTCCTGGGGTGAAATTGATATTGTTTATTATTACCCATTCTCTGGATTGATATTTTTGATAAACCAAACAACGTTATGGTGATTTTTATTTAGCAAAATACAGGAGTTTAAACTAGTAATGGTAATTTTCGATTAAATAAACATACGTATATTTTATGTCTTTCAAAAACACTATAACATAAAAGCAACATAAAATATGCGTCATTATATGCAGATTATAAAAAAACAAAATGCAAAGCAGTACATTTTATCCGCTTTTTGATATCAAAAAAAATTTGGTTTCACTCGAATTTCAGAGTTAAGGCAAAATAGAGAGTTATCGGCCGTTTATAAAACAAACAGATCTTATTCGTCCAATTAGATATTTTTGATGAATCAGTTGATTTGAAAGTTGAAAGTTGGAGTTACCTCTATGTTTTCGTTATTTCTTACGGTTCGAACTTTTGCCACATATTTGTAACAATACTTCTTCCTTCCTTCTAACGCTTTGCCTTTGAATAAAAATATTTCTTCTTTAATGTCTTTGTCGCCATATTCTCTTCTTGTTTTCCTAATTCTATAGTCTCGTCATCATTCTCATCGTCAGTTTTCAAGTCGGCATTGTCTTCACAAACAGAATCTAAATATGCCGCTGAAACGCTTTTACCTGGTTTTATGTTAATTAAGTTTAGTTTGCTTCAAATTTTGCCGAGTGGGTACAGCAGTGTCTCTTTCCTTTTAGATGGTCCACTAAAATATTCGTAACTTGATTTTCAACATTTGGATTCTCAAGACACGCCATGTGACTTAAAATGGAGAAAGTGGAATTCTTTTGGTAGCATTAATTATAATAATAGTGACCCCAGGACTGATCCTTGGGGCATACCATGTTTGACAAACAAATAATCTGAGGAGAGGCCATTTATTACAACTTGTTGTGTTCTAGACTGTAAGTAAGACTGAATAAAATTTAGAGGTAGACGTCTCACTCCGTAGAAATTTAAATTTCCAACAAAATGTCATGCGAGACACAGTCGAAAGCCTTGGTGAGATCACATAGAGCAAGTGCTGTGAATTTACCCTCCTCAAAGCCTTCAGCTATGCCTCGCACCACCCTGCTAACCTTGATTTAAAAATAATTTTAAAGATTTTACCAAAAATTGGAACAATTGAAATAGGACGATAGTCATCTGCTGTACTTTCTTATAAATTGGAATTACCTTTGTAACCTTGAGAACATCAGGGAAAATACCTTGCGAAAAACACAGATTAATAAGTTCAGTTAAAGGTTCAACTAAAATATCAATAGTTTCTTTGATGATTTTACTGTTTAAGTCGTAAATATCAAAACAGTCGGAGTTTTTCAGATTAAGAATTGCATTTCTGACCTCTTCCTCACAGGTGGGTTCTAAAAAGAAAGAATTATTGTATTTGGATTTAGGCATTTCTTTCAAAAAGTCCGGTAAAGTTTTGATAATATTTTCAGCTATGTTTGTAAAATATTTATTTCCATTACTAGATGCGAAAGTTCACTTTTAGCCGAGAGCTTTCAAAAAACACCGAGTACCTGAAAGAGCTTTCGCATCGTGTAATGTATTATATTTTTTCTACTACCGAAAGATATTATGGTATTTCATAATTTAAAATTATTTATTTCATGAAATTATAATATGACGTTTTTAATAAATTTTATAGTTTAGGGGCTGTCTATGAAAATTGTTTCCATGGCAACGTAACAATTGCTATCTGTCATCAAGGTTTATGTCAAACATTTTAATTTGTGGTAGTGTCAAACGGAAATAAACAAATATGTTTGTGGCGATGAAAATGGAATATAAGAAGCTGCCAATATCGATTGTGTTTTTAAAATGGTGTGCCGACAAAAATGATGCGGAAATCGGCGAAAATGTAATGTTGGCGTACTTCCTTGAAAGATCGGAAGTTTTTTTTTACTTTTCTGTCCTGGCTGCGAAAGTTTAACTTTCGTAGCTAGCAACCAGGTAACTCGAATGTTTACTTTCGTTATCACGCGTGTTGCTAGGAGTACAAAGTTCACTTATATAGACGGTAGTAGAAAAAAGACATTTAATTCATCTGGACATATATTACAATTCCTATTATAAGATTTTTTGTGATTTCGATCAATATTAATAATTTTCCAGCTGTCTCTAGCTTTGTTTGAATTTATTATATAAGAATCATTTTCTGTCTCTTTTGCTCTTATAATTGCAGTTTTATATTCGTTTCTATACCTTGTGAAAACAGATTTGCTCAGAGGGACCTTAGTGGAATCATATATATGGTTTTTAAGGAAGATAAGGTATCCCTCATATCCTTAAAAGTTCATCCGTGAAAAAATTTACCGGAGGTTTATCAAAAATCTTACATTTTCTAAGTGGAAAATATTTATGAACAGAAGTACTATATATTTTAATCAGAAATTGAGACAAATAGTTGACATTGGAATTTTGACTCGCAAAATTACTTCAATTTGTGTCTAATAATGATGATTTTAGTTTTTTAAGACCTTTATTAGTAATCTTTCGTTTGATGATATTGTTGGAGAATATATCAGATTTACTATCAAATTTAATAAACATAATGATCGGAAAGGCACGGGTCTACTAACCCAACCATATAGGTGCCATCTAAAAGATTAGTTAAAATATTATCTATGCAGCTTGCAGATCTATAGTCAACCCTTGCATTTTCAGTTATAGTAAAAGTTAATCCAAAAGACTGTACCATATCAATCCAAGCTTTGGTAAATTACTTTTGCTTTAAAAATTGTCGAACGTCGCTGCTATTACTTACTGTAAAAACAATCTTCAATGAAAGTTGTATCCACATGGGATGAAATATTTTTTATAGGACCTTTATGTTATATCAAACGTATAAAGCTGTTTCTGTTATTTGTCTTACTTATTGTCCCTTGGAGGGTAAGTACGTGTTAATGTGAGTTATGTTGCGTCAGGTTCTGACATTTTATACAGCTACGGTAATGAATTTGTTTGTAAATCATTTGAAGAACAAAGTTAGTTGACCTACCTCACAGCATAATTTAATGGTCTGTTTGCTTATGTAAAAATTTTAATATTTAATTCTGATGGTATGAAATTCAAACGAACAAAAAAATACAGTCATTGAAATTTGTTTTAACTTTCTTCAGTTTTAAAGAATGTGAAAAGACTCGTACCAGTTGTATTTTTCTTGTTCTAGTAAAGGCAAAAAGTGCAGATTTAAGAGTAATGCCTAGAGTTTAATTTAAAATACGAGTAAGTAATTATTGAAAAACTTTCTAGTTAAACAAGACAAGCAAAATATTTAAATATTACTTATTTACTTGGTTTGATTCCATCCTGAAACAAAATAAGATATATTTATTAATTATTAATGCTTTAAATGTGGTTCGAATTCCACATTAACGTGTAGGGCTTCTTCTTTCTTAAATTTAAATCTTAAAATCCTAGATTCAATTTAGAGTTATTTCGGTGACTATTATGGCGGTTAAAAAATATTTTTTAAATACTAATTTGGCAGATTTCAGACAGGAAAATATTTGAACACATAACCTTTAATAAATATTTAAATTGTAACCTGCAAATAATAATTTAATGAAAATGCACTTCATCCAAAATTCGGCTAAGTGAATAATAAAGTTTCAACTATTGGTACTACGATAGTGTCATGGTAGCGTTCACACCTCCATCATATGTTACGTTAGGAATTGATTATGCTACGTTATGGGTTGAACACCTTTACCATATGTTACGTTAGGGGTTGATTTTAGTGAGACAAATACACTAAGTTATTTTACTAGATAGTTGACTCGCTTGGCATAAATAAGATAAATGACTCGGTTGGCATACGAGAGGGTTTCACTTAATAAGGGAGGTATTTAATAAATTAAAACAAGCAAGCTTCCAAAAAAACAATATTTAATAAATAAAGAAACAAGAAAACACAATTAACACAAAATAGGTACTTACAATAATAGGGGTCGAAGTAGCCTGAGAAGATATGCACTTTAATCTAAGGGGCCCTGAAGGGGTAACCCTTGAGGCGTCTGGCCTCATCAAGCCCAAAAACACAACTGCCTGCAACCTCCCACTCTCTCCGGTCATGAATTTCGGCATCAGCAGTATTTTCTATTATTCGGCAATTAATTTGTTTGCCATCAACAATAGATTAATATTATAGATTCTACTTTCATGACCAGGTTTTGATTAAAATAAAGATGAAATTAAATTATGTAATATACTGGGCGTTGCAGCAAGTAACATTTTAAATAGATGATTAAATTGGCCATTTGTGACAATAGGACTGGGAGTTAGACAAATTGCAGGCATTCGCCAAACTGTTTAAAACGAAAATAAAAGTGAAATTTCAGTAAAGGGGACAGAATTCTTAAAAATTTTAAAAAATGTATATTTATATTCTTTAGGTTAGTTCCCAGCAAACATGAAACATAATAATTTAAAAATATATTTTTCAAAAGCATTTTCGGTGTCTGCAACATAACTTTTAAAATTACAACTTTAATTGTCACATGAAAAATATATATTTTTTCGTATACGATACTATTACTTACAACAATTTGGCGCTTATAATAAAATTAGACGAAGGAAAATCTGACATTCGTGGTATCAAGCATAATTTCTTGATAAAATTTAGACCACTATTTTGTCACAATTTTTCCAACTACCTTTGTTTAAAAATAGCGATAACAAAATATAACATATACAAGAGAAAACATGAATGAATAAATAACGGGAAATAAATAATACTTATATTAACTTAAAATTAATTAATCAAATACCAGTGGAAATGAAAAATATAGTTTTCCTCTTCAGAACTAAAAAAACCATAAAGGAAATCTAAAGTCAATAAATTATTACCTTTGTCTATCTGCGTGGCAGTGACAGCAATTATTAAAATAAAAAACAATCCCAATCCAACGTTGACAATAGTAGTTTATGTATAGGTATTACTTTTCGATGTAGATAATATTAAATTATTATTCTCCAAATTGGGCTTATGAGAATTAATAAATTTTTTAATATTAATTATGTAGAACGATAATAGAATTGTTTCTCTTAAATAACAAGTAGAATTCTTGTTATGAATTACTGAAACTATTCCGAGATTCCAAGATTTTGAAATAAAACGGAATAATACGAGAATATTTTAATTACAAATATTTAATTGACACGTTCTTGTCGCAACAGCTATGGTAATATATATATATACTTTAAACTTTACGTAGCAATTTAATTTAAAATAAATGAAATTCCCATTTTTTTATTAACTAAAGCCTTTGTTGGAAGACAGTGGAACTTGGGTATGTTTGTAAAAATATAGCTTTCGAGTATATTTTTCGGCTCTCATGTATCATTAATTTCATCGTTGCAATAGATCAAAGTATGGCACCAAAGGCTTTTGAAACGCAGCTCGCAAGTCCTCGCTTCTATGCTTACATGTAATCAGGTCAGGAAAATCGCTTAGGCCACATCTTGTAGCGGTACTTTCCTGTATATGAAATTTATCAGTAATTTAAAATTGTAGTAAGTTAAAAAGAGCACAAAGTGCCTCACGATTCACGGGTGACTAGATATAAACGACGAAATACACAGGGTAACCAAAACAACGATACCAAATAATGACAAAAATCCAAGGCTTCATGGACCTAAAAATGACATCTGGAGACTTGAAGCAAATCGGTTGACGTCAAAATTGTTTTTTCTGTTTGCTGCTGCTAGCGCGAAAACCCACCTGAGACGTAGCAATTCATGATGCGAACCTATGTTCGACCTTTGCGGTTCCATATTCCCAACGGGCCTCGAGACCTTTTTCAAGCGAATTAAAATTGTATGTTTTCATTTTTTTTTCGATTTTCAGCTAAACACGCATCTGGTCCAGATTAAATAACTCCTACGGTATCAAGAGACTGGACAAGTTATTCGGGAAACACGAGAAAATTTAGAAATTTAACGGATGAATTAGTTTTGCTTCATTTTCGAAAAGTTATGGATTCTTGAAAATGGGCGCAATTTCTTACTTCCTCCGACACGTGCCCCTTCAAGATTTTTTTCTGTGTCAAGATTCTCTACAAAGACAAATGAAAAAAGGCATTTTTCTTTATCTTTAAATTTAAACGCACGGCTGGTCTAGGTTCTTTTGAAACAGTGGTTTTTTCTCTTTGAAATTTTCCAAACCAGGCCTTGACGGCCGGAAACGGGAAAGCTACCACTAGGTTCTCAATAAATGTAATTCCTTAATATCCGTACGCACCCAGTCTGTTTTCAAATTTTTAATTAAAACTTCCATTTGTTTTGACAAATGTGTATTACACCTTCAGATTTTACACTTAATAGCTGATTTAAAGTAAAATTGAAAAAATTGCATTTTTCAGTCTTGAGTCTCAGGTCGATGCAGCATGAAGATCCAATTTTAGATCACCCTCAGGATCACCAAACCGTTGTTAGAATAAAGATCGGACCTTTCCTTCTGTCACCTCAATGACGTTTGTAAAAAAAATTGCAAATTCGTGTATCTAATACATGCACATATATTATATTGTCTACCCAAGATACACAATCCTGGTAGATGCCTCTCATTGTCTCAGTATTTCAATTGATTATCAAAATGGTTTCCATTGAAATCTGTGTAACCCTATTGAATTTATTGCTAAATATAGTTTATAGTTGCAAAGTAGTTAAATATTTTCATTACTAACAGTTGTAGCAGTTTCACAAATATCAGTTAAGAGGTCATAAATTGATCTCATAATACTCCGAAGAAATCAAAATATCTGCTACTTGAATAATATTTTTTCTAGCGAAATACCTAACTTCAATATTCTAGTCCATTGTCTATCTTCTTAATAAGGAGGTGTTTGACAAACAGAGAATTTTGATTAAGAATAAAATAATGAAAATGACAAAGTTAGAAATTCTTATCAATATGATTCAATATTTGTAGAATTTATAAAGATATCAAATCACAGTTCTTCATCCATTAGAAAAATAGCAATTTGAAGTTAATTGAAAATATATAAATTGCAAGAGGTAAAAATAGTGACCACTTTATTGCTTAGTTGGTCATCTCGCGACGATGCCCACTGCTTCTGTGTTTTGCACATCGAAGATTCCAATATTATTCATTAAGCCGAAAATTTAATATGTTATAATTAAATCATATTTTTCTAGTAATTGTCTTCAATACGGTTTAAAACAATACTTTGCTACACGTTTACGTACAATTTTAGTTGTAGCTGTGGCATGTTGATCCGAAATTGACATTTCAACAAAAACAGTGAGTGAGCTTTAAACCATGATTGAAAACCGTTCCCTGTTCTTTGAAAGTACTTTGTTCGTAACATAATAAGAAATTCCAATTATCGTTTCACACTCAGGATAAACAACTCAGGGAGCGTGTACAGAGTATATTATGTCTAAAAGCTATTTTCTTAGTATTTTCTTGTAAGTGGTTGAATTCTTTCTGCGAATTGAAGTTGGCCATATATCTTAAAGTAACGCATGACAATATGTATACGTTAACTAATAGGTACCTGATGTGAAATAACAGACACTTTGAAAACAATTAGTAGAACTCACGCATTAAAATATACGCTTGATTTCTTGACATAATTATTTTGGCAAATAATCAAAGTCACCCTCATGTCAATAATTTTAAACTTATCGATTACACCTCCCACCTCCCGTCCCTTAAAAAATTATGAACAATAACATATCTTAATATCACAATCTGGAGTATTTCTGGATCTAATAGATGGTCAGGTAGTGATGTTATCATTTTTTGACAATGAAATCAGTTATATTTGTGACTTGATGGATATTACCATTTTGTGAATTATGTTCATAAATATTAATAAATTAATAAATAATACATATTGCAGCATTAAGATGAGAATAATATTGCAACTTTGGGTACTACCTATATAATTATTCTGGTTTTATTGATATGTTTAAACTAAATGTTATCTATACTCGTGGGACGAAAATGAATAATATAAATAATAACGACACCAAAAAACAAAGCTCGGAAGGAGGCCCTGTAAAGGAGGATCCACCGAAGAAAAAACTATCCGGAGCGGCCAGAAGGAAGCTCCGGAAGATGAACCGGGAAGAATCTGGGGGAAAAGCGGGACCTAGGCTTTTACAGCCAGGGGGCGTAAGTACTCCCAGCACATCTCAACCGGGGAGCAGCAAAGCCTCACAGGGGAGTGACCCAAAGCCGGGCGCTAAACGCGGCCGATCTGAGGGAAGCACCCCAGGGGAAAATAGAGTGACGCAGCCAAAGAAGAGGGGAAGGGCCAATAACGTCCCGGGTACCTCCTATGCGGCTGCGCTCACAGACTTGAAGGTAGCTATAATACCTAATGGCTACCCTGAGACGTCATTGAGCTCGGAGCAGGCAGATCTGGTAAAGACTGCACTGACCGACGCTCTTGATGACGTCGCAGAAGGACAACAACCACCAAGGTTCTCGGGGGTTAATCTACGGGGGGGCTTTCTCCTAGCCTCCTGCGCTGACCAGGCCACAAGGGACTGGCTAGTGCGGGTGGTGGAGAAATGTGTACCCTGGGAGGGTGCAAAACTTGGCACATGTGATGCCAAGGATGTACCCAAGCCCGTCAGAACGTTGGTGTGGATACCGGGGCCGGCACAGGAACCGGAAAAAACGCTCAAACGTTTGAGAATACAGAACCCAGGGCTTCAGACGAATACCTGGACTGTAGTCGACACGAAGCCAGATCCGAAGGGACAACAACTTGTCCTACTGATGGACGAGGCTTCGTGGAAAAGAATTGAGGACCTTCAATGCAAACCCTACCTCAACCTAACCAGGGTCCTATTTAAGGCCCTGGGGAGGAAGAAGGGAGGGGAGCAGATGGAAGTCGACCAGGGGACGCAAGTCGAACCCGAAGGAATAGAGGCTGCGAAGGGAGAGGACCAGCAGTAACTCTCAACGCAAGTAACATTCAACGTTACACAGGTGAACGTACACCACTGTAAAGCGGCCTCGGCCGCGTTGCAGCAACACATTGAAAACAACAATGTAGATATAGCACTGATACAAGAACCCTGGGTGTACAGGGGGCAAATCAGGGGATTAGGGATGGGAAGAGACTGGGAAGTAATTAGCCCAGGCGGTAACCACCCAAGAGCTTGCATTATCGCAAAGAAAAATATCAATCTGTTACCAATGTGGGGACTATGTACAAGAGACCTAATGGTGGCACGAACCAGCATAGAAATGGAGGGGTCAACGAAAGAGCTGGTAATAGGATCCGTTTACCTTCCATACGATCAACCTGATCAACCTCCTACCCAGGAAGTTAGAGAACTGGTTCAGCAATGTGAAGCTAGCCATGCACAGCTCATCTTATGCTGTGATGCCAATGCACACCACATTATCTGGGGGAGCACGGACAACAACACAAGAGGTGAGTCACTCCTAGAATTTATCATTAGTAATAAGCTAGAAGTAGTCAATCGTGGAAACGAGCCTACCTTTGTCACGACGACAAGGAGTGAGGTTATCGATATCACTATCGCGACACAGTGTGCGGGGCGAGTGATCAGTGAGTGGCATGTGTCTCAGGAACCATCGCTCTCGGATCACAGGTACGTAAGATTTAAAATACAAACACCACCAGAAGTGAACAAGATGGGCAGGAATCCAAGGACCTGCGACTGGGGACTCTTTAATGAGATCCTGGAGCAAGGGCTGAAGGAGTGCCCATCGAAGCCACAGACACCGGTGGAAGTGGAACTGATGAATGAATTCATTACATCAGCAATAAAAACAGCCTTCGAGCAAAGCTGCCCCCTAAAAGAGAGGAGGCAGAAACGTGAGACCCCATGGTGGAATCACGAGCTGTCCTCCAGGAGAGCAGCGGTTCGCAGGCTTTTCAACCAGGCGAGAAAGTCTGGCAGATGGGAAGAATATAAAACTGCCCGTCTCGACTACGCATATGCCATAAGAGATGCAAAAAAGGAATCATGGAGGAAGCACTGTGAGGAGATAGAAAACACTCCGGAAGCTGCTAGACTCCAGAAAATTCTGCAGAGAGACAATCAAGGTAAAATTGGATCACTGCAAAGACAACAGAGTGACTACACAAATACCGAGAAGGAGACTTTGGACTTACTCCTAGAGACACACTTCCCGGGCAGTGTAGCTACCCCACGTAACCATAACGGTCCAATTGAAGACATACCTATTAAGAGGGCGTCTAAAGAAGACTGGAAACATGCCAATAGCGTAATTAACATAACAAAACTTGAGTGGGCGATCAATTCGTTTGAACCGTACAAGTCACCGGGGGTAGATGGAATATTCCCGGCACTACTAAAACAGGGTATAAGCAAACTTGCAACACCCCTGTGCACATTATTCAGGGCCAGTCTGGCCCTAGGATATGTGCCAACCAGCTGGCGGATGGTAAAGGTGGTATTCATACCAAAACCAGGGCGCGAGACCTACGCCCAGGCCAAATCATTCCGACCTATCAGCCTAACATCCTTTCTCCTGAAAACCATGGAGAAGCTGGTGGATAGGCATATCAGGGACGATGTTATGAACTCAAAACCTTTACATCGAAACCAATATGCCTACCAGACAGGAAAATCATGTGAGCTAGCCATACATGAGCTTACTCACAGAATAGAAAGGGCACTGGACAGCCGGGAAACGGCTATAGGAACCTTTCTGGACATTGAGGGGGCTTTCGATAACACCTCATACGACTCTATAAGCAGAGCAGTGAAGAGACGCGGGGTCAAGCAGTCGATAACAAGATGGATTGACTCAGCACTCAAAACTAGGAAAATACAAACAATGCTGGGCTCCACGACAGAGGAGGTGTCGGCAACCAGGGGCTGTCCGCAGGGGGGTGTCCTATCACCCCTGTTGTGGTGTCTGGTTGTTGATGAACTCCTAGAACAATTAGAACAGCAAGGAATATATGCGCAGGGATATGCAGATGACATCACCATCCTGGCAACAGGAAAATTTGAGGGCGTCACATCAGAAATGATGCAAAGAGCCCTCAAAACGGTAGATAAATGGTGCACCCAGGAAGGTCTATCCGTCAATCCAGGAAAGACCACAGTGGTAGCTTTTACAAGGAAAAGAAAAATTCAAAACCTGAAGAAACTATTTCTTCGGGGAAAAGAATTACAAATGAGCGGTGAAGCCAAGTATTTGGGACTAACTCTAGACACCAAACTGAACTTCAAAGCTCATATAGGGAAAGTGACCACCAAAGCCACGCGGGCCCTATGGGCTTGCAGACGAATGGTGGGCAAAAACTGGGGACTACAACCACGAATGGTACATTGGCTGTACCAAAGGGTTGCGATACCAATAATAACCTACGCCTCCCTGATCTGGTGGCACAAAGCTGGAAAAGGAGAGTCGTTGAGGAAACTAAACAAGGTACAAAGACTTGCGTGCCTAGGGATAACGGGGGCCATGACAACAACGCCTACCGCAGCTATGGAAGCACTGCTATGCCTACCTCCATTAAATCTAGTGGTGGAGAATGAGGCATTGATAGCGACTTACAGGCTAAGAAACAACGGGTATGAGACCTTTCCAAGAAAAGGATATCATACAGAAATAGACCAACAACTGGGAAATAACCGACTACTTGAAATGCAGTCTGACAGAATCAGCACTACTTATAACTTCACAAAAACCTTCAGGGTAATTATACCTGATAGGGAAGATGAGGGTAAAAGGCAGATGCGAAGTCACCCAAATGATACCATATGGTATACGGACGGATCAAAAACGTCAAGTAGTACCGGAGCAGGAATTGCGGGAGACCAACCAGGGACATACTTCAGTCTGAACCTGGGCAGCACTGCAACCGTGTTCCAAGCAGAAATAACAGCCATAGAGGCTTGTGCACAAGAAATGGTACGGATGTCTTACATTAACAGAAGAATCCGTATCATCACTGACAGTCAGGCAGCTCTTAGAGCTCTGGAGGCAGTAGAAATACGTTCCAAAACAGTAAGAAATTGCCTGAAGCCCCTGGCGAAACTAGCAGAACACAACAATGTGCAATTGGAATGAACGCGAGGACACCAGGGAAATTCAGGTAATGAGAAAGCTGACAGGCTGGCTAAAGAAGGAGCAAAGAAAGCCTTGATAGGACCCGAGCCGACATGCGGGATCGCATATAGCACCGCAAAAGGCGCAGTAAAGGAACTTTTAAGACAGAAACACAACTTGCATTGGAGAGAGGCACCAGGAATGAGACAATCACGCATATTCTTAGGTGACCCATCCAAATCAAAGACTAAGGAATTGCTGAAGCTGAGCAGAAGACAGCTAAGATGTGCAGTGGGTATTTTAACAGGACACTGCACGCTAAACAAACATCTCACCAACATAAAGGTGAAGGATGATCCAGATTGTAGGATGTGTGGTGAAGAGGAAGAAACACCTCACCACATCATATGTGAATGCCCGGCCCTAGCGGCGAGAAGGATTGCACACTTCGGTGAACCATCAGTGACACCGGAAGAGATAGCTAATGCTCCCATCGACCGTATACTCGCCTTCGTGGGAGGAACGGGTCTCATGGAATAGGGAGACTATGGGGGTACAATAAGCTTCAGCTTCAGTACAGCGGGCCAAAAGACCGCAACCTATAAGGGAAAAAAAAAAAAAAAAAAAAAAAATGTTATCTGTTTCTCAAGATCAATAGGTATATCGCGTACATCTCACTTTAAGCTATAAATATAACTAAGTGAAATACAAAGGGTATTACGATTTATTATTTATCGAGGTAACAAAGTAATAATTTATTGACTATTGATTGCGTTTCCGATATTACTTAAAGTCATTTATTTTTTAGTCCCTTTAGTAGTATATTATTAGGTATAGGTTTACTTATTATATATTTGAATTTCTTTAAATTACTATTTACTGTTAGACAAAATATTCAGAGAGAATAATTACAATATACATTATATTTGATACTTTCATTTTATGTTATAAACATATTTTATGGCACTTTTAGCCAAGAGCGACTATAAAACACAAAGCACTTTCAACCCTTTTAAGAATGTATCCTTTACAAGGACGGCGTGAACAACGTTCCAATGATTTATTTTATTAATATATCTACTCATTACTTGGTTTCAAAAGTAGCTATTAAAAGCTGAAAAGCTATTTAATAGCTAATTTATTTATTAGCATTTAATGAAAAACACACAACTAACTAGAAATATAAATTAATAGAATACGAATAAGCAATTGTTTATTGAATCAAAAAATGAAAGCTAGTAGGCCTAAACCACAAAAACAAATTGCAGAAAAACTTTTATTTCAAAATTTCCACTAGTCAGGCTCAATAGAAAAGAGATATTTATTAATTAAATATTAATACCTACCTATGGTAAACAATTTGTGAAAATTAATATTATTGTTAAAAGTAACTAATCCCATTTTTTATTAAATAATGATTATCAAGCGTATGATAATTGGCTTTTAACAATACCAGCGTTTAATAAACAAACTTCCTAAATTATTTATGAAATTCTCCAATGCTTGATATTTGACAGTTCTTGGTTTCTACCATTAAAAAAATTAAAGTACATAGTGGTAGTTGTCAGCATCGTAACAAAACATATAGGAAGGTGCTCAATATCTGTTTCGGCCTTTCTTAAATTTATTGCGTCTTGTAAATAGCTATTGTTTCTATAAAAGACATATTATGTTAATTTAATCATTATGCAGATTCTTTTCCCCACTTTTAATAATGATTAGAGTGACATTAGTTTCTGTTTCAGTAAAAAATACAGTCATTACTAATATTACTATTGATAGAAAAATGTGGAGAAAGACTGTTTATAATAATAGGTATCTGCAAACACCAACCATTATCTAAAATTTCCTTGTAAACTAAACACGTAATATATGATAAATATTTTATTTTATATATTTTTCCGGATTGCTCCACACAGGTTACATTACTGGTATTACCATGAACGTCATATACCCACAATATTCGACTAATCCCACAATTCTGAAGATCCGTATATTCAAACGATACTGCTTACCCTTTATACCTATAATAACAAAATTATAGAATTTGTTCCCCACTTGTTTGTTATATTCTCCTCATGTTTCTACAGTCAATAATAGCGAGCCTGAATATTAATTAAATTGTATTTCATTTTAGATAAGGTTATTACACATAGGAATTTACGAAGGACGGAATTTAATATTACATAGAAAATACAAAAAAAAATTGTACTTTTGCTTTTGACTTATTACAGTAATGAGAGCAGGTTGGAAGAATTTTTTGTTAAATATATTTCTCTTTTTATCTGATTTTTCACTACGAAATGATGATACAGAAGAGTACTGCAGATTCACTGGCTAGTCTTTTTTTAAAGGGACTCAAAAAGGTGATGACAACGACGACAACTTAAATTAATTATTACTTTCATTTAGTAAAACACTGCAATAATATGTCGAAATTTTTTGCTTAAATAAAGAATCAGTCTGATCATGTCACGAGAATTACGTTAGATGATATCTAAGAATTTATATATCAACAAAATAAGCATAAAAATCTAAGAAAATCTGTTGTGCTTTGGAAAGTGTTTTTCTTGCGATTTACGTAATAATATGTGCATGTCGTGTGATTTTTATCAGATTATTAATTGCGATTTAAATGACTGACACAATTATAAGGGTACTATAAAAAAATTATGCATAACAAGTGCTTCGGAACGTCCTATTCAGGCTTTGGCGACTAGTGCATACTTGACTATCATCTATACCTTTTTCTTTGTTGTAATCATTAATTTAGAGAATTGTTTGTTTAACCACATAGTATAATTTTTTGCATTCTTGCTTAGTTCTCAAGATATTGACGAAAGAGTGCAAAAAGTCCCGTTTTGTAACTATTATTATTAATGCTCTTTAACCCGGAAAAAAAGGGTGGGTACGTACCTCGCAATAAAATATGGTTCAATGATGGTGCACTGTAAAGAACTATTCATTTTATAAATATTTCCTAAGTGTATAAAAATTGAAATCACAGAGGTTACTATCAGACTTCAGGGGCTTTGCTTTTATTGCTTCATTTTAATGTGACCAATCAATCTCTTTGGATCTTGCACCCACTGCCTGTTAATAAAACGGTGTGGGAAGAGACCAAAGAGTTATTCTTTGCTTCAGACTCGCAGCCCGTTTACATTTTCTGGCAGTTTAAAGGATCCCAGACCATAAGTTGTTTAAATTCTTAATTCTTCATTGAACTTAATTGTGGGAATCACGCCAAATTCTAAAAAATAAATAGAAATAAGAAAATTTCCAAAATATGTATACTTACTTATTAGTTAATATTAACAAAGTTCAAAAATTGTAAATATGAGTTTCCCTTTGACCACATTTGAAGTTTTAAAGAAAACTACTCACTTATGTCTATTTTGCTAGTAGTTTATTTTCATGAGCATTTTAACACTGAATTTTGTCATAACTTAACGTCTTTATTATATTTCTTTGCCAAACACATCATAGGACACTTGTGGTAGATAATAATGCCAAGAGGGAGCTTAACAATAGTCGTAGTCATTGTTGGGCAAGTTTTAATAAAGTGATTACATAATAAGGTGTGAGAAAAGAGCAGATTTAGAATATCTTGACAGAAGAATCGATAAAATAAATTTTGGAACGTAATTATTACACAAAGAAAATTAACAGTATACTTACCAAAAAGTCTCCAAGAAATTAACCAATATTCTATTTCAGTACTTCCATCTAATAACTGCTCAAGAACAAAAAAAATTGAGGTAAAAAAATCTTGTAATGACTATATCACTCACCTTAAAGTTATCACATAATCTGACCAATCACAAACCAAAGACACCTTTGTATTATCGCGAAAACACCGACTGTCTTTCAATTCTAATTGGTTTATCAGCGTGCTGTATTCAACGACGTAACTATGGATACGGATGACCGTAACCATGGATACGAATGGCAAAGCAAAGTTTGACAGTTTAATAAAAATTAATTATAGAGCCAGACGTCAAAATGAGTCAACTGAGTTGCTTGGAAACGCAACTCAGTTTCGTTAGAAATAAATCGACAGACTTATCGCGAAAATTCAATCTCTTGTGGTATTACTACTGACAATATTCTGTTTCATCATAACGAATTTGGAATTGACCTCTCCCCCAAAAATAGATAAAGATAGAAACATAAGAACACTGGTATTTTAATTTCGATTCTCCATATGCCACTAAATTTCCGTTCCACATTTGTGAATCACTCTGTGTAATATTTGCAAGTATCCAATTACTACCATTATATGAGCTATTTGCTCTTTATTAAAAATTAAGAAATATCTAATAAAAATCAGTTGCTAAATACATACAAATTACTATGTTTAGACGGATCACACTATTTCTAGAAAAATATAACTTTCAATTAGCTATCCAATGACAGCTTCAAAGGATAATAAAAATTTATGCTGGTTGTGTCGTAGAAGTTTCGTTCGAGTTACAACGGTCATAATTTTTGTTTCCAATAATTCGTGTAACACATCCTATAATGGTCTAAACCAACACCAACTAATGTGATATATTAGGATGTAGCTAGGCCATTGTTGCAGCCTAGCCATTTAACCTTGTAAAATTGTTACGTGTTTCAATAAACAACGGTTTATTGGCCATATATTTTGTATGAGGACCAACGCAGCAAACGTGGAGTCTGACTCTTGGAAACCTTCTTCATAAATGTGTCCTTGAACTTTATCGTCGGCGTCGAAGCAATTAGAACAATGGAAAAATAATAACTTTTAATAAATAAAAAATGAACTAATAATAATTACCTGATTTTGAATTAATGGAGTTAGGGAATAGCAGAGATTAATTTGTTAATTTTATCCAATTTAGTGAACTCTTTCAAGTATTTCAATTGTTGATTTCATTTTGATTAAAAAGTGCTCTTGTAATTTAAAACACAGCTCATAAATTAGATACTTGAATTGAAAGTCCAGCGTACGATTACATTATTGGAAGCACGTAGACAATACACATTCCCTCTGGCGTTACTATCATTGTTTCAAACTACTGACTCATGTTATGGCTGCGATGCTTGTATAGAGGGTCTCCTGTACCATAACCATTGAAGTTTCACTTCTCTTAGAACTAGCAAGGAGCACGTGTCTAAATTTATTTATTTTTTGTTTGCCAGTGAATAATCTGTAAATTTGTTGTGGATATATCAGGTCGTTGTATATAGAGGGATAGTCTAAAAAGAGGATTAATAAATAATTACAGAGGAATTAAAAGCTGAATAAAGATAGTTATAAACATAAATTGAAAAATACCAAAAATAATTTTATTATCATAAGGAAAAATTTAATGTGCTATGTAAAAAAATGTGGGAAATAATAAATGATGCTACCAATTATTACAAACCAAGTGATACAAGCACAAACAATATTAATATACATAATGATAAAGTGGACCTAATAACTGATTTTTAATAACTTTTTCATCAATGTCAGTACAAAAATGGTTCTAATATGCAGTCATTTGTATTTTTTAAATCTGTGAATAAAAATTAAATTATTTAAACAATTTCCTACTTAAAATCATACTTAGCTACGGGTTCAAACGGTAGGTACATCAGCATCGCCTAAAAAAGCTATTCACCAACAGGAAACCTGGAAATATAAATTGCCCCGGTCCCCGGTTGTTTCCGAAAAAAATTGTAAGTTGAATCATTTTAAAGTTATTTATTGGTATTGAACGTTAGAAAGTAACAAGCGGAAATATAGTTCGTCATTTCATTGAGAAGCAAAGAACTGAGATTTTTGACGACGCATATCGATTTCTAGGTCATACTTCTGCATATTTCTGTCACCGTCCTCGTTACCCAAGTAAAAAAAAATAAGAATTTGGGGCGCCAAAATTGCAGTGTTGTAATAGTGCCTACTTATAACGGTGCTTTCTCTCTATATACTTACGTAAATTCTTTATACGGAAAACTCGGACGCCAGTCCTTTAATTTTTAAGTGCAAAGAACTACACTTTTTGGCTCTCCTAATTGGGAGAACAACCCTGAATAGCGAAACAGCGGAGATACGGAATGGCCAGAGATCGGAAGCTGGAGGTCTATCTAATGGACTTCGACCATACTGCTCAAACGGATTAATCAGAAATAAATGACAGAAATAATAAATCGTGAATTTTACCTCTTTAAAATAACGTATTTATTCAGCAATATTTAGAAACAGATTAATTAACTCTACTACCTCCACGACTGTACAGTCGAGTATGTATAAAAGTGTTTAAAACGATTAAAACCAAGTCAAGCTGGCAATCAAGAGTCTTTACGCGATTTTACGACGGAATTTTCGGATACGTTGGGTTAATAAATTACTGCGTACGACAAGCAAACGGACCTTTCCAATAGGATGTATTATGCACGGCGGGCAATCGGTTAGCTATAGATATTGTAGTCTATACGGAATATTTAAACACACGGCAAACTACTGCCACAAACGTAGAGCTATTTGTTAATGATTATATTGAGTAACGTAAATTTTCGAGTCAACTCTATGCAGATCACCTGTACGGATGGCCCAAGTGAACAGATCCACGTAGTTGATGCATATAATGACTATTTGGTTTCACGTAGGTTTTCCGGTAACCTATTATGCATGGAGGCTTTTAAGATGGCCCTAGCGAACAGATCTCAGCAGCCGATGCAAACAAAAGACCAACGGGGGTGTTACTAATTAGCTCTGGTTTGATTGGGTAGTATAATACAACGATACTTACGGACAAAAAGACCTTTGAATATCTATACTTAACTGAAGGCAGTATCTGCAAATTACAGCGGACTACGGTGTGTTCTTACCAATATAATATTCAAATAAATTTACTAATAAAACGCGGCGGTATGGAAATGTTGTCGGTTTCGGATTGATCTGCGACTGCTGGCGGTAGATCTGATCTGATAATGCGGAATATCTCGGAATAAACATGAACTGCTGCCGGCTTTCTCGGAATGAGAGCAAAGTGAGCGCTCCTCTCCCTTTTGTAACCTTTATGACGTATCTAGGCGGCGTGATAGAGGGGCGGTCACCGACTTGAAACGAAGGATTCGGATGCACAACTCGGCGTTATTTGCAGAGGTCCAGCGGATTAAGCAATTAGGCGCATCAATTCAGAACGTCAATAACCGGAAATGAGTTACTTTTCTATACCATATTGCAAAAAGAAACGGGTTAAAACGGATACGGATTAACATTTTTAGTAACGAATAATTTTTATTTCCGACTCGGCCATTATTTATAACAATTCTCGGATTTTACTTACACGAGGGATTATCGAAAATTAATCAATTAATTACTTGACTGCTTGTTTACCAGCGGACTTTTTAACAACTCATTAATAACAACTAGAACAGGACTTACTTACTAAAAACAGCGGCAGGGTATACCCAAGTGACGGTAATATTTAAAGCAAACATGAACATTCCTTGATTGGAAAAATCACTTCGTTACAGTGTGAATGTGGTCAAATCTCTTTTGTAATTAAAAGCATTAAAAAAGGTAAGTACCTACATTAATATATTTAATTTATTATAAATATGCAATAAATTTGTCTTGTGATTTTATTTTGAAGGGCGCCTGCAAAGTCCACCTAGATAACGTATTGGATGCTCTAATTTGTAAGAAAGGAGACTTAGGGTCGATTTTGAATATGAAAAATATTAGATAAGTAAGAAATTTGAAAAATAAACGCAACAAATTCTCATGAACGTCCTGCAATTACTTTCGCTCTGTTTCTTATAAAAAGAGTTTTAAAATAGTCGTTTTTGCCGACAGCTTATTCTTCGGAGCGATAAATAGTAGAGAGCACCTCCGATCGGTCCGTAGACTCAGCGGTGACTGAAAGACCCCTTGCTTGTGCTTTACTCCGTAATATGATCGTATCTAATTAACTACACAAGTCCGGTGTGACACGTTGGGAACTGAGTCGGAATAATAATTTATTTTTATAAAATAACGATGTTTCACGGAATACAAAATGATTTTATGCTGAAATGTGAATAACTAAGAAATATTATTATTAATTTGAATGATTTCAGAAATTTCCATTCAGCCAAGATTGCTTAATATAATCTAACTAAGAAAAGCTATTAACTAACCCTTTAATGCATCTTATTCTTTTTCAAATCAAGATTAATCGTGTAAAATGATTTTATAAAATCAAGTTGTTTAAGATCTGTTAGTTTTTTATTGTCCTACTCATGCAAAATGTTATCACATATGTGTAATCATAATGAAGCTGTTGCTATGCTGGCTCCATCTCTGAAACATAACTGTTGGAAAGGTAAAGTCAAATTATTACAAACCCATGGTAACTGACTTGCATATAATCTATTCGTTGTAGAAAATGTAATATGCGAGCAGGATGTAAATCTAAATACACTTTAGGAATCGTGGTTTTGGGTAAAGGATATGTAACTGTGTTCTTCCAGGCAGCTGGAAAATATGTGGAAGTTGCAAAGGGAGATGAGAAATACATAATATATAATATTAAATGTTACGCTAGAAATCCTATTAAAATCAATACCAAAAGCATTTGATTTAATACGTGAAAAAGAACTATTTTCGGAGTTACACAATTAAATTCAAAATTAATATCGCCATTAAACCAGTAATTAGCATGGTAATTAGTCAGTTCTGTGCAATTATTCTTAAAGTTATCAGAGTTGGAAGTTGTTTCCTTATCTTTAGAGAGATTAGATGAAATCTCAGAAAATTTGTTAATAATTATATTTAATTGTATTAAAGTTGATCGAGCTTTTGTATGTATTATTACAATTGTTGAATATATACTGCACTTAAGCATTTTTTTTCCAGCGAATAGCCGCCAAAATGGAATTATGCATCTATTCATATCTGGACGGTTTCTCTTTGATTTTTATCATAATTTTAACACATCCGTTAGCTGTAGGAACTTTGGCTTTGATATTTTCACAGTACAAATGGATCAAGCATATCTCTCAAGCTTAGGTGTATGTGAACAGAGAAACCCTTTTATTTATTGGTCAATTAAAAAAATTGAGTAAATAATTTTTTTGGTTAGGTAATTTTATGCTACTTCCTCGGATCTCATAATATGAATTCGATGTTACGTCATAACATTATTTTCCAAGTAACATTCTAATTTTTTTAATGCTATATTATTATATCATATATATTTTTCTTAGTGTTTTTTAAATTGGCAATATTTTTCTTTCATGTGACGTATCAAATCTTTTTAAGGTTCGGGTAATAAGACATGACATACTTTTTCCCTTAAATTATGTTAAGTAATTATACTATGACTGATCCTCTTTCAATAGCAGATGACTTTACAAACTAAGCCCAGTTCATAATAAATCCGCCATAACAAGTTTATAACCTTCCGCTGTTTTGTCCTTGCCCTAGGTTTCGCTAAATGGCTTTAGGTGCTCCTTTGCCTTCAAATTCAATTTCTTTGCCTGCGTACAAATATAAATGAGATGGATGAAAAAAAAAAGAACGTTACCTACACGAGAAGTAAAATCCAACAAGGGTTTTGAAAAGAAAATGTAAGATAAAGGCGGTGGTGAATAATTAGCTTTAAAAAGTCAGGAGCTATTAAATTTGACTAGGAAACACGTTATGCGGAAGTTGCCGATAGAATTCTTTTGTGTGATTTGGGTTGTTTTCTGTTCTTTTATAAAAATCTAAAATATTTTCCTTAAATTACAAAGTATAAATTGCTTAAGGTTACTGTAAAACAGTTGTCTCCAGAATGTTTTTAATATTAGTCAACATTTGAAAGAGTAATATGGTTTCTTATTCTAGACATGACATAGACACATGCTTATTTAATAAATCCGTTATTTAGGACCACTGAGAAGTTACAAATTAGTCTTGATTTAAATTAAAATGTTAAAAAAATTTAACAAATAATGTTTAAATGTTAATAGTGGCATTTCATAAATTACTTCTCTTCCTTTTCTTTTTTGGTATTTATTACCACAATTCTTGAGATTCCTATCTAAAAAAAGTAGATTTATCTAAAAAATATTCAAATTAACCAGTTTAAAAGTGAGAAATAACCTCTACGCCTTTGACGTAATGTCAGAGGATCAGTTAGAGGGTGTTTTTTGACAACTAATAGGAATTAAATTAATACAAAAATCTGTTTCCTTTTTCAAAGTTTAGGCTTTAGATTTTTATGTAACGTGTAGAATAACACAGCATAAACTAAAAATTGTTTATATCATTTCCATAGATACTTACCATAGAAATGTTGAAAAATATACTAAATAATATTAATTTTATTGAGTTCTTCTCTCAACATTCGTAACCAAGTTGAACAAAATTCCACCGAACAATTTGATACGCATTTATCTTCATTAAGTAAAATTATTGCAGATTCTTTGATTTTTCTTTTTTTGTTGTCTGCTTCTTTGGTCAAAATTTTTGCTGAATCCCATTTTATCCTGTGATCGTTTTCCCAAGCATGTTCACAAATTTTAGATTTTTCAATATCACCTTTTCTAATATAACTTTTGTGCTCGCCCAATCGTATATTAAGAGGTCTAGATGATTCACCCACATAATGTTTATTACACTCGCACGGGATACTGTATATACAATTTTTTGAATTTTGTTCAGAATTTAATGGTTTCGTTTTTGTCAATATGGATCTTAAAGTATTATTTGTTTGAAAAATTGTCCTAACGCCAATTTTTTTACCGACACGACGTAATTTCTCAGATAAACCTTTTATATATGGAATTAATGTCGAATAATGATATTCTGGCTTTGGTTGCACCGGATTGTTAACTCTATTTTCAATGTTCATGAAGAAAGTCTTATCAACAAATTCTTTCTATTTTTATTATTTCTAGACCACTTAATGTACGATTGGGCGAGCACAAAAGTTATATTAGAAAAGGTGATATTGAAAAATCTAAAATTTGTGAACATGCTTGGGAAAACGATCACAGGATAAAATGGGATTCAGCAAAAATTTTGACTAAAGAAGCAGATAACAAAAAAAGGAAAATCAAAGAATCTGCAATAATTTTACTTAATGAAGATAAATGCGTATCAAATTGTTCGGTAGAATTTTGTTCAACTTGGTTACCAATGTTGAGAGAAGAACTCAATAAAATTAATATTATTTAGTATATTTTTCAACATTTCTATAGTAAGTATCTATGGAAATGATATAAACAATTTTTATTTTATGCCGTGTTATTCTACACGTTACATAAAAATCTAAAGCCTAAACTTTGAAAAAGAAACGGATATAGTTACCGAAACGTCAGCGCAGTATTTTTGTATTAATTTAATTCCTATTAGTCGTCAAAAAACACCCTATAACTGATCCTCTACCATTACGTCAAAGGCGTAGAGGTTATTTCCCAGTTTTAAACTGGTTAATTTGAATATTTTTTAGATAAATCGAATTTTTTTGGATAGGAATCACAAGGAATGTGGCAATAAATCCCAAAAAAGAAAAGGAAGAGAAATAATTTATGAAATGCCACAATAAACATTTGAACAATTTGATATACTGTTTTCAATAATTTCAGCAATTATGCCGCTGATTTTTTGAAAAAATTATTTTCAGAATTGCAAAAAATAAAACTTCCCATAAATTATTTGCTCGTGTCTGCAATTTAGTTATTATTTTAAATTGACTATATAGATAGGTACTAAAAAGACGTTTTTTTTTAAATAATTGTTAATTTGTAAAAAAAAAGATCTAATTAAATTATTTGCTCGTTTTTGTGTATTTTTAATTTGTTCGTTTTCGTCCCCAGTACAAGAAAAATATAATGCCAGACGTGTATGTCCCTGTTTTTTAAAAATATTAATAAACTCAAAAAAATACGAAAATTTATTTAATGCTTTGACAAACTACTTCATCAGAACGAGTTTGATTTGGAGGGGTGCGGGAAGAATTTTTGATGGATCAACTAGAGATTCCTTAATGACGTTTTTAGATCCAGAATTCAATGTTTTCCTGTTTGACCAAACTGTTTACTTATGACGATTGTCAGTCACATAATAAACAGGGGTAATTCCTAAATCCAGACTGTTATCTCATACACAAAATCTACACAGTTGGACGACCTGTTGAAACAGATCTATACTTATTAGTGTTACGAAGTAAAACTGCATTGAGACTACTTTGGACGAATCTATGAATAACTTCCAGTCCTCATCATCTTTTCTCTTGTTATATAAACGGTAATTTTTTTTCCTGAAGTTTGGACAGAATTGCTATTTGCTCGATTTTTCCCGAATTTCTGACAAATAAAAGAATTTGTGAGAAGTAATTTAGACATCAAATTCGATTTCAGCACGTCAAAATACGTGAAGTCATGGGTGTAGTTTCTGAATAAATAAATCAAAACGCAAAATGTCAGTTTTTACAAAGGAGACCATATTTGAAGTGAAGAAGAGGATATATTTATGTATTCATAATAATAAAACAAGTAATTACGACACCCTTTATATCATGGAAGTTATATTTGCGAAATCATAGATACATGTTATAGTTAACTGATTTAAAAAATATAATATATTAATAGTAATAAGTATCTCAAAATGTAAGAAGAAATTGCATAACGACGCCCTGATAACGTTGCTGCGAGCGATTAAACACGTCAAGACAGCAAGCTACCAAAACATCGTTTTTGCGCAATCACAGACTTAACCACGTCAAGACAGCAAGATACCAAAACGTTATACGCGGGAGCACAATTTGCTCGGAGCCGGAAAATTACCCGTGACGTTTTATTAACTTAACACCGATCGCGAGTCGTACAAAACAATTCGAACATAGAAAAATAATTGAATAAAAACGATCGCGAGTCGTACAAAACAATTCGAACATAGAAAAATAATTGAATTAAAAACACCGGTCAAATACAATAGATTAATCTAATATGTCTTACTCTTTCTAGCAGCGGAGCTGCCTCTTGATTCGGTGCGGACTTCTTCTCGGACTGGCGGTCTGGACTGGATCGGGCGAATCGCCAACTGATTTTTAAACGGCGGGTTTGTCAGTTTTATAGCCGCTTGATGACGCGTATTCCTACTTTAATCAGCAAAGCTGATGCATTTTCTTGCAAAAGGAGTGATCGGATCAACACCGGGATTATTGCATTCGTCGCGGCATAATTTAAAAATGTATAAACGGAGAAGACGCAGTTCAGAAGGCTTAATTTGAAGTTAATTAATATTAGTTAAATTACCTTCCTGTTTTATACATTTATAATTATATTTTAATTAAAACTAACAATATTTCGGTGCTAAAATTCACTTCGTTACAAAGACAAGGATTACACATTAATGCGGGGACATTCATGTCCGGCGATGAGATTTATCTGTAGGTCTTGTTAAGGATCATAAGTTAAAAAAAATGCCAGACGCGAGCAAATGACTTAGGGACACTTTTTTTACAGTTTATTTACTTATTAATTAATAATGTAGAGATAATGGTTTGGCAGAAGTTGTCGTTAGTGGTCTTTATGGTCAAAACTCTACTATTTTGAACTTCTGCAACACGAGAAAATTACTTAAAAATTTCTGCCACCACCTCCCTAGCTATAAAGTTATATTGCTCTTTACAAATTCTACAATTCACATCTGACTGCTTATAAAAAAATAAAATAGTATTATTCAATTTTAAAAAATTTAAGTTTATTTGAAATTTCAATTTATTTGCGATTCCATAATAATATTTAATTAACTATCATCTTCATTAAGTCCCAACTTGGTAATAATTTTTTGTTTTTCACAAAAACTTCATAGCCTTTAATAAGAGTAAAACATGAAGAAATGTGCTTCAGTATAACCAGTTCCATAAATCCATACTAGAGGCAAAATACAAATAATTTAATACTCAAATAATTGACCATACACTTTTGATTTTCAGACATCTTTATATGTTTACTGCTTTATAAAATCTCCTATTCTAAATCCCTCCAATGTCTAGAAACTTTTGGGAAAAAAAAGGCGTTTTACTTAAAGCAGTGAAATAAAGTTTGCAGAGAACAGTATTTTATTTTTTGCATTATTTGATGTCTCAATTTAAGTTGAGTTAAGTTGATGGTCTATATAAATTAAATATCCTAGATATACTAACATATACCGACTACTATATCTACAGACTTTTATATTTCATTTTTTCATATAATACCATCAACAGCGCATCTAGATGTTTCACGTAAAAACTATTCCAGCGATCTTTTTTAATTAGTACACAGAATGCGAGGAACTTTGTTTACTCCATTAGCTTAGTGCATCAGTAATTACTACAACCTATGTGCTTTTCATCTCACATTTATAATTGACGGTAATGTAGCACATTTAATTTTTCCTGGCTATTAATGCTTTAACCACACTCAGTATCAAACAAGGATTTAAATGCTGACGTTGGTTTAAATTGTTGAACTTGGTTTTCAGTTCAACAATTCACGCATATAGTAGGTACTGAAAAATATATTTTTTGACACACCAACCATAAATTTTAAATTAAAGGAATTAGCAAAAAATTCTACTGGATTATTTTAGTATTTAATTGAGAAACAGATTTTAATTTGTTAAAATTATTTATGGAACTCCTACCTTGCTCTATTATTTCTCTTTACTAATAACTTTACTTAATTTATTCGTGATTTTTTATTGGACTTAGATGGTGAGGAAACTATTGACACGCCTTAGATGTGGTAGGATTTCAGCATTCTTTACCGAATACAAAATCTTATAATTTTCCAGAGGTAATTCGGACACATGCCATTTTTGCCATAGATTCCGCATCTCTGGATTTTTTTCAAAAAATCGTTTTCTTTAGATTTTAACACTCTGTATATAAAATATGAAATCGATAATGCTACATTCAGGGTTATCGAAACATAAGTAATTCCGAAATTGAATATGGTTTAACCGGAAACGACATCGATATTTTAATTTTTTTACTTACCCTACATATTCAGATAGTTCTTTATTTGAATTTATTTTTAATAATTTATATTATTATGCTATTATCCTCATTCGTTTTCCTGATTTTGAAAAAATGGCTGATCAAATATTTTTAAAAAATCTTGGAGGCAATTACTTTTTTGACATTTTCTTTGACAAATTATCGTAAAACTTCTACAATGGTAGTCATACTTTAAATAATTCACCTAACTTTCAGTGGACGTTTGTTTTTGATTTGTTCGAAAAGATAAAGAGATGTATATTTTCGATATTTTAAAGTGGCTACGTGTAAGGAATCTTAAGAATCTCTGCTAAAACGATCCAAACAACCAATCTTCATTTAAAATTGATTTTGCAGACACTTGAACAGCGACAAAGTAATTTAAGAAAATGTCCATAATGGGGAAAGTAATCTAATAATGAGATTCTACAATTGGAAAGAAATCGAGTTTTCTTGCAGAAGGAAACAAAAGGAAATAAATGACGAATCAATCTGTAATCGAATTGCGCATTTAGTGTAATAATCTAATAATAAGCATTTCGAAGTAAAGTAAGACATAAAATAACTACTTAAAGAGGGAAGCTGACTCATTAAAGTTCATCTTAGCTGAGCCAGTGGATTTTCTACTTCTTAAGGGAATTAAACAGACAAAAGTCTTCTCAATTAGTGTAACATTATAACATTTGATTTTAAACGTTAATTTGAAGAAGGATAGTATTTCAAATTTCAACATTCAATTATATGTATAAGAAATTTGTTTATACAATAAGAGTGTGTATAATTATAATTTTATAACAAGTTATATTGTGCTAGAAAATGCAAAAAGTTATTATAAGATATGCGACAAAGCGACTCGCTAATATATATATTTTGCAAATATTTCATTCATACTGACAAATTTTCAATTTTCAGTAATACATTAAGTAATAAGAATTCTACCGTTCTACTTCTACCTATTGACAGTGAAGCGATTTTTTTTCAGATAAGAAAGGTATATTATCTGTGTTAAAATTAAAGTGGCATGTGGTGCTATTTATAAAAGGCTTTGGTAACCTTCTTTTAATTTCGCCTTTTCCTTCGTTTCGATGTCCCAGGTGTTGCAGTATTAGCTTGTAAACGCAAATTTTTAGATGGAAGGAGTAACCGTAAACTTTTAATTCCTGTTACCGAGAGATCAACAAAAATAACTACAAACGAATATACTTATTAGACATATGAAAATTACCAGGTTCTGTTAAAGTTTCAGTGGACTGGCTACTGATTGTTCAAAATGCGTTTTTCAAACCGGAAAACGTTCTTGCCGAAATTATACTTTAAATTACCCCGAAATTTAAAATACTGGTAGACCTATTCACACCAACTGTTACGAATCATTGCTTGGTAAAATGTTTCTATTTTTTCCTGTCCATTGCTAACGTCCTCCAGTTCACGCATTGTTTTTCTTTATATCCTCCAAGACAGCCTCGCTCCATTCCTTCCTTGGTCTGCCTCTCTTTCTTTTTCCTTCTGGTATTCTCCGGCCTACGTATTTTCTTCTTATTCTTCGTCTTCTTCTTCTTCTTCTTCTTCTTCTTCTTCTTCTTCTTCTTCTTCTTCATCTTCTTCTTCTTCTTCTTCATCGTCTTCTTCTTCTTCTTCTATAGTCTTCCATCCTTTCAAGATGACCTAGCTACTGTTTGTAGTAGACGGATTTTGATAAATTTTGTTATACATATTTGGTTCTTGAATCCCATAAACTTCTGCATTGATTCTTCGTTCCCAAATGTTTTCAACCTTCTTTCCACCGAATATTCTTCGTAGAATCTTCCGTTCCCACGCTTCTAACTTTAACCGCACTGTTTTATTCATTGCCCATGTCTTACTGTCATATGTCAGCATTGGTCTTAAGATAGTCTTGTATGTCCTTATCTTTGCTTTTCGTGATACTTCCTTCGACGTTAAGATTCTGTTGATTCCTCCTACGCATCTGTTACTTTTTGCTATACTAAAATTTATTTTCGTTCCCTCTCTGCACTTGTTATTAGGGTTCCTAGATAGACGTAGTCTTCTACTTCTTCAATTTTCAGCATATCGCCGTTCCCTGTGTGTTCCCTAAGTGTTTTCCTATTGACCACTTTCTTATTTTTAAGTTCCATGTGTGCTTTTGTTCGTATGAACTTGGAGCCCCATTCTATTTGATGTTACTACTTGCTTGCTACTTCTTATAACTCCTTTATGGTCCGCACTATTAGTGGTATGTCATCTGCATATGCAAGGCATTGATGACTCTTGTTAAAAGGGCACCTTTTCTGTTTAGACCTCTATCTGTCATTTCTTTTTCCAGGATCACATTAAATAGTGTAGTCGATAGTGAGTCGCCTTGTCTCACTCCTGATTTCACCTCGAACTCGATCGATAATTTTCAGGTAACCCTGACCGCATATGTTGTTTTCCGTAATGTCATTATTACAGCTTTCTTGGAATATTTAATTTCTTCATTGCTCCAACCAGTTTATTTCTATTTACATTAGGCAATATTGAAAAAAGGTACCGGTAGATCAAGTAAGAGAACAGAGGAAGCGCTTGTTGAAAACGATTCTTCTAAATCTTTGATTAGGTTAAGCCAACAGTAAATACACCTGTTAAATAATTATAATACAAATACATACACTAAACTATTTTAATAAAAATTAATTTAATTACTTATTTGCAGATTTGGTCCTACGCATTCAATATTTTGCTTTCTTGACGTTCCTACCATCTTAAGCCCTGGAACCAAAATAAATTTAGTTACTGATTTTGATTTTGACCGGTTTATGCACAAAGACGTATCCAATATTTGAAAAGACGAGTGATTGAATTTTACAGAAACCAAAGAACGACTCGATCCCTTATAGAAACACATAATGTAGCGACGCAATTCCCTTGTTGACGGCAAATTTATTCTAAATAGGTTGACATTAAGTGCCAGTATCAATGACACAAATGTTATGTTTGCGATGTTATCCAGAATTGGCCAAATTACTAGGATTTGTAATTTAAATCATTATCAGATGCCACGTGTGCGGAGGATACATAGATATACGTACAAATTATTATCTCACTGGTTCGTTATATTCGAGGCATCGTAGTGTAGATAATATGGCTTAATAATTTGGAAGCTAAATCAAGTCAAAAAAAAATTATTAACTACTATTATTCATATAAAGTAAACCGTTAATTTATTTAATAAATAAATCTACTAAGGATGGTGTCTTTCTTCAAGCACAGGGTTATCTCGTGAAAGTTCCCACCCCAATTTTATGGGTTGTATCTAGGTTATACATTTTTTTATATATAATATATATATATATATAATTCGTGTGAATTTTTACGGCGATTCTAACTATGAAATAAGAAAAACAATTGAATGTCAATTTAAAAAGTTCTGAACCTAACTTATATTTTCTTAAATGGAACACCCTATATATTTTTGGATTTTTTAAAACATCTTTTCATTCTTATTCTAAATATATATATATATATAATTTAATACATTTATTTTTAACAGTTTTTGAATTATTCAAAAATGTAGTTTTTTTAAAGAAAATAAATGCAATCTCTTAAACAATATATCCTGGACTCATAGATTTAAGAATGGCCATGCTAAAAAACAAAAGCTCTCGTAATTATTTATTTTGAAATTTGTTATTGCTCCTGTCATTAAATGTGAATTCAAAAATATTATATTCCATTTAAAAAAATACTAGTTAGGTTTATAACTTTTCAAATTGGCATTAATGGTTTTTCTTTTGTTATAATTAGAATCGTTATAATTCACGCGAATTATATAAAAAAAATTTTGTAACTTTAGAAACAAA
This sequence comes from Rhagium mordax, assembly GCA_963680705.1. Classification (NCBI taxonomy): domain Eukaryota; kingdom Metazoa; phylum Arthropoda; class Insecta; order Coleoptera; family Cerambycidae; genus Rhagium; species Rhagium mordax. Next base: position 12,176,893 of record OY796659.1, on the reverse strand, counting down.
CCACAAAATTGGAGTGGGAACTTTCGCGTGATAACCCTGTACATAATAAAAATCTACAATACCCTTTGATAGACAAGAGATTATTACTCCAACTCATCACAGATTTAAATCAAACAGAAACTTTCTTTATTTACTACTAGCTTACCATCTGTGCAGTTTTCTAAATGGCAGAAACAATAAAAAATTTAAAAAGGCCTTAATTTGCCATTTCCAAATAACTTTAGACTGTAAAATATATCAAGAGTTTTTTTTATATAGGCAATCGTGTTCATTTCCAACGATTGTTTCCTCTTATTTTGATAAGATGACTATGCATCAAGCTGTTTGTTATGGATATGCTCCTTATAAGTAAATGAAGTTATAAAATTGGTTTTCTATTTAAGCAGCAAGTGAGGAAAGAAATCGATAAAATATAATGAAATTGGCTATCAATATATTGTTTGTTAGTGTTGAATATGCCTATGCGGAACGTTGCGGATATTAAAAATAACAACAAGATTGATTAGCTATAAAAGCTCAGAATTATAATGTGCGATAATAATTCGTAGAAGTTAAGAAATATGGATCACTCATGAATACGAAACTTACTAAACGAGGTGCCGCGCCAGCCGAGTGAAACCTATTTCCTCGCGTGTTGATATAAGTAGATATAAAAATGTATACTTGTTGAACTAGGAAGGAAGGTGCATAATTTTCTCTAGATCAGTATGAGACGGGTGGACATTTAATCAGATATTAAATCAATTTATTTATTTTCTGCCAGGAAAATACGTGAAATCAACAATCTTTCAATAACTGCAGATAACTTTAAAGACACGAAAGCATTTCGTTAGAAGTAGACAACAATAATAATATAAAACAGACAATGCTAGTGATAATAATTTAAAACTGATTTATCATTTACCTACAGAATGGCTAAAAACCAATCTATACTTTCTTAATAAAAAAATTTAATAATTTGTCCAGGAAACGTTTAGTAGGAGAACCCTCGACCAAAATTTCGAGTTTTCACGACACGGGTAATTTCTTGAAAAATGTTTAGTTATTGAATCAAAAGAAACAAGTTTTATTCAAAGGCTTTTCTCAGGGCGAGTGTCGGCGCGTGGCGTAGTATTTTATAGGCGTCTTCGTGTCAGGAAAGTTTTTTAGGCTATATTTCGTAACGAGCCTTCGAATATTAGGAAAGTTATTAACGTTTCAATTCCCCCGTGTCGGAGGATTGTGTAAAATTTGTGAGATTAGAAAGAGATACGAGAACAATGACTGCTTAAGAAATTTGAAAAATTTTAACCTAGCTTCAAAATTTTCGTCTAAACGCCAAAATTCCACTTTTTCGTTCGCTCCTACTGCCTCGAAAATCGCAGCGAGACCGTGCGATTTACAATGCAGTTTTAAGTTGGTCCCTCTACCTTGGATTTCTTACCAGAACGGCGGCCCGGTGGCGATTTTTCGTTTGGAAATAGCGTTTAAAGATTTCGTGTTTTCGCAGTTTTTCAATTTTTCAAATTTCTCCAAACACGCGACCGGACCGAACTTAATAACTCGCACCTCCTTCAAGATGGACTGGCGGCGTATTTTTGTTTGAAAACTAGATATAATTTAGAAAATCCCGAGGCAAATTCGTTTTTCTCGATTTTGCCCCCTAAGAAAGTTATGAATTTTGGAAAAAAGGCGAATTTGTTGGATTTTAGCGATTTTCCAAACATGTACCCTTTAGAAACGTGCCACAGCCTTTCCCTTTGAATCCAAAGGATTTGGACCCGAACGGCAGGCAAGAAGAAGGAAAAATGAAGAAATATTTTTTTTAGGTCCATCTCCTATATTAGCCAAGATAATTTTTTTTAAAAAGGTCCATTTTGCCGAAAAACTGTACTTTTCCGGGCGCCCTTGCTTTCCTCCTCGAAGAATTTTTTTGACCGAACTTTCTCTTGGATCCCTGAAAATTTCGTTGCTTAATATTCATCGGCGGTTATGACCCATTTTTTTACATCTTCGATATTTTTTTCACCCCACCCCAAAAATAGAATCCTCGTGTCGCGATAAGATTGAAAATCCTGGTCAAGAGCTCTCCTACTCCTACTAGTTGTAGATTCTCCCTAGCAAGCTGGGTTTATGCAAATGAATAAATTGAAAATAAAATTAGTACATATAAAAACTGTTTTGAAATGATTAAAGCCTATGAGATTATGCACACCCCAATTTGAGCTAAATCAAAATTAATTAACTTGGTGTCGCATCAAGAGGAAGTTTCTCTGCATCCTGTATAATGTTAATAAAAATATAACGTTTATTTATTTCTCATTTTTAGGCAACGAAAGAAAATGAAAAAATAAAATGGCATATTTACAATATAATTGGTATTTTCTTAGTTATATTATTAATGCGTAAAAATCAAAGCAAATTTTATTGTTTCCAGTATGAGAAACCAATAATTATAATATACTTATTGTAAAATAATAGATAAGGATTTAATAAATAATAATGAAGTTATTAGACAAAATAGAAATTCTTGATAATTAACACCCAATTAATTAAATAATAAAATAATAGTTTACCACTAATTGGCCCGTTATTTAATGTAATTACAGAACAAACTATTTATTGATGCAATAATTATTATTTCCATTTCCACTTAAGTTACCTACAGGGTGACAATTTGAAAACTTTCGATCGCTATACCTCCGGAAATAATGAATATATAATAATTACTCAAAACCGTGTCGGTGTCGAATATTAAGCGACCCCAGCTACCCCAACTTAAAAATCTTAAATAACAACCCTCTGCTTGTGACACCTCATTGAAAAGCGCACGAGTAGTACTTTCCAATGATACCAAAAAAATGTGAGTATATCAAATTGGATAGGTTTTTGTTATTATGCTTGTGTAAAGCCTAAATAAAGTCATTTATAAACCAAAAAAAGTTTATTGTTGACTATTATTGGTTTTCGATTAGTTCATGAATATGTATTTAATTTTAAAAATTACCTAATTAACCGTATTTGTTGTATCGATAACAAATAAACGAAAAAATGTGAATTATAAACAAGGGTAAATTATAAAAATGTTTTCATCATTGTTAATATGGGATATTTTTCAGTGATCCTGCAGTACAAGACAACACAGTAAATGATATTAAATTACGTTAGTGACTTAAAAAAGTTATAATCCAATTTAATTCTCTTCTGTATTATAAAGAGAACGAACTTTATAATTACTTAAAATATTTGACTGGCAAGTACCATTACATAATTTGGGATTCTTCTTAATGGAAATGTCAATCTCAATAAATTGGCTTTTATGAAAGTGTAGAGGGTAAGTGGAAATTTTATACATAAAAAAACATCATAATTTTGTTAAATACCTAGTTTGGGTGATGTAATTAATTTATATAAGTGTCTCGGCGGTTAAGTGATATTCTTGGGTTTAAATTAATGGGAATTATTTACTCACAGAGGAAAATTCAGTGAAAAGTTGTAAATATTTTTAGTTTTATTATTATTATATACAAAAGCTTGATGAGGGTTCTAAAATTAAAGGTTGGCATCCTGTCCACAGAACGCGAACGCTTTGAAAAGGGTAAGAGTTACATATGAGCTATTCAAACATAGTTTAATATTTTCCCTGCTTAATGAAGTATTTCATTATTCATTAGACAGACTTTGTTTATATCGATACGATACGAAAAAAAATAGTGCCATTTCAAGGAGTTTATTTATTTTTAACATTGGAAATGTTTTTGTTTTCGTATAGGGGGTTGAAAATCAGTTTCATGTTGCATATTATGCAGCATGACTTATAGAAACAGTGGCGACAACAGAGTGACCAATTTTTTATTGGTTGTCTAAATCACGTGGTACCGGCAGTTATGTTATTATTTTTTTATAGGCGTCTTCTTGTCGAGAAAATCCCAACGGCTATATCTCGTTGCGATTCTTTGAATATTTAAAAAGTTATTGGCGTTTCAATATCCCATGTCGAAGAGTTTTGTAAATTTTGCGAAATTAAAAAGGCCGAATGCGCGCGCAGAACCCTCCAAATGTCATGTGCGTGCAGGTCTTGCCAACATTTTTCGTTAACGTCACAAATGTCACTTTTTAGTTAGGATCTGCTGACCTCAAAATCGCAGCTGGACCGCACAATTCACGATGTACTTTCAAGTTGGACTTTCGAGCTTGGATTTATTGCCAGAACGGCGGACCGGCGGCCTGTTTTCGTTTGGAAATAAGGTTTGAAATTTTCGTGTTTTCGCAAAATTCGCCAAAAAATCCATAGTGCGTCCGATAGATTACACCTTATAGTCGATCTAGCGAAATTTAATGATTTCTTAATATCGGTCCTAGGACGGAACCGAGTACAGTTTCGGACTCGGGGCGACTTCAGGACCCCGAAACAATTTTCTGTTTCTCGATAGTGCGTTTCCTTCACTTTGACATGTAATTGTATCGAGTATTGTATCCAAGTAAGAAACTGCATGTTTCAAGAGCAGGATTAAACAAATGTTTTTAGTTTCCTAGTAGGGGGACGAAAATCAGTTTCATGGCAGAAAGACGTAACGCGTGAGATTTCAGTGGTTTCAGAAGTATAGACATCAAAATTACACTTTTTCGTTTACTCCTATTGAGCCTAAAATCAGAGCGCGACCGTGCAATTCACGATGTAGTTCTAAGTTCGACCCTCTACCTTGGATTCCTTACCAAAACATTCTCTCGGAAATTCGTTTGGAAATAGTATTTGAAGTTTTCGTGTTTTTGCAATTTTTTCAATTTTGTCAATGACTTGCAATTTGACAAATTTAGGCATATTTAGGCACATTTAGGATCGGGGTTGCTCTGGCAGGTTGCCGATACCTGATTTGTACGTATTACGGAGTGTTAGAGGTTTGAGTGCCATTACTTTAACATGAGGTAGATTAAGCAAAATTAAACAAAAAATTATTACATGGGAATTTATGGCTGCGGTAGAAAAGTCACGCCCAACAATCTCCAAGACAACTTAACATCCAGAAGCACGTCGAACAGCTTATTTCCTTTTGTCTCGTCGAAATATGTATAGCTGAAAACCATATGTAACTTAAAATTTTGTCGTTTTTCGCAATTTACAAAGATAGCGGTGATTTGAAGGAAAATAAACTATATGTTCAACTCCTCTCTCAATGCCTGATCCAATGATATGTCACACGGTTACAGTACAGGCAAAATGTACCGAAATTAATCAAATAAGCAAGAAAATTGCGAAGTCTTTGTAACTCTATACTTATTATTTATGTAATTTGAAGGTGGATTTTTATTGCATCCACATTTGTACGACGTATGTTAACTACGTGAAAACCAAATTTAGGCAAAATTCAGTAATCGTATCCCTCCCTCAAGAAAAGTTTTTGTCAAATGATATAAACGAAATCCGATTAATTTCAATGTTGCCAAAAATTCTTTAAAACAAAGGATTGTTTGTAAAACAAGCTGTAGATGAGGTGGATTCACCGAAAACTAGCAATTGATATTTGTACTTAGTTGATGAGGACGTTGATCTCCTTGTTCTATTAATCGCTTTAACTCCAGAAGAAAGAAAGAAAGATTTTCATAAGGCCAGGAACAGGAAAAATTATATGAAAAATTCTTTCTTCTTCAGAAATCCAGAAATAACAAGAACGTATAAAAATAGTTATTTACATTACTAGATGCGAATGGTTACTTTAAGGTGTGAGGTGATTTTTGAAAGGTCGAGGCGAAGCCGAGACCTTTCAAAAAACACCGAATACTTAAAAGGGTTTTCGCATCATGAAATGTATTATATTTTTTCTACTATACCAAAAAAAATTATGGGATTTACTAATTTAAAACTAATTATTTCATGAAATTAATTGACGTTTTTAATAAATTTTATAGTTTAGGAGGCTGCCTGTGAAAATTGTTTCCATGGCAACGAAATATTACTCATTCTAATTTCTGGTGGTTTCAAACTAAAATAAACAAATACATGTTTTGTGGCGATATAAATGGGAATATTGCTTGTGCCTTGTTTTACCCCAAGAAATCCAAAGCAAGGTATATGCAAACTTATGAAGCGTTTGTAAAATGGAGTAGGTAGGTACTACGTGCCGACAAAAATGTTGGCGTACTTCCTAGAAAGAACTTTCTTTATTAATACAAAATTGTTTAGTTGTATTAATTTTTTCAAATAGGACGAATTCATTTTGTTTAAAATTTGTTTTTCTACTTTTCTGTCCTGGCCGCATAAGTTTTACTTTCGTAGATAGCAACGCCTTAGCAACCAGGTAACAAAGTTCATTTATATAGAATATAGACGGTAGTAGAAAAATACAATTTTACTGACTCATGCCTTCAGTGGGTATGATACCACATCTAGAATATTTCAGAAAGAAAAATTAAGTCATCAAACTTCTTCAGAAAGAAATGCAGTTAGTTAATGTAGTAAGAACTTTCAATGGCAAGAATTCAACCCCCTCACAAGTAAAAGAGGCTGGTGAAACTATTTTCCTACTTGTATACGGTGCAAGGAAAATCACAAATGTCTCACTCAACTCATACAGATTTAATCAATTAAAAAAATCGCTGCACAAACAAAAATCAAAGTTGGAATTATTACCACCAACTTCAGAGGCAGTCGCTTAATATTCATTACGAGTATCTACAAAATTCAGAAATGGCTTGGCAATGAAAAAAATCCACAACAGTGGGGATAGAAGAAAATTAACGGCTCCTTACAAACTGTGACAACACTTTTTGTGCCAACAGCAGAATCAATATTGCAGCTTATCTCCTGCAACCTCAACAGAAAAGCAGGTTGAAGATGCTCACAAATTTACGGAAATTGTCAGGGAGTGCGATGTCTAAATTCATACATGGATAAAATTATCGAGGATCTAAACGACGCAGAAGATTTAGATGCTATCGATTCCGATCTTCTTTAGATTCAAAGTGTGTTTCATTCAATATATATAAAATTTTAAACAACTCGATAATCCTCACTTGTACAATGATTATGTACTTTTTCATTTTGCAGAATATACTCACAGATGAACAAGCAGAAAATGAAGGAAACAAACGTAAAATTGGTAAAAAAATGTAATAAATAAGTCAAAAATTAATATTTCTCTATAAATGAAAATATTCTTATTTTTTGAAAATTTCTCATGGTTCAATTGCCAATTTTTATTATGCATGTGAAAAACCTAGTTCATTCCACGATATTTCAAGTAGGCAGCTTCGACACACCCCTTACGGTTCGGGACTCTTAAGTTTCTTGAAACATAGGTAAATATTTTTAAACGTATATGTCAAGTTTCAACGAATTTACTATGTTCTTGTTCAGTTTGGACACTTTTCTTGTACTATTAGCTTCGTTTAATAGTTTGCGATTAATCGATATCGGTATTTGTAATTGTTAGGAATCACTTTTCATCTTCCCGAAATTATATTAAATTATTTCAGTTTTAACATTAAAAATGTTTGTTAGTGAACAAAATTTGTATAATACCATTTTAGTTTTATTATGAGAATGTTTTTGTTAATAAAATAACTTTTTATTTTAATTTCTAAATAAAACTACTAATAATAAGATTTTACTTTTTGAAAATGTTTTGTGTTAATGAAATAACTATTTACTACTTTGCAACAAATTTTCATTTTTATCACATCCGAAATATCACAAGATTTGCGTTCTACTTCGTCATTTCCAATGTCTCCTCCGGTTGCATCTTTGCGAAGGACTGCGAATTTTTTATATTTATAGACACATTTTGTTGGCAAAAATTTAATTTGCAGAACGCAACACAACCATATTTTTTATTTGAAATGTTTTTTTTATATGATGCACAACTCGTGTTTCGGAATTAATTTCACATGAAAAGGGCAAACGTGAAAAAGTTTACATTTCTGATAACCTACGAGGCTGTTAGGACAGATAAACCATTTCAAACTGTTGAATATGTAACAACACAAATTTAATCGACTAGACATTTGAATATTAGGGGCTTGAATGAAAAAAAATACCTTTTAATTGCGGTTCAACAGCACTAGAATTTTAAGTGAATAGCGGCACTTTAATTAACAAAAACGTTTGTTAAATTATTAATGTTAAGAGGATTGGAACGTTTAATGTGGCACCTGCATTAACAGTTTCCACTTGGCAGCAATACACCGAACGAAAATTTAACCCAGACTCTTTAATTATATCTCAGTCTTAATTATCTGCAGACGTTACCAACGTGGTTGATAAAACTCATGTTGTCAGTTTCCGTTGACTGCGTCGCATTTTTTTATCTCTATTATCTATGATTGAGGAAACTGTCATATCATTTGGGATGGTATTGACCACACGATCTACTAGTCATTGAATCAGATCTAGACTCATTTTCTATCATAATAAAGACTTTTTTTCGGTTGCTATAAATTGAACAGTTTCCCCGGATGTAGGACACCTCATGAGGAAAGCGCCAGCGAATAATTTACACCCACCCACTCCTTGTATCTGTAAATATCATAAGTCATGTATTTTAACGATGAACAAATATAACTAATACATTGAGTTGAAAACAAATAGTTATGATATATAAATCCCTCAGAAAATAAAATAAACCAGAACAGAATACTCACAAATTACTTAGAAGCTAGCAGCTTAAAAAAAGATATTTTTGGAATTAGATGATTAATCTTGATACGGTTTTTAACATTGGAAATGTTTTTGTTTTCGTATAGGGGGTTGAAAATCAGTTTCATGTTGTATATTATGAAGCATGCCTTTATAGAAACAGTGGCGACAACATAGTGACCAATTTTTGATTGGTTGTCTAAATCGCTTGGTACCGGCAGTCATGTTATTATTTTTTTATGAGCGTCTTCTTGTCGAGAAAATCCCAACGGCAATATCTCGTTGCGATTCTTTGAATATTTAAAAAGTTATTAGCGTTTCAATACCCCATGTCGAAGAGTTTTGTAAATTTTGCGAAAGTAAAAAGGCCGAAAGCGTGCGCAGAGCCTTCCAAATTTCATGCACGTGCAGGGCTTGTCAAAACTTGAAAATTTTTCGTTAACGTCACAAATGCCACTTTTCAGTTAGGATCTACTGACCACAAAATCGTAGCTGGACCGCACAATTCACGATGTACTTTCAAGTTGGACTTTTGAGCTTGGATTTATTGCCAGAACGGCGGCCCGGCGGCATGTTTTCGTTTGGAATTAAGGTTTAAAATTTTCGTGTTTTCGCAAAATTCGCCAAAAAATCCATAGTTCATCCGATAGATTACACCTTATAGTCGCTCCAGCGAAATTTTATGATTTCTTAATATCGGTTCTAGGACGGAACCGATTACAGTTTCGGACTCGGGACGACTTCAGGACCCCTGTTTCTCGATACTGCCTTTCCTTGACATTTAATTGTATCGAGTATTGTATCCAAGTAAGAAACTGCATGTCTCAAGAGCAGGATTAAACAAATGTTTTTAGTTTCCTAGTAGGGGGTCGAAAATCAGTTTCATGGCAAAATGACGTAACGCGTGAGATTTCAGCGGTTTCAGAACGGTAGACGTCAAAATTACACTTTTTTGTTCACTCCTATTGAGCCTAAAATCAGAGCGTGACCGTGCAATTCACGATGTAGTTCTAAGTTCGACCCTATGCCTTGAATTTCTTACCAAAACAGTCTCTCGGAAATTCGTTTGGAAATAGTATTTGAAGTTTTCCTGTTTTTGCAATTTTTTCAATTTTGCCAATGACTTGCAGTTTGACAAATCATAGGGGTGGATTTAGGATCGGGGTTGCTCTGGCAGGTTGCCGATATCTGATTTGTATGTATTACCGAGTGTTAGACTAGGTTTGAGTGCCATTACTTTAACATGAGGTAGATTAAGCAAAAGTAAACAAAAAAATTTATCGCTGCGTTAGAAAAGTCACGCTCAACAATCTCCAAGACAACTTAACATCGAGAAGCACGTCGAACGGTTTATTTCCTTTTGTCCCATCGAAATATGTATAGCCGAAAACCATATGTAACTTAAAATTTTTCGCAATTTACAAAGATAGCGGTGATTTGAAGCAAAATAAAATATATGTTCAACTCCTCTCTCAATGCCTGATCCAATGGTATATCACACGGTTACAGTACATGCAAAATGTACAGAAATTAATCAAATAAGAAAGAAAATTGCGAAATCTTTGTAACTCTATACTTATTATTTATGTAATTTGAAGGTGGATTTTTATTGCATCCACATTTGTACGACGTATGTTAACTACGTGAAAACCAAATTTAGGCAAAATTCAGTAATCGTAGCCCTCCCTCAAGAAAAGTTTTTGTCAAATGATATAAACGAAATCCGATTAATTTCAATGTTGCCAAAAATTCTTTAAAATAATGGATTATAGTAAAACAAGATGTAGATGATGTAGATTCACCTATTTTTAAAATAGCAATTGAAATATTAAATAATAGACGAACATTTGTACTTAGTTGATGAGGACGTTGATCTCCTTGTTCTATTAATCGCTTTAACTCCAGAAGAAAAAGATATATTTTTCATAAGGCCAGTAACAGGAAAAATTATATGGAAAATTCTTTCTTCGTCAGAAATACAGAAATGACAAGAACGTATAAAAATAGTTATTTACATTACTAGATGCGAAAGGTTACTTTAAGGCGTGAGGTGATTTTTGAATGGTCGAGGCGAAGCCGAGACCTTTAAAAAAACACCGAATATTTAAAAGGGCTTTCGCATCGTGAAATGTATTATATTTTTTTCTACTATACCGAAAAAAATTATGGGATTTACTAATTTATAACTATGAAATGAAATTAATTGACGTTTTTAATAAATATTATAGTTTAGGAGGCTGCCTGTGAAAATTGTTTCCATGGCAACCAAATATTACACATTTTAATTTCTGGTGGTTTCAAACTAAAATAAACAAATAATGTTTTGTGGCGATATAAATGGGAATACTGCTTATGCCTTGTTTTACCCCAAGAAATCCAAAGCAAGGTATATGCAAACTTTGAAGCGTTTTTAAAATAGTAGGTACTACGTTGGGTACTACGTGCCGACAAAAATGTTGGCGTACTTCCTAGAAAGACCTTTCTTTTTTAATACAAAATTATTTAGTTGTATTAATTTGTTCAAATAGAACGGATTAATTTCGTTTAAAATTTGTTTTTCTACTTTTCTGTCCTGGCCGGATAAGTTTTACTTTCGTAGATAGCAACGCCTTAGCAACCAGGTAACTCGAATGTTTACTTTCGTTATCGCGCGTGTTGCTAGGGTTACAAAGTTCATTTATATAGACGGTAGTAGAAAAATACAATTTTACTGACTCATGCCTTTAGTGGTTCTGATACCACGTCTACAATATTTCAGAAAGAAAAATTAAAAGTCATCAAACTTCTTTAGAAAGAAATACAGTTGGTTAATGTAGTAAGAACTTTCAATGGCAAGAATTCAGCCCCCTCACAAGTAAAACTGGCTGGTGAAACTCTTTTCCTACTTGTATACGGTGCAAGGAAAATCACAAAAATGTCTCACTCAACTCATACAGATTTAATCAATTCAAAAAATCGCTGCACGAACATAAATCAAAGTTGGAAATATTACCACCAACTTCAGAGGCAGTCGCTTAATATTCATTACGAGTAGTCTACAAAATTCAGAAATAGCTTGGCAATGAAAGAAATCCACTACAGTGGGGATAGAAGAAAATTAACGGCTCCTTACAACCTATGACAACACTTTTTGTGCCAACAGCAGAATCAATATTGCAGCTTATCTCCTGCAACCACAACAGAAAATCAGATTGAAGATGCTTACAAATTTACGGGTCTAAATTCATACATAGGTAAAATTATTTATTTATATGCTATCGATTCCGATCTTCTTTAGATACAAAGTGTGTTTCATTCAATATATATAACATTTTAAACAACTCGATAATCCTCACTTGTACAATGATTATGTACTTTTTCATTTTGCAGAATATACTCACAGATAAACAAGCAAAAAAAGATGGAAACAAACGTAAAATTGGTAAAAAAATTTAATAAAAAAGTCAAAAATTAATATTTCTCTATAAATGAAAATATTCTTATATTTTGAAAATTTCTCATGGTTCAATAGCCAATTTTTATTATGCATGTGAAAACCTAGTTAATCCCACGATTTTTCAAGTAGGCAGCTCCGACACACCCATTACGGTTCGGGACTCTTTAAGTTTCTTGAAACATAGGTATGTATTTTTAAACGCATATGTCAAGTTTCAACGAATTCACTATGTTCTTGTTCAGTTTGGACACTTTTCCTGTACTATTAGCTGCGTTTAATAGTTTGCGATTAATCAATATCGGTATTTGTAATTGTTAGGAATCACTTCTCATCTTCACGAAATTATTTTAAATTATTTTAGTTTTACCATTAAAAATGTTTGTTAGTGAAAAAAAATTTGTATAATACCATTTTAGTTTTCATTATGAGAATGTTTTTGTTAATAAAAAAAATAACTCTTTTTATTTTAATTTCTAAATAAAACTACTGATTATAAGATTTTACTTTTTGAAAATGTTTTGTGTTAATGAAATAACTATTTACTACTTTGCAACAAATTTTCATTTTTATCACATCCGAAATATCACAAGATTTGCGTTCTACTTCGTCATTTCCAATGTCTCCTCCGGTTGCATCTTTGCGAAGGACTGTGAATTTTGTATACATTAGCAACATTCATTGGCTTTCGTCCACCGTAAATAGATTTTTTTAATAATTGGTGTTTCTGTCATCTGCAGGATGAAGATTTTTTTTATAGCAATGTTATTTTTAGAGATACCAATTTTTATCGAAAAAATGGCGAATTATTTACATTTTAGGTTACAGCATTTTAATACAATTGCCAGTAACAATTTTTTCGACGATATTCAATGCTCCCAGCGCACCCTCTTCGAATTCAAATGAAACAAATTATAAAATTTAATTGAAATTAATTGACAAGAGTCAAGAATTAATTAAAAGATTTTAGATTTTTTTCCAATCTTCTTATATTCAGCACTTCGTCAAAAATCTGAAAATAATGTTTTATCAATTTTGATTTAAGTATAGAATATTTCAGAATCAATATTGCCGAAACGGTTTCAGATTTTTTTAGTTATCTCTATTATTTATCGATATACATTTTTTGTAAAAAACAGTTTAATTTGTGATTGAGAGAGCCACGATTCATAAATTAGTTTGGAACTATCACAGTCTGAGGAGATATATCGGTACGAATAAGACGGGTCAATCTTTTTCTACCATTGGCGCACTGAAAATGTTTCCAAGGGGCCCAAAAGTATGTTTTTTAAAATATTTGTGGTGACAGCACAACAACTGGTGGATGATATCCTTAAGTTTTGATATACTCCTAAACATATTTAGCCTCTTCTAACTCATAGGCGTAGTGAGGAATTATAAAAAATAAGTTTTTAAACGTGCTCGAAACTTTGGCGGTGATTTTATTCTGGGAGATAATAATGCTAAGTCTCATAGACAAGGATAGTAAATGAAGCCATAGATCAACTTCAAATTACAAGAATGTAATAGCCACCAAAAATTCGTTCTCGACAGAATCTAGTGCGTATATTAGAGCCACTTAATAGTTATTCGGGAAGAGTGGGAAGCCAGACGTCAACAGCATGTAAACAGCCTTTTTGAAAGTATGCCTAGGAGATGTCTTGCAGTTATAACTGCCAGAGGGGACCAACAAGATATTAACATTTTTTTGTTGAGAAGATAACGAAAGGCTGAAGCTTTTATAACAAAGTTTAATTTTTTATCACATCGGGTTAAAAAAAGATTTAATTAATTAATTCCATGAAAATTAGTTTAATTAACTAATTTTGTTCCAATGGAGTGTATTTAGTTACATAATTACCAATCATTTTTTTATGCTAGAAATTAGTATTTGTGGTTGTTTTTTATTTAAGTTGTAATGTTGGAAGTGAAACAATTATTTATATTATGTTTTATTTTGGTCGATTTCTCTGTTGTTGAATAATTAAATTATCATAGCACTATTATTAAAAATTGTAGAAAGAAAAAATTTAGGCTTCTAAAACTTCCCTAAATTAATTACTTTGCCACCTCCTTATTATGCATACCACCTTCTTCATCCACACATTTAAGAACTTGTTTTTTATAACCCTTCACTACGTCTATACTTAAGCATAACATCCGCGAGTTGTAAGTCACCGCAAATATTTCAAAAAACATACTTTTGACCCCCTTGAAAACATTTTTAGTGCGCCAATGGTAGAAAAAGGTGTACCCAACTTATTCACACCGATATATCTCCTCAGGCTGTGATAGTTCCAAACTATTTTATGAACCGTGGCAAAAAAAATGTATCTCGATTAGTAATAGAGATAACTAAAAAATTCTGAAACCGTTTCGGCAATATTGTCCAATATTCTGAAATATTCTATCAAAATTGATATAAAACATTATTATCAGATATTTGACGAAGTGCCGATTATAAGAAGATTGGAAAAAAATACAGAAACTTTTAACTAATTCTTGACTCTTGTCAATTAATTTCTCATTAAGTTATATAATGTATTTAATTTGCATTCAAAGAGGATGTGTTATTGGCCTAAATTGGCCTAATTAACCTAAAATGTAAAGATTTCGCCATTTTTTCGATAAAAAATTAATGATATCTCTAAAAATAAAATAAAAAAATCTTCAAATTGGTTCTTTAGAATTACTGACGAACATGTCCAAAATTTTTTTTAGGGATTTGAGAGAACGATAAACTTTAACACAAATGTAAAGGCCTGGATAATCACCCTATAGATAAGAGAAACACCCACAATTTATAAAGTCTATTTACGGTGGACAAAGGCCAATGAATTTTGCTAACGATCACAAAAAACCGCATTAGTCATCTAATTCCAAAAATATTGAGGTTCAAATATTCTCCATATTTTTCGAATATCCAATTCAATTGTGCACCAGTTTATTAATAAAAATGATCGTTACGCGACATCTATTATTTCTTTGAAAAACTTATCGCATAGTGTCCCTTCACTAGGAAGATCACGCTTAGCTAAATAATTTGGTATATGATGTTCAATATTTAAACCCAGATCTAAAATAAATTGAAAACAAATCATTACATATCAATTTAGTTTATTAAATATAATTACAAGGTAGTGAATATCAAATAATCTACATTTAGCAACAAAAGTAAGTTTTCCAAAACCTGGTGTACCCAAGAAAGCCTGGAAATCAATAGGCAAGGGTTAAAGCAACCCCACAGCGAGCATTCTGGTCTGGTCCAGTACACAATGTTACATATCACGATACAGGTATTTCACAGCGTTCTAAAACAAATATAATAAAAAGCAACATTAAAAGAACAGTTACACAATATCATTACAATATGTTCACTGAAATTGTACAATTTCCTGCTCATGCCTTATAGCGTATAGAATATTTTATTTCTATTTTATTTGTTTTGACATTATTTGAACAGCAGCTGAACAATTTTCATCAAATTCCTAATTTCACAAATCTCTAATAAAATGACTTATCGACAGATACGTGTTTCTTTTATTTAAATAACAACAGAAATCTAATAATAAAAAATTCCGAATAATATAAACTTACGAGTACTGATGATTATTAAACAAACTTACAAACTTAATTAGGAATAGGGGGAAACCTTAAAATGGTTCACCTCTAACTTGAAATTTTGGTCTGCTGGAGGAGAAGCAAATCAAGGGCGGAGTGCTGCAAGGCTTCGTTTTGGGACCAGTGTTCCTTTCAATACATATTAATGACTTAACAATAGAATTTTCATTACCAAAATTCTTGTTCTTCTTCGGAACCAGTGTTGTTAATTGTAATACAAATTTCCAAGGTCGCGCTTGATGTACCAAGACATCTGTAATATACTTGAAGGGTTTGGTGCCAACAAATCGTTTCTAAACTATGACAAAATTCACAATATTACTATTTAATGACGTTAGTATGCCAGGATAACGCCTTAATCTGTTGACATTAAATCGATTCAATCAATTAGGTTCTGTGATGGTGCCTTTTTATTGCGGTGCTTTTGGTCACTATACTTACGTAATCTTTTTATACGGAAATCTCGGGCGCCAGTCCCTTAATTTTTAAGTGCAAAGGACTACACTTTTTTGGCTCTCCTAATTGGGAGAACAACCCTGAATAGCGAGACAGCGGAAATACAGAATGTCCAGGGGTCGGAGCTGGAGATCTATCTAATGGAATTCGATCATACTGCTCAAACGGGTTAATCAGAAATAAATGACAGAAATAATAACTCGTGGATATTACCTCTTTAAAATAACGTATTTATTCAGCAGTATTTGGAAACAGAATAATTTACTCTAAACCCTCCACGACTGTACAGTCGCGTGTGTATAAAACTATTTCAAAATAATTAAAAACAAGTCAAGCTGGCAATCAAGGGTCTTTACGCGATTTTGCGGCGGAATTTTCGGAGACGTTGAATTAATATTTTATTGTGTACCACAAGCACACGGACCTTTCCACTAGGAAATATTATAAACGGCGGGCCATCCGTTAGCTATAGATATTTGAGACTAGACAAGGTATTGAAACACGCGGTAAACTACTGCCACAAACGTAGAGCTATTTGTTAAATGATTATGTTGAATAATGTAAGTTTTGCGAGTCAGTTCTATGCGGATCCCCTGTACGTATGGCCCAAGTGAACAGATACACATAGTTGATGCATATAATGACTATTTGTTTCACGTAGGTTTTCCGGTAACCTATTATGCAAGGGGGCTTTTAAGATGGCCCAAGTGAACAGATCTCAGCAGCCTTTGCATATATTAACAAAATAAAAGACCAACGGAGGTATTACTAATGAGCTCTAGTTTACTTTGGTAGCAAAATACGGCGATACTGACGGACAATAAAATCTCTAAATATCTATACTTAACTGAAGGCAGTACCTGCAGAAGGTAGCAGGTTGCGTTGAATTCTTACCAATATTATATTCAAAGGAATTTACTATTAAAACTCGGAGCGGCGGTACGGAAAGATTTACGGGTTCAGTTTGATCGTCAATTGCTGGCGGTCGAACGGATCTGATTATGCGGACTATTTCGGAATGAACCTGAACTGCTGCCGGTTTTCTCGGAATGAGGAATGAGGGCGAAGTGAGCATTCCTCTCCCTTTTGTAACCTTTATGACGTATCTGTCGTGTTAAAAGAGAGGTGGTCACCGACTTTAAACGACGGACTCGGATGCACAACCCAGCGTAACTTGCAGAGGTGCAGCGGATTATGCAATTTGGTGCATCAACTCAGAACGTATATAACCGGGAATGAGTTACTTGCAATTTCTATACTATATTGCAAAAAGAAACGGATTAAAGCGGGCAAGGATTAACAATTTTAGTAACGAATGATTTTTATTTCCGACTCGGCCATTATTTATAATAATTCTCGGATTTTACTTATACGAGGGATTGTCGAAAATTAATCAATTAATTACTTGATTGCTTGTTTACCAGCGGACCTTTTAACAACTCATTAATAACTTAACTAGAACAGACTTACTTACTAAAACAGCGGCAGGGTGTACCCAAGTGACGGTAACACTTAAAGCAAAAATGAACATTTCTTGAATGAAAAAAATCACTTCGTTACAGTTCTTAGGTTTTAAAATAAATGAGAGATAAACTGGTTAAACACATACAGGATCTGAACAAAAAAACTTGGTGAAACTACGAATTAAAAGAATTTGGAATCATTTGATGTTCATAATTATTATCCGATACAACATAAACAATAAATTACTACTAATGACTCGTACAACTATGAATGCAATCGGAAAGTTCCTTTAAACACAGGTATTAATAATGTTTAGTCATGCACCAGAAAATTTTTAAAAAACAACTTAAAGCAATGTTAAATAATTTCACTGTTTTCAACTTACAGGAATAGTATGACGTTGACTCGAATATTGTGTGCGAATTTCCAGTATTTCATGCGCTATTATTCTTTTGACCATGATTCTACCAATATTTGTTCATCAGTATCTTCAATGCACTGAATTCCGTTTGCGGCACAGCAATGTATTTCTATCATCATATAACGTTGCTCTGATTGCTTGATCACGATTTAATGAAATTCATTATAAAATGCACATATCCACATGAGTATATGCATCGAATTGCAGCACAGTAGGTGAACTAATTAATATTTGATTCGATTAGGTAATTATGTACCATAAATTAGTATAGTATGTCGAAATCCAGGTGTTTCACTAAATGTATTTAGTTTGTGTCAATTTGAGGTAATACGCAACAGGTATGGAGTAATTTGTAAACAAGCAGATTCAATCAATGTACCATATAAATAAATACATAAAATAAAAATTCTTTGGGAGGCTAACAATATACAATAAATAAATATGAAAGAAGTAGTAAAGCAATATTGTTTAATTATTTTGTTATATTAATAATAATAATTATATAAAAGTTTATTATAATCATATCCTATTAGAATTGTGCAAACTACTGATTTTGGCTTTTTTAAAGTACAAATGTGAACTTACTGTTTATAACTTTGTAATATACCAAAAATAATAAGAAGATAAATAAAATATTTTATTTTCTCTAAAAATGAGTTCGTCCGATTCTGGTCATCGATAACTACTTGGCTCCTGAAACGAAGCTGCACCATTTAGTGTAACTGCAACTAAATATGCTGATGGAGAATCTTGATGGGTTTATAAATGACATTTGTGGAGGTTGAGGCTAGAGCAGATCCATTTTGGATTTTTCTTTTGTTAGTCTGTGAAGTATTTTAAAGAAAAGTCACCATTCTTTGTTTCATTTTGTTTATGACATTTCGTAGCTATAGTTTATTTCAAACTTTCATTTAATCCTAATTTACCAATTTACGTTTATTTAGGTAAATAATACGCAATTTAATGCATAATACCTGTTAGTAAGTCGTTAAGAGAAAAAAATCATTTTTTTCTCATTTTTCTAACATGGCAATTTTTGGTAAAGTTATAGCGATTGAAAGTTTAATAATACATTAAAGGAGCAAGGATTGAACTAATAATAAACAAACAGGTTCCAGAGGTGACGGTGTTTCGAAAACAGATTATTATTATTCATAAAAATACAAAACATATGAAAACACTGTTAAGTGTTCTTCAAGAGAGCTACTTCATCTCGTGAAAAATATTTAGGATTGGGTGGTTTCCATTTAACTCGAGTACTTTGTGACTATAAGTACGGTTATGAAAGGTATGTAATTTTATATTAGCATATAATCAAAGGAAATTCATTTTTTGTCATAACATATTTTTCTTTTTATTAACTTTATTATTATATCAGTCACGTCACCGTTTTGTTCAATTAAAATAACCATCAAGACAACTTGGTTTAAAAATACCTATTATGTGCCTCTCTTTTGTCAGAAATCAAACCTTTCGTTTTTTAATCGATTTACAATAACTAGGAAAGAACAGGTAGGTATGTGATTTCCTGAAAATCTATTATTAAATACTTAAAAAATTTATTTCATATTTTTTAACAAGAATATGACTGTATATTCTCATGTATTTTAAGCCAAAACCCCACTAATAAATTAATAAAATTTAAAATAAATTCAATTCAAACCAGGGTAATATGAAAATTCCTCCTAATAAAACTAGAACGAGAAACTTACGTATAGTATACTCATTAGATAAATACAAGTTCAAAAAAGGATATTATATCGTAGAACCATTTGATAAATCAGCTGTAGGACACCTGTTGAGGCGAGAGAGGTCAATGAGCCTTATGTAAACAAAGGGTCAGCTACGCTAAAACAAACCAAAAGTAAACGATTTAAAGGCGTAAATGAAATAAATACATTGTGCAATGTTTCTTTAAAATAATCAATGACATAACAGCTGCCAATTATGTGCTTTAAACAAAGGTTGAACGATTGTCAACTTCGGTTAAACAAAGATGGACTTCATTTATATAAATTTTTATTAAATTTGTAATTAATTAGCTTAAGACAAACCTGTAAAACCTCCAGTCTAGTCAAATGACCAGACACAATGTAAATTAGTTCCTAAGAAGTGAATGCAGTGATCTTCAATACGTTTCTGTGATCCCTCGTACGAGCCAACGGCAGATCTAAAAT
Organism: Rhagium mordax; assembly: GCA_963680705.1. NCBI lineage: Eukaryota > Metazoa > Arthropoda > Insecta > Coleoptera > Cerambycidae > Rhagium > Rhagium mordax. The sequence continues at coordinate 12,156,710 of OY796659.1, read as the reverse complement.
TTATCTCACGTAATATCAACACATACATCCACGGATTCATCTTCAAATAAGGAAGCTAAATATACCATAATTTCATAGTAAAATTACATAATAAAGTGAAAAAAGGCGGAAATACTAACCATCATGACAGTTGAAAAATCTAGAAATCCATGGTTTGGCAAATTTTCTGCATGTCCTTAGAGACGAAAAAAAAGAGAGAGTTGTTATTGGGTCGTAAAAGAAGCAAACCCACGTCCAGATCGCTCCTGAAATAAATAGAGAAATATAAAATTTAAAACGGAAATTTATATTCCCACTACATTTGAATAATGGTTCAAGGCCAAATTCGATAAGGTACCAGAAAAACAGCGTCAACTTACCAGCAATAAAGGTAAAATTTATCCTAAATAATAAGCAGCCACCTGATTGGTCGAAATCCGAATGGGCATCCAACGCCTATTTAGTTTATGCAAATCCAGTAAATGGGGCACTAAATTGTAAAACTGCCTGCTACCATATCTGGACCACAAACCACAAGTGTCAAAAACTTAAAAACAGGTCTGCCATTTCAAGTAAATAACGCGACACGGTAACGTTAGTGTATCGAGAGTACACTGAACTGAAATTTGAAATCTTAACTTTATTAAATTTGTTAGTATCAACAAGGACACTGTCCGATATTTGTTGTAGATTAAATTAGTTTAAGTTAGAGCAGGGGCATAGTTTAAGAAACATTTTTGCTCTTAACTGTTTCACACGTATAATAAAACTATTTGTCGAGTTCCATCTATGTTTAAAAGTCCTTACTAATCAAACAAGAAATAAAACCAGCACGAAATTTAAATAATCTTTATTCAACCTTTGTACAACAGCAGATTTATAGATAAGATATTTCTTCGATTGCAGAAGGGAACCCTCTAAGGCCCTGAAAGGTAAAAGAGTATTTATAGCAAACCTACAGTAAGTTTCACGTTTAATTATCTTAAAATCATACGCACTGTCGCTTATTGTTCAAATCGTTGGAAAATCCAGCCCATTGGCGGACTGATCGTATGTTATAAAGTCGATAATTCAAAAAAACTATATACAACCACTTTAGAAAAATAAATTTAAATTTAAAAAACTAAAGAACTTAATTAATAGTGCATGCATAAAAATATATATGAGTGTAAAACTTAAATATCTAAACGTGCAAATATATAATAATACAAAAACTTAAAATTTAAAAAACTTACCTCGTATCCATAAAATTTAATATAAACAAAAAAATAAAGAATCAAATATTTCCCTGAGTTCCTCCGTTCATAACATTTATTGGCGCCCAACGTGGGGCCCTTAATAAACCACCCAATAGAAAATCAAAAATCAAAAATTATTGTTTCCCCAAAGTCCTCATATCATTACAATATGTTCCTTAATTTTTCGTCTTGAATTATGTATGAATCACCCGTATATACTCGTCAAAATTTGCTTGAAGACACCTTAAAATTGATTAAGATTTATAAAGCTGTAAAACTATAAAAAATGCATGGATCTGTGCTGGGTTATTAGCGTTTCAAAGGAAATTTAATTGGCTTTCATCTTACCTATTTAACTTTAAGGTAAAAATACAAACCAACTCCCCCACTCGTTTTCGAAAGTGCTGAAAACGAACAAAATAGTGAAAAAAGTTTTTAGCAACCGCAACCCCAAAAACTACCCCGTTGAAAGACTAGTGAAACACCTTGGAGGAAATTAACTGAGAAAATCAGGGTTTGAAAAGAAGGAAAACGGCAGGAGAAGGCCTTAAGCTACCCCTTGGAATTGTTACAACCCTTCCGTTGAAAAATGAATTTTCTTTTCTTTTCTGTAATCTCCCCCGTTTTTGGGGATGCTGAACAAGAAAAAAATAGTTTAATTAATGTCTTATCCTTCCTAGCCCCTTAAACGGTCAAAAATCACCCTCTTAAGCTTTCGCTAGTAAGCATGCTCGGCAGCTACAATTTGAAGGGGATTAGCTGGGAACATAATTGGGATTGGATGACAAGGGAAGGGTAATGGGGAAGGCCTGTCACTACCCCTGGGGTGGTTACAACCCTTCAGAAAGGTTGAAAATATTTTTTTGTGTTTCATATCAAAACTCCCTTTTTTGAGGATGCTGAACAGGAAAAAAATAATCGCTTCTGATTATAATTTTTTTTTCTTTAATAATGGAGAACAAACTTTTCGTACCGCATTACATAATTTGAAACTAACCTTTTACCCCGTATACCAGATTTGAAACTATTAACACTGTATGTTTCTTAAGTATAATTTAATACAACGTTTTTTACCCAAAACGTATTTACTTGGTCAATAAAAAAATGTTTCCTAAAACTTTCGAATTGTTTCCTTCCACATTCGGTAAACAGTGTAATGTCAGTAGTTGCTTGCAACTACAAATGTTATGTATTTTTCCTTAATTCGTATGAAAATGTAAAATGAATGAAACTTCATTTTATGATATCTAACATATACCAATCACATAATCTTATTGCCCCATATTCGACTATTTTGACGATTTGGCAACAGCGTCTCCTGAAGGGTTGTAACCACCCCCAGGGGATCTATTCTTGAAACTGGGGAATGTGTTCCTATGAGAGAATGACGTCTATATGACGTTAACTTACGTCATTTACTATTGGTTGACTTATTACTATAGAGGGAAAATGACGTCATTTTCTCATGAGAATAAATTCCCTTGTTACCCTTGTTACAAGAATAGGGACCTCGGGGTAGTTCAGCCGTCCCCTCTCATTACCTGTCATAACCCTTCACTTGTCATAAAATCCCAATATTCCCAATTATGTTCCCAGATAATCCCCTCCAACCCCGCTCTGCCGAGCAAGTTTACTAGTGAAAGCTTAAAAGGATGGTGTTTGCCCGTTTGAGGAAGTAGGAAGGGCCAGACGTTGATGAAACTCATTTTTTCTTGTTTGGCATTCCCAAACACGGGGGTTTGGAGATTACAGAACAAAGAAAATAAAACTCATTTTATGGTTGTAACAATCCCAAGGGGTAGCTTAAGGCCTTCTCCTGCCGTTATCCTTCCCCTTTTATCAAATCCTAATGATTTCCTCAGCTAATTTCCTCCAGTCACTAGTTCTACTAGTCTTACAACAGAAGAACGCGAAATAAGGGTAGTTTTTGGCCATTTTGAGGGGGTTGGTGGTTGCGGTTTCTAAAAACTATTTTCACTATTATTTTCGTTTTCAGCACTCTCGAAAACGGATGGGGGAGAAGGTTTCGTTGCTGCAGAATCATGATGAATCATGTTTTGAGCTATATCCTCATCCTCATCCAGAAATAGTATGGGGAAACCCGGACTACAAAATATCTCTGAGAATGTACAGGAATGGATCCCATTTTGGTGGTGAATTTGTTTACAGCAGCTCGTCATATGTATGAGATTTTTCGATCTGTCGCGTTTTCTTAGGCGGTTAGATTGAAGCAAACTTTATTCTTATGTATGACAACGCACAACGCAGAGAAGAAAATCTGGAAACCCGTAAAATTTCAGTTTTATCATGACCTACTCAGTCAACCTATTTTAATCCGATGGAGCATACTCCAAGGAAGTTTATATCTATTAAATGAATAATTGAATATTCTACATATTTATTTTTTTACTAGATAAAGTGAAATCCGTTAACCATTTTCTTGCATATTTATCATTACATGCATTTAATAAACGCACATATTCACATTATATAATATGCTTAATATTTGAGCTGGGGGAGCTTCCAATTCTCTTATATTTGTTATATTTGTCAAAGTTTTATTATCCTAAAAGAGAGGATTCTTAAGGCTCCATTATTCTGAGCTTCTTTTCATCTAAATAGCTTAGAATTTACCTTTTATATAAGAACCTGAAATAGGCCTTTTTGTTTCAGGACATTCCATTACATACATCTACTCTGACATTCCTACTGTTGGCTTGGGATAGATTTCGCTTAATAAGGAATCCCACAAAGCCCCGTTTACCAGCTTTTGTGTGTACGATTGGAACATGGCTTACATCTGTGTGTTTAGTCTTGCCTTATCCTATTTATATAATATACATCGACTTAGGGGTAAGTACACAAGGGAATTATAACTAATTTCTTGCTCTGTATCTGACTTCTTGTGATTGTCTAGATAAATGGGATTGCTACAATCAGTGTAGCAATTGTCATTATTTATAAAATGTGTGATGCAATTTGAACTTAAAGTAAAATTTCGCTTATTTTCGGACATTATAATATGCAATGTGGAAACTCACAAGTACTTATATTGTAATGAATAGGCATAATTTTTATATAATATAGTAAATATAATATAATATAATACATGTTATTTTTTTAATTGCGCTTCGTTTGACGTTAAATTTTAAAAAATATGTGACTTTCCATGTCCAATATCTATTGGTATTGTTCATAATATCCGTGGCAGTAATTCAATATTTTATATTGGATATATGATTTACAATAAACACGTTTTTATAATGTTTAATCAACAAATAAAAGCTACTCAAACATCATATTTATTCCAATTAATAATAATTTTTATTGTTAGCACAATATTTTCCAATTATTGTCCACCTTTTAGTTTGTGGTAATTTATTCCATAAGTAGTTTCCACACTGTGATATTTTTTAGTTACCGGAAAGAAAGCTTCATATTTCAAGATGTCACAAAAAATTGCTTAAATGAACGACTAAGAGAAACTACTGAATATGTTACGCGAAACCTGGTGTTGTAAGCGATACAAGTTTATCATAAACAGAAACGTTATTGCAATGAGTAAACTAAAAACAATCTCGTGGTTCACCCATACTTGCAGGATTCCTGTTTTTAGAACATTATATCCAATTACTGTACGGTGCGGTGTGAAAATTTACTTGCAATGAATAATTTTAATTAAAAGGAGACTTCTTTATTTTAAATGTTTAAATTAATTTCTATTTTATTTAGCCTTGTTATTTTAAGGAAACCTTGTGAAGTAATACTTTACAATATCAAGTGTATGTTAATAGATCTAGGTTTAAAAAATTGGATACATTAAATTAGTATGAAATAAAATAAACCTCAAATATTTGTCAACAAAATTAATTCTTTTTTTTGCCCAAGAAAAAATTACTTCGTCGATCATGGCCTAATGAGAACGATTAAGGAATATGAAAATTCACTAGTAGTAGTAGCAAAATTTAGAAAAACAAGGCATTAGAAGTAAGTGTGAAGATGTCTCAAACGTCACAAATTAAAAGCTTAAATTTTCATACATATTTCTTAGCCGTTTTCAGTAGTCCATGATCGACGAAGTAATTTTTTTTTAGATAAAATAATTACTAATTTTGTTAATTGCATAACTGACAAATATTTGAAGTTGTTCTGGGAAAAATTGAGGAAGACACGAGGGTGTGTAGGTGAGAGGTAAGACACACTGAATATACAGAGTGTTTTGTAAATCACTGACCCTAGCAGAAAGTAGAGAACTCTGCAACAGTTCAGAAGAACCTTTATTAATGGCTACATAATCAAAAAGCAAAAGGAAAAACAATAGGGGTGGGGTCAAAAAAGGGTGATTTTAGAAGTACCCTAATAATATATATATCTAGCTTTTTGACACATTTTTAATGATCTAAAAATGAACAACTGTACTAATTAAGTTCCAAAATTATTCCGCATAAAAAAATATTTGCATGTTCTCCTGCTACAAAGATGTCAGTTATATACATGGACGGCTTTAATTTTGTCAGAGAATATTTTATTTTATCGTTTGTCCTTAGAATTTAGCTTAAAATGCCATCCATTCACTAAATTTCAGAGTCAGAGCCGAACTCTCTATTCCATTTTTTTTGTATTTCATTGTTTTTATAAGCAACAAAAATTAAGAAACATAATTGAAATTTGTTACAACAAGAACAAAATATTAGCAACTATACTGATGATAGTAAAATTTGCTCTGAATAAATTTTGAACAAATACAATTAAGAATCTTATATACCCACTTAAATCGTAGTTTTCGAATATCTCGTTTAAAACTTATCAGATTTGATTGCAATTTTTATCAGCTTACTTTAAAATTTGTATAAAATGTCGGAACTCGTGTGGGAAAGTTTTTCTTAAAAGAAAAAAAAATTTTTTGGATGCACTTTGTATTTTTTCTGGCCAAATTTACTAACTCTCCGACATTATTCATTGCTTCTAACTTTTAAATTCATTTTCTCCAACTCTTGGTATGAGCTGTAAATTAATTTATTTGAAAAACAAAAAGTGCATGCCCTAAAAGTGCTGACATTTCGCACGAATTTGCGAAAACACATATGCGCCTGATGCAACCTGCAGTCGCGGTAGTTTCAGTTTGACTGCATCATGTCAAACTCACCTATGCCCTATGCGGAGTGTGGTAGAATCGAGACTTGCATCTGATACATACTCATCAGATAAATACCTAAAATCTAAAATTTCCACTTCTTGACACATTTTCTTGAACGTAACTATAAAGAGTTGCTAATACTCTAAGAGTTGGTTACATTTTTCATTGATAATTTAGTTAAGGCCTATTTTTTGAGAGAATGTTGAGGGAAACATGTATAACATTAGCTATAACATTGGCAGATCGATTGGCCGGTATTAAAACGGTGCAGATCCCCTCAAAATTGAAAAAATTGCAAAAACACGAAAACTTCAAACACTATTTCCAAACAAAAAAAACGAAGCCGGGGGCCGTTCTGGTAAGAAAGCCAAGGTAGAGGGTCCAACTTGGAATTGCATCGTGATTTTCACGGTCCCGCTTTCATGTCGAATTTGCACGCCATTTCCCTTACTAAGAGCAATTAAATGAATATTTAATTCATTTAATTATAAAAATAAACTGTAGGTACGTAAAATATATCTACCTCACATAAACAAGAATAATCTGTTGGTTTCCAATGATCTCTTTTCATTTTGGTAAACAATTCTTTTCTCCTTGCTGGGTCTCTGGGGAGGCGTTTCATTAAAAAGCCCTTTTTGCAGAGTTACTGCAATTTACTGCTGCACAACCAGGCATTTCGTCCCTAACTCTAAAAAGCAATAAAATTTGTTTACATGGTATTTCTCACAAATGCATTAGGTACGATTCGAGGTACGATAAGTAACAAAAATTTCTAGTTTTAAATTAGATTTAAATTGAATATAATTAAATTATTGTCGCTTTTCCAAACTTCAAACATTGTTTGCATCCAATTACCTGTCAAATGACGTTTTAACTAAATGAGCGTATAGCACTTATAAAGTTTTGAAGCACAAAATTTACTTTGTACACTTAATACAATTAAATATCAACAACCAATCAAAAATTGGTTACTCTGTTGTCGCCACTGTCTCTATAAGTCATGCTTCATAATATGCATAATATTTAACTGACTTTCGACCCCATACTAGGAAACGAAAAACATTACCAATGTTAAAATGGGTAGTTTACATCTACGTGAAAGAAATCGCAGAATTTCTAATGTATTATTATTACTCGTCAAGGTTAGAAATAAATGGTTTAAATATCATGTTTTTTATCAAGTAACAAAGCAAACATAGGAAATTGATATAATTTATAGAGCGTTATATCTACGTTTAATTTTTCTCTCAAGACAAAAGTTGTAAACGGAATGGAAATATTTTAAATTTATTACAACGAATGCGCCACCGTTGCCTCGATTCTCCGTTTAACCTTCGCCAGTATATTTCTGTAATATTCTAGTTGCCTCGGAAACATCATTTGGTAAACTGATTTCGTAACACATTTTCCGGTGGTTTTCTCTTGGTGTAAAAGTATTGAGTAAAACACACTGTTGCCTACTGCTTGAGAATTTAAATTTATTTTTGTCTATCAAATAAATATGCTTTATAAATGGATTTGAAATGGTACGGTTGAAATGGTAATTTGGTTTTTTTTCTAGAATTGGTAGACAATAAGCTGCAACTACACTCCAGAGTTGAATTGGCCCCAATTCTAGAGTGGCAGTTAAAACAATTAGCTCCAGCTAGCTATAGTGACTTTGTTGAATTTTTATTATTAAGTTTTGAAATTCTATTACTAACAATGTTGAGCGCCAGAGTATTTTATATAAAAATACACAAAAATTCTCTACACTCAGTTAGGTATTTATTAACATAAAATGATTATGAATAAAACAATTTTAATCAAACAAATTCTTTACAAAAAAATTATAAAATAAGTTTCTATGACCAATCTCTCTGTATCTGTACTATCCTGGTAAAGTAGTCGAGCTTACGTATCGCCGGGGATGAAGTGACGATGGTTGAGGTTCTCCTAATGATACGACAAATCCTACGAGCACCCGAGGTCGAAGAGGATGATTGAGAAAGTCTCTCTACTCACTCCTGCTCAATCCAGAGTGCCCAGGTTCAGCGTGCCCAGGTTCCTACCACAATGAAGAATTTTCAGGAACACCCAATATATAGATATGTTCACCTTGAACTTTTCCACTTAGTGTCGATTTCCAGTCAGCAAGATTTTGTCATGAAATGAATACAAAACAGTGAGAAACCAGGAGAGAGAAAATTTAAGAAACTAGGTTGAAATTTATTTCAACCGGCGATAGACAAAAAATTACAAAAAAATTACTGCAAACAATTTAACTTACTAAATGAAGTTTAACAAATCAAAAATAATGTTCAGTAATGTTACAATAGATAGTGGTTACAATGACATAAAAATTAGAATTTGTAAAATTATAAAATTCTTACCAGAATGGTTGCCCGGCGGAGATTATTTGTTTGGAAATAGCGTTTAAAGGTTTCGTGTTTTCGCAATTTTTTTAATTTTTCTAATTTCTCCAAACACGCGTCCGGGCCGAGCTTAATAACTCGCATCTCTTTCGAGGTTGACCGGCGGCGTATTTTTTTTGAAAACTAGATGTAATTTAGAAAATCAGACGCGTAATCGTTCTTTTTTGATTTTGCCTATTAAGAAAGTTATGATTTTTTGAGAAGAGGCGATTTTCTCGGATTTTAGCGATTTTTCAAACATATACCCTTTAGAAACGCGCCACAGCCTTTCCCTATGGATCTAGAGGATCCAAACCTAGACGGCGGGCAAGAAGAAGGACAAATGAGTCTTTTTTTTTAGGTTCATCTTCAATATTATATAATTTTTTTAAAAAGATCGATTTTACCGAAAAACAGTACTTTTCCGTTGGCCCTTGCTCCCCTTCCCGGAGGATTTTTTCGACCGAACTTTCAGGAGAGCTAAAACCAACCTTCCTCTCAGATCCCTAAAAATTTCTTTGCTTAATATTCATCCGCGGCAGGACTTGGATAATCGAATAACTATTTAATTATGACCCATTTTTTGTGCATTTTCGATCAATTTTTTCACCCCTTTAGCAACAAGACGTCAGTCGCAATAGATTTTTTTTCATATTGACAAAAACTGTTAAAAAAAAATATAATCCTCGTGTCGCGATGATGTCGAAAATCCTAGTCGAGGGCTCTCCTAGCAACATTTCGGATATCGGTTAACTTAGCCCCGCCATTTTGGAAATATTAAAAAATGAAAGTTGTGTTAAATTTTGCTAGTGTTGTGCTGCAATGTGGCGCTTCGCAAAATTTTTTTATAGGGGAAAATAAATTTTCAAATTTGGTTTTAGCCCATCGCTAAAGTTCTCAGCTCCCAATCTTGAGGTTACGGGGTTGACCCCTGATTGCTGCCAGTTTCTTTTTCTATACTTTTCCTATACCTATAGATAAATGCGACAACACTTTGAAAAACTCACTGCCTTCTAACTTTGATATTTTTTATTCGACATAATAAAATATCTAATATATTATTTTTAAATTGGAATTTTTGGCATCTGTGTTTAGTTTTTTTATTTGAGACCAAGAATTTTTCATAAACTTTCTGCATCTTTTATTATAAAGTGCCTTTCCTAATTATACCTTTACATTCTGATTCGTACCCTTATTACGTATTTTGTATTATTTCATTATTTAATCTGTATATTTATATAGATATCTGTGTATTAATGTGGAGTTGAATGTATCTCTCTCCGGAAATTAAAACCGACTTCCCGTTTAGTTACAAACTCCAAACCGGATAAAATATGTAAATAATGCTTTCAATATAAAGAGAAAAGTTCAAAATCCTCTGTGGTATACAATAAAAACAAACATTTTCAGTTGATTTAGGTGGGTAGTTGCAATAATCTTGACCCCAATAATCGTTACAGCGTAGGTTAGGTATTGTCTAAGACGACACCGAAGGTTTTTCGCGCATTTACTAGAGACATTGTTTACTATAATATTGTCATTATTTCTTCGCTGTTCATTGCATGAACATAATGCGACTATTTTACTCGGATCTATCCGCATACCATTGCGTCTCTGCACCAGATCCAAAATTAACCAGATCTTCATTTATAAGAGCAATTACCCCATCTGCCTCTGAGACTGTGATAGCTTTGTATAATTGAACATCATCGCCATATTGACAATAATTTCTTGTAGTCGGCAAGTCAAATTAAAAATAATAGTAATCTGAAAATAGTTCCCTCAGGTATGAGACTTCAATATTGATCTGAAACCCGTTACGTTATCGCATGTAAATAATTATGAAATCAACTCCAGAACAGTATTCCCAAATCCAATACATCTTAACTCGCTTTATGACAGTTCGAAGTTAACTAGATGAAAGGTTTTGCTTTGATCTAGTAGAACTAATACTGTAAAATTGACTTGTCCAATTATGTCCATTGCTCGTGTTATGTCATTTACTATTTTTAATAACGCAAGGGTCGACTATCTTTTTTGCAAACAAATTAATAAATCAAACTATGAAATTTGCGAACCCCAAAAAACCGCACCTCCATAGATGTGTCAGTTCATTATTTAGGTATTACTATCAACACTTTACTGACGTACTAGAGTAATAAACAAATAATACCCGTTTATGTTAAAATTTTTCTAACAAATTATTGTATTTACCTTTCATTTTCTGAATTTGTGTTATAAGTAATAATAATTATGATTAATAGTTTTTAGGATTCATTGTAACTAATTGTGAGCTATTAACGACATTACTCAGCAAAATCAAAATTGTTTGCAAATGGATCCAATGTAATCTAAAACTCTACCAATACCAATGACTTACTTTTAAAAAATCATTGTCATATAAAATAAAAAGAAGAGATGTCCATAATCCGATATTGATCATGTAACAAGATTTATGGTTAATAAATGTTTTCTATTCTATTCTAATTTCATTAACGAGCTTCCCACATTTTAGTTTTAAACTTGTCTAGTAGCTTCTTACCAAATTAATTGGTCACACAAACTCGATGTATTCTTTTTACGAAAAATACGTGAAATTTTAGGTCGAGTTTTTTTTTAATTCAGGAGGAACAATGAGAATGACAACAATAATGATTAATTCTTTTTTATTAAGAAAACACGTCAACACAAAATGAAGATAAAACAAACGTAAACAATAATTGTGATAATGGTTCAGTAATTAGTCCGCCTAAAGACCACTAGGTGGCGTATCGATTAGCTTGAATAGCCTCCCAGCAAACACCAATGATTGGCCCATTGTTAATAAACTGCATACATGCCTTTACTGCATCATTGGCAGAGTACTGGCAAGAAGTGCTAAATTAATGAATAAAGTGAAACACCGGCCAGCGCTCGGCCACGGAACATTTTGCCAATGATGGCTGTGCAGTGCTTTTTTTACACTTATTCTTTACACGACATGAATGAAAAGTACGATTGTTTTGCCATTACAATATATGCAGTGGGGACCATTGTTGGCACTGTATCGAATATTTAACATTTATGTGATGAGAAAGTGAATACTATCAATGGTTTGCCATTACAATATATGCAGTTGTGGCTACTGGAATTAGAGAGACCTCCACCCATGCTGTTCCCTAATACGGAAATAGCAAATATAATTAAGGCTGACATTTATTTACATTACACCATCGTAATTAATGAAAAACTGCTCATAATTTTATTAAGATACCATGGATGGTTTATCATTGATTACCATAAATTGAAATTTTAATGCTATTTTCTCTTTCAAGTAAATGTCAACCTCAGTTATATCTACAATTCCTGTATTTTGGGACAGTACGTGCAGGTGCAAGGCCTCTCAAACTCCGATATACTGCATATACATACCTACCTTTTTTTAACCAAAGGACTGTTGTGACAATAACGTGCAAAAGTTTTGGAAGATTTTTTTATCGTCAAAGAAATACCAATAAATTTTAAACAGCAATGATTGGGCGCCTAAAGAGACACTACATACTATGGAACCCAACGGACCCTTAGCAGTAGTCTTATTGTTTTTTTTTCTGTTTAATTGAGATAAATTAGCTAATTTGATTTGATAGTTGTACAGTATTTCAGTAGGGATAAGTAAATAAATAAAAATCCCCAAAACTTTTGCAACATACGTAATTTTCATACCTACCTTGAAACAGTGCTTGTTTTTCTGTAACGACTTGACAGCTGATCTTCTATCATTCTATGCAGGCTACTTCTTATTAATGCTCATCACCACCAAACGTAGGTAGTATTAATAAAGGATAAAGGATACATCTTTTAGTAAAAATTAATGGTTACCTATTATTATTTTTCTACAAGTTAGTTGGAGTTCTGGATTTAGCTTAAAATAGTTCAACATACGATTTCAAAGAAACACCTATACTATTTCCATTTTCAAAACTGTATTATTCTTCTCAACTTTCATAAAAGAAAGAATAATTACAGTCAGTCTTCATAATAGAAAGTAATTTTTTCAAAACATTGACGGTTTTTTTATTTTCATAATTTGTTTTAATAGTATATTATTTTAATTCTTCAAGTGAAAGGTATAATGTACTTATTAAAATATTTTTCAAAAAGTCTATACAAACAAAATTGAAGAAAAGCATAAATATAGGTATTTAACATATAAACCTATTAGGTGATGACTAATGAATAACGCTAAATTGTCGGTATATTAAACTCATATAGGTACTGAAAGATAAAATATATATATTTTTTTTATTAACAACAGAAGTATAACTGCCAATAGACTTAGTTATTATTAAATAAATAGTAATGAAACCATAAATTAATTCTAATTATCCATCTCGTCTTCTTAAATTAGTGGTGTACATCCTCCTTCGCGGTCCATTGAACCCCGTAACCACGTTTTTATAATATCTTTAATATTTTTTTTTTTGATGAATCTTTCACAAAGGATTTATTCTTACGGAATCTAAAAAAAAAAACTATGTGACAGTTAAGGTGGTGCATATAGGCTTCAAATCACAATGAAAGAAGGTCAATACCTTCACATAACACCCAACAGGCAACAATCATTCTCTAATAGAACGCGAAAGACAAAAAAAATCAAGATTAACGTTAATATACCTAAGAATTTCTCAAAGAAAAGTATTACAAGGTATTATCTCAAAATAAAAACGTAAAAATATGGGTTTATTAGGTAAACATTCCTAATGTTTTATAAATAAACTAGTTAAACGAATGTTTTTTTTAATTGGGATGTTAAATATTACGACACAAAGAAATGAAGAATCCATATTATTTTTGTGTTTGATGAATTATCTTAATAAAATATAAGGCGACTTTTATATACCTACCTATATGCCATTTTTTTTTGAGTAGAAGATGACATCCTTCGACATGTAAAACTTTTATTTTCAATTACATCTGCACTATTCCACAAAACACAAACACACAATAAATGAGGAATTCAAACTGGAACTAAAATAACCACAAAACTTATATGATTTATATGAATATTATAAGAAATCAACCATAAATTACCTTCACCTTCTCGGTTCTCGTCTAGCTGTCAAATGTCAAAAGTTTCGCTGTCTCATCGCGGGAATTTTAAAAGTAAGGTTACAACACGTTTTGTAAATTGTAATGCACTTATAATTCGCTTTTTTTGTATTAACAAAATATTACAATTACATTCGCAAGAATAGAATAATGGCCCATTGATACATTTACTGTATATTGGTTACTATGTATCCGGCCAACAATGAATTATTGATGGCAAATAACGATATAATAAACGATGTTTTACATCACTTAAAAAACGTTGGTTTGTCACAGACAAAAAAGTGCTTTAACTTGTTTAATGTACCAGCAACGTTAAAGTGATTCCAACTACCCAGTAACAGGAAGGGCATATTTAACACACAAAACCATCAATTCACCATTACAACACGGAGGTTATAATGGTTAGACTGTACTCTATATTCACTTTCCAAGTATTGGCAAAAATTGCCACCACTCTACCAGCAATAACTGTAATGGCCCATTGTTTTGCCAGACATTTTGTGTTTGCTGGGATGTACAAATATTTTTATTTAATTTTCATGCGCTCACATATATTAACAATGTCCATTTCAATCAGTGTTACGGTAATAATATTTATCTAGTGGAGAACCCAGAATCTTAAAAAAATACTGGAGGATATTTGTTATATACAAACTTGTTTGTCTTGGATTTACACACAAAAATTCTATTCTGTCAAACTTTATACAGGGTGTCCCATTTTTTAGGGGTAGGAGGTGATAGAACATAAAAAAATAATAGTACTTTCTCAAATGAACTATATGTCGGAAAGGCGTGTTTTTCGAGATACAGGGCGTTGAAATTTGGAAAAAGAAATAGTTTTTCTTTTTTTCTAGCCCAAACGTATGGAGTTAGTTCTATTGTCCAATGGTATCAAGCTTCATGGAAAACTCGGTTTGTAGAAAATATGATACGCCAATGACCGGTTCGACAAAATTATAATATTTTTGAATTTGTTGATGAATTTTGAACAAGAACTGGTCCTTTGGTAAATTCCGTCAAATGCACCGTTTTCGTTGAAAATTGAGAAATAGGTGTTCTTGTATGTTCGTCCAAAGTTGTTAATTGAGATTCATTTCTTAAAAAAAATCAAAATGCAATTCCATCTTCAATAGATTAATAATAAATAATTATCAAGAACAAAATTTTATATTCGGGTACAAATTAATAATAGAAAAAAAAGAAACTATTTCTTTTTCCAAGTTTCAACGCCCTGTATATCGAAAAATACGCCTTTCCGACATATAGTTCATTTGAGAAAGTACTATTATTTTTTTATGTTCTATCACCTCCTGAAGTCCTACCCCTAAAAAATGGGACACGCTGTATTTTGGTTTTTTTAATAAACCCTTAAATATTGATTAGAATATGACTGTCGCTTTCATTTACTCCAGATTTTAATCAATAACAATAATAACCCATTAATTGGTAATGCAGCAGTTTTAATTTATACCTATGTAATCGCTAGTTCTTCCGTAACGGTAATTTAATGACGGAATATTTTTATACAGACCCGAAAATTATTTCTCACCTTCCTACCCGTGAGGGTGAAAGGAACACTAGTTACTCTTTTTTATTTAAGTGAACAAAAAAGTGTTACTTTGGCTCCTTCCACTTTTAATAATCCGATACAAATAGAGAGAGTTCTAGTTAATTTTCTAGCCACAAAGGAGCACATAACGGGTCTAGTTGATAAAGAAAGTGATCAACTGTAAAGTAATCTGAAAACCTGAATAGAATGGTGTGGAGAAAAACACCAGAAAATCAAATATGGAAGTCTCGACACTAAGATTATACATAGAACAAACAATACGTGATTTATGAATGTAAGAGCATTGTCGGCAAAACGTGGGGACTAAAATGATCTTACTCCAATACATATACCAATTCCTCTGCCAATTGATTAGAAATATTATTCTTAACTTAGTTCTACTTTTTGACTAACATTTTGGAAACCATTTCTTTATTTCTTTTAATCAGTACCTAATTTCCTTAATGCAACCAAATCAGTTAAGTGAAGTAAACAGAATCAATGTGATATTCTCATCACTAGGTATGGTTTTGCCAAACCATCAACGATAATAATAATAACAAACACACCACAGAAATTAGACAACCCCCAAATCCAAAGCAAAAGGCTGTCCGGAAGTGGATTACAGATTAGAAAAAACGGAGACAAAATCCATATCCACCGACATTGCCAGTGCCTGTGCTGGGGTTCGTAGTTCTAACCCAGGTAGTACTTGGTAGTACTTAGTGTGACAACTGCTGAACCCACACTATGGTCTTCAGAATTCATGGATGCATCACTGTAAATAAACTGCGAATTTACGAGCGCTGCAGTGAGCTGGTGAAAATCACTTAGAATTATTTGTGGCGGGGTGTCTTTTTTATTATGATTTGAGAGTTCAGTGTTGAGTTTAATAATGGGGAGAATCCATGGGGCTATATTTGAGTTCATTAAGGATTGGGTTGTGATGGGGAGGGATAGATTTAACTGGGAGCAGTATCTGTTCAGTCTCTCGTAGAAATGGGGAGTAATGTTAGGATTGGTGTCATAAATAACTTTAAATCGGTTTGAAAAGGTGTTTATGAAATTGAAATTGTTGGTGGAGGCGGCTATTTTCGTGGCATACGTTAGTGATGTTAATATTACTCTTTCAGTCATTGGAATTCTCACCTGAGAAAATCAAATGCATACTTTTCTCCAAAATTAATCAAACAATCCAACCAACGTTAGTTCTAAAAGGGCAAGATTTGAATTTCTCAAGTCAAGTAAAATTTTTATGAGTTGTTTTCGACCAGAAATTAAATTGGAAAAATCACATCAATTGCCTAAGACAGACTTACACACAAGGACTCAACCTCCTAAAAATACTATCACATCATAGCTGGGGAGCAGACATAACTAGTCTTTTAACTATATACCGTTCCTTAATAAAGTCAAGAATTGACTACGGTATGATAGCTTATGAAACAGCCAGAAATAGTTATCTTAAATCAATAAAATCCATAGAAAACGAAGCACTCCGGACAATCATCGGAGCCTTTCCAACAACACCCGTTGAGTCACTACATTGTTTAGTGGGTGAAATTTAATTATTTGTAGAGTAACATTCTGTACTTATTTTCGTCGATGCAAACAATCGGATGTTGGATACAGGCAATCGATTTACAACATCGACAAAGCTTTGACCATTGTTCTCTAATTGCTCTTTGTGGTCAAATAAAAGATTTGACGTCTAAATTCAGCTTGTGATTTAAATTTAAAGGTTGAAATTGTGTTGTCCTAGTATTATGAAAATTTGTGATTCGTTTAGTAACTTTTTTATATTTGTATTCTTTTTCTGATAGACGGATTAAAATAAAATTGAAAAATTGCTTTTAAAAATAAGTCGACGTTTCGCCCAATATTTATTGGCTAGTCCTGAAGATGTCAATAAATTTAGGGCATTCTATGAATTTTCTTGCTACCATTTTCAATAGTATATAGGGTGCCTCATAAAAGACGGACAAACCAAATTTAGTTTTTTGTTTAACTAGAACACCCTGTAGATTTTTGAATATTATGAAAGTCCTCGTTATCCTGATTTGAAAAATGTATAAAATGTTGACATTTACTACAGTGGCTTCTATTTATATAAAAATCGAATGAAAATCAGTATGCCATGATTTTCAAAAACAAAA
The DNA here is from genome assembly GCA_963680705.1 of Rhagium mordax. Lineage (NCBI taxonomy): Eukaryota > Metazoa > Arthropoda > Insecta > Coleoptera > Cerambycidae > Rhagium > Rhagium mordax. Next base: position 12,139,167 of record OY796659.1, on the reverse strand, counting down.
GGTTATAGAAAATGTATTGATGAAAATGGGGGACATGTTGAAAATTTATTACAATAATTGTTTAATCTTTAGTATGTATAAAATCTTGTTTTTAATAAAATTTCGTACTGTTTTTGTTTATTGCAAAACTAAACAGTGTGCAATTTACATTTTTCCGTAAAATAACAAAATTAATTAATATAATAACAATAATAAAATAAACATTTTTATTAATTTCTAAAAATAATAAAACAAAATATTGTCACAAATATTTAATATTATATTATGGCTTATCGTAAACTTTAAAGAACTTTGATATATCGAAAGGTTCGTTCGTGACAAAATATTTAAGCAGTAGATTGGATTTGTTATGATATCCTGACACATATTCATTGAAAGGCGATATCACTTTTATACGGTAACTATTATTTTTTTTGTTACGACTCTAATACTAACAAGATCTTTATTTTTCATATTTAATATTAATTCAGAAAATTTCTTAGAGTTAATAATCACGTTATATCGGAATTGAAAATAATGATAATTTCGCGAAATATTTGTATGTGAGCGTTTGTTTATATTTCAAGAACGAAGTCATGGTTTTAGTTTATTTTATAGAACATAAATTATAGTTAAGTGTTATACTGAGAAGGGATGTATTCTTAAGACACTTGAGAGTCAGCTAAGCTAGGGGCGACTCGACATTCTTATTCTAACATTGGTAACGAATAGTTGTATTTTATTCAATATACGGAGTGTTCTGAAGCCAATTGTTCGTTTTATTTTATTTACAAATTTGGCCTTTCGGCTTATTTGCTAACATCAGAAGTGGGATAGACTCATTAAAAGTACCACGAGTGACAGACACGTTGTGATTGTTATAGTGTGTGAAAAAAAAAAAAAACATGGAAGAATTTGCCAAAATTTTGGTGGACTCTTTGAAATCATTGAAAGAAATAAAGGACCAGTCAGTGAAGACTGCGACCACCAGTGCAGTGAATATTCCAGTGTTTAATCCAAAATTAGACGATGATGGTGCCGAGAAATGGTGTAGTGAATTAGAAAATTTAGCGACTACTTTCAATTGGGCTGACCATGAGTTGTTGATGAGAGGTACCACCGGCCTTGTGGGAGAAGCAAAGGAATGGTTTTTAACATGGAAACCGAATGGAAAAATGGAAAATTTCAAGACTGAAATTTCCAGCTTGTACCCAGCGAAACGAAATTTAAGTGAGAAACTCCGCAGAGCCAGTTTGTTTACCAGCGATAAAGCTGATTCTTATTGTGAGTATGCCAGAAAAAAAAAAATTAGTTTACTTAGAGCATTAAGTTTTGCTTTGTCCGAAAATCAATTGTTGGAATTAGTCATTGGAGACATCACTGATATTGATGTCGAAATCGCTGCATTTAACAGTAATCTTTTGTCAATTAGTGATTTGTTAGTCTTGCTAGGCAATTATAGAATGATGCCAAGGGGCATAAAAAGAAATTACCCCTTTGATCATAAAACTAGTGTAAAAATTTGTTATAATTGCAATCAACCGGGACATGTTAGTCGTAATTGTACAAAGAAAGGAAACAGAGATGAATTTAAAAATGAATGAATTTAAAAATGTTCCCTCTGGTAGTTCTAATAAAATTGTATGCACCTTTTGTAAAAAAAACTTGGTCATAAAGTCAGTAACTGCTTCACAAAAAAATCGCGAAAGTGCCTCTATCTCTAGAATCAATTATTTTTGTGTTAATTTGGATGCCGACTTTTGTACTAAATTTAAAATTCAAGACCAGATAGTGAACTGTTTGTTGGATACTGGAGCAGAATGTAGTTTGCTTACAAAAAAAAAATTGCTAATTATTTAAATTGTCATTTTGAGCCTGCACTAATTACTTTGAAAGGTCTGGGAAACAACACAACATTTGCAAACACAAAGACCACTTTAAAAATTGAACGAGACGGTACGGCATTTGAAATTTGTTTTTATATAGTTGACGATTCTGCTATAGTTTTTGATGCTATTTTGGGGAGGGATTTATTTTTACATAAGGGATTAGAAATTCATACTGATCAATATAGCTCCCGAATTTATTTAAATGAAAGTACAAATTGTTCCCCAAAGTTAATTAACAATATAATTATTGAACCCGCCACTGCGAAAACTTATTTAAGTATGTTTGGTATTACTAAAAGATTTGTTAGTGATAGAGACACAAATTTTACTGATCAATCTGTAAAGAAAATGTTGTCCGAATTAGGAATTGACCATCATTTAATAGCAAAAAGTGCACCTCGAGGTAACGGACAAGTCGAACGATATGTCGCGACCGTTTTAAATATGCTTAGAGCGGAAATAAATAACAGATCAGAATGGCCGAACGCTATTGTTAAATTACAAACTACCCTCAACACGACAATACACAAAACTACGGGATTCTCACCTGTGTACTTACTGACATAAGTTTGTGGTAGTATACCCGACATAAAAACTCTTATACCGGCTCAATTCCAATGACAGAAATTGCACAAAATTTAGAAAAAAACCGAAATCTGGCATACTAACGTATGAAAAAGCAAGCAGATTATGCTAAAAACCTTTTCGACAAAACCAGGCGCTCAAATAAAACGATAAACGTAGGGGATTTCGTATTCCATCCTTCAGGAAATAGTCACCTTGCAAAACTGGATGACAGATACGATGGTCCATTTGAAGTACTCCAAATCCTTCCGCATGATAGATTCGAACTGAAAAACTTGGCTACCAATAGAAAGAGGACAGTTGCTAAGGACATGATTCGAGTCTGGCCAGGTGAACTTGCTGGAGATTTTTAACATACGGTGAGTAAAGTATGCTCCAGGCAGTGTGAGCGTTTGCAGGAAGAATTTGTAAAAAGATTTTTGTTTTGAATTTGTAAGAGTATTTGAGAAATAATTTGATCAATAATTTAATTGATATAACAGTGTATGAGAGACGTTTTATTTGTTTTTGGTTGAAAGCGTAACGCTTTGCCTGTTGTTGATTGAACTGTTGGAATGCCGAACGCTTCGCAGTTGGGGTGAAAGGTTGAACTGTTGGAATGCGGGACGCTTCACAGTTGAGGTAAAAAGTTTGAACTGTTGGAATGCGGGACGCTTCGCAGTTGAGGTAAAAAGTTTGAACTGTTGGAATGCGGGACGCTTCGCAGTTGAGGTAAAAAGTTGTACTGTTGGAATGCGGGACGCTTCGCAGTCGAGTTGATAAGTATTGCACTGTTGGAATGCGGGACGCTTCGCAGTGGGTAAAAGTTTGAACTGTTGGAATGCGGGACGCTTCGCAGTTGAGGTAAAAAGTTGTACTGTTGGAATGCGGGACGCTTCGCAGTCGAGTTGATAAGTATTGCACTGTTGGAATGCGGGACGCTTCGCAGTGGGTAAAAGTTTGAACTGTTGGAATGCGGGACGCTTCGCAGTTGAGGTAAAAAGTTGTACTGTTGGAATGCGGGACGCTTCGCAGTCGAGTTGATAAGTATTGCACTGTTGGAATGCGGGACGCTTCGCAGTGGGTACGTTTTGTGAGACAGATTTATATTGAAAATGTGTTTGATGATTGATAATGATGATTGATGATGTCAATAAAATAATCTAGTAGTAGTGTTGATTTGAACTGTTGAAAGCGACACGCTTTGCAGTGATTGATTTGAGATGTTGGAAGCGTCACGCTTCACATTATATTTGTTGATCGGAAGCAAAATGCTTTCCGTTAAGTACGTTACAACCTAAGCTGCCTTACGATCGTTTTACAGGTCCACAACCCCGCCCATGGAGTCTGGAGGTTGCCGACCCACAACATTGCCCATGGTCCCAGGGGAAAGGTATAATTCGAGAACGAATTATAGGTCAGAATTGGCCGTGTGAGCGTTTGTTTATATTTCAAGAACGAAGTCATGGTTTTAGTTTATTTTATAGAACATAAATTATAGTTAAGTGTTATACTGAGAAGGGATGTATTCTTAAGACACTTGAGAGTCAGCTAAGCTAGGGGCGACTCGACATTCTTATTCTAACATTGGTAACGAATAGTTGTATTTTATTCAATATACGGAGTGTTCTGAAGCCAATTGTTCGTTTTATTTTATTTACAAATTTGGCCTTTCGGCTTATTTGCTAACATGTACTTTAGTTCTTTTAAAATTCTGATAAAAGCGTTGTCCATGCAACTTACTGTTACAAAATATTATTAAATAAGTACATGGAATAATATATGTCTCTATGAAGTAATTCTACGGAGTAAACGAATTCTTTGATACCAGTTTATACTATTTCTCATACCAAAATAATATTTACTTTGTATTTAATATGGTACTCTTTACTGTCCTTTAATAAGTACTTTAAATTTATCATTGCCAGAGTTGTAGGACAAATAAAAAGTTTTAATTAGAGTCCGAGCGTATTACAATACAAAAATAAGTACATAATGATTTGTCTAATACATTTTTTTTTGGTATTTCTAAATAAACGTACTTATACCAAACTTTTAAAAGCTTTTAAAATTATTAGACTGTAATTTTATGTCCCCTTTAAATTGCGTCTAAGCGTGAAATTGTGTTTCATTAAATGTTTTCAGCTTTCACTAAAAGGGTGAAAGTGGTGGGTTTGGAAACATTAACTTCCTGTCTATAACGATAATTAGATGAGAAATACATCCGGCTCTTGCTGCTGCTTATACCTATCTCAAAAATACTAAATTAATGTAAAGTAAATATAGTAACATAATTCCATAATCTATTCTGTATCTAATTTTTAAGATAAGAGCCTTAAACTTAAAAATTTCAATCGTATACAAATGAAATAATAGAGCAAAAATTCAAGCCACAAATACTCAAGGGATATTATGCAAATATGCTAACAAGTGCAAGAAGATTCAGCCATTTTTATCGATTCTATCAAATATATTATGAAATTTTTGCATAGCTTAAAACCAAGATGTTGCTCAGATACTAGATGAGGTTTTTATTATTTGCTAGAATCATCTCAATAAGTACCATGAACGCATAAACATTGCGATGGAAGTTCAGGAACGATATTGCTTGAGCCACTGGTGACAAGAACTGTGAGATAAAACTGGATTGCAAAATATATCAAACCAAAATATAGATACACCAATAAACGTCGAAATGCCAGCTAACTTAAAAAATGTAGTAAAGGTACTATTAGTAGTACCAGTAGTTAGTATTTATTTCTCTGTTCCTAGAAATACCAATCACAAAATCTGATTGTGGTATCAAATATACTAAGAAATACACACCAATACTATGTGCCCTGGAGTAACCTTAAAATGTAATTCAAACCGTAACGGATAGACCTCTTAGTAAACTAAAGAGAGCTGCACGTTTGCAATAACAACAAAAAGGATTTACGTAGCAAGTAGGGTAAAGGGAGGAGAGTTGGATCATCCTTAGAAAAATAAAATATAAATTCTTTATTCAATGCAACAAAATTATAAAAAATGGCACAACGTGAATAAAAAAAGTCCTCTTTCCTTTGGCATAATTAAAATATAAAAGAAGGTAATCAGAAAGATATAAAAAATAAAAAACGCTTTTCTGAAAATGGTCCGTCTCTCCTAATAGAAGAGATGGACCACCAATGGGAGGAGAGATGGACCTTAGCAATTCCTTTTCATCTTCCGTGTTAGGATGTTGTCATAGGCATACAGTCTGAAATGAACCATGCATACCACACAATGTATCCAGTAATTTTTTTTGGTTATGCGATAGTCTTCATTACAGCCTACACATTCGTTCTCATAGTCACTGATATGGTCTTCTTCGGATGATGACTCATTTAACGATATCTCTCCAAAGTTCTGATGGTCCTGAGGATTCCATGCGAATTTTCATCGCATTTTTTATTGTTTTTTAGGCGTATTTCTTTCTTCTTTTTTTTGTTAGTTTTCTTTTCAGTTATTTTAACTCTGCTTGTTCTCTGTTTTCTATGTATTCGGGAGTTATTAGCACCCCTATTATCTGCCTTCTATAGTTTTCTTTACTGCTGGTTTGAGGGCGGGAATCAGGGAAATTTCATCTAAAGCCTTTCCAGGTATAATGGCTTCAACGGGAATGAATTTTGATTGTGTAGAGCCATTCATTTGAAACCCAGATGCCCTGGTTGTGGGTTTATGTCTCTTGGCTAAGATGAAATCGTTGCACTAATGTCTTCAGTTGAAGCTGGTTTTGATAGTGTAGAGATGTTCAACTGAAGTCCAGATGGCCATAGCTTGGACGTCTCTTGGCTGGGAAGAACCTGTTTGCATTGTTTTGAGGGCGATGAAGTTGATTTAGATTTCCATTCATTGACTGTAAATCCTCCTCTCTTTATGGCCATGTTCTCTACCTTTACACTCTATTACACTCTCCAATTAATAATCGTCCATACCGTTCAGCTGAAGATCTTCTCACATTATGTCAAATATAAAAGGAATGAAGTAATCAAAGTCTCAAATAGTAGTTTTATATAACAAATACAGCACCTTCTAAACAACTAGTCATTAGAGGCCTGTCAGCTCAGTTGTATTTTGTTGTGGGGTTTTCCATCTAACCGTTTTCTTCATGTTTCGATGGAGATCTGTCGGATCCTCTTTGATGTTCCACAAGAATTCGTCTTATCAACTATTCAGTAACCTTCATATTAACGACTTAGGATCAGTTGTATAAAAGTGGTTCAGCTGAACTTGGTTCAAAATTTAAGGATACCGATTGTTGCAAGAATGGTATCGTTGGATTTTGAATCAAGTTCAGCTGAAATTTCGCTGAACCACTTGCTGATCATAACACGTTCTATGCAAGTTTATCTCCTCGTAGATCAATTAATACGGCTTATTATTACCTTTCTAAATGTTTTGACTTGTCTATAATACTGGGTGGTATACAAATAATCTTTTCTTGACAAAAATTCATTATAGTACCGAAAATGTAATTGAAGGGAAAAATGAGAAAGCTTTTTTTTAATTATAATTCTTTTTTTTAACAAACTCACCATTAGTTTCGGATGTGTACTCATTGGGTTTATTTAGCCTTTGACTAAAAAAATATATAGTATAAGAAAATATAGTTACTAAGAATTTTTGCAATGATTAATTCTGTACCATTTGATATAATACATCTATTGAAAGTTCGTTGTTCTATACGTAAACAACTACATTATTACTAAATCGATATTAAGGCTGAACATTTCCGGAAACAATTTAATCAGCCTATATTAATATTAGTTTTATAAAAATATATTAGATGAAGCATTATTTGCGTAGTTATTAATTTAATTGCGAACATATTACTCCCAATTAATTGCAAACAATGTAATTAATAAAATTAACTGCCGTCAGTATAACATTAGTATTTTGAAAGTGCTGACTATAATTTTCTATTTTTTCTTGTTTGGGATTTAATACCACATTGACTCTTTGCTCTTCTTTTTCTCAAAAATCTAAAAAGTATTCAAATTAAAAAAAAATTGGAAATAATCTCTACGCTTTTGACATCACAGTTAGAGGGTGTTTTTTGACAACTAATAGGAATTAAAATAATATAGAAATACTGCATTGACGTTTTGGAAACTATATTAGGAGTTTACAGAAATGTGGAAATAAATCCCAAAAAAGAAAAGGAAGAGAGAAAATTACTGAAATACCACAAATAACATTTAAACAATGTTCTTGAATATTTTCCCGGTCCAGGTAATCTAAAAAATATCTGAATTTTTTAACTAATAACCTTTATACCTGTGACTTTACGTCAAAGGAAAAGTTAGAAGATGGTATTTTGACATAATATAAAATAAAAATAATGATATTTGCAAACGTTTCAGGACGACAATCAATCAATAATGTTTCTATTATTATTAATTTTTTTTGTCAAAAGAAACAACCTTTAATTGTTCGTTTGACGTAAAACTATAGGTGTAAGGGTTACTTTTTTAGAATTCAGATATTTCTTTATATTGTTTGGAATTTAAAAATATTCAAGAACAAGTGGTAATAAATCCCAAAACAGAAAATAAAGAAAACTAAACGGTTCCACAAGTAATTTTAGGACATTTGCTGACTATATTGTCAGCCTTGTATCAAAAAGGTATTTTTTGAATATTATTATTATCATAAAAATAATTCCCCTGAAAAAGGTAAAATTTATTTAAGTTATTATTTGATATATTATGTGTGAATAATTCAATAATTTGTGACTGAAAAAAAAATATATTCTAATTAATATAGAGCCTATGGCATTAACAGAACATCTATAATTATGACTGAATTCAGTTTTAGAATTCAAATCATATGCATCTGATAGAATATGAAATATATCCATTTCAAATTATTAAGAATTCATATTCAAGCCAAGAATTTAAACACTTCATGTGAAATGTAAACAGACTAAATATCATCCAGGTCTGAAAAAAATAAGAAAATAAGGGTTTCAATTCTTAGCAATGAATTTAAACATATATTTTAAAAAATCTGTGAATTTTTCATACGTTTTGAGATTTGTATGTAATTGTTTAATTTCTTTTTTCTCCGTGCAGTGGTCATTCACCACAGTATGGAAGATTTTATAAAAGGTGAGTGCGGAAACTTTCATACATCTGGTGACGTAATTAACGTAAAATAAATATTTTAGCAAATATCAAACATCTGCTTAAAGGGTTTAATGTTCCTTGGTTTCGGTGTAAACAATTTCAGCTTCCAGAAACTATTATTTCGTAGGTAGATTTCGCAGCAAATAAATGACGGTCCAGATTGTTATGTAGATCTGGAGCCCTATATACCAAAATTTCACAAAACTGCCAAGTTTCCAAGACACTCAACTACATATATTTATCGGTTTCACCCACATGCAGATTATAATCGGGTCAATTTATTATAAAGACGAATACCTCATTATAACATTGCTGAGACGTTTATGGTTTCGGATGTCATCCGTTATTTTAGATAAGTCACATAGCAAGTGATAAAGTCACTGCTCATAAACCTGTGTACATTGAAAATGATATCTATGTAACAGCAGAATCACTCTTTGTGCGTATTTCCTCTCGCAAGCTTAATCTTTACAATATACATGATATGCGTATTTAATATTTATTTTTAAAATGTCAGAATGTGAATTTTTTAGTAATTCATGATGAGACCGAAAGGTGTTGTCCGAAAATGCTTTTCTGAAGGATTACAAACTGTCAGAAAAAAACTCCTGATGTTAACTTAGCGACAGAACATTATTATTATTACTATTTACTATTTTAGAAATGCGCTGGAAAATGAAAAATACTTCTCTGTAAAGACATAGGACACTAAATGTTTTAATAAGGATATATTTTAAATTCCATACAAATACAGACATTATATATAATTCAATTACACAACAAAGTTAAAAAGCGAAAAATTAGTGTCACAATACGCTTTTAATAATATAAGTGTTTTTATGGAATATGAAATTATAGAGGTAAATTCTGGAGTAAGAGTTCTCAGTAAATTATAATAATCTACGTGATCTGAATTGCTGATTCTGGAGCGGTGTATAAAATTGCTGACTCGCACTTACTTTACATCTTATCTTCATCCAGTAAAATTTCCAGCGTAGTAATTTATGCATATAGTTACGTAGTGGAAGGTTATTTCTGCTAAAATAGGCCAGACCAAATGCGTTTAGGTTGACAAAATTCGATACGCATATTTTCTGCATAAAATCGTAGTTTTACGGGTAAACTGATAAAATCTGAGTTTTCAGGAATGACCAGCTCAGATTTGAAAAGCTATTAAATAAGATATTCATTGGATTAATGCTAACAGTATTTGTACACCTATTTGTAGTCTATTATATCATCCATATAATGGTTAAAATACAACCCATTACTTTACTACGGATTGGATGATACATAATTATAAAATAATTCAAAGTTGATAGGTACAACAATAAAAACGACTCAATACCCCACGTCAAATGGTTTCGAAGATATTCAACGTCAAAATTGAATCTGCAGGATGACAATGGCTTTTGGAAACGACTTTAAATGGCTATATTTTGATTTCCATTTATCATAGAGGTTTGACTCATATTATTCATATTATTTATATTTGCTATTGATTTTGAGTTCAACTTTGGAGTCGCATTCGGACAACTTGCGGATTCAACTTTCATGTCATCTTATCTCCATTATTTACCACCTGACGAGTAAGTAAAGATATAGAATCTAACTTAATCCCATTGTTCTAGTTTTTAAAATTCACATTGTTTGGTTCTGAAAACTCCGATCTTTTTATTTTACCTCTAAAACCACCACTATGTATAAAAAAAGCATATTGAATTTACCCTCATTATTCAACCCTGCGGCCTGGCCTAAAAAAGAACGCCTAATTACCGACTGTTGGTAGAGTAATAATCATGAGTCAATAACAAACATTGTCCAATTATCATTTAGCTTAATGTGAATATTGAGCGAAACCGGTAAACAGTAAACAAATTAGTATTAATTTATTCAGGATTTGTGTAACGTAGACACTCATATTTTAATTTAAGTTTTTTTTCGTGTCTCGCCTTTGTGACTACGGTTATTTTCGTGCGTTCTAGTCCTACAACTAATTTTTATATTTTATATAAAATATATTATGAATAAACTCACTCATTTTGAAGTTATAAAAAATATGTACGCGTTTGTTTATTCAGTGAGCACAGTCCGTGTGCTATAAACGGATAAAAAGTCAAATAAATTATGATTAAAAGGCATTTTATGGCTGCTGACTTTACATTAAAAATATTTATTATTACATTACATTATTTCCTCGCGACTGAAATTCTGGCAGAATGCTTTTATTACATTTGTTTTCTATTCTGAAATTTTCATAATATTATACATTTGATGTACATTATGAAGTGAGTATGATAACTGAATCTAGTCAAGGTTTTATATTTACTTATTTCCAAAATGATTATTAATTATTATAATTTCATATAAAGAAAAATAGCAGTCTGAAGAAATCATTACCTGTAATATGATGCTCTGAGAAACGCTGTTATATGTATTTTCAGATATTAAAGTTTTGTAAGGTTGCAGTTTAATAATATTTTATATAACAACTTCTCCCCAATTAAAAATAGTTGACACTTATGCCTCAACTTTTGTAAAAATTAAAATATATAAAAGTATATAGAATGAAGAAAGTATGACAAATTTGAAATTCTAGGAACGTAGACGTAAAATTGAAATTAACAAAAGTGTAATATAACGAATAAATAACATACGAATAAAATAAAACACATGACACTTTCTCAAATAAGAAATATTCATTGAAGACTTTTACACTAAAAATCAATAGAATAAACAAAATAGTTCTATTTCAGATTCGGCTTAGTTTTTTAGGATGGAGATCGCTTTCATGTTGGGAACATCTCGACAAAATTCCTGAAGGGTTTACTAGGTCTAGACGGAGGTGGAGGTTAAGTAAACACGTCTCCTAGTTCTATACTTGCAGAATAAATAGCTAATAAGCTAACATGTAAGGTTTCATACCTATCGTTCGATGTCGCTGTTTATTGTAATTATCCGTTATTTCTGAAAGTATGTCTATTCATCTGTATGTGCCGTTTAAACTAAAGTACTTGAACAAATTTCTCTTTGAGAGTCCTTATAATACGTTCTACAATAGCAGCTTCTTTATTTTAATTTAAAATTAACTTCGATTTTGGTTATGCCCACTAAGGTTTAGCAATTGGGTTGTAATTTTATAACTGAATTTTTTCATGTGAATTCAGTTTTCGAATTTTTTTGGAGTATGCAATTAGTATTCATTGAACTTAATTCCGGGAATCACGCCAAATTCTAAAAAATAAATAGAAATAAGAAAATTGCCAAATTATGTCAAGATAAAAGTGTAGTATCAAAGGCAAACCTCAACAGTTTGCCCCAGAAAACCACTGTATATAGTTCTAAATGAATATAAATACAATGTTGTTATCTAAAATTCGTATCAGTGGTTTGCTAGTATTTTACACTAGAAAATAAAACAAAATGTATATTATATAATATATAGATATATATATTTATATGATATGTAAAAAACAATTATAAAACAATAACTTATCTTAACAGAACGTTTCGAACCAAAGTCTAGGTCCTTTTTCAACTGTGATTACAAAAAAAAAAATTACTTGTCAAAAAAGATCACTTTGACACCTGACACGGAATTAATTAATGCATAGATCACTAGAGAAAGAATTCTAATTTATTTTGATATTTCCGTCACGTACTTCTTTTTGGAGAATCGGTAGCCAGACTTCGTCTAGCAATACTGAACTAGTAGAGACGCAGTCGGTACTATTTAGTTGAATACAGGCACTCTCTTTAAGTTTTCGTTTATTACAATGTGTCTCCGTTTGAATTACTTTTGCCTGTGTCCAACTAAATCTGTGGCCATTACTCCAAGCATGTTGTGCCAGTGTAGATTTATCAACTTGGTAATTTTTAACGTTATTTTTGTGTTCAGATATTCTAACTTCTAATGGTCTAGACGTCTCACCTATATATAGCTTTTCACACTCGCATGGAATGCTATAAATACAATTTTTAGATTTTTGAACACTGTTAAAAGGTTTGGTTTTTGTTAAGAATGATCTGATGGTATTGCAAGTTTTAAAGGTGGTTCTTATATTGAACTTATTACCAAGTCGTCTAAGTCTATCAGAAAAACCAAAAATATATGGAATGGTCATTGTGGTTACCGGTTGTTCTCTCAAAATTCTCTGTTGTTGCTGATTTTTTCTATTCTCAATTTCAAGAAATGATTTCTCAACAAAATCCTGTGGATAATTATTTTCTTTTAAGACAGTTTTTATAAAAAGTTTTTCGTTATCAAAAATTTCATTTGTTGAAGAGATTATTTTAGCTCTTTCATACAAACATTTAATTACACCTTTTTTAACATTTAGGTGGTGGTTGGAGTTAAAATTCAAATATCTATTTGTATGAGTCTTTTTTCTATATATATTAATTTCCAAAATATATGTCTTATTAATTAATACATCTAAAAAAGGCAATTTATTATCATTCTCAATCTCTAAGGTGAATTTAATAGTTGTTTCTTTATTATTGATAAAATTTAGAAAACCGTTTAATTCCTCTTGGCCATGGGGCCATATTGAAAATATATCATCCACATATTATCTCCACCATATTTTTGGTTTGTTAATAAAATTTATTACATAATTATCTTCAAAATATTCCATAAAAATATTGCTCATGATGGGAGATAGAGGAGATCCCATTGCCATTCCAAAATCTTGTTGAAAAAATTCATCTCCTAGATGAAAATAGGTAGTCTTTATACAAAGTGTAAGTAACTCCATAATTACTTAATTTGGATCTATTAATAAGTGTTCTGTCATTTTCCAGTCTTTCTCTAACTACAGATAAAGTTTTATCAACTGGGACATTTGTAAATAAACTAACCACATCAAAGCTTACTAATAAATCATGAGAGTCAATGACAACATCATTCAATTTTTCAAGAAAATGAGATGTATTTTTGACAAAAGAATCAGTGTTGCCTGATAAAGGATTTAAAATGTTTAATAAATATTTTGCTAAATTTTGGCGTGGTGAACCAATTGAACTAACTATAGGTCTCAATGGAATGGTTTGATTATATCGTGGTGTTTAAGTGGAGTGGCTTACATTCTTTGAGATCCGAAATAGGTATAAACATTAAAGGGTCATCATCCTCGAGATATATTTTTGAGAAGTTGACAAAATATGATGTAAACCAGTTCTATTATCCAGGATATATCAAACAGGAAGCGGAATGTCTGACCGGAAGGGACTCGAAAAGTAGTTCAGTTAGTTGAGAACTAATGATGTCTGATTCGGTCCACAATACAAGGATAAAAAGCTTTATACTTAAACGAGACCAATTGGTGCATGGGTTTAAGTAGCTGCAGATACAGCAAAATGGCTCCAGTACTAAGTTAGGCAAACATTGTCTGTTTAGATCATAGACTTATAAGTAAAAAGGATAAAGAATTGGATCCTTTGTTGTGAGGTCACTAGGATACACCTAATAGCCTCTTTATTAATAAACATGCAACGTTGCCAGTATCTAACTTCCTATGATTTTCTGTTGCATTTCTGAATGCGTTCTTAACTACTGCTGGAATATTTAGAATCTTGGCAATGCCGTACCGATGATGGAGGCCAGTTTGTCTACATGTGCAGTTTGCGTTATTTGTGTTTATAATACTCGATATTAATTACATTTGTCATATTTGTGTATTAGTAAGTAGCAAATATGGTGCCAGATATGCAAAAGACGTGCATTTAAAAACTCAAACATAACTTTTCACAGGCAAATAAAAAACCTTTTTTTGCAATGACAATATATGACAATAGGCGTACGCGCTGGGGTAGTTCTCTCGTATGTTTTAAAAGAAATATCGAACTTGCTTTCATCAAAATTATATATTTATCTTGAAATTCATGGTTTTTAAGAATTTTAATATTAAGACAAACTCGTGTTATTTAGATTTCTTGTTGATGGAAAGTTGAAAAAAAAACTTGAACATTATAGGCTTTGATGAAGTAAACATCCTCTAAAACGTGCTGATATTTGCTCGGCTATATTTCATCCAAACAGTATTAAGGGAGTTATTAACGTTTTAATGCCGCCATATCAGAGGGTTTCGTGAAATCTGCGAAAGTAGAAAGTGAAACAAGAAAAGCGGTCATGCGTTCAAATTTCGATGTTTACATACACGCCAAAATTGAACATTTTCATTCGCTCCTCCTGGCATGAAAATCTCAGCAGGACCGTGCCATTCACGATGTAGTTCTAAAGATTACTCTACATTACTAAATTTGCTCTTTAGATTTTGCATCAGAGATTTGTACTGGATTGAATTTAAAGCCATATCAAATGTTCGGATACAAACGCATTTACTTCAAGTGTCAAGTATAATAAGAATATCATTGGTAAGGTTATGGTATTTTATCGTAAATAGTGTACACAACGATAAATAATAAATAAACATGTCACAAAATAAAAGTTGTTGGCTGTAGGTCTGTAAAAAAATGCCGATCGATGCGTGTTTAGTGAATAAATTGTATTCCGCCTTGTGTGTGGTACTAATTCAACAATTGCATAGAGAATTGCGTAATCCAAGACAGCGTAAGCAGTTAAAGCAAAGATACCTTGCAATAGCCAAACCTTACTCTTGAGTTCTACTCCTTACTTACTTCTGCTTACTTAGGCACGTCTGGTCACGAACAGGAGCGGACGGGTACTGAAGGTAGTTGCGTCGGATTCGGAATATCAATACTTTGTAAAATATCGGAGTAGGGATGAACGCAAAATAAGCAGCGCAGTGAATAATTGCGTCACGGCTGGACTTTGCCGAAATTCGGGCCCTGGTTAACTTACTTTACGGTGGGTACGTCTGCTTGCTTTCGATGACAACTCTCCTTCGTCTCTCCTGGATTCGGGATATAAATCTTCTATAAGATAGCGGAGTGGTAGGGATACGCGCAATGTCGCAGCGCAGTGAATAAATGCGCCCCGGCGAGGATCTGACGTAGAGCAGCGTTCTAACTCCTGGAGCGCTGCATCGACACGTCTATATTCGCTGGCTGTTGCGGCCGGACTGATTTCGGCGCGGATACGCTATTCACTCATAGGTGTTGCCAGGGAGGGACAGATATCAGCGCGGTATTTTATTTGTTTGTGCTCATATTAATTACGGATTTACTGATTACTTAATAATAACAGGACAAGTTATATTATAAATCAAAATAATTAACTGGTTACAGGTGATAATAATATAAAAATGCGGAAATCAATAACTTAATTCTATGCGGGGTGTGTCGAATAATATTATATTTAACAGGAACTGGTAATGAAAAAATCACATCGTTACAGTATTTTAAAAGTATTAAAATCACAGACAATTTTTTGAGCTCTAATTATATTATCTTGCATTAAGCTGAATAAATAAACATTAACATTATACTTTTAACAAAGAGATAATCCATACTGATCCAGTATATCAGCGTAACTTGGATACAGCTGGAGCTTATCCTTAAGATTATCAATAATGTTGGTTGTCTTCAGGAGTAAGTGTACGGCAAAGTGTCACTTCTCGTGGCGATAGCAGAATGGATCCACCTAAGGAATCTGTAGAGTCAGAGTGTTAGCTAATCTCGGTTTATCTCCATTTCGATACCATTAACTTTTTTTTTGGATGTTCTTAAATTTTTTATTTCTTTTTCAGTAGATTTCTTAAATTTCCAAAAATTAACGAAACAGACTAGAATCAAATTATTTTTATATTACAAGTAAGCACCAAAAGGCAAATGACTAAATGTCTATATCACTATTGGATATATTTTCTAATCTAAATTTACTTCCGCTGAGTGCACAAAGGCTAAGACGTTACGACGAAAGCTGATAATGCAGATTGTTACGAATTAGCCATCCCTCACACTTTATACCATAACCGTAGCTACGTCATTAAAACGTTTTTGTTTTACGTATTTTAAAGACATTGATTGCATATACAGGGAAATATAGACAATCAAAATTTACATATTATGTAGTTTTTACTTAAGTTCTCAAATGTCTCACATTCACTTGTAAAGAAAGTGCTCAGGAGGCCTGGGCTGGGACCACGCCACATTGACTTGATACACCTAATACGCTCCTCACACCCCCTTATCTATTTGAATTGCAATGTAAATAGGTGAGGGGACGTGAGTAGAGTAGTAGGTGCATCAATGCCAATTTGGCGTGGTCCGACCACTGGTTAGGTTTAAAAATAAATATTGTTTGATCTGTTAGGTCTATTAACAATTTGACTTTCAAATTTATTTTTATAATTGTTACATAGGCCCACAAAAAAAGTGGTTTGTGCTGAGGTACTGAAAATAAAAAAAATCTGTTGGATCGTAATATTGCTTAGTCAGCTCATTTAAATCAGACTCCAAAAGTGATTCAACCATAAAATGTTTAACCTAATACTTCAGGTACATCAGTATTGATCATATAATTCAAGGGAATCACAAAATCCCATAACTCCTTGACCAGACTCCTTGACTCCTTGATATGTACAAAATGTACATACTTTTATTTGCTCGATGTACGAAGAAAACCGAAAAAAAACATAAATAAAAATCTTATGATTTGTTACAACTAAAATATCTGAAGACATATTTTTTAAGTTCTCTTAACCAATAATTATATTTGCGTAATGAACATGAAAACATCAGATGTATGGAATAAACTTTTTCCTTAGTGATAGAAAGTTTTAAACAATTACAATATTAACTAGAAGCCCTACAACATAAATACTCAATACCACCACATTTGATATTCAAAACATCCTCTGTGGTTTATGATTGTGGTATTCATTCATTTTAATATATTAAAACGAACTCGCGGAAGGTTTATATGGTCAGATTCCTTATAACACATATTTGCTTCACGCTAAACGTTCTTGCAATTCATGGCAGTATTTACAGAGTAGCATACATTACTGCTTCAAATGTTATCACACATAAAAATATGTAGGTTTAATATCCGGGGATCTTTTAGACTATCGAATCTATAACCTACGTTAATAATTATTGTGAAGCCATTTTCTAACATCATTTACTGGCAGTGTAAAAAATTCAGATATTCTGTTGCAGTAAAATAAAGAAACCAACTAAAAAATTGTCCAATATTCCCGCTGAAACTTTAATTTGGAAATCCTATTGATAATGAGTAACTTTAGCAGAATATTAGTTTTCAGCTGACCACACCTGACTATAATGTTTATTAATGATGCCTTTTGTTGTAAAACAATTTTCATCTGTGAATAATACTTTCGTATGTACGGTTTATGTAAGCTCTATAATAAAGACTCTTTAGTAATATTGACAATATAGAATAAACATTTCCTTTTGCATACTTCATACAAACAGCATTTCTATTGTATTTCTTTAAATATATCATGTAGACGATCTAATGAAAGAAAGAGAAAAATAATATTGGCTATAGAAGGCAGGCATTTCTATAGACCTTTAGTTGAATGTTACGTATAATGAAAACGTCGCATTTTTCCTCTTTTATTTAAAGAAGAAAGAAATATTTTTCAAGGCAAACTTATTGGCTAATTAATATTTTTACCAGGACTTCTGAGTTGAATTCTTTTGTAGCTAATAAAAGCAATATAAAATATTGTAATCGTAACAGTGAGATGGTAGAGCACTAGGCTGCATTGTAATTTTATTGTGAGAGAACACGGCTCTCATGAGTACGAATGGCAGCTGGAGTGGATGACAGTGCAATAGACTATTATAGAGCGTGGTTGGATTTATGTGTGGCTCTAATCAAGTGATGGAATAGCTATACTCTGTCAGGACGTTAATATACATAAAGCGTTAAAAGAATATATTGTCATGTATACTCCAGGTGAAAAATAAATAATAAAAGAAAACTATAAATAAATTAATGTAAAAATTCCTACTTCAAAAAGACCCAGGAAACTTTACTTACGAACTAAAAAGTGTCATTTTAAAAGGATACAAATCTTGGGAAACTTATTTTGCTCTAAAAGGTATTTGCAGCCATCGTGTAGAAAATAGTCCACAGAGAGAGGCTAGTAACACCTAAAAATCATTCAAATTGCAATAAATTAACTAAAAGCCTAGACAAATCTAATTTTATAATATAAAAAGCAATAACAACTGTACTATGATGAAAATAAGGGATATTTAAAAGTTTAAACAAACATAAAAAAAAGTTCAGATACCAGCAGTTGATGCAAATATGTAATTTAATACTAATTTATAATAGAATGTAAGTATAATAAGTAAATCTATACCCAACAAACACAAATCAAGTGAAATTTAAACGTCAAACGGTGTTTAAAAGGTGAAATTAAAAAATCAGTGTGCGAACGTACCAAGTTCGAAGGGTCAAAATTGCATCTAACGTAATGTGACATATGGGGCATCAAAAGAAAGGTCCTGGCACCAACAAGCTAAAAAGAAGCATAATTCACGATATTATATCCAAATAAGAGTAAAAACTTGTCATTCATCTAG
The DNA here is from genome assembly GCA_963680705.1 of Rhagium mordax. Classification (NCBI taxonomy): domain Eukaryota; kingdom Metazoa; phylum Arthropoda; class Insecta; order Coleoptera; family Cerambycidae; genus Rhagium; species Rhagium mordax. Next base: position 12,120,101 of record OY796659.1, on the reverse strand, counting down.
ATGGCTGTGGAAAAAGCACAAATTTCTTGAAAACTCCTTGACGACGAATAACAAACAGTCGGGGAGAGCGTCTTTTTAATCCAAAAGAGGAAGAATTTTTCGGCGTGGCTCCTGAAAAATGAAAAATATTTAATAAATTACTGGAAAAATCAACCTCAAAGCCTGTCAAGAGTCGTTATAAGGATATTTCAAAGCAAAGAGAAACAACCTGTAGCTGAGAAGCAGAGAAAAATATCCAGATGAGGAACGAAATGTACAAGGTACTTACCTAACTTAGAAATCGCGTTAAATATACCCAAAGTGGACTAGCTTTTCTCGTGCAAAGTGTAAAAACAACATAAATAGGCAAAGGACAGCCATATTTTCAATTTTCAAAACATAAAACAAATACTGTCAGAATATACCCATCGAGCATAGAACTCTAAATCAACTTAGATCCCAAATTTACTTTTAATTAATCTTTAATATTATGAGAATTTATGAATAGTTCACTCAGTGAACCAATTTTGTTGCATATTATAAGTTAAATAAGTTAACGCAGGGTAATTTTAAGTAGATATTAAGAATAATTGTCGCTTATTTGCAATAAATTTTATTTCCTGTTCTGTTAAATCTAGGCACAGAGAATTACAATTACCCTCATCAAATTCATCATAGTTCAAATATAACCATCTACAGTGAGCAGCTAGCTATAAAAGAACATTTCAATTCAACAGTTGACAAATAAAATTAAGCTAAATCAATTTTCATAGCACTTTATTAAAATTATTTACAAGAGTAAACCAAAAGAGCAAGGTAAGTCTCTCCTAAAGGACAAGGAACTCTTTAACGGCCCTGAAAAATCAAAATAAAGAAGGGATCAACAAGACCCTTGCAAGTAAAATCTCCTGGTGGCATACAAATTCTCGTTCACAGATCTTTAACGGAGCGTAAACAGAGTAAGAACAGGTGTAGTGTGTACTGGGAAAGAAATTTCGTGCGTGATAGGTGGAAAAAAGTATAGAGTGGAGAAAAGTAAAAGTAAAATAAAATAATTTTCCCCATCTTTCACCACAATATACAATATAAATACAACTCTTTGACAGTTAGAAATTGCGAGAATCACGACGAATTTACGTAAATTATATGAAATACAGTAATTTCTCCGGAGATCATGAATGTACGTATTGTTACTGAAGATTGAGATACAAGCGAACTCGGCCCTCATCAAAATGTTTCTGGTTGGATTCCTGGTCGTGATAATTAACTGCGAGAAAGATTACTTCCATTGTATGCGAATATTGGGTGTATTCCGGTCTCTAAATGTGTACTCTCTGCTGTGCAATGTTAGTTTAGGGATACGGTTGGGTTGGTTCTACTATATGCGGTACATATTATTACTATTAGTAGTAGGAGTAAAACTTAATATAATAGACAAGGTAGTATTTTCTAAGTTTCTGATATTCTGGACGCATTTTTCCATTTCTTTACATCTCTGATTTAAACGAAAATAAATGCTTTCGACCTTACTCAGTCTGAAAAACTGGTTTTCAAAAATCGTTTGTGGGTACCTATCCTCACGACACATTTTACTAAAATTGGTGTTTTTGGACAACAGCTTTCCTACGTATTTATTATTTACAGAAAAAAGTGGTGATGATGTCGCCTGCTTATATTTTAATATGTCGACACTATTAATTATGACATTTTGTTGGATAAACTGGAAGCTTAAGACCTTCGGGGAAAGAATAAGAAATTAATTGAATCTTACCTTACTGACCAATTTCAAGTCACCTCAATTGCTACCTTTAAGGATGACACACTAGAGCTCCACTATTCTATTAAAGTGGCTGTACAGCAAGGTGTACCTCAGAGTTCCATACTGGTACCGCTTTTATTTGTTTTACATGCTAATGACTTAAAAGAAACCTTAGGAATAGAAGATTTATATCAATATGCAGATGATAATTCATGTGTGGCAACTGTCGCAACTGACTTTAACCGGGTGTGCAAGTAAGCTTACCATGGCCTCTGATATGACACAAATGGCCTGAACTTAAATGGTAGTAAAACTTAACTTGTTATATTTCCCCAACTGTCAATGTAGAGCAGTGCCTTTGATTGGTCTGTAAATTAGACAGTTGGACAATGTAAAATTTCTTGGAATAACTTTAGACAGCAAATAAAGTTGGGAGAATTATATCAATATTTTAATATCCGGATTAAATTCTTCCTGCAATTTATTTCGATTTTTGAGAAATCAACTATTTTTTTTTACAACGTACAATACAATATTTTTCTCTTTCTTTGCTTGATACGGACTGTTTATAAATGACTTTATTTAGGTTTTATATAAGTGTGTCGAATTGGATATATTTGTTATTATTATGCTTGTATAAAACCTAAATGAAGTCATTTATAAATCAACTCTCAGTAGATAGCTTAGGAATATTTTATTTCTCGTATATACAAAGTGCTTTGGAATACGCTATAATATTTTGGGGATCTTCTGTACACTGGCAGAGAGTGTTTTTAATTCAAAAGCTTCTTGTTATACTTAATCTTTCAACGCTCTGTCAGTATACTTAAAATTTATAAAACAAATTAATTTATTTAACGAAGAAAGGTCAATCTCATGTGAGTAGTTCATATTGAAAGAAAACCAAAGTCTTTTTCTCACAAAAATTCACATAATTTATTTTTACAGCGACCGGTTTCGTGAACGAAATTTTGCTTCACATCTTCAGGCCACAGAGATTACAATATAGAAAAATTCTAAGTTAATAAACTTAATTTTATAATTTAAATAAATTTTATTTATTTTTTTATTTTATTAATTTATTTAAAATTCAACTTAAATTTTATCTGATTGCAACTGTGTTTTATTCTTAGAGTAAGTTTTTAAATACAATCGTTCATTAAAAGAAAAATATATGCAAAATTTATATAATTTTTACATTTGTTGAAATAATAATATCTATAAGTTGTCTTTCCAATAATTGATTGTAATCGTATTTTAATTCGTTGTTTGTGCAGATGTATATTGTATGTATATATAGAGTGGTCCGAATTTAAGTCGGGAAGCTTCGCCATCGGATACTACGCCTAAAAATAATAACTTTTTGTCATATAAACATATATCGAAAAACGAATGGATTTCAAAATACAACGTGTTGAAAACGAATAGAGATTTGTTATTGAAATTTGATATACAGGTATAATTAAGACAAGCACACCAGTAAAATAAATTTTCTCCAAAATATTACACTGGGTGATTATTTTTCTCTGATCGATTACCCTTCAAACCACAAGAACTTTTTGTTTGAACGCCACTGGTTAATCTACGTTCCTTTCAAAGCGAAAAAGTACTTTTGACTTCTTTTCGAAATTCTTATGGTTTTTTTATAAAATTGACGTTTTCTACCACGATGCCTTTCCACGGCATTAAATTTGAAATTAGAAATTTTGTATTTATTTCAAAGTTGCGTCATTATTTAGTTTTCCTTTTTAAAATGATGTGGTTTTAAATCCTTATTATAAAATGGTATTTATCTGAGATAATTTTTTTATGTAATGTTCCTGGAATTTATTAAATCAAAAATGTTTGGAATAAAGAGTGGAGCGTTTAAATATAATTTTTTTTTATTTATAGCTAATGATATTTTATTAACAGTAATTTCAATTAAAAGAGTTGCTCAAAATGCATACCTTTGACACATTTTTGACGTCTTCGATTCGAAGCGCTGAATTTACTGCAGCTGAATTTATGTGGCGATTATTACGCAAATTATTTCAAGCCTCTTGAATCCTCAATCTCAATTACGCCATTCACGCACATTAATTTCATAGTGAGCTGGAGCTCCAACAACCATGTCTTATATTAGGGAGCACATCATTGAAAATATCTAAGAAATTATTTTCCAAAAAGTCCAACAGACATTTATTAGGTATTATTATTAGTATTATTATTAAATAGTAGATAAATAGTAATAATTATTTAAAAAATATACTACATTTAGGTAAACATTTTTACATCTGTTAATATATTTTATAGTCTGAACAGCGATAATGAAAATGTTTTGATGTGGAATAAATACGAATTAAATGATCTAATAATAGTCTGAGCTGAAATATAATCCTTTTTAATCGTTTAATCCTAGAGTTAGCCAAATTCGTAAGTAAAATAAATTGTTGAATTTATTTCAACACGGTAGAGTTAAATTAAAGCACGGTTTCTACTAGGCATGTAATGTAAAATAATCACTCCTAAACTTTTAATATAAACTCGTATCTACTAATGGTCTAAAGCAAATAAAGTGCAGTTAAACCACAGGGAGAATTGATGCCTGCAACTTTTCATAGATATAAAAAATACAAATAGTGTTACATTATTGCATTTCTTATACATGATGATTCAATTTTAACTAACACAACTTTGAAAAGCCATAGAGTTCATTTAAAAGAAGAGCGTCCTAAAATGTATTTTTAATATATATTTTGTTTTATATTGGGATGCCTGGAGCGAATAGCGCCTTAAATGCCTCATAAATATTTCCCCAGTAAATATTTTTAATGTTGTTTTCTCCTTTGGAAATAAATTAGAAATTATCTTAAGTAATGTAAATTGTAATATATGTACGGGCTTACAGTAATGTTACAATTTATGGCTATTATTTTCGACATCGTAATTCTTGGTAAAGTTTGTTGTTCCGTCAGCTATTATGCAGCTTTGAAATTGCAGTTAAGAATATCATAAATAACAAAGTTTGTAAGCTAATAATAATACATTAACATCCTTTAAACTTTAGAGGAATTTATCTAATTAACTAGGTACTAAATTACTTTGGTAAACTGAAGGGATTATGTGTTCAAGAATTGCGTCCTAATATAGGCGACTGCGATAATCAGTCCTCATACAGTTTAATCTAAAGTGTTAGAAGCATTTCCTTTTATAATAGAACATAAGAAACCTCCACTGAGTTGAAGTTTATGTATGAATCCTAGCCCGGATTCCATTTTCGTAAGTGGTCTAGAAAAGGCCTATCAAATTTAAGCGCTTTTGGAAAGCGGATTTTATTATATTAAAAGGTCATTCTGTAAAGATGGAGGCGCGAACATCAACATCAGTGTGGACAAGATAGGTATACTTTTCACTGTTGTCAACCGAAAGTTTATTCTCCAATTTTTCATCTTTAAGTGAACTTTATGATGTATGGTTTACAGTTTAACTTCGTTTACTTCTCTATAGTGTAGTTTAACTTTTGTTATTTTCCTAAGTTTCCTTTTTATGTGAGAGTCGCGAGTATCATGAATCCTTAAACAATTGTCTGGTTGATATTTGCATCTGACAACTGACAAGTTCTATAAAATTATAATAAACTGAAGTAGTTCGGTAATACAATGATTATCAAGAAATCACTATTATACAGCGTATGCTTCAAGTATCCAAATCCATATACGGCTCTTATATTTATGAATCAAACGAATAAACAAAAGAAATTTATCTTTCAAACATATTTCTACCATTTCTACCAAAAAGGGAAACAAAGCTTTTTAATTACAATCCTTTTTATTTCTGTACTAATTTTTTTGAATAAATCCATCTAGTTTTGGCTACACAGCCAAATATTACACACATTTACAACAAGAGAGTACAATATCGTTTATCCAATAATTAAATGCGAAAAAATTAAGTTTAGTTTTAAACGTCAATTTACTGCATTTGTTTTCATTCAACGGCAATATATTTATGATACAATTATTATTATTAATATGATTAATATTTTTTATTCGGTTGTGATCGTGCAAAAAAATTAAACCATAAATCAGGCTGTTTAAAGTAAGACCATCAACCACAACATTAACATTAGTTCCGACATTTTTCAAATCTGTAGAAGTTTTTTCAAGGACACAAAGTAATTACTTCCTAATTAACATTAGAGATTTAAATTTTTGGGGTATTAGGTCCAATTTAATTGAAACACTATTACATTAACTTGCCGACGCTTCGGTATAATTTATAATTTATTACCATCCTCGGGACACTATAAGATTTATTTTATAAATTTTATTATACGCCAAAAATGTACAATAATTTATATATCTTATAGTGCCCTTAGGATGGTAATAAATTATACCGAAACGTCGGCAAGTTAATGTAATAGTGTTTCAATTAAATTGGACCTAATATCCCAAAAATCTAAATCTTTAATTAAATTGTGGTCTGGAAATTATAATTATATTAACATTAGAGTTAAAGAAATGCAAACCTAGGTATGAACCCCGAAAGACCCTTCAACTTTCAAGTGGTAAGATCTTTGATAGACTAGTATCATGGTATATGACCTACTGCTTTTCTATTAGTAAGATGAGTTCGAGAAAATTAGATTATTTGAGAGCCCTAACGTATTAACCTTTTGAAGTAATATATTGTGGTTCATCCTATCAAAGGCCCTCGAATAGTCGGTATGAATAACATCTGAGATCCCATCAATAGAATCAGAAATAATCTTTGTAATATGAAATACGTTAGTGATCGTGGAATGACCTTTAAAGAATCTGATGCTTTGCGTGGTTAAAAATAAAATAATACAAGATGATTTCAAAAACTTTGTTAAAATTATTCATTACAACAATTGGATGATAAGTTGCCAGATTTGTTCAGGAATCTCAAAATCATCATCCAAAGCTTTGAGCTGTAATTGTGCAGGCTGCTGTCTTGGATTTGTACATCTATAATCACTATCTGAAGGTTTTGAATAAGGTTTACTCTTCTTCTTCGTGCTCTGCTTACGAGTCTTTTGTAAAGACATTATGTAGTTGTATTTTAAAAGGTTTATAGAAGACTGTATACACGATTCTAAAAATTGTAATATTTTATACTATTTTTCTTGAGGCTCAACTTTTACTTTTTAAAATTTTAGTAATTAACATTATTTAGGTTAAAATATGTGAAAGTGGTCGTGATGGTCCCCCGGTAATTGTATCATTAAAACATAGACTAAATTGTACTATTTTATACCAAATTACAAACACCGCAATAAAAGACAATTAAAATATGAGGAAAATTAATCTGATAACGTGATAACACCGACACCGGTAATTGACACATTAAAACTAAGTTGTGGTATTTATAAATTAAAGACTTTTAAAATACCGCAATAACATTTATTTAGTTAAAATATGTGAAAGCCTCTAAGTAGTAATTACCGGCGCTGCTTGTTACGAACACATTTTATTTTAGGTAGTTGTCACCAAAACTTGTAAAGAAGTCCTTCAAGCTATTTCGGCATTATTCATTTCTAAATTTGCAACACTTTAATAGTACATTTTGGCAAAGTTTACTAAATTACTATAAGTTACCTCACTCTTGGAAAGGAATGAATCCGCCTGCCCCACTTCTCAGCTCGCCTACCCCTTACCTCTTTATATTTATTATCAGGTTTCACAGAATCTTTCAGAACAAATCAGTACATTTTGATCTTTACTTCATGACGGATAATATAATCTTACCTTTTAAAATGTTTTCACAATATTTTATTTTGTTGTGAACCAACCTGCAAAAGAAAAATGATAGAAGTGTTAATCAATATATTTTTTTAGCGAAGATATACCTTTAACGAGGCAATTTATCCATTTACAGGAATAATACTAAACATCTAACAGTTATTATGGTCGAAAAGTGCCAACAAATATCTAATAATTATAGCTATACGAGCTAAAATCCCAAAGCCACAAAATAAAATAAAAAGTCTAATAACTATACAATTTCGAACTTACCATATAGATAAATCAATTTCGTATCTCTTTAAGATGCTATTTTATCCTTGATCGCATTCAAGAAGATGCAATAGGTCGTTCCAGATTTAAACTTTGTAACCAAATTCTAGTTTGATAGTTGTTTAGAAGCAAATGCTGCTTAAAGCCGTATTGAGTTGTCGCATATTAGACCAGTTTGGATTAATGTTGGCGTAAAAGACACCAGTTTCATTGTAAGTCCATGTCGTAACATTAGATGCTAAAATGTTAAAAAGTTTGCCAGTATTTCAGTTGCTTACTGGTTACGACATACCACACCACGAGCTGTTGGAACCTGCATTTACGAAATATCGATGAAACAATTAATTTTTTTTTTTTGTGAAGTCGGGTGTTCCATTTTTCAATACCAGTAGTAGTCGCTAAACATGGTTGGGTCCTAGCACCCCTAATATCGTATTTCCATTGTCCTAATATCCTGGTAAAATATTTCTCCCTATTCGCTACTGACTGCGGCCAGATTTTCATGAAGAAATCCAAATGCGATTGCAAAACATTGATTTTTAAAGACATTCGACATCGTAATGACTGACAAGAGTTTTACAGCTTTCATCTTTGTTGTTGTCCAAAACTCATTTTACTATATTTACAAAACAGTTCCAAGCCATGAGTTCTTTCTAATTTAGTTCTTCCTTCAGAAGAGGATCGTTTAAAAGTTTCCTTTTTTGAGGTCCAATAAAAATTTATTACATATTTTAGTTTTGCATCGCTTGATTGAGGAAATACTTATTTTAAGTACCTACTTGAAGCCATCGCCGTATTGTAATAGCTTTAACAAAGTTTTTCATAAGCCTAATTTAATGTGACGAGGCTGTAGGAGGCATGCTTTATATTTGAAGTACTAGGCTCAAGAGAAGTTCTTTGGGGCCAATCTTTTTTAATAAAGTGTTCTTGTGGTGACCGACTCTCCCACAGGCATAGAAAACAACAATACTTTCAAACTTTGTAAATCCCACCTGAAGTCCTAGTAATATACCTATCACTGAATGAGCTAATGGAATTAGTGTAATAAAATCTGTCTTACCAGAAATTCAATATTGAATAAATAATTTATTTGTCTTTACAGAAATATTCTCAACTGAACACGTTCGATGGAGTAGGAGTATGTACAGTAAATTTGGCGGATGACATGAAAGAATACATGAGAGGCATATTTCTTGTCATGTAAGTATAAAAGTTTAAATATCATCATTTCTTTTATAAAAGTTACCTAGTTTGCATGCTCTTAGCAGAAATAACTGTCTGTCTAGGTAACAAATGCAAGAGATAATATTCTTGAATAATTTTAACCACCAGTAAAAAAGGATTTTCTGTGAAATATTAAATAAGCTTAAAATTTTCTGTTTAAAAATTAGGGAAATATTGTGTACTTTACTCAGCATGCTTATCGTGACTTCTTGATAAACCAGCAAAGCATGAAAACATAGGAAACTTCCTCTACAAATTCTCAATTTTCTTCTTACATAATAGTTATCTATTATTGCGATATAAAGAATGAGATTTTTCTGGGTGGATGCTAATATAGCTGGGTAAGTGGAATTACATATTTTATTACAGTTCTAAATCGTTTATTTTGTAACTCTTTAATTTTTCGAGGTTCTGGGATTAATATTAAAATACTAGTATTTTACTGCGAGGTAGATTTATCCCAGTCGAATAAAGTAGTACGTTCTTCGTTTCAGAAAACGGACCTAGAGTATCTAGCCAAAATCAGATGTTGAATCCATTGAAGGTCCATATGAGGATAGTGGATCTGAATATATCGAATCTGAATATAACTCGAGTACCGATTCTAATTTCCAAAAAGGTTCGAATTCCTGAGAAAAAAATTAACTTTCACATTTTGAGATAGAACCTGACTATTTTTAAAAATGAAAGTGAATCTAACCTGTCGAACTATACCGACCCTGAAAATTATGAATCAAAATATTCCTCATTCTGATCCTCTACCAAATCCTCCTAACCAAAAACCTGATTTATTTGAATGGGAATTCGTAGATAAGCAGTTTCTCCAAGTCTGAAAATACCGCATTTTTGCTCTTGGCCTATTTTGATTGATCTGAGTAAGGGGTCTTTAGACCTGAAAATATTAATTAAATTGTTCCCAATAGTTTATTCGAGTATATTATCCAATGAACAAATGATTGTAGAACCAGCTACAAAAAGAGTAAATGTTAGGTTATGTATATCAATTCAATATATTCACGAAAAGAGTACGAAATTGTCGAAGATGCACGAGTCGAGAAAAACTAACCATCACAGTAAACAATATGTAATGTAAAGTTTCATATCCCTTCACCTCTACCCATCAATTTACATAAACTAAACCATTTCCACTTTTAATTGAAAAATGTAAACACATCCTGAATTGCTTGCTTTTACAATTACAAATATTGCTATACTTTCCTACTCACATAAACCGATTTTACGTTTTATTATTTACGAGTTCGTCCTTGTTAGAAAGAAACAAGAAAACAGAAAATAACAAACCTTAATAACGTATCTTAATTGAATCTTACACGCCATTAAGTAGATTACTGTCTTCAAGTTTATCCCCCTCTATTAAGATTAGTATCAGGTGTCGGAATTGAAGTAGAGAACCAATGAAACAGAACCCGAGAACAAAAGAATACACGGATGAAAAAAATACCTAAACTAAGACACACTTCGGTATTGGTCTTGGGTTTCCTTAGAATAACTTGGCTAGGACGCATTTACAGGATATTGGAATCCTAGATGTAATTTGAATTTATACGGGTGGGTATTGTAAGTATTTAGAATTAAAACTTTTAATTAAAAACAATTTAAACTAGTTATTCTACATCACGATAAACGGCAAATCAGTTTAATCAAAAAAACGTTTCTCCATTGATTATTTGGTATGAGGAAAAATCATTACTTATTTAGTTCAATCAATCGATGATGGCTCTAGAAGTATTAAGTTACAAGCTATCATTATTACTTTTATCAACTATTTACTCTCCTTCATCGATTTAACACAGAATAATTTATTTATATCTAACATGCAATGCAGTCCACTTGCCATGTGGCAAATTATTCTCTGCTTTGGAATATAAAGAAAGTATTCGGACACTTTCTGTACGATTTTGATGCAGTTAATTTGAATTTGACATGAGTTCGACGTAAGTAATGTATAAATTCTATGAAATGGTTAAAAGTGAAAGACATAATAATTGCTCTGACAGTTTGATTTTTAAATGTAGTTCCCTATTTTTTCATAAATAGTCTGTAAAAATGTTTGTATGTTATTAAGTGATTGACAAATTTTTCGGATGAAAACCCCAATTTTTTATTCCTTATACTGTTAGAAAATATTAGATTCAGCTGTGACTTTGCTGTATTTGAAGATGGCATCCTTCTTGTCTTTGTCTTTTTCTGAATCATTTCAATAGAAGATCTCGACGATATGGGCGAAATGACAAGAATTCGAAATATTCAATGCGGAGGAGAATCCGAAACTCTTCTAAAAAGGTATAATATTTTACGAAAAATATGATTAAATCCACATTCACTAAGATATTTAAAATTGCAGAAACGACAACCATTTATAATTAGAAAATACTTTTTGTGCTGCTAGCATACTTACTGCCTACATACTTTTAAAAGCTTTAAGATGTAAGCTGAGAATATATACGTAGGTATATGTGTGAAGGAAAATATTATATTCATTATTCCTGAACTGGTGAATAATACATTAAAGGAATATACGCGGTACAATTCCTTTGATTTCATGTTTACTATTTACTTATACAAAGCTATATATCTTATATACTTATATACTTTTCTTGTCAGGTAATATTTTGAGACAGTAAGACACGTGCTTCCATAAATAATAATATTTTAATAATACTGAGTGTTACTACTCTTCAACGAACCTATTGGTACATACAAAGTGGACCAACGTGGTTAAGGTCTACCAGATAATGCGTTGTGCAGTCCTATTTAAAGAGTATTGAATAAATCGTGCCTCGCCTTTAGTGTCATTGATTGCCTTTGGTCTCGTCACTTCATTGTGTTTTTGCTCCTATAGAAGTTCTTACTATGAGGTATGTAAGTCATACATTAATTTTTCGATTAATGTTTGATATTACGATATATTTGGTTGTAACATTAACAACCAGAAGTAATCATCAGTTTAATTGATCATGAAAAGAACTATTACATACAGTTATTAAAAAAGTTAAACATGCACTAAAAGACTGATTTTTTTATAATAAATATAAGATAAATTAAGTCTTGGCTCCTACATTAGACAACCAAATCGTTTGAACTTATTTGTTTTTTATAAGGTCATATCTAGTGGTTTGGCATACAGCAGAGTGGTTTCTTCGAATCTTCTGCTACTGCCCTGGAGGCATTTTCGCATAACCTCATTGTAAACGGTGGCCATCTCTACATCGCCCGTCGTATGATTGGGGTTCGGGTTATAGTTCTCTCTCTCTCTCTCTCTCTCTCTCTCTCTCTCTCTCTCTCATTCGTACTTTCTTTATCTCTGTCTTTCCTCTTCCCTCATCTTTGTCATTGACTGAAACTAAAAACGTTTTCCCAGTTTCTTCAAAACTATACTATACAATTTATATATTTTTTGCCCTCTGCGTTTCTCCCCTTACCATTCGTATGTTCCGGATTATCCCGTTTCCATATAAAGGGTGTTTTTTAAGCTTGATAGAACTTTCAATCGCGATGGCTGTGAAATCAGCTGTCAGTTTGCTCGCTATAAGTGATATTTGTATTTAGTATAGTACGGCAAATTACCATGAATGCACTTACGCTTGACCAACGCTACTAAATTGACTAAATTTTCTTTGAAAGTTGGACTTCGATTCGCGAAACGTATAGACCACTTAGTGAATTTTAACGGTGCACATAATCTTCCATCTGAACAAGCCATTCGTCGCACTATGGATAGATTTCGTACCACATACTCCCTAAATGATGCAAAAACATCAATACTTCGAAGGAATGTATGTACTGAAGAGAATGCCGTCGCTGTAAACGAAAGTGTGCAAGAGAATTCAAAATTGTCGATTCGTCATCGGTCTCAGCAGTTGCAACTCTGTCCGTTGATTAGCTGGTGCAGGAATTAAAGCCACAAGACCATCGCTTGCGTCATTCTTTCTCTAATTGGGCTTTAGAGCAATTGCAAGCTGATCCGTTGTTTTATCGGAAACTTGAGTTCAGCAATGAGGCTCATTTTTGGCATAGCGGGTTTGCTAGTAAATATAATTGCCGAGGTACTGCGATTTGACACCTCCGGATTCTATGGGGCTACGTGAAGTCATGGTTTACACTAACAAACCAGGAACAATGGATGCCTTGGAAGCCAACATTGTTTGTGTTATTCATGACATACCGCCACCATTGCTCGAAAAAATTACCCGAAATTGGGCTGACAGAATGCGCTCCGTTAATATCAGCCTCGGTGGCCACATGCCTCAAATCATTTTTAAATATTAATGCCATGTATCGATCTTTCAAATAAAAACATATTTTTGATCAAAAGTTAATTTTTGTGGTATTTTTTCAAATTTAAAGTTCTATCACGCTATTTTAATTTATTTTGGTTTAGTTAGTGAATAGTGAATATACTATTATTTATAGTTGGGCGCCTACCACTTATCCTTTCGATAATTTATCATTTAGATTTATCATTCTTATGCGATAGCAAAAGAAAATTAGTTCAGAATCTTTCAGTCCTGAAGCTGCTCCTCCTAGGGAAGCGAGATCACGTGTTTTTTGCTTTTTATTTTAAAACTTTAAATGTCTGTCTTAAGTTAAATGTGCCTGCTTCTAACAAATCTCCTCACATTGTGAAAAAAGAATCGCCCCACGTTAGGTGCCAAAATTGCTGATATTTAAAAAATACATATTTTTTTAATGTTACTTTTTGTGCTGGTGTGTATCTGTCATTTTCTTGCATTACCTGACATTAAATGCATTCACTAAGTAAAACAAAATAAATTTAAAAAAAAGAATTATTTTTTAAATATCAAAGTAATTTTGGCACCCAACATGGGGCGAATCTTTCAAAAGAGATTCATCACAATGTGCAGAGATTTATTAAGCAGGCATTTGAAAGATAGTAATTTTGATTTGGTATTTAAAAAAAATTAAGATTTGAAGTGTGATTTGAGTGTAAATTAAACGTTATCCTCACAGAACAAAAGTTTCTGAATTTTTTAACGATTCACTTTCAGAAATTAACATAGCTAATTTTGAAACTATTTTTACTATTTATTATTTTCCTAAGTGCATGGATTTAAGGTCAGGTGAAGACAAGAAAATGACGACATACCAGCACAAACGCAAAGCACATCTACACAACCAACAGGGGACATTACACACACGACACCTTCAGATACAAACATGCTAACCAGATTAATGGAAATGACGACTGCCATGAGCAAGAAAATGGAGGAAAATACACAGGATATGAAGAAAATGGACAAAAAAATGGACGCAAATGCACTAGACATGAACAGGAAATTAGAACAAAACACATCCTGGGTGTTCAACAAAAAAAAATGGATGAAAACGCACAAGAAATAAAGGAAAGATACTTTGGAAAACAAATTAGATAGAATCTAGAACGAAGTAAGAGAAGAACGTAACAAAAAAAAAATAAACAAGAAAAGAACAATTTATTTTAAGACGTGATCACGCCTTCCTAAGAGGAGTAACTTCAGGATTGAAAGGTTGGTTGCTGCCCAACTTTAAATAAAAGTACCTATATTCACTAACTAAAAAAAAAATTAAATATCACCAATTTTGTTTTTAACTATTAATATCTCTTATCTCTTAAATTACTATTACTGTTTCGTACATTCGCCATTTATTTTTCACTTTGTTTCTATATTCAATAACGTTACTATCCAAACGTTAGAAATAAACTTGTTTTTGAACTATTTTGCTTAGATTAATTTGAATAGTGGATTGTATTACAATACATAATATATTCATTAACAAAACCTTTCTTATACTAGGAACTATTTCAATTTTAAATTTGCTTTCTCTCTGTTAATCCGGGACTCTATCATCTATCAAAGCCCCATTTTTTAGCTGGTCTCTGGTCATTTTTTGTCCATCCCATTTTGCGTTTCTTTTCTCTTACAGATAGTAGCTTGATGGGTGGAAAGCAATTACCATTTTTAGAACCCTATCAGCTGTAGGAACTACCTCGTAGTCTTCGGTTAAGTCACCGCTGAATCCTAAAAAGTTAACACCTCGAACAACCTTAGATTTAGACACCATCATATTCTATAGCGTGTGTCTCAGTACCGATCCTTTGTAGTACCCCTTTCCACTGTTATGATTTCTGCATGAATATAATCTTTCTTTCCTCCAGATAGCTGAGGATTATCCTCAGTAAATATGAAGCTACCTCCTTCGCCTTTAGCTCGTTCAGAAATTCTTGACGTTTTGCCGAGTTAAACACGGTTTTTATTATTTAGCTTGACTATCACGGAGATTTTTCAAATCCTGTGGGTTTTCTTCCTGATTTTCCACCGTGTTGAATAGTATTTATCGTTATTTCCTCCAGGAACTCGAATTACATTTGGGATAGTCCAGGACATCTGCCTATATCGAACTTCAGACGCTTTACTATTAATTACTTCAAGAGCTTTTCTATACCACATCCCCGACAAGAACTAGGTTTCCCACAGAATTGCTATCCAAAATTATATTGCACGACCGTCCTAGGGCAAATTTAAATAATTTTTTTTATTGGTTTTAGGTCTGTTTAAAGAAAATTATTTTGATTAAAAAACCAACGTTTAGGTGTTTTATTACACCTTCTTCAGGGCATACAATAAATAAATATAAAATTACAAATCTATAGTATTAAGTAGATACTACTGGCCAACGTAGTTTTTCTCACAATATAATTTAATTTAAATTGTGAGAAAAACTACGTTGGCCAAACCGGAAGATACATTGAAATCAGCTTTAAAGAACATGAAAGGGATGTAAAAAAGAAAAATCTTGCTAACCTTACTTATTTAGTAGAACACTATAATATTGAAAATCATAAATTTTCTTCTGAAGATACTAATATTGTAGGCAAACAACAAATCTTCAATTATTGAACAAGTCGAAAAAATATTTTAATTAAGTAATAATGTTTGATTAAGGAAAAATGGATTGCGCGAAAAGTAATATTCAGCATTATTCTATAACTTCCTCTGGTTACTGCTGTTTCATTACCTATAGATATCAATCAACAAAAACCGCTACCATAAATTCATGATTTTCAAAAGCATACCCTTAACTATTAGATTCTAGTGTAATTCTTGTAAGAATAGGTTAAGTTAAGAATATAATACGAAACGAAATGTGTAATAAACTGATTATAGAACCAATATATTTGTTTATTAACTAACGTAAACACTAAATCATAACAATTGCCTGAATCGAATCTTTGCCCTTCACTGTCGTTAAAAAAATTCATAAACATAGTTTGTGGTATATGTCATATGCTTTAGCTGTATGTTATTGAAGACACTATCCAGTGATTGGATTGAATGAATGGATGTACTAAATATAAATATTTTGTATCGTGTTTTCATAAAATAAATTGAAGTATTCGTTTCTACAAAATTGCTCACTTTAATGTGATACAGGAAATTAAACCATGTCACGTAGGTGTAAAAGTAATATCCAGAATATCATTATTATTTAAATTAATTGTATAGGAACCATTCATAAATATTAATTCACCCAATGATTGTTTCTTCGATAATGTAAATTAATTTCATAGTCGACCATATTTTTGTCCTCTTCTTGGTGTTCCAGAATTTTCATTGGTTTGAATACTATTGGAATTTCGAAAATTCATCATCTAAAACTATTTTAGAGAGGATCTCTAAAATGGTTTTAGAGTTCATGGAAAAACTGGGAAAACGCTTCCTGAGTTTCTTGTAACAATTGCGTTGCGAATACGTTCCATTTTTGAGCTCATGAGTGTTCCTATCTTTTGTTGATCCTTTGATGTAAGTGTAACCAAAAAAGATGGGTGATTTCCTCTTTATGTTTACATCTTACAAAAATTTTAGATTTGATTCGAAAATAGGAATAACCCAACCGTACGTTACTTGCGCTCTAATATATTTTAGCTTTTGTATTTATTTTTTCTGTATGAATTTCTTATCCTGTATAACATTGGCGAAATGTTATCTATCTAATAATATACTGAAATGTGAAATTTTATTCAGATTCATAAGAATTTTCTTAGTACTGATTTTATTGAAAAAATTATTATAAATAAAATACCTACTATATCAATAAAACCAATTGTTTGGTTGTTGTACTTTTAACAGTACTTTCTCTGTAGAAACTTCATTAGCAACATTGTAAAATAAAACCTGCTCGAAAACCTGCGTATAATAATAGATATACTAATAATGATGTTATGACTGGCTCTTTCGCCAGAACTCTAAATTAATTAATGGTGTATTACTTTACATAATTTCATTCTATTTTTAACTTGCTGATAAAATAATTATGAAATATATTGATATATGCTTCAAAATTACTCTAACATTAAAATTCACTTCAATTCTACAGGGTGGTTCACGAGCAAAGGGACAAAATGTTATTGTAGATAGAGTTCACTTAAGTGAATTAGAAATGACTATTGAAAAAAGCCTGAACCTTTTTTTTATTGATCTACAATACTTCTTAAGGTAATATCTTTTAAACTAATCACTATAATCAGCTCGTATTGTGGGCATATAATATACTATTAATTGTCAATTTAAAATTTCCTTTGTTTCTTTGTTTGGGATTTATTGCAATTTTAATATTTTGATCGTTAAAAATTTAGGTTATCTAAAAATCTTCTTTATTGTAAAATTAACCTCTACTTCTCTCACTTTACGTCATATTTATTTTGCCTTAAAATATAAATTAAAATAATAATTATTTTACATAGATTTCGGAAACATAATCGGTTTTTTATCATGCCTAAATTATTTTTAATGTGTAATAATCCAGTTATTTTTAAGAATACCCACCTAGATTCTTAACGATAAAAATATTGAAGAACATAATATGGTATAATAAATGCCAAATAAATCAACAAAGAAAATTAAAGAACGCCAAAAATAACTTTAAGACAATACCTACTTATTAAAATATCTCGATAATTGTAATAAGTCACGCGCTAATAATTTACGTATACATAAACTACGCGCCAAATGAAGTGGGACAGCCAAAAAATTGCCTAATTTTGACTAGCAATAACTTTGACATTTCTGTGCCGATGTTAGATTTTTAGCCAAAGGTGGAAAGCGTCATCCTTGGTCTATGCGTCATTGGCGTTGGGTATTTTTCTTGCAATTCCTTCTCGTTGTACAGGGTGTTAATTTAGAGCCGTGAAACATTTCAAATTTTTGACCAATAATTTTGGAAATGTGAGGGGCCCTAGAATTTTTTTTTCGATGTTAGATGAATTGTTGAGCCCATACCTCGGGACGTCTTTGATATGTTTTTGATACATTGCGTTGCTATGGAAATATCGCCATTTTATGAAATTTCGTTTTTCTTTAAAAATATGCCCTTGTTTAATTAAACAATAACAGATACTATCTAAACTGCAACAAGGGATAATTTCTAATGAAAATGATTAACACCAGCGGCGTGCAAAAAGGGGTTTATGGGATTTAACCGCAAAAATTGGTTTTTATTGAAAAATTTCAACAGTTTCATTAAGCGTTACAGTTAAAAAGGTGCCATAACAGTAATTAGCGTGATTTTTTGACAAATTCAGAGGCGTGCAAAAGGGGGTTTAGTAAATTAAAAAATTCAAATACAAGTTTCATTCTTTTTTCCATTTATTTTGAAGGTGCGTACAAAAAACAACCCATAGGTTTACGTACATGAATATAAAAACGTTATTTAACAAATTAAAACGAAAACATGAATATAGAACAAGAATATTAATTCTAGTAAAGCGTTGGCCCCCCCCTCTAGCCTGAATAACTGCCTGACACCGACTTGGCATACTCAAAATTAATTTGTTGATTAGTTCTATAGGAACTGACTCCCAGAGCTCGAGAATCATCTCTTCGAGATCGTCCAAAGTTTCTGGCTGACGTTCCCTTCGGGAAAACTCCAACTTCATCCAACTCCAGACGTGCTCAATGGGATTCATGTCAGGAGATCTGGGAGGCAATTCATTACGATTAACATTTTGCTCTTGCAGATACCTGTTTATTAATAATGCACGATGAGGCCTAGCATTATCGTTCACAAGAACAAAATCTTCGCCATAATTTCGAGCATGCGGTAGAACTTCCGGAATCTGACATTCATTCAGGTAGATTATGCCGTTAACATTGCCCCGAAATACCACAAGATCTGTCTTTCCGTTGTGTTGAATACCACCCCAAACTGTCAATCCACCACCGCCAAATGCAACTTGGGGACGCATATTTTCTTCTAAGTAACGTTCTCCTCGTCTCCGCCAAGTTAACAATCGGCCATCGGAATTGTAGAGGTTAAAACGGCACTCATCAACGAAAAGACAGTCTTTCCACCGAAGATGCCAATGCATGTGTTCTTCGGCCCATCTTCTTTTGTTCGCCCGGTGAATATTTGTTAAAAGTGGGCATTTCGCCCGACGACGAGCATATCCCTGGTCATGTAGGCATTTTCTGATAGTGTTTGCTGAGACATATAACTGCAGCTGCGCTCGGATTTTCTTGGCGGCCCAAACTCTATTTATAATTGCAATACGTACTACTGCTCGGTCCTGACGAGGAGTTGTTATTTTTCGAGTTCCTCCCCCGTGTCGGTAAGCTGCAGTACCATTGTTATCTTCTCTTTGCAAAGCTCTTCCTACATATGATTTCTTGACATTAAGTAAGTCAGCAATTTCTCTTACTGTATAATTTCTCAGCCGCAATCTTAAAATATTCGCCAAATCTGTACTGATAAGTCGCGGCATTTTGTTTCGACTTAAATATTAAATCTAATTTCAAAACTAAATAAATAATCAGAAATAAAGTTTTAACATTCACATTGCTTTGCAAACCGGAACAAATGTCGTGATTTACCAATGCAGAATTGATAAATAAAGAAGTTAACAATGGTACCTAATCATTTTCATTAGAAGTTATCCTTTGTTGCAGTTTAGATGGTGTCTGTTATTGTTTAATTAAACAAGAGCATATTTTTAAAGAAAAACGAAATTTCATAAAATGGCGATATTTCTATAGTAACGCAATGTATCAAAAACATTTCAAAGACGTCCCGAGGTATCGGCCCAACAATTCATCTAACATCGAAAAAAAAATTGTAAGGCCCCTCACATTTCCCAAATTATGGGTCAAAAATTTGAAATGTTTACCGGCTCTAAATTCACGCCCTGTACAACGAGAAGGAATTGCAAGAAAAATACCCGACGTCAATGACGCATAGACCAAGGACGACGCTTTTCACCTTTGGCTAAAAATTTAATATTGGCAAAAAAATGTCAAAGTTATAGCTAGTCAAAATTAGGACATTTATTGGCTGTCCCACTTCATCTGGCGCGTAGTTTAGTTTGCATTTGCATTGTTAATTAATTTCATTTTAATCATCTCCAGTTGTCAATTTATTTGACATAACGTTGGTCGTATTGCTGTATCCGGTATTTTTGGTATTAAGTAGAAACTGGCCAGTATAGTGCTATTACATCAAACCTTTGAACCCTCTTCAGTAATATGATTTTAATTTAATTACAGCCTAATTCTCATGCAGATTGGTATTTAGTTTGTTCTCGTCTGACCATGTTTCCGTATTTTTTTATGTACCTATGCCTTTGTGATACATACGTTCGTTGTTACCGTCGCTTAAAAGTGTTTTCCTTTATTTGTTCATGAATATATAAGTAGTTTTGTTACTTTCCATTTGCAAATTAAATGTAGGTATGTCTTTTATATTGGATAAATGGAAATGTTAAATATATCTTTTGAGTTGACACTAGTTTCACTTACGGACTTGTATAAATCCCATAAACCTCTAGTAGGCAAAACGATTTTTCTTCCGAATTCAGTTAGGTAATAGATTTCCATAGTAATACGATATTTCCATTTGCTACTTCAGAACCGTCGTATACCGACTGAGTTTCCAAATATTCTATGTGCTACGGATGTTTTACGATGTGCGTTGAATAATATGCGTTTTTCAGAATATAAATAATATGTAAAATATCCTCCATGTATCGTAAGATTCCATTTCCGTGCATATTTGTGATTTTACTATATTTAGACTTTAGAGTGCGTTTATACGTAGTATATTACGTGAACGTAAAACGTAAACAATATGTCTGAGGTAAACCTTAGAAGCATATGTAATACGAAACTCTCCTTTGAACATTAATGAACTCGTTTAGTACGATAGATTAATATTAAAAGTTTTCCTGTTTTAGTAATCTGTACTAAAATTATAAACAAAGAGAAAAAGTTATTTGTTTAACAAGGTAAAAAGCAAGGCAGTAAATATTAAGTTTTGACTGTTGAACATATTATAAACAACATATTATTTTCTTGATTTTTGGGTTTCTTTCTGAATGTAGGTACCTGTATTAAAATCGAACTTTGATTTTGTTTATATTTGACAGGCTTTAAAATATATGTTCTATTGCCTACAATGGTAGGTACTTTTTTGCCTAGGTAGTAAAATGGACAAGGCCGCCATCTTGCATTTAACAAATCGGCCATTTTGAAACTTTTCGTCTATAGCTCATTCTTTCTGTAAGCAACGACACCTAGCTCATTAAAATCGGTTAATAAACAAACAAGTTATGGGCAAACGTAAAAAGTGCAATATTTTTTGGCCCACCCGGTATATTCCTTAAGTCAGAAAAGAATGCCCTAGTATAGGTACTTAAATATATGATCCATTTTTATTTTTATTTATCATCTACAGAAAAATATTTAATAATACTGGTAATCTACTTATCTATTTAAAGATCTTGAATTTTTTTAATAGCTCCACTAATTATTAAAATATCCAAATAATATAATAATCAGCAATATATCTGCGCAGTCTTTAACCCTTCAGTATTTCAAGTCTAAAAGCATTTTTGATTTAAAATCTGTCTAGAATTATTATTATTAATATTATTATTTAAAGTTTTATTTATACAAAAATTTTTAACTGCTGAAAAAGTGCTTTTCTTATTAACTCCCATTGAATGTCGGTATATACACTGTTTTATACTGTACTAAGTGCCTTGGGTGACAGATGTCGCCATCCATCAAGTTAACGGGTCACCGAAAACCCCTGATTTGTATTACCGGGAGCGCGCGTTAGAGATCTTGATAGTTCGTTCTCCCGCAAGCACGTATATAAGTTTTACAGAAATTGTAGTTTATTGTGTGTACGTACATCCTCTAGATTAGTCCAGATCCTGGTTATCCTTCCCTTATTTTCCCTGTATGTCAGAATATTGGAGGTGTCATTGCATAAACTACCGGTAGGCCTATAGTTATTCATTAATTGCGCGTAATTAAATTTAACGTTTAATAGTATTATTCTTACGGCTATGAACATAACGACACATGAACCAACAAAAGTTTATTTCATGCACAGTATCACTATTTTTTATTTATTTATTGGTGTATCATTATTGTAGCAAAACGAGTAGCCAAATTCTTCGTAGAACAACATTCTCTTTAAATATAAGGTGGGCAAAAATCAACCGGAAGTTTTTATTTTGTTTGGAACTTTTTACTATTCGTCCAATTTTTACGTTGTAAATATCACTGGATTACCAAAACTATAAGGTGATTAAATTTTCACATATATTTTCAATATAAATAAAACTGGAATTGGCGGAGATAATTATTACAATTATTCTCAACAAATAATATTTCTACAGCAAGAAGGGTGTAAGTGCAACTACATTTAAAAATAGCGGCATGTCTCTGTCATTTTGAATTTTACTTAAGTATATTGAAAGTAGACCTAGAAAATAAATTACTTCATAGCCTGAAATCATCCATTAAAGCATGTACGTAAAAATTTACCTATTATTTGAAAACTTAGAAGCAAAATAAAAACTTCCATTTTTTACTATCTTCATTGTATAATCAGATTTTTAGAAAACTCACTTTTAAAACTAAATAAATATCTCAACTACACATCAGAATTAGCACCTTTGTTTACTTTACATATTTGAAAGTTTTAAACAGATGCGAAGTGATGGAATATTTCACGATTAGTGTGATTGTAAAACATACAAATTAATCTTGGCGCATTCGCCATTTATGAAAAGTGTATTAGGCAGTGCGAAATAACATTCCTATTTCTTTCGTCTACGTGATTAGGTATTGATTTGTATAGTATTTATATATATATATTATCTGTATCTGCAGGGTTGACATCTTTATAATAGCATAGCAAGAAAATATATATTATTATCATTCAGTATTCAGTATTCAGTTTTCAAACAAACGAAAAACCATAAATTTTTTTTCAATAGTATATTTCCTCTTCAAAAGCTCTTTATCTATGTGAATGTACTTAAAATTATTTTTGCTTTTATGTTCGTTATAAATCATCTTGCCAAAATCTTATAAACGATATATTTGATTGTATAATTTTGAAGAGTCTACGACTTTCCAAATGAGGCCAAAGAATTTGTTCATATTTATTTTTTCTCCTCCATTACTGCACTATTCATTAGCCAATATTATGTCGTAGACTGAGATAGTTCATTTACCTATGAAATTTTATAAAAATATCTTCAATGTTTTTTTTTCCTTCCTTTAGGGCTCGTCTGTCTAAACACCGAGGGCACTGCAGCCTCCTGGGCTTATTGTGCTCTCCCTTAGCCAATTTACTCCACCCATTTCAGTACCTCTGTATCAAGTGATACAAATCCGTAACTGAACGAGTAAATATTGTATCTTGAGAATAATATGGTCTACTGTTTCATATTCCTTACTGCATAATTTGGAGTTTAAGTTGCCATCATATTTCCCCATTGTGTGCAAGTGCTTCTTAACAGAGAAGTGCCCTGTCAGACGCCCTATTATTGCATTGCTCTCAACTGAAACCTGTTCTTTGTGAGCAGTTCTTCGCTTTGTTTGGGACATGGGACTTTAATTAATGTTTTCCCATGTCTGTTTCTTGGGATATTCCTCCAGTGCTTAACATGTTTGTCTTTGACCCAGTCGCTGATAGCTCCTATAGCTGTGCTTTCGGAGATTCCCAGCACAGGTTCTGAGCCAAGAAAGATGTCCTTGTCTAGCAAGTTCGTTAGCTTTTTCATTGCCTGAAACCCCAGAATGTCCTGGCACTCAGAGTAATTTTACTCTGTTCCGCTCTTCCAGGATTCTGAGTTCCCCATGGCATACCCATACCTACTAGTTTGGACGACACCTTATTAGAGGCTATTGCCTTTAATGCTGCCTGACTGTCTAATCCAGCATAGCCTCTTTTTATATTTTCGCGTATACATTCGAGTATAGCAAAAATTTCTGTTTGGAATACAGTAGAGTAGCATCCCAGAGAGTGACTTATACGCTCTCTTGGTCTTTATCCATGTATCCTTGCTCCAGCTCCTGTTTCCGTCCTAGAACCGTCTGTATACCAGCAGAGTTCTTTCCGCAATACCACAATATGTCAGGAGTTGTTGTTAGCCATTCCTCTTTTTGTCCAATAATAATGTCGAAAGACTTGTGGAATGTAATGCTGGTGTCATGTAGTCTGACCTCATGTCAAGTACAGGATCTTCTACAATATACACTATCTTCATGTGTCCCGATTCTGTTCCGAGGGAACTCGGGTAATTTTAATTCTGCAGTTTGTATACCCCCATCCTTTCTTCCTCCTGAATCATTATGCTGAGTGGGAGAAGGTTTAATAGGGTCTCCATGGCTGCCGTGGGGGTGTTTTTCATAGCACCTGTAATTCCCAGACAAGACAGTCTCTGGACCCAGCTTAGTTTGCTATTCGCCGTTGTTTGTGTTATTTTAGTCCATCAAACTAAGGCTGCATATGTCTTACTACCCTGGTATAGGGCCAATGCATCATATCAGGTCTTAGCCCTCATGTTTTGCCATATAATCGTCCGCATATTGCTATTATTGCGACCAATGTTTGTATAGTCCTGTTCAGATGTTGGTTCCAGGTTAGTTTGGAATCTAAGACAACCCCAAGGTACTTAACCTTCCCCGACATCGGCAGTTCCGTATTTCGTAGTCTTAGAGGCCTCAGTCCCTCCAAGTTTCTTCTTCCAGTGAATGGGACGGGACGATAGTGGTTTTAGGTGGGCTCACCTTTAATCTTCGTCAGTCCATTTATTCACCACATTCAGCACTCTTTGTAAGCGATCCCTGACTATGCTGTTGAATTATAGTGATGACAATGTCATCAGCATATCCCTAAACTTTAAAGCCCTCATTTGTAAGTTTCCTTAAGAGTCCGTCAACTACAAGGTTCCACAACAGAGGAGACAGCACTCCTCCCTGCGGAGAGCCGCCTGTAACTGACGCGACCAAGCTTTCTCCCATCATTGTGGTGCGAATACCACCCTGCCTTTGTGTATGCCTTCGATCCATCTGCAAGATGGATACCACATTCTCTAGCAGTTTGGATGATAGATCTAAATGAGGTATTATCGAATGCTCCTTCT
This sequence comes from Rhagium mordax, assembly GCA_963680705.1. Lineage (NCBI taxonomy): Eukaryota > Metazoa > Arthropoda > Insecta > Coleoptera > Cerambycidae > Rhagium > Rhagium mordax. The sequence continues at coordinate 12,094,660 of OY796659.1, read as the reverse complement.
ATGTCAAGGAATTAAGGCACCCAAGGCTACCTCTTTATTTTCCAGTGCTTTTTCCACCTTTTGAGTTAAGTGGTGAAGCGCCGTTTCTGTAGACATTCCTGCTTTGTATGCAAATTGGTCTTGATGTAGAGGACTTTTTACCATATCCCTAATGTGTCTGTCAAACAGTTTTCAATTGTTTTAAGTTGGAACGACATAAGACTTATAGGTCTTATGGACTTTGCCTGGGTGTACGGATGACGGCGGTTTTGGTATAAATACCACCCTAACTGCTTTCCAAATCTTTGGTATATGTCACAGCACTAGGCTGGCTCTGTAGAGCATGCATAGCTTTGGTGCTAGTAGGTCTATTACTTGCTGAAGCATTATTGACATGATTCCGTCTGGTCCCTGAGATTTATATGCCTCAAATGAGTTTACTGCCCATTTCATGTTGGATTGATTTATCACTGTTTTGGTTTTGATTTTAAATGTTACCCAGTGGTATTTTTTTTGTTGGAATTCGTGAAAATTTTATGCCGATGTCTTTACACAATCAAACCTCCTTTATGTAATTTCACTTTACAATAAGAGAAGTAAAATGGTAAAAGAATGACCACAGTAATAAATTAGATTGTGGAAATGTCTGCTGATACCTAATAGGTATAAGTATTGAGTCATAAATCTCTTTCAATATTATCTGCTTTTGGGAATTTCATAGAATACATTATTCATAAGTTAGAACAGAGAATAAGTTTGGTTTGGTAATAAGCATTTTAGTTCGGTTAGTTTGAAATACCAAGTATTCTAAATAATTAAGAACATCTGTTACAAGCCGAAACTGTTTTCTACTCGTATAATTTATATTAAATTCTCGGAGTTAAGTTTCAAATCATGCAAGAAGTGACACGTGTATTGCTCTTGTATTGCAAATAAGTATAGCTTTTTCAAATATTCCCGAAAAATAAATTTAATTTTGCTATAAGAATTTAAGAATCAAGTTATTATACACAAGAATTAGCTATCAGTCTCTACTCCAACCTTGCATATTTATGATATTAATGGCATATAAATGAGATATTGTAAATGCATTTCATATATACTGGCGAAAAACAACGTGAAAAATAATGGTATTGATCGCAATAATACTTTCAATGAACTACCCATATCAGGCACAAATATTATACATGGACCGATTACCGTGTCCACAATGATTGTATTGTATTTATTGAGTCTTATATTCTGTTGTCATTGTTTTGTTTTCCCAATATGGTTTACAATCGTCAACTTTCAAATATTTTCTAATCTAACAGTTCCTATTATCTGTTTAATATAAGTATTTTTTTTCTTTTTATTTTATGATATATTTGTTTACCAAGCTGTCACAGTGTAACTTGACAATATCGTTAAGTGCAATTTTATTTGTATTAATAATGTTTCTTCTGAATAGTGGTTTAAACACTGGGAAATATATTGAAGTATAAACTAGACTGTAAGAACTGTATCTCCCATTGTCCACAATAATGAACCATTCTTATAACATCTGTTTATTTTAATTGCCTCTCTTTGCTCTCGCGAAAGACAATTTCTTTATTCCATCTACTGAAACAATACCTACATTGTTTTATGCAGCTTACGAAGTTCAGCAGTTCACAGATTTAATTGCATTCTATTAACATTCGTTATTCATTGGGAACCTTTTTGTTTTACTATTTGTCAAACATAAAGGCCATTTAATACAACTTCCATAACAAGACCAGACTAACTTGACAATAAACAATAGACCGCGCTTTAAATAAAAATTGAAACTTTGTGGTAAGATAAAATGCAAAAATGAGAAAAGCTAACCAAATCAATAACCTTAAAACATCCATGTTGGCTAGTATATTGCAAACATTTATTTACTCCTAATGTTGTTTAGAGAAGCGTATAACTCTAATTTGAGTGCGTCCAATTATGTAAGTTCGTTGGATTATCCGCAATATATTGGGCATTATTTATTTTTGTAATGGGCCCACTTTGTCAGTAAAACCGAGATTTCCATCACTCTTAAGCTCCTCTATACTTGACTTTTGAAGGACAAGTGTAGTAAATGGTTTTCATTTAAACGTTATTGTGCTGTGTATACCTACGTTGTTAGAAGAATTAGAAGGGATAAAACCGCTATTGGGTTTTAATGTGAGCAAAGCTTATAGTCGGTAGGGTTGATTCCCTTGGAGACTTTTGTTTTTCGACGGCCTTGTCTGAAGGCGTTATTGGAAGAATTATTTTGGTTGTTATCAGTAGTTAACAGATTTGAATTTTGAAATCGTCTGTATCGACATGAGTGTTTGCAGTGTTGAAGAGACTCTATGACCGGTATATATTATTTATTTGTACTTCATTTTAGGATAGCAATATTTGTGCCTTTTAAGGAATTTTATTTGGGATATCAAACTCCCTATTTTGTTGTAAGTAGGCATGTTACATTATTTTGTCGATGTTTTCTTTGTCATGTTGGTATTTACACCTGGAAGTAGAAATCTAAGCACTAGCACTCTTATTTCAGTTGAAGAGCGCTGTACAGGATGTCTCACTTATCGTGCTCACCATGGGTATCTTGGAAACGGTAAGAGATACTTGTATAACTTACAAGGCTTACTATTATGTTGTGTAATCAACTCGTTTTTGTTTCATAAGCAAAAAACTGATTTTTGTCATTTTCATTTTTTCTTTATAACTCCTTTATTTATGGAAATATATTAATGCAGTTGTTTGTTTCTTGGAGCACTTTCTGATGCAGATTTTGAAAAAAATTGTAATATTAAATACAAGTCATAGAATATGGATTAGTTAAAACCTGATTTTTATTCTCTTTAAATTGATATATTACAAGATACCCATGGTGACCACGATAAGTGGGACACCCTGTATAATTTTAACACTTTATATTTCGAAAACCAAGCGTTTCTCGACCCATATTTATAGAAACTTTTTTTCATATTTTGTGAAGTTTAATCACGCCTTAAAGTTTGGTCCGTACAACTTGGCACACGCTGTATTATCGGTTAGTTCAAAAATGAAGTGACATTTTTTTTCGTTTATAATTTTTTTGGATTGTTTAAAAGCCAAAGCCTTCTACTAAAATATGAAGTGTCAGAAACTGATATGGTTCAGTATCAAGTTAGTTTTGAATGAAAGATTTTCGTGGAACTGATGATTTATATAGAAGAGTTTGCGAGTTCTTTTCCGCCTTGAATATTTCAGCTTCCATTTGATATGAATTATGTATAGGTGTATAGGCCCGACTGATCTATCTGACAGATAACAAATTCAAATTGAAATCCAATTTTTTCTTAACTTTTAGAAAAATGTACTTATTAAATACTAAAATATTGTTTTAAAGTACTCGTATGCCTAATACCTGTGCGAGTACCTACCTATAATTGTGCGTATTTTATTTACTCTTTCCTATACTATAGTGAAAAACAATATATTTATAAAAACAAAATATTTATAAAACAAATAGCAGTTTGAAATAAACAATATAAAAAATTATATAATGTTTGTGATTTCAACTTGATAATATATTTAAAAATTTGGGTGTATTTTCTTGGGAAACAGTCACATTATTTATTTGCTTAAAACTTATTCGTAATAAGTTATAAAACTCCATAGAGATTATTTTTAACTGATTTTATTAAACTCATTTCTTTATTTTTTAATATTGTTAATGCCTATATGAAAGCTCAAGTATGCCCTTTCTTATGGTGTAAAAGAAATATGTTCCCATTTAAAATTCAAATGAATTTCCTTTTAGAAACACCAAAATACGCCCATGCGTCAAATTCAACGCCTACTTTTTATAAGAACCAAATATAAAATACTTGTATTTTTCAATTTTTTCTCATTTTCGACGCCATTTTTTTAAACAAATGCCAATTTGTGACATACCACTGAAATCACAATTTCGTGAATCAGAAAATGCAAAAATATTCTATTTAAAATAAGAAAGTTGGTTAGACCGCAAGTAGTAATTTGACCACAATTATGTCAGATTTTAACTTTAGTAACCTATTATCCACGTTTCAAATTTTAAAAGTCTATTGTCATAACTAAATTATTCCGTAAGTAATACCACGTTCGACTCAAGTCGGTCGTGGTAATACTTTCGTGGCCATCCGATGTATATATACATACAGTGAGATCGAAAAGTAAGGAACAAATTCAATATCTTCAAAACGCCAAGTTTTGGAAAAATCGCTCGGACAGGTCGAATTTGATTTTATATTAAGCCTATTTTAAAAATATTTTTTATTTTAAATAGGTGTCCCAGAATAGCTGAGCTGTGATCAACTTTGGTTTTTCAAATATTTGCAATTTCAAATTCCTCATCAAATTCTAAACATGTTCTATCTATGACACCCCATACCTAAAATCAATCGTTTCTGAGTTATTGGTATTTAAAATAAATTTTTTTAAGAAAGAAAATATTTTTAATATTTTATTTTTAGATTAGCAACAAATTAAAATTATTTCAACATGTTTTCAAAATGCCTCCCATTGGTTACTTGACAACAACCTAAACGATTGATAAATTCTCCTTGATTTTTTCTAATAATTTCTGGGTAATTACTAATTATTAGCCTGTTCAATGCGAATAAATGTTAATAACTCAGAAACAACGGATTTTAGGAATAGCAAGTGTAACACATAGAAAAGATTAGAATTTTAGAAAAAATTTGAAATTGCAAAAAAAATTGAGGTTGCCATTTGAAAAATCAAAGTTGATCATAGCTCAGCTGTTTTAGGACACCTTGTAGAATAAAAAATATCTTAAAAATAGGCCTAATATAAAATCAAAATCAACCTTGATGATATTGAATTTGTTCCTTACTTTTCGACCTCACTGTATATATTTTCGTTTCAGTAGTGCATTCCTGTAGTGTAGAGTATAAAACGGTGCAAGCTTTATGCGTAAGTTAGCTCTGTAATATAATGCCTATACTAAACTAAATAGGGGCACATTACAAATTACTGGGTAATTTATTTGCCCCTCTACTATTTTGTAAATGATTTTTGTACACCTAATTAATAATAAAATTAATTTAACTAAATGCATAAATTTAAAGGAAACGGTACACAAGAATGGTCGTCATTTCAATACTTTAGGTAAATTGCGACAATGAATTTTAGAGCATAGGGAGGAAATTGACCAGCAGAAAATTGCTAAAGTAATGGACGGTCGGCGTAGGCGAAATCAGCTCATTGTAAATGTTAATGGAGGTCATTCCATTATATAGGTATTAGTTTTGGCCATAGCTATTTAGTTAATTATGTTCTTATTTCAGTTCGTTTTTTAATTACATTCAAGTTATTATCCAAATCGTGGTAATTTTCTAATCCATATTATTTGAAGACTAGGGCTTTAAGATGAAAAAATGGTCATTTAATTTGCCGTTTTAAAAAAATTACAATTGTTTTTAAATTTGAGCAGACGCTAAAGAGTACATGAAAGGGACTCAAGCGATGAAACACATAATGTGCGTTATATGAACCCATGATAAAAATAAATAGAAGATTATACAGGGTGGTTCAGAATTTACCGATTAAACTTCGGGAACTAATAGAGCACGTTAAAATAAATGGACTTTCTTTAATAAACTAATATCTAAAACTGCATAGTTTCTGAGAAACAAAGTTTAATTTAAAAAAAATATTTTTTTTAAATATGTTCTTAATTAGTTGAGGTACTTTAACGAAACTTGCTTGACAAATTAACAGTAACAAATAACGTTTTCCGAAAAAAATTCGACTTGCTAATTTATACAGTGGCGGAGTATTCAATTTTTTAATTTTTACTTGTTAAAAAATAGTGATACGCCACTGGATAAATTTTAAAAAATTAACATTTTTAAAAACTACAATTATTTCTTAATAAAAAAGTATTCTTGGCATTTTTGTCATAACCCAAAGCTTTGTCCAAAAAATTGGTTCAGAAAACTTTCTGCAAAGCTATAAATTAGATTCTTAAATACTCCGCCACTGTATAAATTAGCGAGTCAAATTTTTTTCGGAAAACGTTACTTGTTACTGTTAATTTGTCAAGCAAATTTCGTTAAAATACCTCAACTAATTAAGAATATATTTAAAAAAAAATTTTTTTTAAATTAAACTTTGACCCCTTTATTTCAGAATCTATGCGGTTTTAGATATAAGTTTATTAAAGAAAGTCCATTTATTTTAACGTACTCTATTAGTTTCCGAAGTTTAATCGGTAAATTCTGAACCACCCTGTATATGATACATAGGGGTTCAAATTTCGTCCGGTTTGTGCATGACGTCACATTGTGAGGAACTTTTTAAATGTATGCCGCGTTTTCGAATTTAATTTAAAATTTTGTTAGTTAAAAACTCTATTTCTATGGCTTTTATTCATAATATGGGTTCACTGCTTATAGTGGATTATCAAGGATATGTAGTAATACCTACTAAGATAATGACGGCTATTTAAATTATTACATCTTGGATGAAATTTATTAAAACCCAGAGACTACACTGATTATTACATTTCATTTATTTTATATAGATATTTCTATATTATACGTGAAAATAAGTATAATAATAGGATATTAACTCCAAATTTATGTTTTACGTTGGTATTTATTTCGATTTGTAATTGTTGAGTACATTTGGTGAAATTAATAATATAAGTTCTTATTGTTATTCGAAATTTAAGAAATTACAAAAATGGCATGTCAAACGCAAAAAAGGATAAATTAACTACTATATAATAACATTCATAATTTGAAGAATGTGTTTACGCAAAAATACAGTGATCACCAGAAAGTATGCAGCAAAATATAGAAAACTTACCTACCTATTTATAATTAATTTCTCAAAAATTTTTCATTGCTGAAAGCTAAGTAGGTACATTAAGAAAAACCAATTTTGAAGTCAACTTTTACTTTTAATATGCAGGAAGTTCAAAAAATATAAGAATGTTAATAATCAAGGTAAAATGGGCAAATAGACTGTCTAAAGATTTTCTAGTTACTGAGAGAATTGACGCTAAATAGTACTTACATTGTGTGCCTAGTAGGAAAAGCTTAACATTCCCGGACGGCCGTGAAGATTGCTTGTCGAGGCGCAAGCAACACGGAGTACGGAAAAGTAATTTTCCTACGAGGTACAGGGTTTTTCCTGCAGTGTTTATTTGAAGAAATCAAGAAAAATTTTATATACAAAAGTTGCCGTATTTTTCCTGAATTTTAATAATCTGCCAACAAAACAAACAAATGACAATCGCAAAATGGCGAAATTCTATAAATTTAGAGTTTTTTAATGGAACACTCTTGTTTATAAATGTGGACTGTAATTTTATGATTTTTAAAATAACTAAAAAATACTTGACGTTTTTATTTTGAGATTTATATTTAAAAATAATAAACTGTACATCTGCACACTAATGATGCTGTCGTCGTTCTGACCCCTCTTGGGTCTAACACATTTGAGGAACCTCGCAGGGTTACCAGACACAGAAAATATAGACTAAAGTAAACAACAGTTAAACACTACATATTTACATTTATATTATTGCGCGTTAAAAACAATAAAATAGTCAATTCTGTACAACTCTATACATTATTATATTTTCGAAATCCTTATAATTTTCTGATTTCAAAAACATAATAAGTCTATATTTAGACTATTCATTCTCTAGTTATTCAAAATAAAAATGTATATAAAAACATGATATTGTCTAATTTAACTCATGGGTTACTAAACACAAAATATCATGTTTTTCCATAAATTTTTATTTTGAATACCTGGAGAACAGATTATTTAAATATAGACTTATTGTATGTTTTTGAAATCAGAAAATCATAAGAATTTCGAAAAGATAAATATAGGATGTTCCATTAAAAAAGTAGACCAATGAATTGCATGTGAATGATATGGTAGAGGGAACCAGGAAATAAACCACATATCACTAAATATACGTCATATGTACAATGCAAATCCAATGAAATCTCGCTACGTTCTCAATAATGTTGCACATAACGGTAAGAAACATACTGCCGAAGACAGCTAAGAGAAGTAAATCCATCTAGTGTCGACAGCAAAGACGACAGCTCTCAATTCCAGGTTGAAACCAAGACCTTACTTACTTATTTGAGAATATGGGCGCCAGCAAGGCTTGTGGAAAAGAGTTTAGATGAGAACTTAATGTATCTTCACTGTTTATGAAATCTTAGAGTGACTGAACACTAAAATTGTCTTTCGAGTACTATCTGAATCACAATACTGTTTCATCAAAATAATAGCAAAATTAATGGATATAAATATTGTTTCATGATCATTGCATGTCTATTATTCCTTATTTTTCTATTTAAAGAAATAGAAACGCACTTGAAATAATCTTAGAGACTATTAGTCGCAATATAATTACTTTGTGATGGTTTGTAGATTTATGATAACCCAAAGGTCAAAGGCTCGGAGCAGCTATGATGCTTTTACTGGTAGTTACCAATCCGTATGACAAAGACGGAATTCTTAAATTTTTTATGTGAGGACTAATTATAACTCATGTTCACCAAGAGGATGTCTATGGAAAATATATGACAGAGTGAAATTTTTTGGCCACCCGGTATTTTACATTACCTTAGCCTATTTTATAGTCACAATCTTTCATAAAAGTTAATTTTTAATTAATTTCAATTTTTTGTTTTTTATACAAATTACTTACTTATATTATTCATAGTATCCAACTCTGAACCTATATTTGTTTGAATGAACATATTATAACAAGGGCAAAATAAACAGAACCTTGCCTTTGGGTTACGCAATTCTCATCACGATGTTTCAACACGAAGTTAATGTTTTTATATTTGGTTTACTGAGATGGTGATTTTATTAATTCAAATGAGTTCGTGTATCTTTAGTAATAAATTCTGCTTAGAACATGCCACAGCCTTACTCTTGATTATCTGTACCGCTATTTATATGATAATTTATGTGCATTTTAGGTATGCCAGCCCTCTAGCAACTATTTCTTACTTATTTGTACGGATTTCTCGTGAACTAGTACAGCAAAGTCCTGCGGCGGTGATAACATTCGAAGCTCGCTGCAAAGAGGGTCGATCGAGGACTGACTCTCACTCAACCACTACAGAATTCCGGTAAGTCTGATAAATTTCACCTCCTTTTTATCACACTGTCAACAGAGCTCTAAGGCTGTCCTCCATAAATTAGTTAAATCACTTACAGAATGTAAATATTTAACTGCATCTTACCTATATCTCTCATCTACTTTGACCGTTACTGTAAAATTGGGTGTCAACTAAATCAAGATTTAGGCGCAAGTTCGAAGCAAAATTGGCATAGATGAAAATATATGTTATACTTATCATCCCGTCACAGATTTTATGTACATTTTGCTTTTATATGCGCGTCTTTAAATTTTATATTCATGTGAAAATAATACACTCCAAGTTTTCAGTGGGATTTATTAGAACTGTAAAGGACTAACTCATATAGTATCTATAAATTGGAAAGACTGCATTATGAAAGCAACAAATTATTATTAATATATTTTCTCAATTTTTTCATCTTTTGTCAAAAGTGAAAATATTTATCACGGAAGGTAATTGCACTATTTCCTATCCGTGCTTCTGCGTCTAATTCAATAAATTCAATATTTATCGACGAATAAATAGTATCCACAAAGCACTTTGATGGAACTAAGTAATAAAGTAATAGCATCAACTCTGCTTCCTTCTGATTAATACTTTGGTTTATTATACAAGAAATGGTCTATTATGAATGTAATTTATTTTATTTTTATTTATCTTAAACATATTATAAATTACCTTTGAATTTTGATCATTTTAATTTTAAAATAAGTCTTTTCTAATATCCTCCTGTATACTATCTGTGATTAACTTTATAGTGAGTTAGGACACAATGGTCATCTTTTAAGAGATTTTCTCATTTCCTCCAACTTTTTGCCTATAAATCTCAATGTAAGGGTCAGCTACCCCTATACTAAAATTCACAGTAGGGATCACATTTGATTAACAGAAATATAAACGGAAATGTTCGGATTATTATTAATTTAAACGAGAAATAATCAAAGATGATAAGAAAAACTTCTGGAAAAAAGATTTAAAGAGTATATGAAAAAATAATTGACTGCTAAACTAATAAAAGATATTTATAAATAAATATGTGAGCTGCAAACAAATAGTCTGAAAAGAAGGTATTTAAAATTAATAAATGCAGTTTTAGAAAAAAATTATATACCACAAGATACTCAAAAGAAAATGTGATTAAAACAATAACTAAAAATAAGTTCTGGAATTACTAGAAAAGGCAAACTTAGATAGCCTGGTATATCATTACTTAATCATTTAGAGGTCTATGGATCACTGCCTGTATTTTTACCAATTCTTAAAAAAAATTCTGAAAATATGATCAGTTTTTCAGTCTCGTCTTTCGAATTAAGTCGTCAATCTTTTCTCTAAAACAATATATGCTAGTATTTACAAATATTACAAAAGAGAGATATCGGTGACCAATTTGGATTGTGTGAAGATCTTGAAACCACAAGCCTTACACTGTAAGAAAGCATTCAGACAAGATATATCTAACAAAACTCATAATAGAACTGGATAGATTAAACGGGCGCGACATGGAAATCATTAGGAATCTACATAATATATTGGCAGCTATTAGCTACAGTTATCGTTAAAGGAAAACAAATAAAACAGTAAAGAATGTTGATTTTCGTTGAATCCACTATAAGAATACATAATATGTATAATATATATGCATTACCATTACTGACAGAAATTACGAAAATTGAACAATTTACACTACGTTGGTGATACAACCATGTGTATCTTTTGAAACATTTACTCAATAAAATACTGACAGTGGGAATTGATTAGGCATTAAAATTGATATAATAATAGTAAGCAGAATTCTACCACCACAACTTAATATACAATTCCAAAAAAGGTATCGAAGTAGTACGAAATTTAAATACGATCACTTCTTAATATTTAATTCAAAATACATATATCTTGAAAATGGGGATGTTTCTAAACTGTGTAAACATAGTGTAAAACTATGGGCATATCATCCGTAACATCAAATAAAACCTCGAGAGAAAATAGAAAAATGGCGGGATTTAGGAAGGAAGAATCACTCCTGAATAATATCATTAAAAGTTGAACTAAGGTATTACTTGACAACTAAAAATGTACAGGAGTTGCAATTTAGCACTTAGCTAAAATCAAAAAATTTTCGCAAACTTAATTTAAAAATTGAGAAAATAGGTGAAAAAATAACCAAACCCTACTTTATATTATTCATATTCTTAAAACTCGCCACATATCGATTATGAAGTGATTCGCAACAAAACAGCACAAAGAAACATTTTTCACTTCCTAGCCCCCACAATCGCTTTTCGAATTCTCTTAAAAATGACATTCGACGTAAAAAGCCTCAAAACACCGAATTTCATACAAATATCGATTTTCAGCTTTTTCCAATAACTATAACTTTTTTCCTATTTTTCAACCCCCGAATTCAAGTCGGCCAGAAAAGTTTTTAAAACCCACAGATTCTTCGACATATTATCAAAAATGAATTTTTGACATTTTTTACTCATCGAATCATCAACAAAAAAATCACCCTGATCACCCTCGCAACCGCCTCGAGGATTCTCTTAAAAATTACAAACGACCCGTTTCAAAACACCAAATTTCACACAAATATTAATTTTTAACTTTTTCTACTAATAGATAGATATTTATTTTTTTCCATTTTGCAACCCCCAAATCTAACTTTGCCAAAAATTCTTAAAAACCAATAGATTCGTCCACATACTGCCAAAAAATTAACTCGACACTTTTTCTCACCACAACTTCAGCACGACACAAAATTTTCACCAGCGACCTTCCCCCCCGCAAACTCCATAACCACATCCGGTATTCTCAGCTATAATATCCCAAGACATTGATAATGTGCGAGATAATTTTATGACAATCGACAATCACCGAAGGCGGAGGGCTATTACCAAGCAACTTGCTTGAGGTTGTCATAAAATTATGAGGCATTTGTCAATGTCTGAGGGATATTCGGTCAGATAATTTTTTGAAAAAATAAAATCCAAATGTCGCAACACAACAAAACAATTATTTATTTGAAACATTTAAAAAAAAGTGAATAATTTTATCTTTAATTATAATTATTTATTTATTAAAAGTTTATAGATTGAACATTGGCATTGCCAAAACGTGACATTTTGAAATTTATTTGGCAGTTATTATGAAGTCGTCAAAGTTAAGTAATTTTGTTGTCATAGTGATTGAAAATTTCTCTGGATGGTATTATCCTCGGTATTATCAGTAGTAATACCACAAGAGATTGAATTTTCGCGATAAGTCTGTCGATTTATTTCTAACGAAACTGTGTTGCTTGGAAACACCACGAGTCCGCAGGACGAGTGGTGTTTTCAATCAACTCAGTTGACTTTAGAAATAAAAGACAGACTTATAAGATAAATTCAATCACGAGTGGTATTTTATTTCACGAGCAAATATTTTGGTTGATAACTTCACTTGAAGTAGCACCGAAGCGACTAATTTTTACGTCTTATTAAACTGTCCAACTTTGCTTTGCCATCCGTATCCATGGTTACGGCCATCCGTAACCATGGTTATGTCGTTGAAAACGCCACGCTGATAGACCAATTAGAATTGAAAGACAGTCGGTGTTTTCGCTGTAATATAAACTGCTGTCTTTGGTTTGTGATTGGTCAGATAATGTGATACTTTTAAGGTGAGTGAAATAGGCGCGAAAATACAAGCTGTCTTTGGTTTGTGATTGGTCAGATTATGTGATAATTTTAAGGTGAGTGAAATAGTCAGTGTAATGTTGAAATAATTGGGTGATTTGTGTCACATGACAAGAAATAACGAAATTTAATTGGTTGTTAGAACTGTCAAAAAATTTTCTTAAAAATTACAATCGACCCGTAAAAAGTTTCGAAACACGGAATTTCACACAAATATCAATTCTCAGCTTTTTCCGATAGTTATAACTTTTTTCCCATTTTTCAACCCCCAAATTCAACTCGGCCAGAAAATTTTTAATAGACCACAGATTCGTCCACATACTGCCAAAAAAGTAAATCCACACTTTTTTCTCATCACAATATCAACAAAAAAATCACCCTCGACCACCCCCACAACCGCATCCTGGATTCTCTTAAAAATTACAGTCGACCAGTAAAAGTCCTAAAATACTGAATATCACACAAATACATATAAATTTCCATCTTTTTCTGATAATTATGACGTTTTCCATTTTTTCAACCCCCAAATCCAACTCGGCCAAAAAATTTTTAGAAACCAATAGATTCATCCACATACTGTCAAAAACACAACTGTACACTTACTTCAACACAAAGAAATAAATTTCATCCCCGACCTAACCCGTATTCTCTTAAAAATTACAATCGAAAAATTCGCAAAAACTGCGAAATTCACACAAATCACTACTGGACCCCCGTATTACCGTTACACCTTCGATTTGTGAAACATTTCCAATGTTAAAACCCATTAAAATAATATTATTAGCGCCCCTTCTTCAGAAATTTTAGACAAATTTTCAATATTTTTTTAAATTCGATAAGACTTTAAATTTAAACTTTAAACAAGTTTTCTTAGTAAAAATTTACCTTTAAAAAAATACCTAATACGATTTTTTTATTATTTTTATTTATTCTGGTATCACGATTTGCATTTAGCAAATGCTTTTTTTATCCCAATAATGTACTTCATCTTTGAGTAAAATTTTATTTATGTCGGAGAAAGACTGAACAAGATATAAGGATGTAGGACCCACTGTATACATATAACTACGATAAAAGTGTACCTTCACATTCAGTAATTTTTTTTCTCAAGCGTGAAATAAACAGCTCTGATTTTACATAATTTAGCTTGACAGCTTGTCTTATATTTCTTTAGGAGTAGCAGAGGAGACTGCGATCGAGCTAGCCAATATAGCAGAGGAAGCTACCGAGACTACGAAAATGGAAGAACCCGCTATGAAATTCATGAACCTGACATTAATGTCATGAGAGAAAAACGGACTCAAAAATATTTGGTTTCCATGATAACGATGTATGCAATATGCCTGTGTCCCTTGATGATACTTCGATTGGCACGATTGGCACTTGTTGAAACATATGATAATAGTGGGCAGTTTGATCTCACCTACACTGTGTTTGTTTGGGTGGCATTTGTTCCCACCTGTTCTACTCCACTTCTCTTCGCTGGATGGCAAATGAGCAGGTATATTTTTTTATATTAAACTCGTGTTTCTAATTTGTTTATTTTGAAAAGTAATTATAAGCATTAATTGGATGAGATGCAGGCATATAGTCATTTTCAGCTATATTGGCGCCTACATGATCGTAGTATTTGTCAAATGTACCAATTAGGATATATCACGTTAAATATGAGTTTCAGCGAATGAGAGTCCTTCTTAAAAAATTGTCTAGGGATACGTATAGTGAGTAATTGAGAAACTTTTAAGATTCAATTTTTCCTTATTCTCAAAACTTCTGGAAATTTTTCCGGTCTAGAAAAATAGATTCAAGGACATTAAGCAGTTGATGAATATCTTAGTAACGTTTGTTTGCCTTGCAACGATACACCTTTCTCGGGCTCAAACACGAATAGAAACGTTACTAATGATCTTACGTTTACTACCTCAGATTGTCTCAAAAAAATCAAAAAAACAAATTTACTTTTGGACCTGATCAGGCACTTTTTTTTTTCATAAAAGATGTTTTACACATGTTTTGCTATTCCTCTCTCTATTTTGTATAATTTAGCTCAAGGAGAACAAAATATCCGAATTTATGGAAAATTTATCCCATTTTGACTAATAATTTTAGATCCATTCCGGTTTTATGCAGCTTCATGAAGGTCTTTGAAATCATTCTAAATATTAGTGAATATTGGTGTATACCAGAGCCGCTCTTATGGGCCTTCCTTACTTTTATATATTTTTTATATAATTATTGACTAGAAATATTTTTTGGAAATACGTGTGTTTAACTCTTTCATTTATAATTTAGCGTTTTATTTATGATACATCTTTTGTAGTCTTTCATGGTGTACTGTAGGTAGAAATTATTATCGATACACAAACCATCAATTTCAATGTTTCTAAAAAAACAATTGGTACGATGAGTTATAGGCAAATATCGTGAAACTGACATTATAATCTATAAGTTACAAATTGTATCAACACACGTTCAGTACTCATTCCGTTGGGATATGCGTAAAAACAACAAACTTAAAGCGTATATTGGTGGATACAGGCGTCAAGAGAGCTGAAATTTACTATACAGCTTTGCTTTTTAATTTGGATGTGATTTGGAGTACTGTGTACATATTGTCTTTATTAACACGTAAAGTTTATTTACTTACCTAATATAAACACTGATGAATTTGTTCTATTTCAGTATACGATTGTTTACTAATTAATATATTATTATTATGTAAGGGTGAGTTGCTTTAACCGCACTCAAGCAATTTCTAGTTAGCGCAAAGTCCCTAGAATGTTTTATTGATGTTATTAGTTGTGTAGTTTAAATACGAATTCTCCTAATAAATAAAGGATATTAACGAAAGCAATGCAAATTATTGCATATATTAGAATAAAGTTAGAATTATACCAATTAAAATTTGTTTAAGTAGGATTTGATTTGATATTTAATATTAAGGCTAATTAGTCTAACTACATGAAAATGAACAAAAGTTGATCGCGACCAATTCAAAAATAAATGGTAAATAGATATAATAATATTTACGCTATAAAATTTTTATTAACTTTTGAAAATATACTTTACATGGTGCAGCTGTGTCATATCTTTATTTATAGACTAGGAGCCAGTAATAGAAAAAAGAGAACGATTAGTTCGCATATGCCAATTTAATGACTAAGTAATATAAGTATTTGACGAATTATAAGCGACCAATTAGAGAGCGCTCGCGTGCAGAGGCGTTGCAAAAATAGTTATTTATGCAACAAGTTCGTAAGGTGAGATTTTTTCACGAATGGGAATTTTGTCACAATCTCATGAGTGAAAAAAACTCACTTTTCGCACGAATTGCATACAATATTTTTTCTACTACCGAAATGCATCTAAATTCTATAATAATAATGTGAAACGTCAAAACTTACCTCTTACGTCAAACTTCATGTCATTTAAAAATAACAATACTTACTGTTATAGCCCACTGCCCACTTAATTTTAAATGAGTGAAACTAATCGATGTCTATTATTTCTTTGTCTAATGTCAATGTCAAGAATATAAATGAAACTTCAAAACTCAATCATTATTGTTTAAGAATACTGAAAATTAGGTGGTATGTTTTATAATAGTACCGTGATATTAAATAAATGGACTACATAAAATTAAATAACCACATTTAACGTTTTTAGAAAGATATGATTATTATAGGTGTTCTAATAGGTATGGAATTGTTTAGTATGTTACTTTTTACGCACTAGTGCGTAAGGTAAAAACACTTTACGCACTAGTACGTAAAGTTAAACTTTACGCACTCTACAGCGTGCGGAAAGTTAGTACTTTACGATCGGTAGTGGAAAAAAGTATTTTTTGCAACGAAAACGAATGTCTTCGAACGATTACTTAGCGTATGCAAAGTGGTTTTTATGACTCTTTGAACAAAGATAATCCACCAGAAACAATCGGCATACGGTTTCCACGTGCAGGAAGCCCTGAAATGGCAATGTTAACTTGCAAGAAAAATAGACATTGAAGAACAATGAGTTCGCGTATGCCATTTCACAAAGTAATTAATATTGTTACGAAAATCATGAGAAACTACTTTGCATGCGATTACAGCGTGTACGTGTGTTCATTGTACTTCTTCATAAATGTATTATTTTCGTAATAACACGGAACAATTCAAACATTCTTTGTCTAACATTTGATAACAACTTGCGCTTCAAGGAACATATTTCCATTTTAATAAAAAAAGCATACGGCGCGGCGCTCTAAAATTATTGTATAATAATATTTCCATACTGAAATATAAGTTAAGGAAAAAATTTTGCAAATCTCTTGTTCTTCCCATATTAAATTATTGTAACGTCGCGTCGGTCGGTCGTCTACTTTTTCATATTTAGACAAAGAAATGCAGTATTGTTTGCAAAAAATACAAAATAGCTGTTGCTGGGTCCCGATCCGAGTTCCCGATAGACAGTGTAACTATAGCCATGCCTGTCACCTATGCTCTAGCCCGCCGTGCTACCGTGTCGGTTTGTAAATAAATTAATTTTACCTCAATATCATTGTGATGGTGCCTATTTATTACGGTGCTTTTGGTCACTATATTTACGTAATCTTTTTATTTCTACGGAAATCTCGGGCGCCAGTCCTTCAATTTTTAAGTGCGAAGAACTACACTGTCTTTTTTGGCTCTCCTAATTGGGAGAACAACCCTGAGTAGCAAAACAGCGGATGATACGGAATAGCCAGAGGTCGGAGCTGGAGACCTATCTAATGGAATTCGGTCATACTGCTCAAACGGGTTAATCAGAAACAAATGACAGAAATAATAACTCGTGAAGTTTACCTCTTTAAAATAACGTGTTTATTCAGGAATAAGAATGAACAAATTAATTTATTCTAAAACCTCCACGACTATGCAGTTGTGTATGTATAAAACTATTTTTTTAAATAATTATAAATCAGTCAAGCTGGCAATCAAAAGTCTTTACGCGATTTTACGGCGAAATTTACGGAGTCGTTGTATGGATATTTTACTATGTACGACAAGCAAACGTACCTTTCCACTAGGATTATAAACGGCGGGCAGTCCGTTAGCTATAGATATTTGAGTCTAGACAAAATATTGAAGCAAACGATAAACTACTGCCGCAAACGTAGAGCTATTTATTAGATAATTATGTTGAATAATATAAGTTTTGCGAGTCGGTTCTATGCGGATCCCCTGTACGTATGGCCCAAGTGAACAGATACACACAGTTGATGCATATAATGACTATTTATTTCACGTAGGTTTTCCGGTAACCTATTATGCAAGGGGACTTTTAAGATGGCCCAAGTGAACAGATCTCAGCAGTCTTTGCATATATTAACAAAATAAAAGACCAACGGAGGTATTACTAATAAGCTCTAGTTTACTTTGGTAGTAAAATACGGCGATACTGACGGACAAAAAAATCTCTTAATATCTATACTTAACTGAAGGCAGTACCTGCAGAAGGTATCAGGTTGCGTTGAATTCTTACCAATATTATACTCTAAGGAATTTACTATTAAAAATCGGAGCGGCGGCACGGAAATATTTACGGATTCAGGTTGATCGTCAATTGCTGGCGGTAGAACGGATCTGATCTGCGGACTATTTCGGAATGAACCTGAACTGCTGCCGGTTTTCTCGGAATGAGAATGAGCACGGAATGAGAATCAGCACGGAATGAGAGTGAAGTGACTGTTCTTCCCCCTTTTTGTAAACTTTATGACGTATCTGTCGTGTTAAAAGAGAGGTGGTCACCGACTTTAAAAGACGTACTCGGATGCATATCCCAGCGTAACTTGCAGAGGTGCAGCGGATTATGCACCTTGGTGCATCAACTCAGCACGTATCTAACCGGAAATGAGTTTCTTGTAATTTCTATACTATGTTGCAAAAAGAAACGGATCAAAACGAGCAAGGATTAATAATTTTAGTAACGAATGATTTTTATTTCCGACTCGACCATTATTTATAATAATTCTCGGATTTTGTTTATACGGGGGATTGTCGAAAATTAATCAATTAATTACTTGACTGCTTGTTTATCAGCGTACTTTTTAACAACTCAATAATAACTTAACTAGAACAGAACTTACTTACTAAAAACAGCGGCAGGGTGTACCCAAGTGACGGTAATATTTAAAGCAAACATGAACATTCCTTGATTGGAAAAATCACTTCGTTACATCATTCTTACTGAAACATTTCAACGCTCGGGGTATTGAACATTTGAAACGTAACTAGTTACAGAAATGGCGAATGCGCCGGGATAAGCAGTCATTAATAAGGATTTAGCCAAGCCCTTCTCTTTGATTTTCTAACTTTCACAAATCCTAAGGCACTAAATAAGTATAACTAATGCAAAAACAAAATGATTTTCATCTACAATGTGTAGGAGAAAACATAATCATTGTACATACCTATGTGTTTGATATCTTTACATAAATATTTCATTATTTATAAGGCAGTTTTTATGGTCAGGTATATACTATATAGATCAGTAATATCACCATGAGAGCGGCAAGAGGGCAGTATTGGGTCCAACACTAAATTGCTGTAATAATTGAGTTAAGTTATTTTGAGCAAAATTTTAATTAAATAAACAAATCAATTTTTAATTTGTTTTCGAAAATTTTTCTTATTCAACTTATACCGTTAGGAAGAGATATAATCAGTAATAAAGGAAACAAAAAAATATATAGGTTTTCACTATCAAAATATTTCAGTGCCATTATATAAAAAAACTGCCAAATAAAATAGCTATTTACATATCTAGCGCAAAAAGTTAGTTAGTGTTTATGGCACACAGCATAAAAATTATCTGACATTGCGCAGCCGAGATGGAAAACATGCTAAGTGCCATAAACACACTTTTTTGCACATGTTACATGCAATATTTTTTTTCTACGATTGTTGTTTATTTAAAAAAAATGTAAAATTATAAAAAATTTTGTTCCGTGTCAATTTAATAATAATAATAATAATAATAATAATAATAATAATAGGTTTTTATTTCAGGCAGTGCCTGAGCTACACTCAACTCAATTTGTGTCAAAATTAATGATATTATTATAAAGAAAATATTGTATTCTTAACGTTTTTGTTGCACTGTTACCAAGGCAACGTGCAAAAGAGCGTTTTTATTGCACTGTTATTAGAGTAAAGTGCAATCAAATTCAAAGTGCACTGCAAATAGTGTTAAAAGTACTAACTTTTTGCGCGATATAAAAAAAGTAATACATCTCATCTATGTGTATGTGCGTATAGAAAGGCTATACCCTTTGAAATATTCTTGCAAATTAAATTTATTGGCATAGTTACAAAAATTATTCATAATTAATGATAATGTGGTTATCTAAATCATAATACGCGATTACATGTGACATGACGTAACATTAGTAATTGTTCAGGTTGGGTTTCATTCCAAATTTATAAATGCGTCAGATTCCCAATATAACAAAATTACCTTCACATTCATTACTCACTAATGATATACTGTCATATTATGTTATTTCCAATGATTTTGAAACAGCTGTGTTTCTATGCTCACAAACTGTGAATACTTGTACGCTTATCAATATTGATGAATTTAACTTTACATATCACTTCATGTACCTAATACCAGATGCGGTTTAAAACTTTGTTCATCAGCAAATTGATGTGAACTTTTTTTTAATATCAGTTTAAGTGAGTCAAATTACTATCAGGTGACAGCGTTTGTGATGCTCATGATTTTGTATCAAATGAACAGACTGAGGTAGTTTCCAAACATACTGACATGACTCTCTCCCAACCAACTATAATCACAATTATTATGAATATTAAGAAAAAATATGTTAATACCAATTATTACGAAATCTTGAATTATTTGAAAAAATCTCTGGTTTTAAAATAAGAGAATTCGTGAGAGATGGCAGCACTTTTAAGACATAGACATGCACTTTTTGCTTTTCAAATAAATTAATTTACAGCTCATACCAAGAGTTGGAGAAAATGAATTTAAAAGTTAGAAGCAATGAATAATGTCGGAAAGTTAGTAAATTTGGCCAGAAAAAATATAAAAAGCATGCGAAAAAAATTTATTTTTATTTTTGAAGAAAAAAATAACTTTCCGACTTTTTATACATATTTTAAATTAATCTGATAAAAATTGCCTTCAAATCGGATAACTTTTAAATGAGATATTCGAAAACTACGATTTAAGTGGGTATATAAGACTCTAAAACTAATTAAAATAAACTCTGTCATAAACATCTAATATATATTTTTTATAATACGACACGAGTACTGTTGCCGCCAGATCTGATATATACCTATTTGATATAGTACCGAGTTATTTTATGACTATAATTATTAATTAACAAATTTTTTAACTCTATATATTCTCTCACTAATAGCAATAATATTAATACAACGTAGTTCTCCAATAGATTTATCTCTAAATGAAACTCAAGCGACATACCTTAGTCACAGAGCCTTAGTAAAGGTAAATAATCTGGTTAACCACAAAGCTCATTATTCGCTGTCTCCTAATCAGATATGTATTCTCTCAAAATGTCTGTTAATCAACAAAATTATATTCCTCAAAGAAACTTTTTATAAGTAGGTATTAGTAACTTAGAGACAGAACGAGAAGACTTAAATCTTGTTATGCGTATTTAATCAAAGGCATGGGCAAAATTCAACGGCGTATGGGCAAGGAATACCAATAAGTTTTATTTTTGCAAGAAATTAAAGACGACAGCTGAAAAATAAATTTTCGGTGATCGTCAGATGAATTCTTAAACGAATTTTAAATTGATTAGACTGTGTTTCAATAAAACGCCTATACATCACACAGTCCGCACGTAAATTGAAATAAATTCGATAAAATGCAAAATGAATGATAAAAAATCGCTCAGCCATGGCAGACGAATTTTAAATACTATATTTCTTTATTTCATCATGTATAGAGAAAATATTTGGAAAGGTTACGACATAATAGATATTTTTTTAAATTTTTTATTTGAGAGAAGCATTGTTTTACATGTTTGTAAAAATGTCAATTAAAATTTAACTCAGAATAATCAGAAAAATCAAATTAAATGTTTAAATTACCTTGTATTTACTTCTTGATAATATGCAAGACGAAATTCAAATTCATGCAAAACTTCATGAAGGGTTTCTAGTCGAATAAATTTAATTCCATTCCTAATTCCGCCTTTTAACTCCCCAATGTTATTTGTCAATTCAGATTTAATTGTCACGACTCAAGTTGGCTGATACATTCCCATAAAACCGACAATGCAGTTAGAGAAGCCACATCTTTAGCAATTAGCACGAATTTGCCTCAATTGTTTGAGAATCCCAATCGGATTCCTGACATCGACATCTATTTTGTGAATACACTTGACCCCTTGCTAATAACTAACCCTGATATGTATGAGATTACCTTATCTCAACCCATTGGTAATTCAGAACAAAACCTTATTACAGCTTCCTCTTTTTTTATTATTCCGCCGCTTGAAAAGGCGCAATCTCGTAACGTCTGGCATTTTAAATCAGCTCAATGGGTTGAATTTCGTACGTTCTGTTCATCACATCCATGGCGTGATGCTTACTTTAATACAAAAATGTTAAAATATAAAGTACTTCGAAAGTTGCAACCCCAGAAATAAAAATAGATGAGTTTCAGCGTTTACTGGCAAAATAATCTCCTGAATGGTAAATTCAACAGACATTCTAAGATAATTACAATTATTTCAGATCTTCTAAAGAACGATTGAGAGGCTACTTTAGAATTAGCAGTAGGAAGTTAAGGCAATCTTGTGAGACAGTAGTGACTGCGGCAGGAACTCCAGCTGCTCCTCGAGCTAAACGCAATTACCCCGATTCTATTGTTCAACCTCTAGACGAAGCGTATTCTGACAGCAACAGTTGCCAACAAGACTTTAATTCGTCCTGATGATATAACTGCGGATATAAGTAAGTACCTATATATTTATTGTTAAATATTACATGTAATATTCGTATTGATCACATACAAATTTACTACAATATGCCGTAGAATAAAAACCCACAAAGCATTAATATAACATGTTAGAAATGTATACGTCAATACATCTTTGATATAGTATTTGCCGGTTTCAATGAATTATTAATAACAGCTATTGACGACATGTGCCACTGAAAGGATATTATTTCTGGCTTAACTGAATATTGTATGTGATATAAGTTAACAAATAAATAAAAAATTGTTATACCTAGTAGCCCTTCATTAAATTATTTGAGTTGAATTAGAAAAATAATAAGGTGTTAGTAATTACGGGCAGTTTCGCATTCGGGTCAAATCAGTGATTTTTTTTAAATAAAATTTTAGGCGACCTATAAATAGCATTGCCAAGAATCCAGAAAATCTTGTTCCCATCAACCATAAATATGAATGGTCAAGAAGAAGTTCTACAACAGAGATTCATAAACTACTAAAATTGTCAATAATTAGAAAGATAAAATTGCAGGACAAAAGTCGTAAACTTAAAATGAATTAAAACATTTTATAAAGAAGGTAGAATCATAATTTACAGATTTCATACAGCAATTAGAAAATTTACAGAATGAAAATAACATTTTAAAAAGACAATTATTTTTTTTAACCAAAGCCTTTTTACCGCTCGGTGTAAGGGTTGAGTTTATCTTTTAGTCTCTTCATTAGCAAATTTTTCTCCATTTCTTTCTATCTTGTATCTTTTTCCTACTGTCTTCCCATTTGGTATTTCTTTTATCTATTTCTTCCTTGATCACGTCCTTTCAAGATTTTCTTGGTCTTCTCTTAGTATTCTTTCCTATTGTCTTAGATTCACATATTCTTTTCGTTTTTCGCGGCAAACATGCCCAAACCAACTTAATTCTCACTCACATTATCCTTGTATTAGTTTTATTCTAATTGTTGTCTAAAACTTCCATTTTTCTTACTATTTGACTTCCATCTCCAGTACCCAATTTTCATTTTTTCATTCTTTTCTTTGTTCCCTAAATATCATCATCCATTGCAACCGAAAACAGCAGTGGATTCAGAACGCATCCTATTTCCATCTTAAACTCGCTAGATTCTTCGTTGTTTGTTTGGACAGTATTTTTATTGTTCCTTTATTACTTCCTTCTATAGTTTCTGCGTCTACCCCTCGCTTTTCTAAAGTCTTATCTCCTTATTCCATCAAACTAGCCGCAACCGAAGAAGCCGAAGAGAAACAATTTATTTATTCATGGTCCTACAGAAGTTAAAGAAATCTTAAATGGAGTAATGAGTGTTATTATAAAGTATGTACTAACTGTCAAATATATAAACAATATATACAGAGTCGGAAAAAATACAAAGTCGATGAAAAGCCAAGACCCATATTTCCTGAATTGAATTCTTACTTTAAAATAAAAATTAAATATTTAAACACGTCAAAGAGCTAAAAGGGACTGGATTAGTTTTTAAGGAATGACTTTATCATACCAGAATTAAATGAAAGGAAATTACTTAGTAAACACTTAATAGAGGTTAAGAAAAATAGTAAGTAAAAGTATCTAGTTAAAGTGGCTATAAAAAAAATAAATTAATTACATATGGTGCAACATATTCATATCATGAATTACTAGGAAAACAAGAAGGTAACATAATTATTACAACTTCAACTCCTCCTACTGAAGTAAGCACTTCATTAAT
Organism: Rhagium mordax; assembly: GCA_963680705.1. Classification (NCBI taxonomy): domain Eukaryota; kingdom Metazoa; phylum Arthropoda; class Insecta; order Coleoptera; family Cerambycidae; genus Rhagium; species Rhagium mordax. The sequence continues at coordinate 12,070,134 of OY796659.1, read as the reverse complement.
ATCCGAAAAAATAAAAACAAGTGCAAAATAAATTAAAAAAGAAAAATTACCTAAAGGGAAGCCTTTAGGTAATTATCAAAACTATTAATGTAAGAGATCATGATATCATGCATTTTAACTTAAATAATAAAAAACAAATACTTTGAAAAATAAAAATAAACTGTCCACGATAATACAAACTTCCCTGGACTACACTGGTTTTGAGAAACAAGCCGCACAAAAGTTCTACCATTTAATTAGGCCTTCGCCCATAAAGATTGTAATGGCCTTTTAATTACGCAACCTGTCCTGTTTGTAACTGTTACCTACAAACAGGACTCGCTGGCGTTGTGACACTTTTCGAACGGAAACTCGGGCGCCAGTTTCTTATTTTTAAGTGTAAGGAACAGCACTTGCCTGGCTCACCGGGGCGAGAAAGTTTGCGGGGTAGCTAAAACAGTGGAGATACGGTTGTTTGTCCAGAGGGTCGAAAGATGATTGTCTTGTCAACTGGACTGGACAATTTCTCAACTGGGTTAATTAGAAATAGACAACGGAAATAATAACTCGTATCGCCGGTTCGGCTTAAAACAGACCCGGATTAATATTTTAACAAGTTTTCGTAACTAATGATTTTTACTTCCGGCTTGAACATTATTTTTGAACAATTCATGGATTTTAACTATACATGGGACTATCGAAAATTAATCAATTAATTTACGGCTTGTTTACCAGCTAATTTTATAATTCATTGTTACCTTTAACATAACTTAAATACTAACAGAGTTACAGGGTGTACCCAAGTGACGGAAATATTAAAATAAAACAGGCAAACCTTGACGGAGAAAAATCACTTCGTTACAAGATGAAGCGTCACCTTACCTCCACAAATAGTGTCTCCATTAAGTATGAAAAAGGACATCACCCTGATCCCCAGTTAAATAATAGAAGAGATTTAAAAATATTTAATTTCTTTATTAAAATAAAACAATACGAGCTATAAAATAAGCAAAATTCTCAAAGGTAAGTTCTCCAATCCAGGTGAATCCATTAAAGCCCTGAAAGGCGGTGTGCCAAATTTGAAAAAGATGGCTTTTGTCTTTCCTTAGATATTAAATTATAAAATTTTTTTAATGACACTTTAACAACCTGTATCTAAGTTATAGTGCATTTTTCGAGGTATGTTTATTAAGAAAAGTCCCCTTATTTTGCGATTCTCTATCACCTCTCAAAATTAATGTATTAAAATCTGGACCACCCTGTATATCTACAAGGAATGCTAAAAGAATACAAATGACAATAAACTATCGAATAATCTTAAAAAATATAGAAATTACTTTGTTACGTTTAATTAGCTAACTCGCAAAATTATGGTAACGTATATGTGTATGCCCTCGGTTCGCTCAGCGGCTGCTTTAGGGCGTGGGAAGTAATTGAAGTTATTTTAGGGGCGCCAAGTAATTTTATTACCTTCCCCGTAGGTGTAAACACATATCACAAAATTATTTGGTGATTAATTATTATAAGAGTCCCAAAATCACTAAAAGAACCCCTATGTAGTAAGTTAACTAACAAAGCAAACATTAATCAGAAGTATAATTATAATTTATTAATCAAAATATGAAACTAATTCACAAAAAAAAGCGGGTAAAATGGAAAATATAATAATAATTATCGTATTTTTGATTTATTTGCTGGTGTTTTATAGGTCGGTACTGTATACTTTTGGGTGAATAAAATGTCGGGATATCTAGCTCCCTATTAGAAATGGTTAGGTACCACGGAAGTTCTATTATATTTAGTACTAAGTTACACGAGTGGAATTATGTAAAATATTAAGTTTATTACAATACTTAACGGTCTCCCGCGATGAGACGGCGTGGCGAGGACGGTGCTCTAGGAGCCGGCTGGAGTTCCGCCGTAGGTATCGTCTCACCGTGGTGTTGAATAAGCCCTTCGCAATAGAGATATGGGAAGATTACCAGGCTCTGGAGCAGGTAGCACCACGTAATACTCGGGAACCAGGATCATGCACGGAGGAAACCATGTACCAGGCAAAAAAAGGAGAGTAAAAAACGCCTAAATAGAGAAAAAACCGAATGAGCACAGCGGCTAATAGAAATTGTTTGATATAAAAGAACATTAAAAGTTAGAATATTAATTAATTGAATTTACAGATTACAATAAAAGGTTATATAAAAGTTTACTACAAACCTCCAACACAGGATCCTTATTGTTTGAGGAGTTTTCATCAAAAAAGGAATTTACCCAAAAAAAAAATCTGTAATTATACGATAAAGCGTAATATAAAGATTATTGAAACTAATAACTGTACTATACTATATTTACGCCGACCTCACAACTTGTTATCCGTTTTAAACGATAATTTAAATTCGGTAGTAGGTATTGTTGAAGTCACTGGGCACCTTTCTTTCACGGAGAGAAAATGAATCGTTCCCGCTTCTAGGCCACGGCTCGTGAACAATTTTTCAACAAAAACTTACATGTGTTACTCACGCGCAGTGCGAACTACAATATACAGGGCATATTTTAAATACGTATCAACTTAAACGAGTTAAATTAATTTAACAATAATAAATTTTTGGGAAACAAAGATTATACAATAAGGTAGTGGCGGCATATATGGCCCACTTAAAAAAAATATTTTTTTTCTCGAAAACTTTATTAAAAAAAATAACAATGCTTACAGGAACTTAAGCGTAAACACCTTCGCTTTCAGGAAAAAAATTAAACTTTGTAAAAATCAAACGTAAAACAAACAAAAAAAATTTTTTTTAAAATGCAGTCAAAGGGCCATATTCCCAACCAGGGTTGGAGTTATGGCCCTAGAAAAATTTATTTTAATTGAACGGTTCATTAAGAAAATTGAGACATAATAGACAAATAGACTGACAACAAAAAAAAATAAAAAAGATTGCAAATTTAAAAATAAAAAATAAAATTGTAGAAAAAGTCAATGGGCCATATCATCAAACTCATCTGAAAATATGGCACTTACAGAATTAACATAAATCTGAGCCCTTTAAAAAAATGCAAAATAATTTTTTCCACTAATGTAAAGTAAGTATTTTCTATCAAGATAAAATACTTAAACAATGTGACGAAATAAATACATGGGCCATATGACCAGTTGAGTAGTGCACATTATGAGCAACAAGAAAAAACTCTTTCACAAAATTTTTAAGTAAAATAAATATGTCTCTATGTAACACGTAACTTAGAGTGTCGATCCTCCAAAATTTAGGTTTGTTTTTCAATGTTTTCCGATGATTTCACCAAAACACTTTCATTAAACTTTATTATTCGAACACCTGTTGTGACGCCATAATCTAAACTAGCCTGTATTGCCGATATTGCCGGAAGTTCGGCTTGTTATTTACGGAGGACGCTTAAACGTATTGAAAGAAACTGTGAACGTCAAGAAGTTGGGTTTGAGGCGGTTAGTTTAAAATTTAAGGGCATTGGGCCATATGACCGTCCGGGCCATATCTACCGCCACTACCTTAATAAAAACAATACAAAAAATTCATGAAATCCAATAAAAGATTTAAGCAATCCTAGAACAAAATCACAATATTAAACAAATACTTCCAGAATTAAATGGCATCATTAAAAACGAAAAAGGAATTGCAGACACATTTATCGATTTTTTCACTGATTTGGGAGTTTTGGGACCCAATCTTGCAAATACCATTACTAAATCTCTTACATTGCCCCTCTGTATTTCAATCAGTTTCAAACTCCATGCATTTTCGACCCACGGATACAAATGATATTCATAATAAATTCACTTAAAATAAATAGGTAAATCTTCAGGCAGGTTAGACAGAATAAAATCTGATTCTTTACAAAAGGCCGCTCCTGAAATTGCTTTACCACTTACTTTACTTATTAATAATATCGCTGAATTTGGAACATTCTCTGACGATTTTAAAATAACCATTATAAAATAACTACATACAAATGACGATAAGTGTAATCTCATCAACTATCAGCCAGTATCAGTAATAACAAATTTAACCAAAATATTAGAAAGAGTATTAAGAATCCGGAATAAAAATTACCTTACAAAATACCAAATAAATTCGTTTAGCTTTCAGTGTAATAAATCAACTCAGATTGTGATTTCCTATCGACCTTCCAAAGCGGATAAAGTTTTATACGAAGGAATTACGGCACTATGTCTAATCCTTGATTTTGCAGAAGCTTTTGACACGCCCCAATGTAGGTACATACAAAAAATAAATAACTTTATTTTAAACAGTTTTTACATATTTATATTAAATGGTTTGATTTATTTAACGAAAATTTTTATTATTTTCTTAAAAAAAACCTGGATTTTCACGAGTTGGGAAGCAAATTTTTCTCCCATAATTAAATCAGAAATCAATCTTTAGTGTTAAGATTTAAGAAAAACAGACTACAAGCAATCGTGAGAATGCATACTTAATCATACTAATGGTGTGTAACTTACTTCCGCCTTTCGGGTGCAGACACAAAAGGTAATTTCAGCTTTGTGATAAATTGGTGAAACTTGAAACTATACAAGAAAACATATAGGTAACGAACGATTTATTGCATAAATCAATAATTCTTTTCGAGGAATTTCACTACCTTAAATCGTATAGTTCTCAAAGTAAAATAGAAATTTAAAGTTACAGTTGGTGTGAAGTTGGACTGAGATTTACTGCTATCTTGAGCATTGTATACAGGAAGTGCATAGTCATAACGGCTAGACTGTGACGTAGTGGACTAGAATTTAAATTCGCAGGAGAGCGAGTCTCATTTTGATGATGAAATTTTACGACATGTGACACTTCCTTAAGTAGCTACTGCCAGTGCAAACTTTATCTTTATGCACGACATGCACATCCTCATGTAGCTGTCAAAGTAAGAAAGTATCTGGAAATCAATCAACTTACCAGGACCTGCTCGAGAGCCAAATAATATTAATTAATGAAATTTTAAAATTATCGTCCTTCATCTTCTTTTTTCAATTTAAACAAATAAAACGCCAATTTTTTTTGAATAATGTTCTAGATCATTGAGATAGCACAGTGTTGTTTAACAACAGAATTTTTATAAAATAATCCATTTGTGAGAATCCGTTCTTCCCTTAAGGACTCGTAAAGCCAGCACTGCGTCCTTTTTCGCTAGTTTGTTTTTTCTCTGGTCACAAATATCAGTTCATATTTGAGGATTACACGTACACAAAAATCATGAAAAAGTTTTTCTTTATCTATAAATCATTAATAAACTGCTGCGAGAGACTCCAGTCATTATTTATATATCTATCTACTAGCTAGCTTTGTTAAACTGTGGTTATTCCACAATCTCGCATTGGGAATAACGTAACCTCCCTTCTTTGTGAATTTATCGCCTAGTAAATTTTGTAAAATCTGCAATAATTCAATCATAAATAATGTGATTTATATACAGTGTGATTATAATATATAATAGGCATATTATGGAAATCTTTTATCATTCATTTCTCCGAAAAGTTCCTGATGAAAATTGGAGTGTACGGGGTGATCTACTTATAACATTCCCTTTCCACGTTTCTCTGTTATTTCTGTAGTTACAAAAAAAAAATTCCAACAAAAGTTGTAAGGCTTTTTCTAGAGTTTTTAAATATGACATTAAAAAAACAATGGAAACATTGTAGAATATAACATTTGATTCGAGATAACTTTTTAAGGGTGTTCCTATAAACTGTAACGAAGTGATTTTTATCTGTCAAGGATTGCCTGTTTTATTTTAATATTTCCGTCACTTGGGTACACCCTGTAACTCTGTTATCATTTAAGTTATAGTTAAGGTATCACTGAATTGTAAAATCAGCTTGTAAATTAATTGATTAATTTCCGATAGTCTCCTGTATAGCTAAAATCCGTTAATTGTTCTAAAATAATGTTCAAGCCAGAAGTAAAAATCATTAGTTACGAAAACTTGATAAAATATTAATTCGTGTCCGTTTTAAACCGGTTCTTTTTGCTATATAGTTTAATAATTATAAGCAATGCATTTCCGTTGTCCGTTAGCCCGAGTGAATAAGGCAAGTTACATAACACGCGCCGACTTAGTAAACCGAGTTCTTCATTCAAACCACCTGTCCGAGTTCCACATATCGTATGAGCGCCGACCGCCTACGGAAGCGAAAAAGAAATTACCGATACCTTCGAATCAGACACCAAAATCCGACCAGAAACCTTTGTCAATTTTTTCCATAAACCGTCTTGGTAGGAACAATAGTAGTTGACCGTTCAACCACTCCGCATCTTGAATAATCACCGAGATTCACCGTAGATTTTATTGCGTAAATATCGCCGCATTGTAAATCTACTTAATTAAATCATAGTTCGGTTTAAAGTTTCCGTTTAGTTGTAGTTAATGTTATATCACACATTTGCCGGTTGAGCCCTCCGATAACCCGGTCTGGTAGCTGGGCACAGCCATCAGCGAGTGTATTTTTAAAACGTGGATTTATCATACACTGGCAAAGTAATTCGATAATCAGCTCTGGTAGTTTATGGCACCAGTGTATGGTTTCAATCTTTATTTTCCGGTAAGGAAGTAAATTCCTGGTTAAATTCTGTATTTGAGGCCGTAGAAACCCGCGTGTATTAAGTAGTTTTCAAATCCGAAATAAAAGAAAAAGAATCTCTGTGCCTTATTTATCGCACTCCGTTAGTTTGGGTGTCTAACTTGCTATCCGTCATCGCCGGCCGTTCAATTCCACAGCGTGCATATATTTCGATTCTCTCGCACTGCGAGCCCCGCGCTGTCCGAAATTTAATTATTACCAGCTGAAAAATCGTTGTCACATTTGTACATAGCCGACTGTATAGTCAACCGAGGCTTGTTTTATTTTACTTTATTTTGTTTTGTAATGAAACGTCTTGTTAATTGTCGTTATTTAATAAATAAATAAGTTAGTATACCTATAAAAATTTTCGAGTTATAATTTCAGTTATAATTTCCGCCGTTAATTTCTAATTAGCCCGTTTGAGAAATTGTTCAAGTCTTACTGACAAAATAATCATCTCAAGACCTTCTGGCAAGTACCGTGTCTCCAGCTGTTAGCTACCGAGGATTTTCCTGGGAACCGCCAGGACACAAAAGTGTTGTTCTTTACACTTAAAAAGGAAAGAACTGGCGCCCGAGTTTTCCGTCTAAAGAAAAAGGTTACGTAAGTATACGTGGAAAGTAAGCGTCATTACAAAACCAAAATTATAGTTTTGCACCTCCCTTGATTGCTATAAGAGGTTTTCGAAAATGTTTAATGTATTTATAGTTTCAGGGAAAGCTCAAAATTTTAATAAGAACAATTTTTTTCTAAAACTGCACTATTTAAGATAGGTTACCATATGATGCTTACCATTATAATCACACTGTATATATGGCAACTGGATATATAGTAACGATTTTTGAATATCCCCTTACAACACAAATAGAGCTAAATATTGACCCTCTTCTCTCTTATTTATGTTACTATAATACAGAAAGTGATACTTTACCGGCCGAATAGGCAAAGTCAGAGTCTACAAAGAACTTTTCAAATATATGAAGTACAATATTTTTTTGGTGGCCGAATTTAATAACTCAAGAAATACAAAGTAAGGATTTCATATTTGTAGTGATTTAACTGTTGCTAGTTAACTCACCTAACATAATTGGTCAAATATGAATAACAGATTAGCATAAGCCAGAATATTTATTTGATAAAGAAATAAAAATTAAAAGGGTAAACAATCTCTTGCAGGCACTTAACAATATTTCATTACTAATGGTATTTTAGAACAAAAGTCAAGTTTATCATCTTTATTGTGGTTTATTGACCCTTTTGAAGAAAATTATTAACGTGATAAGTAAAATCAAAGCCTTAAGTAGCATTTCAGTGGCGGACGCTGAAAAAGTTACTCATGGTATTGGAGCATATAGGACCCAAAGATTGCAAAAGAAGCCGCGCTTAAATTTTTTTTACGCCCATCGATAATTCATTTTAATTAATTTTAGTTAACTAAATATAATTAGTTCTTTAAAAAAAAAATTGTCTTTAAAATCCATGGGAAAATGGCATGAAAAATTTCACATTTTATAAAGGAATTTTGATTTTGAAAATTAATATTTGTTTAATTGTTGATTTATTATTTCAAAAACAACATATTTACAAAAAATTTGGTTCGAAAATTTCGATTGTAATTTTTTTCTTTAAACCTTCTTCACTTATATAGTAATCTTATTAGCAATATCTTAAATTATGAATTGGGTCTCACGCTCCAATACTAAAATATGGTTATCTTTATTTCATCCACCGGCACATTAAACAATCTGAAATAAACTTAATATATAAGGCTTTCATAACTGTATTTATTAAAGTTGCTTTAATAATGTTTATTATGGGGTCTAATTACACATGATTCTATTGTTTCACCTTTATTCTTTGTCTACTTGACAAAGATAATTAGAACACCACAGTTTAAAATAACATCAACACCGACCAGTAAATTCAAACATTGAACTTTTATAATAACACCTAGATACTATTATTTAGTTTATGAAAAATGTTAATTTTTGTATGGCCACTATTCCATATTATGAACTTTTTTCTTTCCTTTTCAGTTCTATTTCTGGAAGACTATATCGCAAGGAGCAACTTATTTAAGAAGGCGGTTATCGTTCCATCCACATCCACATAGATAGATATCTCACACGTGGAACCATGCAATTATGTACAGAGTTGAATCTCGAAATTTTACAAAGTGTACATAAAAGTTATGACCAAAAAAAGATTAATAAATGTTTTAAGAATGTTACAATTGAAAAGAGTGGTAATATATTATAAAAAATGTTCTAGGTAAATATAACTGTATATAAATGTGTTATTTTATTATAAGTAGCATTATGCATGAAATATGTAACAAAAATGCTCACCAGAAATGGATTGAGCTAGAATTTTCAGAAGGGTATAGTTCTTTAAATTAACTAGTCCAATATACAATAAATAATATATATCTAATCAAATCCAAATTATTAGTTTATTATTATTATTTGACTGTGAAATTTTGTTAGAAATGTTTAATAACCTAATTACGCATTGAAACTATTATATGTGTGTGTGTGTGAATATTTGTAATTTGTAATTTTTGTACGTTTTTTATTCTCAAATATTGAGTTACTTTTAAGATATTTTAAGATAAGAATTGAAGTAGGTAAAACATTCCATATTATTGAAATGTTCAGAATGCTACAAAGTGTCATTACAATTATTATGCTTACATACTTTCGTCCTTTGTGTTATTTATTGTCAACTCTTATTACTTTGGTCTAAAGTTTTGCCTCTCATACATATACCTATTGTATGTGAAAATAAATGAAGTTTAAGAAATATACTGGTTGAGTTGGGAAGTGAGCTAGAATATTTGGATTATAAAATTAAAATTTGGACCCTTCCTGACTTGACCGATCCCTATTCAATATGTTTCGGATGTTAAATACGAGACCGCAACTACATAGAATAGGTACTTAGACTTTTTAAAACGTTGATAAAACCCATTAAAAGTAGTTACCTACATCTACTATTGACTGTCATAGCGCATTGAAGCGCTTTTGCATTGTTAAAGTGATATTCAAAGCTATATATTTGATGTATTTTTAATGTCAAATTCAACAGATTTTTATAGATTTTCTAGTTATCACTGTCGCATAGGCAAGTAAATTGTATTTATTGTCACACATTAAAAGCGATTTAAATTTATTATTTATTATTATTATATTTATTTATTATTATATTAATTAAAAAAGTTAAAATGTGATACATTGAAAAAATGGAGAAAGTAAAAAAGTTTTGACCACTATTTTCTCTAACATTGACAAGAAGAACTATATTTTGTATGATTTTGTTTACGGGCGTGATCTCGGGGCTGTAATACCGCATGGATCTTCCTTTCATTCTCACGATATTGTCCCAATACGTACTAAATTCTACACTAATAAAGATAGAGCTTGCTATTTTTCAAATGCCCACTGCCCTTAACATTTTATATCAAACCTAAAAATTCATTATTTTTGTGGAATACTATGAAGGTTTTGTGTATCATCTCCATTATTCTTTAAGAACACTGTGTGCAAATGAAGATCCATGAATACTTATTAACACCACCTAGGGAGAAGGTGTATGACTTTGCCAAAGATTTAGCACTTAAAAAGAAGATAAAAAAAGCTTCAGATTCTATTCGAAGGAAGTACATTGCATTTTAAGAATTTTTGACAAAATGTGAAACTCACAAAAATATATACTTACTTAGACTACTGTGGTATGTATTACCATCAATAACTGATTTGAAATAGATATCTCTAAATTCGATTGAAACTGTTATTTCGTCTGTTCTCATGCAGAGATGTTTTTGATGACAGAATTAGTCTAACTAATATTTATTAACTATTAGTCATAACCATATTGCAACCAAATAACAATAAAGTTAATGTTGTAGAATATATTATAGAGTGCTTGCTACCAATAACTTTAAAAATGTTCCTATAAAATTAAGAATATTAGATGTTTCTGGAAATATTATTAATAGAAAAAAATGCAAAAATTCATTAAGAATAAAAAAGGAACTGTCAATGATTAAATAAATAAATAATAAATAAATAATAATAAATAATAAATACACCACATGTAATTACGACCCCCTTTATCCCAGAAGGCTGAGCCTTGTGCGGGAGGGGGCTACACATTTAAAGACAAGGGACACACATCCAATATCCGTGTATAATGGAAAAATCCCTCTCACAGTATTTTCCATTGCCACGACCGGGATTCGAACCCGGGACTTTTGGGTGAGAGGCAGGTACTCTACCATCTCGACCATCAGTCATGATTGGATCCGCTATTTAAATATTACTTTTATAAATATATTTTATTTAAAAAGGTTTACTTAGAATCCATGAGAAGAGAACTAGTAACGTATTTTGTTGTTATTTAATTAAATTTTAATTACCTATACAATGATTTAATAATTTACTTTATGTAAGGATATTGATTGTGATATGTTTTGTCAGCAATATTGTGATATGTTCTGTGCCAAAAATTACATTTTTGTCTCTATGACATTAATAATAAAAAAAATTTATAAGGTAACATATAGTAAATATGTAGGTACAATAATTATTATGTCGAAATGAACAGACGACACTATAGTTCGTAACAGAAAAAAAAAATGTTAAAATAATTGTATGTACAAATTTCATAGCTTAGAAACTATACCTATTCAAGAAAGTCTAACAGATAGGTTCAATAGGGTCATACTTACTATTTTCGGTGATATGGTTTTTTTAATACATAATTTGTAGTATATACAGGGTGTTACTAAAGTAAAGGAAAAAAATTTAACAGATAAAAATCCGTAGTCACATACATCTAATGACGAATTTATTCTAATTAAAAACGATTATTTACAGAGATATTGTCGTTTCATTTCTTTAAATAAAATCACAATAAAATGTTTGAATAGAGCAATGACTGTGAAACATATTGTAGTGTAGCGACACCTTGTGACAAATGAAGTAACATACGTAAAAGGTAAACATACTAATAACAGAGCTACAGCTGCTGTGCTAACCTACTAACCTAATTTCAGTATTGAGCTGTTGCGGTGCAATTTTATTATCGTTCCGATTCGTTATTTCCATTGTTGTAATCCATTTTAAGTGTATGTGGCGAGGTGTGTATTATGGATGACAAAGAAGAAGGTCATGGCCTTCGTCATGTTTATTCGATTTATGAAATCGTCTACATTAATTTATGGCGAAGCTAGGCAGAAATTGTTGGCAGTTAACAACCCATTATAAGTGGTTGTCAAACAAATACATATTACAGTATAATTATTCGAATTTTTAACTAGTTTTTCTGTTCTTCAGATATTCACTTAATTTATGCCGTACTTGTTTTAAAACATCAAAAATAACATTTTTTTTCCTTGAGTTCAATAACACCCTGTATGTATATAACTACATTCTCTAGAATTTTACGTATATCAACTTAGTGTCACAGGAAATTATTTGTAGTATTAATTATTGATTTTACGAAATCAAAAATTAATTTCAAACACCCAGTACAAAAATAAATTAGTTTCCTCAGTAACTTAAAGTATTTATTTAGGTGTTAATAGTAAATTGACTACACGCATTATGATGGCTGTTGATTTTAGTCAGGACAATGTAATTTAAAACCTAATTGAGTAATATTTAGCCCTAGGCCAAGTTATGTATTGAAATTTTAAAGAAATTGTGAAAATAATAATATATTATATTACGGCAGAAACGTATTTCTTACAAGCTTTATAATAATAGATATCGTATTTCAAATACTTCTTACATTACCAAAGTATGTATTCTGAAAATTTCAAAGTGGATTATTGGTTGTCCATTGTTTAATATATTCGATCAAATGTTTGTAAATTTATACGTACGAAATAAAAGTGTATTTGATGAGAATTAATTTTATTATTGTTTCCACTACCATTAATTAATTATTTTTTTCATTTTTATTATGGTCTACCGGTTTAAGAAAAAGCAATTTGCACAAAAAATAGCATTACGCTTTAAATAATGTTCCGCCGAGCGCTGAATTACAAGTCACTATCTTTACCGCATTTTGTATAATAATCACATACATATTACCACAAAATTCTATATCTGACTGATTGCAGGAAGCAGCAACACCAGTCAGGATTTTACGTTGCAATCCTGTACCTTATATGAAAAAATGTTCTAAAACATGTCAAAATTTCGAGTTATCACAACACGCGGAATTTCATGAAAAATGTTTAATTCGAGTCAAAAGAAACAAGTTTTTCTGAAATCGCTCAGGAATGTCTACTTTCTCGGCGCAATTTCAGACCCCAAAATAGCGTATTCTAGTATTTTAGTCCATTGCTAAGCAACCATCAAAAACGAGTCCGGGAAAGTACTTTCCCGGCCTAGGCCGGGAAAGTAAGTTTCCCGGACTCGTTTTTTATCTACATTTTAGACAGTAAATAAATATACGCAGACAAATTTAATTATTGACACAGTTCATCACGGCGACATGCACCGGCCACACCAAATATTAAGGCATCCTAAAAAGTAAAAACTACATAAATATCTAGATAATTTTAAAATTCTCACATTTTAAACATATACCTTATTCATTATGTACATATGATCTGTTGCTTGAGTAATAAATATTTCAAGTTATTCATTTGACAGATCGGCTTCTTTGGTTTTTAGCTGTCACCTTGACGTTTCAGGAAAACGCATAATTTCGAATATTTTGATATATCAATGTCTTCCTATGCACTAAGTGTTGATCTCAGCATGTGAGTAATTTGACTATAACGTATTGATGCCTTCAACTGAAGATAAATTAGAAATCATGACATTTTCAGATCGGGAGGTCATGTCTTTTTCATGGCAATAATCCATGATAATTTAAAGTCACATTATTTGCAGCTGTTACTCTCTGGTGGTGTCCCAGACACCTATATGTCATCATGAAACTCATCATTGTCCATTTTAATTTGTAGCACGTATTGAAACGAAATAAGCACTCACATCAATAAATAAACATGATTGCAAAGGAAATGATTTCCTAAGCAATTAGATTGCAATGAAAAAATGTTATGTATTAATAAAAATTTCTGAATTATAATAATAGTAATTGCAATTTCAGAAAAAATAGTATGTGTATCTCGTAGGAAAAGCACATTCCCGGACTCCGTGTTGCTTGTCTCGGCTGCGCCTCGACAAGCAATCTTCACAGTCGTCCAGGAATGTAAAGGCGCGTACTGACTTGAATGTACATGCGTTGAGTCGGGACGCACGCATATGCACATTCAAATCTGGACGTACCATTCGCAACGACTCAACGCATGTTTGACCTCTCGCGAGTCATCACGAATGCACATGGTCCGAGCCATCGGCTGTCGGTTTTTTCGCCACATCAAAGGAATCATATCGTGCGTGCGTGCTCAGTTTGGACCAGTTTTTGTTGTTTTGTGAGTCTGAATGCATGTTTGGTGCGAGTAGCATTTTCTCTTCCGGTGAATAGGTACATTATAAAATCCTCTGACGACATTCTAACAAAATTTTGAAACTGTTCAGAATGCAAATATTGTAAAAGTTGAGAGCCCCCAAAACGTTTTCGGGTTCTGTATATTTCATGGATCCAGAATCTCTTTGGTTTTTTATTATTATTATTATTTTTTAATAAATTTGAAATCACCATATAAGCAGCCCCCGCAATAATAACTTCTGCCATCACGAACACAAACAACTGACCGGAAAGGACTAAGCCAACACGAATATGTGAAGTGAAAATAAATTTACAAATATACCCCGAGTCGCTACACACGCATGCATGTGCGTGCGTCCCGACTCAACGCATGTACATTCAAAGTCAGTACGCGCCTTAAGGCTTTTCCTACTAGGTACACAATGTACTATTTATTTATAAAGGAAAGTTCCAGGATGTTGCGGAAAGAGTGAAAATAAGTTTTCAGTCGGTAAAAAAAATTACACGGTGATCACGCAGGCTCGATAATTTCATGTGAGTTTTTTATGTACTTTGCCGCCTCAAAATCTTTTAGGCTATATTTCGTTGCGATCCTTCGAGTATTAAGAAAGTTATTATCGTTTCAAGACCCCTGTATCGGAGGATTCTGTAAAATTTGTGAGATTAGAAAGAGATACGAGAACAATGACCATCAAAATTTTCGTCAAAACGTCTATGGGTTGTAATCACGGTACACAATACGGTATGCTGATGCGCATGTGACGTCACATTCGAACCTCCCTGCACTAGTTATCGGCAAGTTGTTTTCATACTTCTATGCCATTTGAAGTTTATCAGAGGACCTATTTTTTTATTTCAAGTAACTTACCACTTTTAAAATTAGTTTTTTCTTCGACTTCCACACGCTACAACACATTCTTTTGCTATATTAGGGAAGGAAAAATATTTGATATTGGTTCCTTTAGTATTTTTGCTAAAATAACGGCAACCTGCCACAGCACAACCAAGCATTTATATTAAAAAAAAGTATTTAAAAATACCAATTATAACTTCAGATAAACCCAATATGACGTGCATAAATATAGCTGTCAGGTTCGAATGTGACATCATGCGCGAAAGGCGGTGTCGTGTAGCATACGCGTATTATACCGCGGTTGTAATTAGTTATAACTACCGAAATTGAAAATTGTTTCCCCTTCCACCTAATTTATAAATCAGGTATATTCTTGGCAGCAGTGTAGTAGAACCATTGAGTAAAAAATAATAAAGAGGCGCAACTGTCATGGTTTCGAGATTTTAGTGTTGTATTTCTTTACCAATAGCTTCATGATTGTCTTTAATTTTAAGGGTTATGCAGCCACATTACAAATACCTTCCCGTAGCACTAAAAATGGATGACAATCATGAAGTTATTGGCAAAAAAATACAATACTAAAATCTCGAAACCTTGACAGTCGCGCCTCGATTATTTTTTACTCAATGGTAGAACGCAAGCTTTCTGTCATCTGTCAAATTTGAATTCTGACGTTGTGTTGGCATTACTTTTGAGGTTATTCAACAAACGATTTTTGTTTTTACTCCCAAACTGCCGTGAAATCGACAAAGACAGTATTTATTTACACACGTTATACATACATTTGTTGCAAATTATTTGCACCTTAAATTACGTTTTACAAAGTCATTTTATGTGCATATTCTTATGGGAATTTCAAGACCATCTATTTTTATTTTAAACCACTTTGCAGATTAACGAAAATAAAAATTCTAAACCTTGTTATAAATTACAGCAACAAATTAAACAAATAATTAATTGATTTTAAAAATAAAAAAGAAGGAAATAAAGATAAATTGCATTTTGGTACATCAAAATAAATATTAACGATTGAAATTTTGAAACAATTTTCGAATTGACCAGAAAAGACCGCGCCCTCCCCTGAATCCGTCTCTGCTCACCTCACCTCGATGGCTCAAACCCATATTTCTCTGTAGGTATAATATAATTATGAAACCCAATGGAACGATAAATATTAAACCAATAATAATTGAGCTCGCCGCATTTGGCGCTCGAACGAGTCGAACGTCATCTAACGTCCCATAATATCAGTTGGTGAATACTGGATTCAAAATAATTAAATGAAATGGAAGTATTAGGTCTGTAGGTTATATAGTCTTTGGTTTCACAGCGAATCGTGTGAAAGTTCATGAACTTTGAATTTAATGATTCATCTATTTCCTGATAGGTGGTGCAATATGTTCGCCACCAAATTACTACACGTGTTTAAAAGCGGCTTGCGCAAAAATTTGACATTGTACCGACATAACTCGCAAATTGTTAGTGTTTCGGCTGTTCCTGTACACAATAATAATAATTTGAACATGGCTTACTCTGTAATTGAAAGAGGATCACCCTATTCTTCCGACTACAGAGTATATATACGTAAGTGTTAGTAATTGATTATCTATCAGATATTTAACCTTTACACTGATGGCCTTGAGCTTGCCCTTTTTAAACTACCGTTGTTAAAAAATATAAATTACACGTTTTTATATAGATTTTTTTTAAACAGAGGATCAAAATGGGCCAGTTTCGCCCCTCCATGATATTCCACTTGTGGTTGATCAAGGCAAAAAAACGTTTAACATGGTAGTTGAGGTACCCAGATGGACTAATGCTAAAATGGAAGTAAGTTCAACATAACTAGTTTACTCATTTTATTGTATTTACTTTTTGGAGCCAAACTTGAATAGGTAATAGTTTCAGTTCTAACAATTAAAAAATTAACGATGTAGTCTGATGTAACTAGTGTATTTTAAACGTTAGGTAGGTAATCAGAATGTTGCGAAATATTTACTATTTGTTGAATGAAAACGACATCTAAAATTAGAAGTGATTGTATAAAACACAATACTTAGTTAACTTATTTTAAGTTTAAATACAGAGCAACCAGATATAGAAATAACGGCGGTTTCAGAATCGTTACAAACATAGTAAGTTGGCGGGAAAGGTATACAGTAATGTCTAGAGATTATGAACCCCTTATAATCCGAACTATACTTTATAATCTGTATGCGTATACTCCAATTGTTTTAAGATATATCCACAATCCGAACTCCGGTGTATCCGTATCCCGAGCTGTGTACTATTTTTCCCTCGATTTTTCCTGTATATATGCATTTTGCTTATAGATATTTAACAAGTTTTTA
The DNA here is from genome assembly GCA_963680705.1 of Rhagium mordax. NCBI lineage: Eukaryota > Metazoa > Arthropoda > Insecta > Coleoptera > Cerambycidae > Rhagium > Rhagium mordax. Next base: position 12,052,874 of record OY796659.1, on the reverse strand, counting down.
TTATATTGCTTTTATTTTAACATGTGAAATTTATTTTCTATATTTATTTTGTGTCAGTTTTAATGAACATTTGCAATATTTTTATAATATATTGTTCAGTCGGGTAGATATTGATAATCCAAACAGTCCGGATTATAGATATCATTTTCTAATGATTCTGTAGTCCAAATGTTTTAATAACGGCTTCTGGTTTCTGTCGGAACATCCACTTAGTATTTGTATAATTTAAATTATACCTAATACTCGGATAAACAAATGATAGCGACGTCGTTTTTCGTAATTAAAAAAAATATACTAACTATTCATATAAACCGTAATGTGAATCAAGCAAGACTTGATGCAAGTATTTATTCGTTATAATTACAGCTCTCGTAAAACAAAATATTTATGCTGTGTATTAGCTATGTTTCTATTTATTTTGTTTAATTAAGAAAAGACATTTTCTTTATTCTCGAAAGACATTCCTGGTAGAACATTTACGAAGTTTAATCAAAATTGGTCCAATTGGATTTATAGTATTTTTCATAATCGCCCCTCGAAAGCAAACATGGGTAATTACGAAACAAAATTTTTTTTTGGGAATTTTGCAAGTTTAATTCATTCATATATATAGATTAATTCCATCCTAGCGTGCTTTTATTTCATGACAATAAAAATTATATTGTTTGTAGATTACAATGAAAGAAATACTGAATCCAATTAAACAAGATATTAAAAAAGGAAAGCCAAGATTTGTTTCAAACAGTTTTCCTCACCATGGGTATATTTGGAACTACGGAGCCCTCCCGCAAACATGGGAAAATCCTGAACATTTGGATGATGGAACTGGTTGCAAGGGAGACAATGATCCAATCGATGTTATTGAAATAGGTTACAGAGTGGCCAAGCGTGGAGAGATTTTACAAGTAAAAATTTTAGGAACAATTGCTCTGATAGATGAAGGTAATCTTTTTTATATCGGTGAAGGCTATCATTTACTTACTTTCCTGTTATTGATATTATTTTTCAAGGTGATAAAGTTTTATACCTATTTAACCTAAAGAAATGTATGCATAATAAATATGAATGTAGAAGTGAGAGTCACAGAGGTTGACCTTAGCTAAAATGTTATCATAAAATTATTTATTTTGTTCCTATGCTAATAAATCAGCATTAGTAAATTTATGATAAAATTTTAAATATCAATATACCTATAAATTTTAAGCATAAGATAAGGTATTTTACAGTGAATGCCCACAAATGATTATAAATATGTACCTATATCTAGCTTTAAAATTACAATTACTGAGAAATAATTGGTTATCTATTCATTTGTTATTTTTTAATTTGTCATTAGTTGAGTACTCTCAATCATTGATAAAAATTAATTTAAGAAAAAATTAATAGCAAAAAAATTTATCACATCTCAACTCCCTTCAACCAATACATCCAATCTATTTATAAATATTCCAAGCGTAGTGAGTAGATTTTTGATACTAAATAAGAAAACTGTAGCCTAAGTTTCTGAAATTGCGTTTTGATAGATCTGTTGCATGTTTGAAGTAATCTATCATCTTTGATAAATAAACTTCAGTGTGTGACGTAAAAATATAGTAATATAGTACTAATTTAGTAGTTCTGTAAAAGAAATACTTTAGACATTGACCTTTTAAATAGATAATCCATTTGTTCATAATATAAGATAAAAAATGTTCAGTTGGTATATCATAGAATATAATAAATAATATTAACATAAATTACACAATACAACCAATTTCATTACCAAATAACATTAACTTGTGTTTGAATCACTAAGTACTGTGGTAATAATTTTTTCTCGGAAACAAATTTTTGGAAATATTTCTTGTGACACTTAATTAGGGTTTCTGATTTCCCGACTTTTTTTTATTCCCGGGAATCGGGAAATAAAAATTGCCGTTCCCGGGAATCCCGGGATTCCCGGGAAATAATACATTTTTCATATATTTCTTGAAAAACATAATTTTTTGTTTCAAAATGTCACGCCAATCACGCCATTCAAATATTCATTTTTTAAATGCATGTTTTCTTTTTCTTTCTTTGGTAAAAAAATAAATCCGTCAGATTTGTTTTGTTTTATTTATATAAATAAAAACACACAACAACACTAACTATAGGAAATTATACAATAACGAAATAACATAAAATAAAAATTCTTAGGAACCAAAGATACAGTCCTAATAGTCTTAATCTAATACTCTTAATCATAAAAAACACTTTAAACATTTACAAAAAATAAAATATACAATAACAAAACATGAAACAAAATAAAAAAAACTCTTCTTTAAAAAAAAAATAAAAATCATACTTGGGTTTTTGTGGCAAATAATGCTTTTAAAGACGTTAAAGCATTTAATGCTTCGTCAGATAGCCAACTTATTTTTGTAGCAAAATTTCCTGCTACAGAAAATACACGTTCACTCTCAGTCGATATCGGTTTCACAGACAAGAGTGCACTATAAAGGTAAAACTTCGAGAGCGCATTCTTCCACGTCTCCGGTGATTCACTCGTTGCAGTAGAGTCGATTTACGTGACGAGAGCGCGAAATTTAATATTTTTCAAACTTATTTTTATTCCCGCGTGTCCGGGAAATCCCGACTGTTATTTCCCGGGAACGGGAACAAAAAAAAGTAACAGAAACCCTACACTTAATTTTACAGGGTCAGGTCACGATTAGATTTTTTCAACTCTGTTAATTCATAATAATTGTAATTAATAATAATTGTAAGTAACAATCCATTTTTCATAAAAGTATCCAAAATAGATAAGGTAAATTTGTAGCAAGTGGAGCTGTATATAGCAGCAGTGGCAATTTTTTTTATTTGGATGCCAGGACTGGCAGGAAGTCTAGTGTACGATTTTTGAAAAAAAATAGTAAAAATTACTGAAGGATAGTTCAATAAGCAAATAACAAATACTCTAAATATTAAAAATATAACATAATTGTGATGTTTTTGAAAGAAATCTGACTTAAAAATTAAAAAAAAACAATTTCTTTATTGCCAGTTGAGCAAATGGACAATATTTTAAATCCAATACAATTATTTTTTTTACGAAAATATGTATACATAATATTTTTATATTATAGATAATATCTTGTTAATAACTTATAACCCTACAATAAAGATTATTACTATAACATTAATGAATATTTTGCTTTATATGTAAGAACATCTGTGAGTTCTGTATAGCAAACACAATTGCAGAAAATTTTGACAAATCGTTCTTTATGTTTTTATTATATTCCCATCTAATAACTTATTTCTTAGGTGAAACTGATTGGAAGTTAATAGCCATTGATGTAAACGATCCAATCGCAGATCAAATCAATGACGTACCTGACGTTGAGAAACATTTCCCTGGACTTTTAAAAGCATCTGTGGAATGGTTTAAAATATATAAGATTCCAGATGGAAAATCTGAAAACCAGTTTGCTTTTAATGGGGAGGCTAAACCAGCAGCGTTCGCACATAAAATTGTTGATGAGGTAACGATACAATGCAAAATAATGATCATGATCACCCTAAAGAACATTTTTCCTTTATATTTAGTTTCTAACAATAACAACTGACGAACAATAAATTATGTTAAATATCAAGATCAAGATATGTGATATGATATGAAAAATGTTTATTATCTGTTTCTCAGAAATATATTAGTAAGTGCTTCCGGCTTCCCCTAAAACTGAAAGTGCTCCAATTCCGAAGACATCTGATCATAAAGGTGATGCAAAACTATGAATTTGGATTAAGAGGAATATAAATATAAGATTGCAGCCACTACATCACTAATTTTATTTAAATATTTTTTAAAGTAAATAAAATAATATTTGCTCATAAGGTTTTTGCTACATTTCATTAAAAAATATGAAAATATTCTGGACAAATCAAATCTATAAACAATTTTTAATAATTGGCTGAACAGAAAAATCACCCATTCTTTTGTTGGAAATACCACTTCCCTTATTTATAATAACGGGTTTGTGGTGCGTTTTCAGATGTGGGGTGAGCACCAAAGTTTATCAGGAATAAATATTTCCAAGAAATTGATAATAATAATAGTTTCCTATATGAGATGCCATACTATTATGAAAACCATAAAATTCCAATTCCTCAAATTTATTTAATTCACAGCATAGTTTCGAATTAATTTGGTTCAAGTTCAAATTGTATTTATTTATTTTCAGGTACATAAGTTTTGGAAGGCCCTTGTTAGTAAAGAAGTTGATGCTAAAGGAATTTCATGGTAAGTACGAAAAATGTTGTACAGCTGATCCTCACTCTTCCCTTAAATGTTTGAAGTACAGGGTGACTCAAATTCGACGCTCACCATTGGGATCTCGGAAACAGTAAGAGATAGAGAGTTGGTTAAACGAGGACGAAGTTGCGCAATTTTATATTCAATAATGTGCCGTGATGAAATCAAGAATATCTTGTTTGGTTTTTGAGATATTTAAAAAAAAAAGACAAAATTTTGAATTTTTGTTTTTGTTTTCTTCTAGGTTTGTTTGAAGAGATACCACAACAGAAAGAACTTCTTTATTGCAATTTTTCCAGCTCTATAACATTGTTTTTTCAAATACGGACCGGACATTGTTTTTCTTAAATTCACTAGTATTTTTAGTCCTGATTTCAACGATATATGACACTCGTTGATTTGAACAATATTTTCAGTTCTAAAACTTAAATTAAGTAAAAAAACAGGGCTGTAATGAATGGATTTAATCACTTAAAGACTTTAAAGTTTTAGAACTGAAAATATTGTTCAAATCAACAAGTGTCATACATCGTTGGAATCAGGATGAAAAATAAAAAATACTAATGAAATAAGGAAAAACAATATCAGGTACGTATTGGAAAAAACAAAGGTGATGGTGGCCCCGATCTGAGGAAACGTCCTATGCAAAATACTGTAAATCTATGTTGTAGAGCTGGAAAAGTCGCAATGAAAAAGTTCTTTCAGTTTTTTTATATCTCTTCAGTTCAAACAAACCTAGAAAAAAAAACAAAAATGAAAACTGAAAATTCAAACAAGATATTCTTGATTTCATCGCGCATATTATTGGATATAAAATTGTGCAACTTCGCCCCCATTTAACCAACTCTCTATCTCTTATCGTTTCCGAGATCCTAATGGTGAGCATCGAATTTGACTCTCCCTGTACATGGAATCATCCAACTTTTTTTAATGCAGGATCCAAAAATAAAATTTGATACTACTTGACTATGATTTCAATCAACTGCTTAAAATTTACTGATATTTTAATTGTTAAGAAATTTACTAATTTTATATTTATTTCGTAAATTACACAAGATTTTTTAAATATTTCTTCTGATTGTGCTAGTTTAGGATATTTTAATTTAAAAATTGTGTCTAAATCTAAAATGAATATATTGAAAGAAGCAAAGAAATATTTTAACATGTTAAATTAAAACCATTATACAGATTGCGAAAGTACTCATCTTGACATAGAACCTAAATTTGCCGCTTAGTTTTATTTAGTTACATTGTGTGCGCAGTCAGTAATTGATGAACGATTTATGCAGACGAGCATATTGTAATTTTATTATATTCTATTCTTTTTCTATTAAACATACACTACGCTCTTAGCAATAGGAACATCATGTACATCTTATATGCAAAGAAATCAGAACCGGTGAACGCTTGCCTAACTAACTATTATATTTACAAACTTACGATTTTATTTTTTATAAAAAAGAATGTTATTTCTTCAAACTTTAATAGTCGATTAAGAAAAAACAAAAATTTTGCGTTTTTGTATTTTTTAATAAAATTGGTTTTTCGGCCATAACTTTTTTTATGCTGTTTGCTTCTTAGCAGCTTCGGATTCCTTGGAAAAAACTAGTCAGCCCCTCTTTTGAACCAAAAGTTTATCTTGAACACTACCGAGAAAATAGAGGGTAACTGGGACACCCTGTACAACAAAGTTCCTTTCTAACTTCATGATCTGTTTAGAATAGCGCAGTAAAACTGGTGTAGTTAGCATGCTAAAAATCTGTATCTCTCATTCTCATGCATTTTCACATCAATTTGTCTCATTTTAAGGGGCAACTGTCATTTACCACACTTAGTTTTTGCCAAAGAAATGATGCCAAAAATCTCGTTACATTAATGTTGGTTATTTTTATTTCAGTGTAAATACCACCCTTGATGGGAATTCATTTAAAGTAACTGTAAGCGAAGCAAAGGAAGTGATAAATAAAACTCCAGAATATGGCCCAGCTCAGCCAATTGATCCTATTGGTGAGTACATTAATTTTTTTACCTTCATATTTTTCTCTGAGGCGTAAGTGATTGATTAATATGCTTCTTTGATTAAAGTAGAAATGCTGCAGTATTACAGTGATTTTTAAACTGGCTAAAACTTCACACGTATTTAAAATTATATATTATAGATTATAGAAAAATTGGAACACAATTTAACTGTAGAATAAAAGAGGGAATATTTATTGAGATGTATTACTGCTACTATTACTCTTAATAGTAAACAATTCATCGAAAAATTTAAAAAAAATGTGCAAAACTAGCCCACTCCTTATATTATATAATAAAAATATTCTTAAAATTACACCAGATATCCAAGGTGAGATCATCGATAGTTATATTTATTTAATCCTCTAATTTCAAAATTTTATTTTAAAAATCCGACAGTAGCAAAAAAGAGTAGATACTTTTTGTACCATCATTGGGATGTATATAAGTATCAAAGTTCTTAGAAAGAAAAGATCTAAATGGTCATGTAATTATAACTTAATTTTATTCATAACCTTGAAGTTTTAGTCAACTTAAAGAATACCTATACTACTTCTGGAGTCTTGTAATATTTGGTGGCTTAAATTTTTTTATTGCTTTTATCTGGAGTTTTGACAAATCACAAAGTAAAATATTTAATATACTTCAGGAACTTTTACAGCCAGTTGCCCAAATTATTTATTTTAAAACTTATAGTTGTTGGCAAATGTATAATTAGTTTTTTCTATGTTGCTTTGCTTTTATAGATGTAAAATTAAATTTTTGTTTACCAAAGATTAGATCATAAATATTTTAAAATGTAACAATTCTACTCAGTGGTGGATTTATAATTTATCGACCTTACCCCTACACACAACTCATTTTTGAGGTCTTCTCTCTGGTGTTGTTTATGCAAATATATTCATTATATGGTGGTCTTAATTATTGACTATTGTGTTCCTTTTTTACCTTTAAAAAGTTTGAGAACTTGTGGCTTAGTAGAAACCTATTTCTCTACACACTTCACATACTTACAAATCCAACTCTGGTCTGGTCCATATATCCTGTTCATAAATCTTGGAATATTAATTTATCTTTGGATGTTAATGATATTGTATAAATCATAATTTCTGCCTGGCAACTATGCAGCTGTAGCAAAATACATCGATGTGTTACGGATTGCGTAATTTTAATTTTAATATTGAACCCTTAAATATTGTTACATATTTCCAAATCAGCGATTTTTATATTGCATTTTATCGTAACTATATCGCTGAAAGACTTTTTAGTACATCTATACATTTTACAAAGACGTTCTCAAGTTATCACGGCAGATAGACAAAGAAACCAACGGACAGATATGTTTTAAAACATAGTTTTTATAATAATTTTTTTTGTTTCTGTTAATATTTAAAAAAGATGAATAAGAAAATGAGGTAGAGATTCTACCACTGGAAAATAGCAATGGTATAAACCCTAGCATGTCTAAAACGAAAAGCCCTCCAAGTTACAGGATTTCCATATGAGACTTCCCTGTGAGAGTTGTATCGTTATATACTTATTATCTATTCTTTGGCTATTACTTTTATTTTGAGAATTTTATGTAAATTATAAAGTATATATATATACCTAATTTCCATAATACACTTTTTTCAGTGGATAAAATATATTTTGTCAAAAAACCCTGTCACCAATGCAGACTCTAAAATAATTTTGTGGTTAGTTAAATTGCATGTGGAATTTTTTATATTTCAATATATAATTTTATTTCAGTGGACAAATGGCACTATGTACATTTGAAGTAAACTAGGTACCGGTATTAAAGGATATGACTTTTATTCAACTTTCGCATTTATTCGTAGGTATTATTTATTGATTTTTTTGTTACCCAAAATAGTTTATATCCTTTTTGTATACAGGTGATAATAAAGAATAGCATTTAATTGTTTATTTTTTGCAGTTTGGGACATTTTATTCATACTCATATATCCAATTTAATCCAGTTTTCCTCACTCATTTCCTTCCGGTCCAATAACTGTCACGTTTTTGTTTTTGCAATTCAGTGACTATATTATAAGAATTATAAAGAGCGCATTATTCCATTTGAAAGGAATTAAAATGAATATGAAGAATATGTTCTGATTATTTAAATGTTTCCGGAATCAACAGGCCAAGGTTATATATTTTGTTTCTCTTTCTTGTGACAATTTTATAAAATAATTTTTATACCGAAAGTATAATCGTCGCTATTTGACTTTTTATGGAAATTTCTTGCTGAAAACCGTCTCAAGTAATACTTATATTCTGGTATAGTCTTTCTATTTCCAATTAAAAGTCAGTCTGATGAGTTTATACCAGGCTCATTTCATTACAAAACACTTTCTGCGCTGAAATAACATCGAAATCGTTCTTGAATAAACTTACGATACCCGTATGTATACTGCAGTAGACCACATGAGTAATCGGCATACAGAAGACGATATTTACTGATGTATTTCAATTATAAAGAAAGACTATACATATATACTACAATAGACCGAGCGGTCGCAGTGGAGGGTCTGATCAACAGCCCACTCACAATTTACCAATACCAAATACCAATACCAATACATATATACTAATCAGAATTAAGTTCAATGAATATTAACTATCCGCCACAAATAAACTACAAACAATATATATACTAACTATAAACAAAATATCTTTTTTAAATAAAATAAAACAAGGCTCTAACAGGTGTTGTTAAATAAAATAGTCAACTAGTATCCGTATACTGTTATTCATGTTAATTCTAATATTTTGTCACTATACATATATGTTTGACATGTTCAACGCCCACTGGGTATTTTGTAAGTGGTTATATTTTACCACATTATGAACTAATAAAGACTATTCTATTCTATTCTATTCTAATATACAGGGTGATTCGCAGGGAAACTCAAAATATAATGATTTAACGCAACTTAACCTATTTGCGCACCTCTAATTAGATATAAAGTGTTGCTTCAGAATTAAAAAGAGAATAATATCTTTCCAACAGTTTTATGCAGAAAAATCAAATCTAGTACACGATTTACAGAACGAAATATTTAATGAACTTCAACAATTCTTTGTGTTTACATTAAATACCTAATATAATAATATATACGGTATAAGTGTTAAATAAGTCATAACAATTACGCAAAATATTGCACCCCTTTCTGTGGGGCAAGGTTTGTCAACATTTTTAAACATGCAATATTAGTAATAATGAATAGTCTAACCTCAAAAATATTGTTACGTGTCTACACCCCTTAGTAAACACCCTAAGCATGGATTCAATAATTGCAACAAGATTAACACTAAACCACTGATTTATTAAACACACAAATTACTTACAATAATTAGTCACTTAAACTAATTACTACTTTTAATCACTAATCACTATTATTCACTACTTGTCACTGTACTAGTCGCTGTTCCTTTTCTCTGCTCTGTTCAGTTCACTTTCCAACATTTAACTAACAGTGGACCATATTGGCTTTGTATACTGGAAGAGATACCTTCTAGAACAATCCAGGTGTTCTTTAGATGATTCCAAATTCCACAATCTTCGTTTTCTAAATTTGTTTCCGTACCGCACCGAAGCCATCTCTTGGACGACTGCTGAGCAACCACACTTAGGGACCTACTTTGGAAGGGCATACTACAGACCCCTGTAAAGCGGGTGTAAATTCTTCACAATATGCGTTCAAAAATGTGTTTATCCTCGATGTTTTTTTGGCTCTAGTTATGTGTTGTGCAAAATCCGAATTCAAAACAACTGAAAATCATTCGACAAATGACTGATCGACCGACACCAGTGAATGTGAAACTAAGCTTAAGTATTGTTTAAATGTTATTTGTGGCATTTCATAAATTATTTCTTTCCTTTTCTTTTTTGGGATTTATTACCACATTCCTTGAGATTCATATTCAAAAAATTCGATTTATCTAAAAAATATTCAAATTAACCAGTTTAAAACTGGGAAATAACCTCTACGCCTTTGACGTAATGTCAGAGGACGGGAATATTAAATAACTATTTTTATACACGACTAATATATGTGTCAATTTTGCAATATAATGTATGATTATTCGCTCTCGTAGACCAATAAAAAAATATAATCATATATTATAATTTCTGTGAAAATTATAACAGTCATGGAAACTATTTTAAAATGAAATGACAATGTAAATAAATAGGTACCTATCAAAAATAATTATGAAAATTATATCATTTTTTATTTCTTAAAATTAGTTGGAGATAAAATAGAATACAACTCGTTATAATGAATAATGTTATTCCTTCAGATGATTACAACACAAAATGTTCGCAAAAACGTACAATAACCGTACCTATACGTTAAATTATTAATTTCAAAACATAAACAAAGATAATCAGAGTAGTAGATTAAATTCCCAGCAAACACTAACATGTTGGCCAACAGTGTGGCAGACACTGCATGTCGTCATTATGATATTGGCAGGCGATATTGTCCGTCATTTTGTCCGGGAGGCCTACAGTCGGGCCGGTATATTTTACGTCAATCTACCGATATCTTGTCTTTAAATGTGTAGCCCCCTCCCGCACAAGGCTCAGCCTTCTGGGATAAAGGGAGTCGTAATTACATGTGGTGTATTTATTTATTTATTATTTATATCATTTTATCATCAAACTACATAAATTTTTTCGTTGGCCGACAGTCGGCACGATATCTTTTGCATAGGCACTAAATCCGTACTAAAAAGGTCACATTCGTTTTCAGTAAGTAGGTGTTTTTAGCTAAATGCCGTAATAACTCCGACTATGTCGAAATATCGGGATCGGGCGATCGGAGTCCAAAAGTCCGAAGTCCAATCTACCTATCCTATCTACCCAGTCGTCCGACTCCTCAATCCTTATTACCAACAAAATGCTGGGGAGGTCCATCATCAAGAAGACCAACAGACATTTCCTCTATCGAAATTATTTTATGTGTGGGTAGTTGTACCATTTTTATTTCGTAATTTTATTGGCAGTCATTGCCGGAACTCTGACGGTAACAACCCCTTTGTTAATATCATTTTGACAATATAATTTTATTGGCAGCTAACATGTCGGTAATCTGCGACGGTAACAACTATTTTGCCAATAACATAATTTTATCAGAAGCCAACATGTGATAATTTGTTGGCAACCAAAGGTATCTTTTCGACATAGATATGATGGCGGCTATCGATAGGTACCGATAATCTGCCATCAGTTCGACACTTTGCCGACAAGTTCGTGTTTGCTGGGTTAAAAGGCCACAACCATAACAAAATGCAAGCCTTAAAAGACTCAATTGCAATAAAATTGTAATTTGTTAATGAAACGCGCTATTTGTTGTGACAGAAGGACCGGTTATAACATGGCGGATATGAATACGCGCGCTCAAATTTGGTCCTGCCGCGAGGTCCATGCTTTCGCTTCTGTAGAGTTCATGCGTGTTCTGTGTTTCCTAGTATCATGGTCTTAAGTCTTAAGTTAGCTTTTCAATAGGTGTTGTGGATGCCGTATTTATCTATATGAGACGTATTATTTCAGTGAATATTCTTGGCAGCTTCCTCCAAAGAATTTAACCTTATTGGAGGGTATAACAATAGGATTTCTGCAGAAAAGTAATCAAGCTAACTGGTAATACCTACTACGAGTATATATCTGGCAACATATGCATCAAAATAACAATTGCGTTCAGATACCTAATTTTAATAAAACAATGATTTGCATAATCTGTATATCATCATCTGCTTCTTGCTCTGATAGAAATTTTGGGGAAAATTGTTTATATCTTGGTCAATAAATAATTTTTCGGTCAAATTATTGACCGAAAGTATTATCAATTATGAATTATGAATTATAAAAACTACATTCATTGATTAATGGGTATTGAGGCTCTTACTAGACACACCCTGTATTTAGTTATAGACACAATTACCTACAGAAACAATTAGCAAAGAAGCTTTCTAGGTGTATAAAGCAAATATTTGAACGCAAACATACCTATATGAAAAACAATTGGGAAAAGTTCTGACAAATAATAATTGTTACACACCTCCTTGATTAATGATGGCCGTAATTAAATATAAAATGTTTTCAACAAAGTTGTTCTCTCAGTTACACGACACCAGGTTCTGTCATGTAATGATAAAGCTCTAAATTAGAGGACATATAGAAATATAAGAATGGGAAACTACGCAATTTTTACCTTAAATGTTTAAGTTCTAAATCAGCTAAAAATTTAAAAGTTTAGCTTTCAACCACTTTGGAAATTTGTTCGAAGATGGTGAAAAAAAATCTTCAAAACACTGCCTATTTGCCACAATAAATAATTTTTTGATTTTCTGCCCATATTAATAAGCACACATCGGAATTAACAGAAACGTAACTATAACGAAGAAAATTTTGAAGCGTGTACACCACATGATTAATTTCCATCTCAACTTATAAATTAATGTAAACTTTGAAGGGAATACAGCACACTATGCCGCCAAAATTTGGACAAGAGTCTAGTCGTCAGACCGCGAGGAGCTCACGATTGCACACGGGTATAATCAGCGACTTAATAATACAAGTCGCTGGGTATAATGATGCATTAAAAAAACAAATTCCTTTAATCTAATAAAAAAAATTCCTTTACCAGGGGAATAACACACATATCTAACCTGCCTCTGGCTATCGCCTCCGGCTTCTAACTCGCAATAAACTTATTAATAAAAAAAAAATTCCTTTAATCTATTAAAAAAAAATTCCTTTATCAGGGGAATAACACACATATCTAACCTGCCTCCGGCTATCGCCTCCGGCTTCTAACTCGCAATAGACCTATTAATAAAAAAAAATTCCTTTAATCTAATAAAAAAAATTCCTTTATCAGGGGAATAACACACATATCTAACCTGCCTCCGGCTTCTAACTCGCAATAGACCTATTAATCTAAAAAAAAATTCCTTTAATCTAATAAAAAAAAATTCCTTTATCATGCCTGATGCATTTAATAAAAAGAAAAAACAAGAGCGTGTGGGATTTGAACTCGGAACCATCTGCTTGCCAAGCCGGTTGGTTTCCGCTGGGCTATCGCACCACTGACAAATTGCGAGTAAAGAAATAATAAGTTCAGTTATATAAGATATAGGCGATTCCTATTTTATCGTCTTTTAGCGCATGCGTGGACAATGGATCGAGCTCCTCCCGGTCTGACGACTAGACTCTTCTAAAATTTGGCAATGAAATGTTCGAGCGATTTAGCAGGTTCAATCACGTTACCTTTTGCGATGAAGCCCATTAACACCCAGTATCCCAAAGGCACTTAAAGACCTGTTTGTATGTATATCGAGTCTTTTTTTGAACACCATAAATAACGTGCAGAGTAAATGGTGATCGATGGCCAGCGAGTCCATGCATAGCCCATGACTCCAAATTATACTGGCTCTGAACTTCAGTATTGATGATTTCCAGCAAGACAGCTAGGACTATTAAACGTACATCACATTTGCTTTGGGGCTGTTCGTAAAGCTAATTTTGGAAGAGGAACGACATTATTGCCCCCAAAAATTCCGACTTGACTCCACTGAATTACTTTTTGTGGAGATGCGTTAAGAGTCGAAAGTACGAGAACCCATGCGTCCAAGCACTGTATTCACGAGAAGATGGAAGCCATTTTAAGGTGTGACGACGTGTCGTCATCGCGAATTTAAGGTCGCATTTTTTAAAGTAAAACTGAGGATTTTCTAAAGAATTCTGAAAGCATTGAGCCCTTTAGATAAAATAATATCATATAAGTCTTGGTATAATTCTACATGCCTATTAATTTCTCAATGATATTGTTTACAAGCATTAGAGAGAAGATTATAATTTAAATATATTAAACGAGTAAGTTATCTGATGCGTACTAATAATTTGAGAAACTACAAGTTAATTTTATCAAATACCGAATATGTATCAAGTTTGTACTTTAAAATCGATTCCCAGTGCGATAATTCGGATTTCGTATGAAAGGAATAATCTGGGAAAATCTCTACAATTTGAATATTACTGCATGAGTGACTACTAGAGACACGTAGGTACGATATACCTAATGAATATATTTATGATAAAATTACGTCGCAGACGATAGGGTGGATATGAAACCGTTATTTGAAGGGTGAAATAACGGTTTCATAGCTCCAGTGCGACTCTTCTGCGATTATGTTAGGGAAATAATTGCCGCTCTGTTGGCATCAAACAATGATTTTTGATCAAGTATGACATAATGTAGTTCAATGTAGATAGTAGATATACCTATACAAAGTCATAATGTGATTTGAATTAAACATCCCTCTAAGATTAGTTAATCTCTCATCTGCGTTTATAATTTTGTTAATTTGATCTCTTAATTAATATTCAATCATTTTGTAAATTTTCTATCTGATTTTGTTTGAATTTGAATATTTCTATTGCCTACTTGTAAATTACAAAACTGTTCGTAATTTCACTAGGTATTTTAACATAAACGGTTCGGTAATGAAAGTAATATCTATTATTTTATACCTACCTATCTACCGGGTGACCACGAGATGAGGTTACACCCTGTAACTTATTTGTTATTAAACCGATTAATTCTAAATTTATAGGTGAGGCATAACATCTAAATGCGCAACTTTTGACACTTGGTAGCCTTATTTTTTACTTCCGATTTAGCCGGAAGTGATGTCAACTTTCTTATTTTAATAACAACTCTACCTGTTTTTGTAATGTATCTTATTCGTTATAAAATTTACAATACAAATGATATGTCACACAATAACATTTCATTTCAAAATGGCCGAAAAATTAAATTTTTTCAAAAATATTAAAATGTCAATTAAAAGATTTTGAAAATTATTTTTTTTCCAGTTGGCCGTGAAATCAAAAGAGTAATGAATTTGACATGTTTAATTTTTAATTTGCATCAAAATTTCATTTTGGCGGCAAGATATTAGAAAAATAAAATAAATATTAGGAGAAATTTTTATTTAATTTTTATATTTTGTGAATAATTCGGTACGTTAATGGCATTAAATCAAAGAGAAGAAACAGGCAATTGCAAAATTTAAAAAAAAGTCAGGTAGGTGTATTTAAAAAAAATAGTTTTGAGTATTTAAAAATTGCAGAAATATTTATCTTATTTTCCTAATATCTTTCTGCCAAAACGAAATTTTTGTACAAATTAAAAATTAAACATGTCAAATTCATTACTCTTTTGATTTCACGGCCAACTTTGGAAAAAAATTATTTTTCAATATTTTTTAATTGACATTTTAATATTTTTGAAAAAATTTAATTTTTCGGCCATTTTGAAATGAAATGTCATTGTGTGACATATCATTGTATTGTAAATTTTATAACGAATAAGATACATTACAAAAACAGGTTGAGTTGTATTTAAAATAAGAAAGTTAATATCACTTCCGGCTAAATCGGAAGTAAGAAATAAAGCCACCAAGTGTCAAAAGTTGCGCATTTAGATGTTATGCCTCACTTGTAAATTTCAAATTAATCGGTTTAATAACAAAGAAGTTATAGAGTGTAACCTCATCTCGTGGTCACCCGGTATACCAAAATATATCACATTTTAATTACTTCTGAATTCGTTAACGCTAGACAGATGATGATCCCTGTTTCTCAATAAAATTCGTTCAGCGTTGCTCGTTCAGGTTATGTTTTGGCTGAGTTTGTTTGTTAAGTTAAACGAGACTCTACATATTGACCCCTATAAATTTTATAACTTGCCTTCCGCAGACAATCCAAAATTTGGTAATAACTTGATGATGAAAATGAGGTGTTCAACTTATATATTTCTGAAACTATAAGATCAGCATAGCAAACAAATGTAATATAAACAATTTTTTTGAAAGTCTCAAAAGACTAGATCATACTACCTGATGGTTTTGGGTTTTCTCCCCATCTTCTGTAATTTTCCATTCCTACTTTTCGAATAGGAAGCAATATATTATGCGGCGTATACATTGCAACATCTGGTGTTCCGCTGGGATCAATACTCGGACCGCTGTTATTTAACAGCCTTATTAAAGACATAATGAGCAATATTCAAGTTTCATTTTTGATTTACGCCGACGATCTTAAAATAATTACCACTATTTCTTCCTTTGAAGACTACTTCATTCTGCAACATATATAAGATAGTCTCTTAAATATATCCAATTGGTGAGTTTAAAAGAGGCTGACCATCTCAAAGTGTAATATTATGTTTTATAAATAATTTTAAAATGAGGCCTCTTATTTTAGCTTTACCTACACTTGTTTAGACCTGCTACTCTTGTTGAACTTGGTGTAACTTTAGACAGTGAACTTATATTATGACTGCATATATTTTTGTTTTTCTTTGTGTATTATTTTTTGAAATGTATATTTCTTGTTATTTTCATGTCATGTGAATTTATGTATTTTGTTTATATTAATATTGTAATTAATGTTATTTTATATTCTGTATCCTATCCTGCTCCATAAATGGCCTGTAGAGCAGCGTATGAATATATAAATAAATAAATATTATTACGTATTTATATGTATGTTAGATAATATCAAGAGCTTTCTATAAAACTTCCGTAATGCTAATATGAATCTCTTTTGAGTAATGTCTGAGATCTCGTCTGAGATATTAAAAATTATATGCCAAATTTTTTTTTACTTTTTTCTCTCTGTTTATTTGAACTATTTTTAAAAGTTTTAATGCTATAGTGAATTACAATATACCTAAACAAGCTCTCAAAACATATATGTGATTTTAGAATTTCATGTACAGTATTTTTATAATTTCATGTTGACTTTGCAGATTTAAAACGCAGTAATTTCATTATTTCTAATGGAACACATGTATTCTTTCATATTCTTTTGAGCTATTCGTTGATATTTATTTCAAATAGTTTAAACATAGGTATATGTATACAGTATATGTCCGCAGTTAGAGTGGATAAGAGGGAAAACTTTTTTATTTATCATTTTACGCGGAAGACTTATTCTTCTTAAAAAGTTTTGCTATTGTTAAACATATAATTGCCATGGGTAAGTTAACATATGGTGTACCTACAGGGAGTTTAGAAAATTAAAAAATCTGAAAATTATGTAAGAGTATACTCCGTTCATTTTTAACTAAGTAAATATATGAAAAACTGTCATAAGAAAAGTTGTTTATAATTGTAATTTATAGTATCAGAATTTCAATTTGTGGATAAATCTGCCTAATTCGACTTTTTACAATAGTTAGTAAATAATGATCTTATTCACAAATTGGAATTCTGACATAAATTTTAATTCTAAACAACATTTCTTAGTTAGGACAGTTTTTCATATCGTCTTTCTCTATCTATTTATCGTTTTCACATAGTCTATTCTTACATAATTTTCAGATTTTTTTTTTTTCTGAACACCCTGTACATAATATGTTAACTTACTACATGGCAATCATATTTTTAATAAAAGCAAAACTTTTTATGAATAATAAGTTTTCCGCGTAAAATGTAAAATAAAATAAATTTTCCCACTTATCTACTCTAACTGTGGACATACTGTATATATGTAAACTACTCAACTCAGCAGTTATTTCTGTATCACGCAGATATTCTAGTAGGTTGTGTGGTAGATTATGTTCTTGGCCAGCGCGATTTCTTATTTTAGCAATGTATCGGGTGGTCCAAAAAAAACCGGAATTTTCATTTTACCTTATAACTTTTTTATTTTTTAAGCGATTTTCAACTTTTTGGATTCGTTCGACAGCTAAAGCTTTCAGCTAAACGATTCTCTGTCAGAAGCTGATATTATGATCATAAATGTCAAGGCAGACGTATTTAAACTTGAGCAATTTTTAATAACTGCTGGAATTTTGTTGAAATGCCGAATTTACAAACGACTTGTTTCATCATCATGAGTGGTCTTGTGGCAATATTTTGATGGGTAGTTTTAAAAAATCGGTCAAAGAACTACGGAGCTGTACCAAAAAATGTAGAGGCGTGTTATCAACGTCTCGGCAGCAATGGTAAAAACAGACATTTTTATTTTCCTTTATAACTTTTTTGATTCCTTATCGATTTTAATTTTTTTTGGATCATTTAAAACCCAAAGCCTTCCACTACAATATTAAATGTCAGAAATTGACATGAATCACAAATCCAATATGGCGGAAGTGGTCAAATTTACCTAATATTCAAAAGTCGCTGGGATGTTTTTTAAATGGAAAATTAAATGGCTTTTCTTTTAATCTGGAAGCCTTATTATCTTCTAAAAACATTTTCACGCATAGATCACGAAAATCGGTTAAGAACTTACAAAGATGTAGTTGATAACGTAATCATGTGCCCCATAAGAACAGTATTAAATGAATTCTTAACAGAGTTACCGATGATCGTCATGGTTACAAAACAAATGAACATTGATATACTTACTGCTTAACTGTCACTTCGGCTGTTTTTAAAGTGTTTTGTGGTACCTAGTTTTGTTAAAATGGTGTTGTCAAATGAAGACAAGATTTTCTTTAAGAATTTATTGATTCGTTCCAGTTCCTTGTTCCTTGAAACTTTCGTGCAAAGTCGTAAATAGTACTTTTTTTAAAGTTATTGCCTGGAAATTTTTGTATTATTTCCGAAACTTTATAGCCGCGAATCAATAAATACTTAATGAAAATCTTGTCTTCATTTGACAACACCATTTTAACAAAACTAGGTACCACAAAACACTTTTTAAAAACAGCCAAAGTGACAGTTAAGTATCAATGTTCATTTGTTTTGTGATGACGATCAGTATAGGTAACTCTGTTAAGAATTAATTTAATACTGTTCTTATGGGGCACATGATTACGTTATCAACTACATCTTTGTAAGTTCTTAACCGATTTTCGTGATCCATGCGTGAAAATGTTTTTAGAAGATAATAAGGCTTCCAGATTAAAATAAAAGCCATTTAATTTTCCATTTAAAAAAAAATCCCAGCGGCTTTTGAATATTAGGTAAATATGACCACTTCCGCCATATTGGATTTATGATTCATGTCAATTTCTGACATTCAATATTGTAGTGGAAGGCTTTGGGTTTTAAATGATCCAAAAAAAGTTAAAATCGGTAAGGAATCAAAAAAGTTATACAGGAAAATAAAAATTTCTGTTTTTACCATTGCTGCCGAGACGTTGATAACAGGCCTCTACATTTTTTGGTACAGCTCCGTAGTTCTTTGACCGATTTTTTAAAACCACCCATCAAAATATTGCCACAAGACCACTCATGATGATGAAACAAGCCGTTTGTAAATTCGGCATTTCAACAAAATTCCAGCAGTTATTAAAAATTGCTTAAGTTTAAAAACGTCTGCCTTCACATTTATGATCATAATATCAGCTTCTGATAGAGAATCGTTTAGCTGAAAGCTTTAGCTGTCGAACGAATCCAAAAAGTTGAAAATCGCTGAAATAATAAAAAAGTTATAAGGTAAAATGAAAATTCCGGTTTTTTTTGGACCACCCGATATATCATTGTGACTGGCTCCTTCGCCATTTTCTTGAATTTATCTACATCCTAAATCTAAAATCTGATTTAATGTTTTTAAAATAATTAACTTACCTGTAACTTAGTACCATTGAATAAAGGGTTTGGAAATTTATTATTTCTTAGCTTTTGTTATGTAATTTAAAAAGTGTAGGTACCTACACTTCTTTTCTAACAATCAATTAACTGGTATTTTTTTACATTTTTAGAGAAATAATATACCTACTAGTAGACAGATTTCTGGAATTTTTGGTCATATAATTTAAATAATGCAATATATTTTAGTTTATTTATTAACCATTTTTGGAAAAATATGAGTAGATATTAATATAGGTAGCTAATAATGCAATTCTTACATGAAGCTATTGTGATAATGATAATATATCATTATAGGATTTTAATTGAACTTTAAAGCTTATTCAGTTCTAATAAATGTTGTAAATGGTGTTTGTTGATGATTTTTCGAAAATATTGTTACATAGCGACAACATTTTCCGACGCTTCACATTTAAAAAAATGTGCAATTTAACATGTGTGATTTGCGCCCATATGATATTTTATGAGGGTTTGTTTTAAACATAAGTACCGCTCTTCTATTTGTAGGTGGCACATTAGAATTTAGTCGAGAGTTACGACGGTAGATAAGATGAAATACTAACTTTACCGATAAGTTTATAAACAAAGCAATATCCAATAATGGTAGAGTTAGATAACAAAAGCCTCACTTTCCTTAGTTAGAATAATGCCGTAAAGGACTGGTTTCTAACTAAGGTGCCTGTGCCTGAAACTTATTTTGTTCCATACATTTTGATCCACGTGGATAAGTTTTTATACCTACCGGGACGGATTTTCTAAAATTCATTTAGGGGAGAGTGGGGTATAATGATTCCTTGAGGTAAAATGATCCCATCCAATATTTAGAAAACCAGTGGTGCCATTTAGTTAACCGTGGCCGAATGTTATAGTTGAAGTGTTCTATAGTCACCGACAGAAATATGGTTAGTGTACATACGCTTGAAGAAACGTTTAACTTCGTTTGTTTGTTTTGTGATTTTCCGATATAAAATAAGCTCATTTTAAAATCGGTATTAAACCTACTTGGTATTGTTTATTGAATCGGGTGTGTGCATAACTTGTTATGGCATAGTTGGGCTTTAATATCCTTAGGTAATTGCATACATATCTGTTTATTCAAAATTTTTAGGTTAAGTGAAAATCACGCAGTACATTTGGGGCAAAACGATCCCCTATGTGTGGTGCAAAATGATCCCGGGATCATTTTACCCCCATTTATTAAATGAGTTTAATAAATAGTTTTTATGATGACACTGATGATTATATAGGTAAAACAGTCTCAAGACTTCAAAAACAACATAAATTTAATCGAAATAAAGAAAGACATTGTGAGAGTAGCAGTGAGGATGATGCTGATGCTGATGACACTAAATGCATACTGTGTGAAGAAAATTTTAAATGTCCAGTGAGCGGAGAAGGTTGGATATAATGCAGTACGTGTCGGAGGTGGGCACATGATGAATGTGCAGGTGTTAGTGAGATGAAGAGGACTACACATGTACCGGGACTAATGTTGCGTCTGCTAAACAAAAACAACTAATTAAATATTTGTTTGCTGGTGATATTTTGTATGGTCGACCAAATCTTTATAATGCATGAAAAAAACGTCGGTGCGTTTGTTGCCGATAAGAAGTTCAAAGGTACCGGCGTTTTTTGTATGCACAATAAAGATGTGGTTGACTTTATCTTATGTCGAAATTTTTCAGTTTCTATAAAGATTCTTTTGTTGAAAATATGTTATTATTTTATTCGTGGTAAATCCAACTTTACTGCAAATCATTACCTAATGTGTTGTTATGCTTATATTAATGAAAATCAATTTCAAATGGTATTAGTGGACGTCCACCCCGCTGAAACCGAAAATGCCAGTTGCCAAAGCGAAATCTCAACCGGAAGTGAGATATCCAAGATGGCGGCCAAGATAGCGCCAAACCCCGAAATCGGCGCTATGAAGCGTACGTACGACTTAGGAACACGTCCAAAATGTCTAATTATATGTTTTTGAGCATGAGAAATTCAAAAATATTGTGTAAAATTACTTTTGTGAAGTTTTCAACAAGATGGCGCCGCCAGTACTCTCATTTTGTTCGTCAGCGTAAAAATTTTACCACAGAATGCCTGGAAGGCATTCTGTGGTAAAAATTGCGATCTCTTGGGAGGACTTGGGTGCTGGCCACTCGGTCAGGACGTACTCAGGAACGTTGAGGCTTTCGTCTTCAAGTTGTATAAGGTGCGTTAACGTTTCTTGAGTTTATTGCTCTTTAATAAGCTATCCAGACATTTTTATTTTCCATACAGGTTGATCCTGGCGTCAGTTGTGCAGATTATGCTCGCGTTGTTTTGTTTGGCGCTGCAAAAGAGTTCCTCCCACACATCGGACGCACTTCAGCTCCACGTTAAGAGATGTCACTACCAAGTGAGTAGACCTGAAACACGAAAAAATAGAACAATATTAGACCATTAAAACGTTCTTTAAACAATATCTAAATTGGCAGGTATGTGTTTGGGATAATGCTCATCTCCCAAAACCATCACTTCCGTTGCTTGAAGATTGCGGCTGGACCATTGCCGGGGAGGAACTAGTTCCAAGATTCATGAGCTTAGAACCTATCCCTAAGACGTGCCCTGAAATCATTATTTGTCACTGTAAGGGACTGTGTAATACTAAAAACTGCAGTTGCAGAAAAGCAAATGTACCATGCTTGAAGTTGTGCACCCCCTGCAAACGTATTTGTTTAAATTCTGGGAGAGACACAGTAGTGTTTCGTACGATCTGTTCTTTGTAGTGGGAAAACTCACAAGCTTATTTTTCATTTTATTTGAATTAAATTTTAGTCCTAAGTGGTTTTTGAGTATATTTTTGAAATCCTCATGCTGCATAACATATGTCACGACATGTCACACTCTTTTTTACGCTAACGACCAAAATGAGAGTACTGGCGGTGCCATCTTGTTAAAAACTTCACAAAAGTAATTTTACACAATATGTTTGAATTTCTCATGCTCAAAAATATATAATTAGACAATTTGGACGTGTTCCTAAGTTGAATGGGTGCTTCATAGCGCCAATTTCAGGTATTTGCGCTATTTTGGCCGCCATCTTGGATATCTCACTTCCGGTTGAGATTTGGCTTTGGCAACCGGCATTTTCGGTTTCAGCGGTGTCGAAATAGTGGGAAAAGGCCATTTGCTCAAAAGTAATATGAAATGCTTCTAAAATTTCAATTTACTGAAAATTTTATTAGACTAATGACGTTTGTCCAAAATTATCAATGCCCTTTTATTATTTAACCTCTGTGGCCATGCCAAAACGTTAAGTAAAGTATGCTAATTCTTTCATACAAATTAGGAATTTTTAACACTTTTTGTAGTTCCGCTATGAGGTGTTTTTCCTTAGAGGGATCATTATACCCCACTCTCCCCTAATTGTTTCATATTTTTTTTAATAATGGTGTACCAGTTATGTTTTGTATATCTTCAGGAATACAATTACATAATTTCGGGACAAGGTAAGTATCGGGTCTGACTATAGCCCAGGGTGGATCCAGTCAAACCATGAACAAATTAGAGACAAGCTGATATTTGGTATGTAGGTTTATATTGGGGTCCTTAAAACACCACCAAACCCCACCGGTAATCCGTCGTGTCTGTCACCCCTAAACAACCCCCGCAAGGGTTTTTCTCCCTCTGATTGTCAACAATCTTCGTTATCATTTGATTCCAATCCCGATGCCATAGTTAAAGGTTTAGGCCCAAAATGGCACCCTTCTCTCGATTCATTCTCTTATGAAATTTCTCCAGTAGATAGGCCCTGTACTAAGCAGACTATACTATCAGAACTCGCGAGAATCTTTGATCCACTAGGTTTTCTAGCCCATTTATCGTTTTTCGCTAAACACCTCATTCAATATTTATGGAGCTTAAATTTAGACTGGGATCAAACACCTTCGTCGTGTATTTTGAATCGGTGGACTCAATATAGGTCCGAGTGGCGAGTTACCTAATATTTCTCGTATTAATATTCCTCGTCGGTTAGCAATCGATAATTTTACGTCTTGCGAAATCCATGGATTTGCTGCTGTAATTTATTGTAGATTCGTCATGCCCGATCAGAATGTTAAGATAAGTTTTGTGTCTGAAAAATCTAAAGTTGCTCCTCTAAAAAGGCTTTCTCTTCCTCGCCTAGAGCTCTGTGCAGCTGTTTTATTGTCAAATTTAATGGATTTAGTTTTAACAGCATATTCGGTTAAATTAAAAGTGGATAACAATTTTGCCTGGACCGATTCAATGGTTGTTTTATCATGGATAAAATCCTCGCCTCATCGTTGGAAAACCTTCGTTAGCAATCGCGTGAGTCATATTCAAGACAAGGTTTCTCCAAATTCATGGTATCATGTAAGGTCTCAAGATAATCCTGCGGACTGTGCTTCTCGAGGTTTAATGCCCTCTGAGCTTGTTGAACATCCACTCTGAGGGACTGGACCTCACTGGTTAAGTTCTCCTCAAAGATCTTGGCCTGTTAGTAAGTTAATTATTCCTCCTGACTCAAATGAAGAAGAAAGAAAACTAACTCTCACCTCTTTTGTCCCTCTCGACTCAATGGATCTCCTTCTCGATAAGTTTTCATCTCTCCCTAAAATTAAACTTATTATAGGTTACTGTCTTCGCTTTATTTACAACTTGAGAAATAAGAATGACGAAAAATCTCAACCATTTACTCAGCATGAACTACACAAAGCACTCTTAGTTTTGGTAAAACGGGTTCAGCATATTATATCCTTTATTAGAGAAATCTCAAGTACAGAAAATGGAACTTCTATTACTAAAGGTTTACGTAAGTTAAACCCTTTTATAGGATAAGATGGTCTCCTCAGAGGGTGGGCGGTCGACTAACGCTCTCTGGTTTGTCACATGATCGCAAGCATCCTGCTCTGTTACCGCGACAACACCGGTTGACAGAACTCATTATTGATAGTACTCATCGTGAAAATCTCAAACGCTCCATTTTTTACTTGCTCAGCATTTTTGGATTTTATCACCTCGCCTCGGTGAGCAATTCGTCACACTTTATCAAATTGCTACCGATACTTTAGAGTTAATAAACCCCTTGAACCCCCCCTGGGCAACTAGCCTTCCGCTCGGATCAGTCAGGTAAAACCATTTCAGTGTATAGGTGTTGACTACGGTGGTCCCTTTAATATTACTCTTGTATTATATTTAGGTGTTTAATGAAACGCCGATCATGGGTAACTAACATTTTATTTTAATATTCTACAACTTCAGCATAAAGATAAGACATAAATACATAGACAAAACCGAATGTTTCTTATATTGTGGATTGAGTCATGGGCGGCATAACCTCGGTGAAGTCCTTTGTCTAACACTTGGTAAAAGTAGAGGCATAAAATCTCAAGAGGCATATATTTGCTTATTCGTATGTTTTGCTACAAAGGCCATTCATATAGAATTAGCCTCAGATTTCTCTACAGAGACCACTGATGTTTTTTCTTTAATTCTTGTATTATAGATTTTATCTCATTGGCATTTGTCAGATTCAGGACTATCGAGTCGGTGTTCTCTTTCAGTTTAATTGATAATCCGCATTTTTTTTTATTTTTCAGATAATTTTTTAACCATATTTGTAAGGCTGCTGTGAAATTCGCTTGATATTTGCTTAGCATCAATTGTTCTCCGGTTTCATTTACAAATGTTTTTATAGCTTCTTCATTTTTTTTAGTATGATCTTTAATATATTCAGACATGTTTCCATACATTGTTTTGTATCAGTAGCATTTTTATTAATATCCTTATAATAATAATAGGTTTAATTTTTACAATGAATTAGAGATGATAACTGGTTTTTATAGGTTCTGTATTTTTAATCCGACATTTTTGTGATTTTTTCTTTTTCTTGTGAACTGATTTCATTTGCATTTTTAAACCAATCTTGAAGTATACCAGTAAAAACGTTCAAGTCATTTGTTCTAACGGTGTTTTGCAGAATTGCAAGTTTATTACAATTCCACTGATGGAAAGATTAAATAGTAGAGGACCCATATTTGATCTTTGAGGTACTCTCAAACGCGAAACAAATGTAATTGACTATTATTTGATGAAATTCATTAAAGGATGATAACCATTTTAATTTATTTTTATTTATTTCAAGTCCCGACGGTCTTTCTATGGGCAGATTATAATTAACTTAAAAGTCTTGCTGAAGTCCAAAATTTACGAAAGTTGCCAAATGAATCGTTGTTGATTTCTCTGCTTGAAGATATTGTTGTTCTTCTATAATTATATTTTTGGGTTGACTAATTTTTGGAATGTCTGGCAGTATCATTATCGATGATTGGTCTGTAATTTGGTGGATCAGATTTATTACCATATTAAAATACGGGTATTGCATAGGTACATGATTTAGAGAACTGTTAATAGTGCTAATGGTTAGAAACAATGAAAAGAGTTAAAAGAATAGTAGTGCAAGATTATGGGAGCAATTTATCAATACAATTGGATGGGTACCATCTAGACCAGGACCTTGGTTTGTGTCTAAATTGGAGATGGCGTCGAATACTGAATTCAAAGCAAATTTATAAACTTTATTTTATAAAATAAAATTGAAAAACCGCACATAGTTCTGACCGACACTAAATTTACTTGTTTAGTTTTTAATGCGTTTCCAATTTCTATATAGTAAAATTTTGTTATGCTATCAGCGTGCCAAGTTATTCAAAGTTTACGCGTAGTTGGTTTATTTTATGTGGCAACAAATAATTCATGTTCCTTGTAAAGGACTTTTTGCATTTTAAAAAGCGTCCAACTTTGACGATCGATGGGCTATTTAGTCCGTTATTTCAATTTTGCCCAATTGTTACCAATACTGTGTAATATTTTAAAGTGAAACATAGTCAGTAATATAATGGCAACGTTCTCTAACGAATTGCCAAAAGCTGCTTCCATTTCGCCCCTATATTCACTGCATTGGGCATTGATTTGGTATTCGGCGTATCCCCACCAACTCATCCTGCACAAGAAAGCTTTTCTTGTGTGGCGCCGCGCACTCTCCGATGTAAAGAGAAGGGCACTGGAATCGAATAATCAAAAAGTGGTCGTGTTTGGTCGCGGACGGTCGTTGGATGTACTACGGCACTTACGGTCATTCGCTCGACATAAACATTCTGTGCAGAGAAAGTGAACCGAGTAATATTATTAAATCATTTGGCGGGAGGTACCTGCTTCCAAAATGAGAGTTATCCTATTGATGCTGGTCATCACAGCCCTTTTTTGTAGCAGCGAAGCGAAACGTAAGAGGAAATTTGAAGGAGACTTTGAGTTTGCTGAAGAGGTAAGCTGCATGGCCATCCCTACTATATATCAAGTCCCAAACAGTTTTGTATACACAATGAAGGGGGCCTCAGGCGATTACAGGTGCTAAGTTGCAGTGTCGGACTTCGCTCATTTTACACGTTTTTGGGATTGCTGAGTGGAACGCCCAAAAAACAACTCCTCATATCTTTCATGTTTTGCACTTATCTAACCTATTAAATTAATAAACTTTATTTTAGTCGCTTTCGATACATTATTTTATTTTTTGGCAAGAGTTAATTTATTACAATTAGCAAAGTTATACCCTGCATAAACTATGATAGGTAATTCCAAATCATTTTTAAGAACCCTAATTTTTCAAATTTATTGATTCTTTCTAAATAAACATCTATGCATGTAGATATGCGAGATTGGGGTTTCAGTCGTCTTTGAAACACCTCTAATAGAAAATTTAAATACTCCTCTGGATAATTTTCATTAATTTTGAATCACTCAGCAGTGTATTTGTCTGCATATAATTGTTATATAATACGACAACTATCCACTAACGTTCAAGAGGGTAGAGGTAGCCATAAATTGGCTTGAATTTTTGACGTGTTCTACCCACGGTTATAGGTACTCACTTTATAGATATAGGGGTGTAAAATAACCGTGAAGGCAGTTTGAAGAGATCTAGATTACACACGAGTCGGCAAACCCAGTCGAGGGGTAGCTGTGAGGGTTCGAAGTTTTAATATAAAGTTCGATCTGCGCATGCGCTTCATTCATGACTATGTATATAAAAATATAATTGATATGATTTGAAGAAGTCCGATGCAGTCTGATTTACAAAATTTAGGACAGTTTTAAGACAGTTCGAGATGAATATTCAAAGCACTTTAATGGCGAGCAGATATTAATGTTTCACAAATTACAGAAATTGAGAAATTATAAATTTTAGTGTTTAAAAATTGGGACACATGAAGGAATTCCACTTAGAATTTTCAATAAATTGGAATGTGTTAGGTGTCTGTCTACATGCGCATAACGACAAACTAGATTTTTACTTGTCAAACAATTTAAGCAGTATAAAAGTTTTATCTAAATGCTTGACAGAAATGTACCTTAAATATTTTGGTCTTGACTCCTTGTAAGGGTAAAATCGAGGGTAAAATAATATATTATACACGGATAAGGAGTATTCTAAAAAGCACAATTTATGTATCTACCTCTTTTAACAATTTTCAAAAAATTGGAACGCCCTTAAGAAATTTAAAAATAATTCAAGATCTGATTTTTGGGGAACCAAAATAGACGCATTGGAAAATCTTGTGCTTTTGCAAATGTTCAATATTGGTTATATATCTTTTTTAACGATACCTGTGACTGAGGAGCTCTACATAAAAAGTAACATTGATAATGGACACCTCGATGGACACACATCTCACTTGAAGTGGTTCATACTTTGTAGGTTTAAGGCTCTAATTTGATCCACATTGCACAAGTAGATAGTATTTTCCTCGGTATTTTCTGCGTCTATGACGGTTCCTCGACCTGCATACACTTCCTTGGACTTGATACTCTGTTTCTGCGATTTTTTCTTGTAATTTCAGACAATATCTGTGCGAATAGGTTTTACTACGTTGTATTTATTAACAATAAAACTATTTTTTCATGTGCCTGCTCTTAATTTCAAAATTCGTTAACGTCGACGTTAAGGAACTTGTTCAATATCTTCTAAACTGAGAAAGATCACAAGAAAAAAAGACAACCGTTAGCACTATTTCAATTAATTGGAAAATGGTCAGCGAAACATTGAAAAAGCCAAAGGTAAAGAAAAAAGTACCACCTTATGTCAGTCGTGATATAATTGGTACTAAGAAGTGATCTTTGGTACTAAGTAATGACTCCATACAAAGTAGGTGTATCAAGTTTGCATAGGAGTTTGGATATAAGTGTCTCATTTCTGTCTAAAAGAAAAGAAAAGGTTCAGCATGCATAACAAGGTATACCTATATCCTGGGAAAAAGGTTTATAGTGAACCTCATTGGCCATTATTTTGACGAATTCTATTAATACCTGAAGTTACTAACAAAAAACCAAATCATTCTATATCGAACTCTATCCTGTCATCTTATTAAATTTGAGAATGCTTTGTTTTATTTATTTTCATTGCTCACTGCAAACTTACCTAAAGTTAGACTGAAAGTACAAATCCGTGAGTATTCACGAAGGAGGAATTTCGCTAAAATCTTATTTAAAATATAAATTCGGATTTGAATCTTCTGTTGTGCCTTGTGACCTCTTTTTTCTTCATATTTAAATAGAAGATATTAGATGAACTTAGGATGCTAACGTTAAAAAAATCCAGTTTAGGGTATTATAAATCGGGATTGATTTTACATTGAGTATAAAAATGTTCACAAAACTAGTCATCACAACTTTTATCGAATAGTTGGTTGTTTGGATCACACGCGTCCTCAAAGTCCAATGTTCTGCTGCCAAATTTTTCAGTGAAACGTTATCCGTTATAACTTTGCAGGAATCCTTTATTATTGCAAATTTCGTCTTCAACGAGATAAAATCTCTAAAACAGCAAAATACCATGACAATTTCAAGAAGTCAAATTTCTTCGTTTATCCAGGATGGTTCAAAGTTTACCATTTAGGTAAATTTCAAGAGGCGATAAAGGCGCTTAAAATAAGTAGAAAAGTTCCTATGAACTCACTTTTTTAGGTGCTGGCTGAGAAACGAACAGGTTTTTGAAGATTTGTGAAAAACAAAGGATCGGAAATTATCAAACTATTGACTTGAAATTTTAGCTTTTTATTATTTACTTACCTAATTTCACTTTTTATATCTCTATTGTATACGAAATATTGTCTTTGTACTGTAGAAACATCTATTTCTCTTGAAAAGTAAGGGTTTTACGAAAAAATTCATATCATACCTTTTTGCTTCCAAATTAAACGTATTCAAAAATCAGGCACAAAGCATAGTTTCGGTTGATAAAAGAATTGTGTTTTCACAAAACTTAAACACCCCGTATCTTTTTACGAGTAACCTGAGGACGTTTATAGGACGTTTAGGACTTTTCTACTTATTTTATATCTCTCTATCAACTTCTCAAAATAACCATAAAAAATTTGAAAAATTTGTTGGACCATAGAAAGTATTGTTTGAGATCTTCAGACGAGTCTTCAGATGTGTGATTCGTTCATGAATTTTTAATACCATTATGAATGATCAAACAAATAAGTAGAGAAACATCACAAAAGTGTGGAAATGGAGCGTTTTCGTGACCCAAATGTCGGACTTTGACGGCGCACAGTGGCACAAAAGTGAGTTTTTTCTTGTTCAAATCAGTCTGCAGGTCTTAATACCGAGCTTAATACTTACAACAATCAGAGAGTTCTTTTTTTTTAAATCCTCGTTTTTTAATTGCCTATCGATCTGTCGAGATAGATTTTCGATTTGTGTCCCTAATTTTTCAAGATTTTCCAAAGTTTGAATTTTCATCAAAAAATGTTTTTTTGTGTAAATATCACTATCACCGTATTTCTTAAATAATTAATTATGACAATTTTTTTTAAATCTACGTTTATTGATTGCCTATCGATCTGTCAAGCTAGATTTTCAATTTTTGCCCCTAACTTTTTAAACACTGTTAAATTTCTTTGGAATTTTTTTCAAAATTAGGGCAAAAATTGAAAATCTACTTCGACAGATCGATAGGCAATTAAAAAAGCGAAGATTTCAAAAAAAACTCCGACTGCTTAAGTATTAAGACGTGTAAACTGATTTGAAAACAGAAAGTTATATTTTCCTCAAAAAAACGTCTCTTTTTTGTATAAATATCACTTTACAAACCTCATTTCTTAACAAGATAATCACGACAAATTTTTTTTGGGATCTTCGTTTTTTGATTGCCTATCGATCTGTCGAGCTAGATTTTCGATTTTCGCCACTAATTTTCCAAAAATTTTGATGAAAATTCAAACTTCTTTCGACATTTTTGAAAAATTAGGGGCAAAAGTCAAAGATAGATAGGCAATTAGAAAGTGAAAATTAAAAAAAAAAACATCCGAAAATATCCGATTGCTTAAAAGTATTAAGACCTGCGACTGATTTGAAAAAAAAGTTAGGTACTTTGGTGCCACTGTGCGGCGCGTGCAAACTAAGTGACTTCAACGTTAAATGTTCTTACACAATACCTTAATAATTTTTATTGAATTTGAGTTTAAGCCAGTGAAGATATAATTGGTAATACCAACCTATAAAATTTATAGGCCTTCCAACAGTCAATGCAGAAATTTCCTACCGTTTTAACAGCATTTCTACCAACTTTGTAACAGGTATTATAGAAAAAAAACGGACTTGTGAAATCAATCCTAGTTGTACAATACTCTAAATCTGATTTATCTATGGTATGATTACGGCTACTAATTAAATTGGAAATTCAATGCCAATATGACTGGCCTAAACTGTGATTTAAAAAATCAACCCAATTTTATC
Source organism: Rhagium mordax (assembly GCA_963680705.1). NCBI lineage: Eukaryota > Metazoa > Arthropoda > Insecta > Coleoptera > Cerambycidae > Rhagium > Rhagium mordax. The sequence continues at coordinate 12,021,157 of OY796659.1, read as the reverse complement.
ATGAAATAAAAAATTTGAATCTGTGTAATAATTATTTCTTTCCTTTTTCTTTTTTGGGATTTATTACCACATTCCTTGAGATTCCTATCCAAAAAAATTCGATTTATCTAAAAAATATTCAAATTAACCAGTTTAAAACTGGGAAATAACCTCTACGCCTTTGACGTAATGTCAGAGGATCAGTTAGCATGATACTGTATCATGATCAGTTAGAGGGTGTTTTTTGACAACTAATAGGAATTAAATTAATACAAATATTAATACTTAATTCCTATTAGTTGTCAAAAAACACCCTCTAACTAATCCTCTGACATTACGTCAAAGGCATAGAGGTTATTTCCCAGTTTTAAACTGGTTAATTTGAATATTTTTTAGATAAATCGAATTTTTTTGGATAGGAATCTCAAGGAATGTGGTAATAAATCCCAAAAAAGAAAAAGAAGAGAAATAATTTATGAAATGCCACAAATAACATTTAAACAATGTGTAATAATGTATTCATGAAATATATAAAAAATAATAAAAATTAAAAACCTATATACCTACTACCTTTTTTGAATTAAATTTGTAAGAGATGTGGTGTGAATTATCAGACCGTCGAAACTGTAGAATATAAGACTTCAGAAACATATCCTCGAACAAAAACCGTAAGGAACAATTCAAGTCTAAATATTTTTATTTACTTTTTAACAAAAAACCTAAAATTAGGTCATCTTGTTAACATGGATGGGGGTGAGAATAAATCGTTATAAACATCCTACCGATGAATATACATTTAAAAAATCGTTTATTGGAAAAGTGGATTTTAAAAACAACCCTATATGCAATCTGACCGTAATTAAAACATCCTTAGTCTAGAGTAAATGTTAAAAGGATAAATATATAACATTTGGTCACATTTTTTTATAGTATGTTTACAAATCAGATCGAGAATCAGATTTGTTTTAATTTTTTTTAATTTTGATATTTTACTTACATTCAATCGTAATATTTTCTGACATTTAATTAAATATATCTACATAGTTGCCGTTACTTTTCACGCTTCGTGATAATCGAAACAGATAAGCTAAATAATAAATACCTAATAGAGGTGAATCGATTTAGGTTTTTTATGTAAACTTGACATTTATTTGAATATAGCTAAGGGGTTTACGTAAGACATTTTTAAATGTTCGATCTTGATTTATATTCAATTTAGTAAATCCTGAAAGACAGCTCGGTAGATTACGTTGGAATATGAAACAGTGCGGTGTGCCGAGAGCAATCGTTGCTCTAATTAGTTTTATTTTATTATTAGACTACTTTCATTTAAGATAAACATCTTGTGGTTAATAAATAGTAAGATAATTAATACCTAAATATTGTGTTAACTAATTAGCACTATTACAAAGTGAAAACATATTTTTTTGCATTGGTGATGGGAACTAAAGAAAAACAAATGTTGGTCTGTATATCTGTCTTGATATTCTTGATAACGTAAGAAGCCTTAGAAATACTTCTATGAAACTTAGTAAGATTCCATAAGATTTTACCAGCAAGTAGTGACATAATCTCAGGTCTAAAACTGAAAATATGGAAGATTTCATATGAAAAAAAAAGTGAACATTAACCGTATCTCATTTTATAATTTTATATAACTTGGTTAAGTCATGTATTACCGAATTAAAAGAATCTAAAAAAATATATCAAAATCGTCCTCTGATTTTATTTCGCTAAGTCCTTCCCTGTCGTGCTCATGCTGTAGCCTACCTTTCAATTCTTTACCTGTCAAGCAGGTTATTTGGCTTGCTGAGGTCTATTGCTTGCCGAAACCACAATGGATTTAATATTGTACTAGCGTAATAAGTAATCTTTACCGTAATGAGTAATCGTATCTTACGGGTGCTAATCTCTCCGCCGACAATAGTGAAAACGTCAACACCCACATAATTATTATATAACTTGATTTAATTTTATTGTGTTCACAAATCATACGGTTTAGGAGCGGCAAGGTTAATTTATTTAAATTTATAAATTGATTTTTCATTGAATAAGCCGATATTCTTGATTGCGTGTGCTGTTGGCGCTGTTTAAATTCGAAATTATATGGGGCTTTTGTTTTTACGCTTTACTTACATTCTCGCTTACATTCGTGTAAAAAAAATATTAAATGGCTGGGATCGGAGGCAGTGGAAAGTTCGACGTTGGAATTTTTCCAAATCTTTCGACATGTAAATTACCATACAATTTTATTTAAAGTAGTAAATTTATGTACCAGAATGGTTTGAAATATTTTCTACATTATCGTTTGTTTTAATGATAACAATAAATACATGTTGAAAACACTTACATGTGCAAGAAACGAAATTAAACATAAACATTCGTCGATTCTGGGTTTTCTTTAAAATTATGAAGGATAGAAAAAACCTTTAGAAGTTTTAGCAAATTCGATTGCCCATCTTTTCTAACTTTCAAGCGTTTTTTTAAAATTGTCATTTTGACCTAAGTATCTCAATTACCAAGTATCTGATCATAAATGAGTTACACATTCGCTTTTTTTAATAGAATTTATTACTGAGAAAAAGAAAACCATCCATGCTTTAATATTTGATGTATAGACTCGGAAAATTAAATATATTTGCGAGAAGACCATGGAAAATTATTAATAAATAATTCATATCACATAATATAAACTAAATTTACCCAAACAGGAAAAAATTAATAAAATAAATGTTCAAGTTGAGCAAGTTGTCTTGCATTGACATTTATCCATTTTTGACATACCTTCTCCTTTTTTTAAATTTCTATTCATAATTTTAATAGGGGTTATTGTCCAAATCGCAGCTAATGTTTTGTTTTCCAATTCTTCTACGTTAATTGAATTTTCTCTATACATATATGTATAATATTTTGCAAATAGCCCTAAAAGTTAAAAATCGGCAGCAAATTAGCGACAATATAGAACTATGGTCTTAAAATGAAACAATATCTAAACAAACTGATCGTTTATTAAATTCTCGATTAAATTTTAGTCAACTATTAATTAATATGACTGATGCGATGGTCGAGATGGTAGCGTACCTGCCTCTCACCCAAAATTCCTGGATTCGATTCCCGGTCGTGGCAATGGAAAATACTGTGAGAGGGATTTTTCCATTATACACGGATTGACCCTTGTCTTTAAATGTGTAGCCCCCTCCCGCACAAGGCTCTTGTAGAGCCTTCTGGCATAAAGGGGGGTCGTAATTACATGTGGTGATATTTATTATTCATTATTATTATATTAATTGTTAAATAATAATTTCTTAACGAAAATAGGATTTAATTTTGCATTAACTAACTGGACACCCAAATTAAATTATTCCATGTTTCATTCGCCGTATGATCTGGAGCTCCTTCGTGTTGGAAATATAATTTTTGAAATTGTTTTGCAAGACATATTGGCCCCAAAGAATTCTACTTCTTGCCATAGAATATTAATATAAGTTTCGAAATTCAAATTACTGGAATATAAGATGAGGATCTATTATTTGATACCCTAGTGGAACCACAGCATACACCAAATCCAAATCGTCCTTGACGATGAACTGTAGTGGTTGCGTGAGAATTTCCTTAAGCCCAGTGGTGCTTATGACGCCGATTAAAAATTTCGGCACCCCTATTTAGGACTATAGTGTGTCAATATAATAAATAGTTCTTTTAAAACCTGGCAAAATTCGAGACGCCTTAGAAAATTATTTGGATGTAGGTTATGAATAATTTTAATTTTGTAGAGCTTGAATTTTTTTTTAAGCAACACAATGCAGCTGTTTATATATTAGAATTTTCTTTTGCAATTTCTAAAACAATATTTTCAGTAGCCTCTCTAACTTCTTTATTATATATTTTTGAACGAGGTTTTACAAATCTTTGTAATTTATTGTAGTTTTTTGTATTTTTTTATTTTTGCCTGACTATCTTCTCTGGGTATCTAAAAAAATAGTAAATATACAGATAAGTCCAGGATGCTTCGAACACGACAGGGATTGGGACGAATATACGAGTGGCTGACAACTTGTCTCAGTTCGAAATTTGTACATTAGGAGAAGGGAGCGGCAGTGCGCTGTGGCCACTCACTGCTCAGCCTCAGCAGTCAACAGACTGTTGTTAGTATCTCATTAACCGTGTTGGGATGTAGAACTCATCTCTTAAATTTCGCGTTCTCTAGAAGGTTTTAAATGCCCAATGGTGAACATTTTTTTGGTTTGGTACTCGGTTTGGTATCTCGGAAGTGGAAAATGTAGTCAGTCCATAATATATTATTGAAAAAGTTTCGATCTGCGTGCATACTTACGTTCATTCAACCATAAATTTACAATATTCCAATCTGGAATATTTGTGTGTATATCAGTTAGGTGTCGCACATTTTGCATTTTAAATGGGTGGTATTTGTTTCTTCTAAGACGAAGAAGAAGTTTATTGTGTAAAACGTAATATTTAAACCTGCAACCGCATCTCTTATTGATTGTTTTCGATTTTCTGAAAGTAAAAATATATACATTAAGCAAATGAATATCCCAACCAATTGAGCTGAAATTTTGCATACACGGTTAGTTTGGATGACAATGCATGCTTAGCTAAGTGACGTCATTCTAAATCCAATATAGCGGACTCCCAAAGATGGCGGACTAGTTATTTTTATGCACCCCCGTAATATGGGTATCAATTAAAAGGGTTTTCTGAGAAGAATACGAAATATAAAATGACGTCACACTTAATTCAATATGGCGGACGCCCCAAGATGGCGGACTAGTTATTTTTTATGTACCCCCATGATATGGGTATCAATTAAAAGGGTTTGCTGAGAAGAATATGAAAAATAAAATGACATCACACTAAATTCAATATGGCGGACGCCCCAAGATGGTGAACAAAATTTTCTTATCTGCCATCATAATAAGGGTATCAAATGAAAGGGTTTGCTGAGAAGAATACGAAAAAAACTAAAAAATAAAAAATAAATTTATGGTAAAAAACATTTTTAAAAACAAGCTTTTATTTAAATGCTCTAAAAAGAAGAAAATAAACTCTAAATTAAATAAAACCCATCAATTTATTACATTATAGAATTTATATGATATAAAAGCTTGTCGCGAGATTTGCCTGCGTAAGTAAACAAGAATACAATATTAAACTCTCGCGACAAGCTTTTATATCATATAAATTGTATAATGTAATAAATTGATGGGTTTGATTTAATTTTAAGTTTATTTTCTTCTTTTTAGAGCATTTAATTAAAAGCTTGTTTTTAAAAATGTTTTTTTACTATTAGATTATTTCAAATGAATGTATAGATTCAGTGACTTTGTCGTAGACTCTTCGACTCTTCCAAGTGTTTTAAGTAAAGACAGAATTCAGCCAGGATATAATCTGGCCTACTCCCTATACCCTATACCCTATAAAGGCCCTTGTTGCACTTTCTGTTTAGAAAGTAATAAATTTGTTTTTTGTGGCTCTTTAATATCTAATATCTAAGTATCTAAAGTAATCGCAATTAACGAGAAGAAACTGATACTTTACTAGGCTCGAAAACATGTCCTTTTATGTATACCTGAAGACGCAACGACTTGAAAATCTTTTGATGAAATTTGATGTGCACTGCATCCATGAGTCGCCAGACTAACTTTTTCAAGGTAAATAATGTTTGTTAAAATTAAATCATTTAAATTTATGCGCAGCCGGGTTCTTATTGACATGCAGTAAATATTTGGAGGTTCGTAAATTCACTGTTTATGAACATAACTACATGTATTATACAGGGTGTCCCAGCCTCGCGTCGGCCAAATGTCCTGGCTCTCCTATAAGAGATATCGAAAAATTTCAAAAACGAGATGATAGAGGACACAATGGTGCATAGTATAAAAATATTTTGAAATATACAGGGTGATCGATTTAAGCGTGATGTCATAAACTTATGTTTTTTATGGAACACTAGTTATATTATTACATATTTGAATTCTCCTTTTAAAGGTGACTCAATCGATATGCCACTTGATGGGTCTGCGATGGGTCGGTACCATGATACGGGTGAGTTTGTACCAAAAACGTGCCAACTTTGTAAGCTCACTGTGGCGTAGCGGAAAAGCATTTTGAGATCTAGTTTGTGCCAAAAATTGTCAAAAACCCTGTAGTTTACGCTGCTGTTATCAGATCTAACGAAATCGGTCATTTTATACCGGGTGAGTCAGGAAACGCCAAATCTATTTTTTCCCATTTTTTTCAAATGGAACACCCTGTATATTATGACACCAAAGGAGAGCCCTTTGAAAGAGCTTTCCACTGATATAAAGGTTTAAGGGTCTATCTGTCATGGGTGCCAAGATATTTGATGGCAAAGTGGCACAATTCGAGGTTTATTAAAAAATTACACTCAATTTTCAATTGTTTTGTGAATTTTCGCTGAAATCGGCTCTTTTCAGTAAGAAAATTTTGAAAATAATTCTTATACTCGGAGAAAAAACTGTACGTCAGTACAGAAAAGTACTTAAGTATAAAATAGTCAACGCCTGATAAATTTAATTTTTTTTCTGAAATGTGTATAAATTCATGTCATGGCAAGTATTTTCTAGCCCGAAGTAATTTTGTCGCGAAACGATTTACTATTTTAGAACGAAGGTGCTTAATAAAACGTACCTTTTCGTAGTATTTTTTTTTCCGCTTTTAGATAGTGTTCTTCATTTTTTTTAAATAAGACCAAAAAATACTTTCATTTTCAATTCAATGAAAGATAATAAAATTGTTGTTAAGTTTGGGAAGCTGTTGTTCCACGTACTATCATCGAAAGAATAAATAAAAAATTGTAGAGAAATTCATATTGCTTCCAACTTTCAATTTATTGAAATAAATTTAAAAAAATCAAGTAGGTACCTGTCATAAAAATACCAGTCTTGTCAATAGTTCACTTTATTGTTGTAAAATTTTCTTATTTATAAAACAATTGAAAATTGAGGGTAATTTTTTAATAAACCTCGAATTGTGCCACTTTGCCATCAAATATCTTGGCATCCATGGCAGCTAGACCCTTGAACCTTTATATCAGTGGAAAGCTCTTTCAAAGGGCTCTCCTTTGGTGTCATAATATACAGGCTGTTCCATTTGAAAAAAATGGGAAAAAGTAGATTTGGCGTTTATTGACTCACCCGGTATAAAATGACCGATTTCGTTAGATCTGATAACAGCAGCGTAAACTACAGGGTTTTTGACAATTTTTGGCACAAACTAGATCTCAAAATGCTTTTCCGCTACGCCACAGTGAGCTCACAAAGTTGGCACGTTTTTGGTACAAACTCACCCGTATCATGGTACCGACGCATCGCAGACCCATCAAGTGGCATATCGATTGAGTCACCTTTAAAAGGAGAATTCAAATATGTAATAATATACCTAGTGTTCCATTTAAAAAAACATAAGTTTATGACATCACGCTTAAATCGATCACCCTGTATATTTCAAAATATTTTTATACTATGCACCATTGTGTCCTCTATCATCTCGTTTTTGAAATTTTTCGATATCTCTTATAGGAGAGTCAGGACATTTGGGCGACGCGAGGCTGGGACACCCTGTATTTACATAATGAGGATTTCATATAAAATACAGGGTATTCCATTTGAAATTAAAAGGTTGTCCTATATTTCGGAATTCGCAGCGAAAGACTTTTTGGCAATCTTAGCTATACTAGTAATTTAAAAATAAGAAATACTTTCCTATCATTTCTGCATAAACAATATTTTGAACAATACCAGTTACGTAACTGCAATATATGAAATTTAAATTAAATTCAAAAATAATGATCCAACGTGTAACTTTTTAATATTATTTCTGCATAAAAAATATTTGATTTAAAAATTAAAAAATTTAAAAATTAAAAAAAAATACAAATCGTCTTTGAAAATATATTCTGCTTACGAGATCAGGGCTTATTGCAATTGAATCAAAGTTATTGTTGTTGTTATTCTCCCAAGCGTTTGATTACTTCTGGTGGCAAATTTGCAAATCAGATATTATTCACGCTATCTGACAGCAGTTTTTAAATTTAACCAAATATATGTATGCAAGGTTATACAGGTACGTGATGTTTCAAAGAAGATTGACGTTTTAGAAATACTTTAACTCACAAAACTGGTTTTGTATTATTATTTAAATTCGGTAAATTATGATACGTCTTGAAAGCATAGAATTGCTAATATTTGTCGTTAAAAAATGTGTACCTTTTATTTTGTTGCGATAATATCCGGAGATGGACGCATTAATATGTTTAGTTAACCAAACATTTTTCATTTGGGTTTAATTTAATTGGATATAGCTCCTGCTTGATCTAAAACTAAAATGTTAAAATTAAGAAATATTATATACGTACAGACTCGATAATCCGGACTAATTAAAACACGTGCTATTCGGACTATTAAAAATCCGAATTACTGTGACTAATCAATATTATTGACAAAACTACTAATAGGTAAAGGTGCTTTTTGAGGATTTATTTTAACGAAAATACAATAGATTCAGAACATAAACTATATACTATACTTCAAGATTACATTAATGAATGAAGTCAATAATTTTGATCTGTTTTATTTTCTTCTGGCTTAATGAGAATGCCTGATCCCGGAGTTTCCCCAATATTAGCAAGTCATTTAAAGGCACACTATTCCCTTTAGCCCAATCTATACATTGCTGAAAACTCTTACTAGCAACAGCATGTCTTACTGATCCAGTTACATCAATTTTGTCCTTCATATCATTTTCGTTAACATCATCAATCATCATTGATTGTCTGCATCATAATACAATCATTTTCATTAAGCCAAAAATTTACTTCAGCTTCTGTTGTCTCAGCATTAGGAACAATGTCTTGCACCATATTATAGATGTCGAGTCTTACATTTTCCTCAGCAGCAATTCTTGTTTTATTTCGGCCAGTGGTATCAATTCTTCTTTCAGGGTTAATTTATTCCAGCACTTTTCTAGAACATTAGGCGACACATTATTCCATACCTCATGCAAGAACCACACTGCATCCTTTAATGTAATTTTTTTCAGACACTGAACAATATCTTCTTCAATCAAAAGCAGAGCCTTTTCAGGTAGATTGTTTTGCCGTGAAAAGTTTCGAAGTTGCTTCACAAATGAATTTTGGAACCAGTTCCTGAAAACAGCTGTTATCATCCAGGCATTTTTCGTAGACTTGTATTCCACTGGCAGGTCCTGATTTAAAAATGCTCTGTGATTTTTTGCTTAGCCGACGACAATTTAAGTTTATTTATGCCATTAGCGTTGGAACATGCCAGAAAAGTATCTCACTCTTTGCTAGTCTTAAGGCCAGGCGCTGTCGCTTCCTTTGAGTGTACTAACGTTTTTTTTCGGGAGAAGTTTCCAAAACAATCCGGATTCATCTGCGTTATAAATTTGGCTAGATAGCAAGTCCTCTTCTTCAATTAGCTCTAAAAGTTTTTGTTTTAATGGATCAACGGAACTGGAACTCTAAAATTTACAATCCACCCTCTGCTGGCATTAAAATTACCACCCCCATAACATTGCAAAAACAACTGTTTTGCTTTTGAGCCAAAATTTCGTGAAATAGAAGCATGTCTATTTCTTTATCTCAAAAACCAAGAATATAACAATTTCTGCATCTACGGATAGTCAGCTGTTTTTTAAGTTTTCCTGGACCCTGGACCAGAATCGTAGTTAGAAATAAACCTAGAAATCGAAACTAGTACATCAGTACGCATAATAAACTAACAAAGAAAACTTACTGCTGAATATTGTTTCCCCGTTTTTTGATATATGAAATAGTGGAAGTACCCACCCCATATTTTGCAGCTATAAATCGGCTGTAAATTCTGGCACGCTGACGCCATTTTATGTTTTGTTTGCTGTTACTGCGTCGGCATTAAACACCATACCAGTAACCGATTTCAATTCGAAGTATATGTGCGTCTGAAAAACACGAAAATAAATGGTTTTGTTACGTCCGGATTGTCGAAACAGCCTTAATTCAAGTGTCCGAATTACCAAGAAAATCGGAATATGAAAAATCCGGATTATTGAGTCTGTACATAGTGTGTCCCAAAAATCAACGTCATCCATTGGAGAGCTGATAGGCCAGCGCATGACTGACCAGAAAATCAATGTACGACCTTTGGGAAAAGCTGTTTTGAGGTATTGGCGCTTTTATGAATTTCGTGAAAATCAACAGCTAGATCATTTTTTTGAGAATATCACAGCCACAAAATTCTATATTTTAAGATTTTAATTTTTGTTACTCAACCCTGAATAGCTCTGGTTTTGATCACAGCCCAAAATAAAATTAATAGTGTCCATACCATAAAATGGATAAAAATATTTTTGCCCGATTTATGACTTAATTTCTCTTATTAGCTAACTAGACTCTTCATACTGAAAAATTTGTTTGAAAAGTTGTTTTTGAAACATCCTCTATACCTATGTAATATACATATAATAATTTTTTTTACGTTTGAGATTAGATTAGTTTGCAGGTAGGTAGATCGTTAAGATTTTCATAAACCTAGTTTCATTTTGATTTGAAAGATTTTTTTTGTACATAATAACTTTGAATCCATGTATCGATCAATTTTTTTAGACTTCTCAGGAAGCCTTTGGCAGGTTAAAGCTCATAGACATAGTATGTATTCCGCAGTTTCTCGAACGCAGGTGATTTCTACCTTGAAGATGATGGCCTAAGGCATTTGATATTCTACATATTGCAAAAACACCTTCCTGCCTCTTACTCCATTTTTGATCCATCTGTATACCAGATTTCTAACAGGTGTGCAATCCAGGTTAGTTTTTGATTCAGAGAAGTATTTTACTTCACTTGGTAAGCCAATCTGCGTATCATTTTTTTGTTAGAGGTAATAATGGAAGTTTTCTTCTTTTTATATAGGGTACAACGACTTATTTTAGATCAGTTAGGAGGTAAAACCAGAACATGAACACCCAATTTCTGGTCTGCCCATCTTAGGAAATTGAACTTATGTTTATTTTTCTCATGATATAAATGTTGACTACTTTCACTTATCCTCTATGCAGTTTTGCTACCCACCGCATTGGAATCGAGTTCTGAAACAAAAATTAAGATTTAGGTACCCACTTAATTTTACCTTAAAAACAACTATGATTTCAATCTGACAAGAAATGTTTCCAGTCAAATTTTACAGTTCTTTATACAAATCATTTAATAAGTTCTTAACATCACAGAAGGGAAACAAGAAATTCGAAAAAACTTTTTATCTTCAAGATGACTGAATTATTAATTTTTAATCTGATACCTTTCTATTTTTTTTTCTTTATTGTTATATTCATTTAAAATGCCAATAGTAATTTTTATTGTTCAAGTTTATTCAGTATTAGCTGAATGTGGAAAGTTGCTTTGGTGCATTTTAAGGGGTTGCATATGTTTTATTTCATGTTATATTATATATGTGCATGTTCAGACGCGTAGAACATCAGTTTATGCATAAAAGGTGCCGTTGAGTGAAATAATCCACACGTTCACTCAACGAAGGTACTTTAAAATATAAATCGAAATATGATAGGAATTTGCTTAGATTTATCTCCACTTGTGCACATTGTGTGCTATTTAAATTTAAATCATTTGTCCAAAGTATAAAAACCTCTATCACAGTCAAGAAATAATGCAGGCGTTCCTGTGCTGTAGCAATTATTGTTTGAACCTTTCCGGTTTCTTATGAGATATGGACGATGGACATTCATTAACTTAATTCGATAATAATAGAGATTATGTAACTTAAGATTAAAAAGCATCCTAAGATTGGAATGCTTGTATATACTTAAAGGATTACAGACATATCTATCGTAACTTGTTATTGATTTCTATAAATAAAAATAAACGTATTCCACAACGTTGAGAAAAGGGATAACAAGAATTACTGTCGCCATACTGACTCGCTGGCATCTTGGCTTGTTTTAGACTTTACCCTGAGCTCGTTTTAATGATACATAAATATTCATATAATATAGTCGCTTACAATGTGTATTCTGATAATCTATTGTTGTTTGTTGTGTGTGTTTATGTTATAAAAATATTATTGTGCCCGATAAAACGAAATACAAAATGTTCATGGGGTAAAGTGGGAAAATTATAAGAAAGCGCGGAGAGAACAAAAATCTGGCATAAAATAATAGGTATTAGAAAAGTTCGTACACAAGCAATATGAATATCTCTAAAACCAAAAATTAATTTTTAATTTTATAATATTAAACACCGATTTTTATAAATTTAAAAACCACCAAAAAAAAAACATGGAACATGACTTTTTTCAGAAAAATAAAGCAAGGTTGGTACAAAGTAGTGCAAAGTAATATGTTGTTACAAACTTCTCGTGTTATTCCAAAATCGTTTGCTTTTGGACGGCCATGTGACGTATACCTAAAATTTAGAGCTACCTACATTAGATGTGACAATCCATTTTTAATTTTTTTACCTATTTTTAAATCAACCATTATTTAAATGCATATATAAAAGAAAGTCGATATAAGTCAAATCAGGCGACGAAACTGGTTATTCGAATGACTGATGACTCCCTTCTGGTACTCTGTGTATTTATTCTCCTATTGTCCTCATCTGCTTGTCTCTCATCACTATTTTTCCTGCTCCAGGAGTAGAATAAATTTTGATGTAATCAGATCTGATGCTATTTATTTGAATTTAATAATACATATATTTATCTACCTCAGGAACTTGTGTAAGAAGTTTTCAAGAGCGAACAGTTCATTAAATAATCCACTCCAATTAATAGTTTAGGTTTATTTGTGTTTCTTATGATTTATCTGTGATTCTGTCGTGTGAAGTCAAGAAACTTTCATTAAGGTCATTTGGATTATTCAACCAGTTACAGCGTTCACACAACGTGCTTCCTACGTTTTACTTATTAGAATGCGCGTTAAAGTTATAACTAATTGTTCTTATCGTATACGAGTAAAACTACTATTCAGTTTTGAGAGTATCATCTACCACGTATGCCTCTCTCGTTGTAGAAGAATCGAGGATAGAGCATCGTATCGTTACTTAAAAAACTACACATCTTTGTTAATTATCGCCGTTAGGGATTCTTTAAGGGATGGTAAATTATATAGAAAGTAGATAAAAAATAGACGTTTAAATCTCAGCACGATGCTTGGTCCGGCTTGGAATGCTTGACCGGACTGGTCAATGTAAATACGCTGGTATTGTAACTAAACTGTGACCGTTACGTTATTTATAGACGTAATAAATAGCGTATCGTTACTCGCGCGTCGCTGCCGCTGAGACCATAAGGTGAAGCCTTGTTTACATGAGACCTTTAGAGAAGCAAGACAAGTGTTCTTGTAACTTGCTTGGATTTTTGTTTAAGCAAGACGTCAAACAAGTAATGATGGAATGCGACATGTGAGGCAATTAAATTTTTAATTTCTTCCTTTGGTTGAATACGATAGATCGTTGTTCAAGACACTAGTTTGCTCTACGCAGTTTCCTCTAGTCATATAATAGTAAGTAACCAGTTTGTGGCCATTCGTAGTGGTTCCATAGCGTGTCATTAGAAGCCGCTCACTTTACTATCAAGTAGTTTCGTCTATCTATCTCTATCTACAGATAAGTCCAGGATGCTTCGAACATGACAGGGATTGGGACGAATATACGAGTTGGCCGACAACTCGCCTCAGTTCAAAATTTGTACATTAGGACTGTGGCCACTCACTGCTCAGCAGTCGGCTCGGCAGACTGTTGTTGTTTGTTGTTAGTATCTCATTAACCGTGTTAGGATGTAGAACTCGTGTCTGAAAGAAATTTGATTTACGTATTCTGGACCAACGTTTCGAAATTTTTCTAACTTCAATAATTCATCCTAGACAGGATTAATTATTGTAATTTAAAAAAAGTCTCAAAACACATTTAAATATTTCCATTGTTTGTTTTTTCGCACCGAAAATGTGATTCTACAACATAAAATTAATTGTCGCTGCACCTCGAGTGTTGCAGGTGTAAAGGCTTAAACACAGTGAAAAAAATAAGAGATAAGAAAATGGAATAAGAAATAAGAGAAATAATTATTCCAAGTTTTAAATACACAATACTCTGCGCGATAATATATTAGTGCTTATTCGATAATATATTAGTGCTTATTCGATTTAAAATTCAACTGTTCAAATTGCTCCTTGCTTTTTGGATATCATTATTTGTTAATTCTATTCCATATTTTTTATTTCTTTTCTTTTATTTTTTTCATTGTGTTTAAGCCTTAATAAAAATTATTGTAAAAGAATCCAAACAAGGAACAGTAGACGCGAGAGCCATCGGCTACAGCGCGGAGATCCACGGTTCCCACCACTGTGTCCGCTTGCCTAAAACGGGCAGAAGTAAATCGCGCAAACTAATACCTATGTTCAAACCTCCTCGGTCTTTACTGTATACTCGAATCAATTAAGGCAACGTGGCCATTCACACAGTGTCGTGTATTAATAGTTTCGTCTAAATCATAACAATGAATATAAAAATATCAAAATCGCACAGCATTAAGAGGTATATTAGTAGAGAAAGTATGCCAGCTATGAATTTCCCCACCCATTTTTTTCTTGCTGGGGGTAATTAGTGGGGTAGGAGGTAATTATTGTGGTGGGGGTAATTAGGGTAGTGGGAGCTAATTACTGGCAAAAAACAAATTTACATTGATGTGGGAACTAGGTTATGAAGGAGGAATGAATTTGCCCATCGCCTCACTAGGGAAGATCTAGAAACTCTAATCGGTTTGGAACCGATTTGTGGAATATCCAAGTCACGCAACGGATGAACTTCGAAGATGAGAAAAGCAAAGTAAATCTTTCTACTGGAGCTTAACTTTAGGTCATAAACAAACGATGAAGTTTATACACTACTCGAAAAGATCCAAAGAGCCATTGAGAAAAATTAGACAAATCTGAAGATGACATATATCGTTTCTGCACAAACTTGACTAAAACTGCGGAATACATATATACATACATGTCTAATGTCTATGAGTTTTAACCCGACAAATGCTTCCTTAGAAGTCTAAAAACTGATGGATACCTACAAAAAAGGTCAAAGTGAAAGAAGGTTTATGAAAGTCTTATCGATCTATCTGCAAACTAATCTAATGTCAGACGTCAGAAAATTTAGTATGATTATTATATAGGGTGCATCTTTAAGTGGAGTATTTATAGTGGTGACACATTTCAACTATAGTAATACGCAACTACATTTTTTTTAAACGTGCTACGCAAAAATGAATATTGTTTAAACCCTTTTTATTTTGGGTTTATTTGGGTACCCCGCCAGTGGAGTGCGCTAATGAGAGTAATGACTAATAACTAATAACTAATAATAAGCTGCGGTGACGGCCCGTGTCTTGAACGATTCCTGACCTGTGTGTTGTTGCCGAACTTCAGTATTCAAATAAAATACGGGGAATTTAATAGTAGAACAAATAGTCCCTGAAATGTTGAACTAATCTCGTAAACATTTTCTTATTCGGGATTGGTCTCTTAGGATATTCTTCTACGTAAAGCCTTTTTGCAGCCGTTTTCCTTACCCCCCACAAGTAGTAAGCTCTAAGCATATCAACTTTATCTTGATTGGTGTACATCTTTTTTTTTATCACACTATACACCTTACCTTGAATGCCACTACAACACCACTAAAGTAAAACTTTACACACACACAGAATAAACCTCACTCAATTGTTATTATTACTACACAAACACAATACTTGCACTAAATTTCACTAAAAACTGAAACTACTATCATACACAATCACAATAGGGACCTTTCGTAAATCCACTAGCGTGTTAAATTTGTCTTCCAGGAGAACCTAAATAATAAAATAAAAATTAGCTCGTGTACGGCAATGATCGGCTGCCGAATCACCGTCATTTGTTTTCGTTCTATCGCGCTATTTTTTGTTAACGCACACCTGCTGCATTTGAAAACTAGGTTAGTAGTAAAGTAGCAGTAAAGTTCAGTGACTCTGAAAAGCAGGCAGCTGACAAGTGATATAGAGAAATAGTCCTAAAATTGAGTTGTTTTTAAGAAAAATTTCATTTTGTTTTGTGTTCTAAAATTAGTAACTAAATGCGGATTTATGCAGCCGACTTTTTCATTTTCTTTTTCATTACAATTTTCATTATAAAATTTAAAACTGCTTATTTTAATGAACCTGTTTATATGGCAATAATTAAGTTAATTTTTCATTTTCATTAACCTTAGATATCTCTCACCTCTTGATTGAGTATCTCTGGATTGTTATTGAAAAGTGAAGATGTAAATGTAAGTAAAAATAAAAAAGTAGATTACATAAGCTTAAGTGAAGCTGAAATGCCTTTTATTTGATTACATGCGATGATTACATCGCATTGGTTTTATATAGCATCTAAGCTTTAATTAAAATGGCAACACCGAAAGCTCGCCCAACGACGCCGGAATTACATTTGAACCGCGATTTTTTAAGAAAAATCATAACTAGGCCATTTTACAACTTACAAACAAAATCGGATTCATATTCCTGACGACTAGCACTACTTATTACACATGAAAATATGACCCCCACCTAAAGATTCACCCCGTATAGAGGATGTTTCAAAAATAACTTTGAAATATTGGTATAAGTAAACTAACATTTAAAATAACGAAAAAATTGCATTAGGAAAAATTTACCGCAGTAAAAGGTTTTCAGTGAACACATCGAATATTTCTACGAGTTTCGGAATTTTAAACTGGACATGACATACTATTGTGATAATGTTAATTATTGTAACATTGTGGCGATCTCCACCTTTCATTTAAATCAACATATTGTTTGATAATTAATTGGTAGTCTTGGTAATATAACCTGAGGTCGTACGTGACAAAAAATTATAAATATTAGTTTTCTTTGCTTGAAGAAAAGTAAGGATATACATCTTTTTATATCTTAGTTATTTTTTACTTCAGCCACTTTAGGATAAATATAGGAATTTCCCTTTTATGCGATTGACTATGTAATTGAATAAGGATCTAATTCGTTAAAGGTATTTTATTGTTTCATATTCAATTGTACCCGAAAAATGATAAATCCACAAAGTGCTATTAAATTTAGGCTTGGATTTTTGAGAACGGAGTGAATTTGTCCACTTTATAGTTTTTTAACGATAACTCAAAAACTATGCATTTTTAGATACACATAATATAGTAGAGTTTGCCAGCCCGCAAAAGCCTTCTAGAAAAGATTTTCGTTTGCACTTTGTTGCTAAAATGTGAGACCCACTTTTTATCATTCCCCATCCGTTACAAATGCAAAATCGAGAGGTCGTCAAAAAATCGTACTGTACAGGGGGTTGCTAGGGGTGGTTTTTCAAAAATTATGAAAAAACTTTTTTTGCGTTTTGTACATCCATGCTACCTGGTCCATCATCTACTGAAGTTTTATGCCAATATTTTAATCAGAAATATTTTTTTTTTTAATTTTAAAATCGTCATGTACAATGCTTTTATATGGAGCGCCTAATTATATAAAGTCTCGCCCTGAAATACCACAATTGTAATATCCTTTCTAACGTCCTAACTCGAAAACCTTTTGATTAATGAAAAAAATCATTTCTATAAACGTTGTAGGTCAAAGATCGAGGATTACATTACTCTTTTCAGATTCTAAATCCGATCGATAGTTTCGTTAAAAACTTACAAATTGTAAAGCCTTGTCGTGGCGGTTACGGCCGACATTGGAGATGCTACGAAGGTTCACAATACTGTGGCAAATGCAGTCAAAAAACGACTCTAAGCTTCAGCGCGTTTGTAAAGTCGATATTCGCCTATTATCGTGCAAATTCTGTGTTTTAGAAGCGTTTTAAATGTCTTCCGATATTATTTTAATTAATAAATATTTAATTAAACAACTTCGATGTGATTTTTTTAATGGTAATCAAATTTCCCTTTGATTTTTTTCAATAATGATAAGTAATTTTAAATAGCTACACAAAAATATAGGCAGGTGGCCGGTATCTTACACAAAAATATAGGGTAGGTAAAGTTCATTTCGTTTCTCTTCCGCAGATAAAAAATTACCGACAAAGGAACACGTGCGGCGGCTTCAAAGAGGCCGCGTTTCTGCTTTATAAATGCGGCATTTTTTATCTGCGGAAGAGAAACGAAATGAACTATAGTAAGGTACCTACCTACATAAATTAAATAGTGTAAAAAGTAAAAGTTGAATATATTAAGTTAAGTTTACAATGACAAAAGTAATGATAATAATTAATAATAATTGTACTACAAGTGTAGCGAATTACAAACCCTTAACTAAGAAAAAGGGGTTCGATTGGGAAATATTTACTATTTTTGGTCATACATTTTTTGTTAATTCATATAATACTAAAAAAAACATGAACTTATAATATGTTAAACTGTAGGGAGAGTATAGTTTTGTGATTTGTGATCTGTTTATATACTTAGCCGAATCAAGTACTTTTACCTTGCAAAAGGTATAGGAAAGTTTATATTTGGTACGATTGTTAAATTGGGAAATTATTTAAAATCCCAAGTTTTCGACCTTGGGGGGTGCCGCCTATTGGTTTTAAGGGGTGGAAAATTGCTTTTTCGCGATTATCTCGGTATCGGTGCGAGATACGATTGAGGTCATGATAAAAAATGTGGAGGGTTTTCTATATTTTTTTCGAAACTTTATTTGTAAGGTTCATAGTTTTAGAGCTGCAGCGCGTAGAAAGTAAGCATTTTCGTCAATTTCACGGAAAATTTTATTTTTGAACAAAATTTACAGCTGTTTATTAATTTCTTACCCTTATTTGTTACTCCTTACCACACCACCACAGAGGTAAACTAATAGGGCGCGTTGTTTTTAACGTGATATCCCCAGTAGGCATTATCCACGAAGCATCATGCCGTTGAAGATGATTAACACTTTTTTGAACTTCTTATATTCATTGATGGGCTATGGGAAGACAATAACGAAGAAAATAAAGATATACCTGAAAATTTGCCGATAAAAGATTTTAGTTCGTCAGAGATTATAAACTCTTCTTGAGAATTTTCCTCTTGTTCTTCAGGAGTGAAAGTGATTTATTCTTCTGAAGCAGGTTAAAAAATGTAACTTTACCTTTCTTTATTATAGAGTCAAGACTTCTTGTCACTCAGTGATTTATTCAATTCAAATATTCAAAGATGATAATGTTAAGATATCATTTGTGTGGGGGGAAAATTTTTGGTTGAACTTTACAGAATAAATAATGATGCCGTCACTTTAAATGACATTTTATTACATTTATTACAAAAAATTAATATATACATTGGCCTCTTTGCCTCCTACAAGCGATGCTGCACGATATCATTCTTTACGGACCTACCATCAAGTTTAATTAAGGTACAACAAATCGAAAAATGCAGAATGCAGTTGATTGGGGTTGGAAGAGTAGTAAATTTTGTCCTACTCCAATATTTATGATGAAAGATCCTGCACCTGAAATTTTATTAAAATGCATTTCATGTAAATGTAAAAAGGGATAAATAAATACACCACATGTAATTACGACCCCCTTTATCCCAGAAGGCTCTAGAAGAGCCTTTGATGAACCACCTGAAATCAATCAATTTCTCACTTTACAAATACTAAATGATAATGGTGGTGATGATCTTGAAGAACAAGAGGAAAATTCTCAGGAAGAGTCCATAATCTCTGACGAACTAAATTCTTCAACATTAATTAATCCAGAACAACTGGGTCTATCTCAAGGAGTTCGAAAAAGTCAAAGTTTTAATCATTTTCAACGAGATGATGCTTCGTGGGTTATGCCTACTGGCTACTGGGGATATCACGTTAAAAACAACGCGCCCTATTACCATTCTACCTCTATGGTGGTGTGGAAAGGAGTAACGATTAAGGGTAAAAAATAATAAACAGCGAGAAATAAATAAAAAAATAAAATTTTCCGAGACATTGACGAAAACGCTTGCTTTCTAGGCGCTGCAGCTCTAAAACTATGAACCTTAGAAAAGAAAGTTTCGATAAAAAATGTAGAAAATCGTACGTTCTACATTTTTTTTAATCGACGTATTTCGCACCGATACCGAGATAATCGCAAAAAAGCGAATTTCCACCCCCTAATACCAATATGGGGGCGCAAGCGGCATCCCGCCAAGGTCGAAAACTTGGCATTTCAAATAACTTCCTAATTAAACAATCGCACCAAATATTAACTTTCCTATACCTTTTGCAAGTTAGAAGTACCTATTGATTGGGCTAAGTACTTATATAAATAGATCACAAATCACAATGTATTACCAAAAATAGTAAATATTTTCCAATCGGACCCCTTTTTCTTAGATATGGCTCCCTTTTAAGGGTTTGTAATTCGTTACACTTGTAGTACAATTATTATTAATTATTATCATTACTTTTGTCATTGTAAACTTAACTTAATATATTCAACAAAACTTTCACACTATTTAATTTATGTAGGTAAGTACCTTACTACCTACCCTATATTTTTGTGTAAGATACCTGCCACCTGCCTATATTTTTGTGTAGCTATTTAAAATTACTTATCATTATTGAAAAAAATCAAAGGGAAATTTGATTACCATTAAAAAAATCACATCGAAGTTGTTTAATTAAATATTTATTAATAAAATAATATCGGAAGACATTTAAAACGCTTCTAAAACACAGAATTTGCACGATAATAGGCGAATATCGACTTTACAAACGCGCTGAAGCTTAGAGTCGTTTTTTGACTGCATTTGCCACAGTATTGTGAACCTTCGTAGCATCTCCAATGTCGGCCGTAACCGCCACGACATGGCTTTACAATTTGTAAGTTTTTAACGAAACTATCGATCGGATTTAGAATCTGAAAAAAGTAATGTAATCCTCGATCTTTGACCTACAACGTTTATAGAAGTGATTTTTTTCATTAATCAAAAGGTTTTCGAGTTAGGACGTTAGAAAGGATATTACAATTGTGGTATTTCAGGGCGAGACTTTATATAATTAGGCGCTCCATATAAAAGCATTGTACATGACGATTTTAAAATTAAAAAAAAAATATTTCTTATTAAAATATTGGCATAAAACTTCAGTAGATGATGGACCAGGTGGCATGGATGTAAAAAACGCAAAAAAAGTTTTTTCATAATTTTTGAAAAACCACCCCTAGCAACCCCCTGTACAGTACGATTTTTTGACGACCTCTCGATTTTGCATTGTTAACGGATGGGGAATGATAAAAAGTGGGTCTCACATTTTAGCAACAAAGTGCAAACGGGATGACACGATAGAAGCAGCTATTTACTCTACTAATACGATTTTTTGTAGAGAATCTAATTTCCTATCGAAATGGCAAAAAGTCAAAAAACTTTTTCTCCAACAAAATAAGTCAAAAAAACTATTTAAAATAAAACCGAAAAATTTCATTTTTTTTTAAATTTTTGTGTATAACTTTTTTCTGGGCGGATTTAGGTATAGGTATTGGTTCACAAAAAATGAAGCTGACGTAATTCCCGTCAAAATGGTGCCCGATAAAAGTATTTTCGATAAAAATTGGCTGAAATACAGTCGTTCTTTTTACGATTTTACCACTTTTTACCTTTATGCCATGTTACTTTTAATTTTTACACACAAAATCGGATGATCAATGATAATGATAAAGGCATTTTCATATGATCTTAGATATAAAAAATCTTTAATATTGTACTAATTTATAGCTGTTTTAAAGAGTCAGCTTCCTTTTTTGTGAACCAATATCTATACCTTAATTCACTCAGAAAAAAATTATACACAAAAATAAAATATAAAAATTAAATTTTTCGGTTTTAATTTAAATAATTTTTTTGACTTATGTGCCATTTCAATAGGAAATTTAATTCTCTACTAAAAATGGTATTATGTATATATATACTAAAAATTCATAGTTTTTGACTTATAGTAAAAAACTATAAAGTGGACAAATTTATTGTAACCATTACCAATTAATTACGATACGAATCCGCGCATAAATCAAACTGAAATTAACTTCACCTCGATTATTAAATGAAATTTATTTAGATATGAAGTAATAAATGGCGCAGCCCCTATTTGTCATTGTCAACACCAGTACTGTAACATTCTTTCAATTTATATTAAAGCTTAGACTTGAGCTATACCTCTTAGCTGTAGATATAACTGGAAGTACGCTAATGGGTCTAAGACGGATAATGTGCTTATTTTTAGTCACATTTGCGTCTTCCCAAATGTATTGATAGATTATTGCCGCATTATAAACAATATTTATCGCATTTAAACAATCAAAATATTTAAATGGCTTTTATCCGTGCTGTCAACATGGAAGATTTATCGAAAACAGCTATTTTGAAATTAAACTACACAATGAAAACGCATAATATAATAATACCAGTACCTGCATTCGTCTGTAAAGGTAAAACGTAAATTACATATGTTTATAACTAAAATGCATGTGTAAATTCAACAGAATTTGCATATTTATTGTTAGACATCATATTAGAATAATATTGAATAGGTACACAGTGCAATTTACGTAATGCTTTTGGAATTTATAAAAAAATTAAAATAAGACAATGGTGACATGTATTTGTATGATATCATCGTTTTATTATATATTTTGAATTGGTTATGTGTTGGTTGAACAGGTAATAAGCTACCTAGAGACATATATAGACACGTGCATAATATATAGTGTCATCGAAAGTGGGACGTTAATTTTAACATACCTATAGTTATTCATTCTGGAACACGTCAATTAAAATTTAAAAAATTGTGACCCAGGGTGGGGGTAAAATGTCAATGTGAAATGTTCTTGGCATAATATGTTCATTGCAGCAGCATTCTTCGTGCATATAATAATAATATGATTGCAAATTTAAAGTTAAATTTTTATAATGTTAAAACGTTAAAAAAAATATTTAAAGAGTGCAAGTGAAGTAAAATAGGTACCCACGAAATTAAACATATTTAAAAAATATATATAAATATGTATAGCAATATCTAGCCCCCTCCCGGACAGCCTCGGCTTTGAATTTAGTGGTTATCTAAGTTTTATGTTATGTTTAAAAAAAATAGTTTCTTTATTTATTTTACTCTTTAACAGAGTTTCATCTGTAGAAATTCTCGTCACATTTTTATGTACTACCATTAATACTCATCTTCGACCATTTTTTATTCAATTTATTCGGTCTTTCGTTACAAATTTGTTTTTTATGATTGAATTCTTCGTCTCTGCACATTACCAAATTAAAATAAGATTATTTCCGGGTACTAATCTCGTTTTATGTCATTCTACATTTATTTTTAATACCCACTCACTGTAGACTCTGCCTCTACCACGTACATTTTCTTAGGTAACCCATTCTAATTTAATTCAGAGATGCCTTTGTACGAAGTTTATCGAAAATATACTACCATGCGGGAAGTAAATACTTTGTATAAACTTTTATGTTATGACAAATTTCTCTAACTTCATGTTAGAGCATACAACAATACGTAACAATTGCATTGAAACAATTTTTTTACAATGAAATTTATTTATATTCAATACATTCAATATAATACAAATCAATTTAGATTCAGTTCATTACGTTTGAAAAGAAATATTGAAATATTCCATTTACAACTCGATATTGTGGCAAGACTGAATTCAAATTCATGTAAATGAGAGGTTTCTAATTCCATTTCCAATGCAACCCTTTAATTATAGTATATTGTTCTGTCTATTCGGATATACCTTGGATTTGATATGACCACAGAACAGAATCTAAAGAAATTTAGATCGAAAAATATAACTCCATTTACCAGTCGGGGAAAATATTCTTTTAGTAAAGTCGCATAGGTAGTTCGCGAATAATATGATTCATTCATAGAGCTTTTCGGCATGTGAAAATATTTATCATATGGATATACCTAATGTTGTACGCAAGGAAATTAAATCGCTTTTTAGTAATTCGAAATACTTTCCATCAATTAGTGTCCGTTCAATAAATTATCCCAAAATGTTATTTCCTGCCTAGTCAGTTTTTAGAGATGTCCTTTCATCATCCAGTGCGGATTTCCTGTTGTATCGATAATTCTACCTATTTGTCATTTAAACAAAAAATGGCATCGTCCAAGTATGCGACCCATCTCAAAGTACGTGGATCGTTGTTGCATTAATCCATCATAACTTCGTATAATTCAATTCTGTCCTCACCCTCATCTAGCTCTAGAACTGAGTAGGTACTTTGTAAGAATGTTATTTGTTTTCTTTTAAATATTTTAGAATTAAAACTTACTAATACTTAGCGTCATCTCCAACTGTAAGTTGACGTTTTACATAAGCACTCCTCAGGTCATCACAATCTCTTTTATTCGAGCTTACTTATTTTTGACTACTTAATTAAATAATTTGTAAACCTTTTGCACAAATTTGTCCAAATTTCGAGTCTTTCATTTTCACGTACAATTATTTCAAAAGTATTGAACTTTTCCATTATAATAAACACACTTTCATTGGGTATTGTTATTATATATGTTATTCACTGAGAAAAATATTCCATAGTTTCGTAACAACAAAAAATCAAGTATTGAAAAAAAATTGTCTTAGCACTGTCCTTTTGAGAGATGGGAAAATAGATAATGAAATCATAGAAAGAACAACACTGGACAACTGGACATTGGACACTGGAAAACACTGGAAAACTGTTCAATAGTAAAAAACAACCTTTCTAGGAAACAAAAACATACCTAAAGAAACAAGAGTACAAATATTTAAGAAAGTGGGGTCGTTCCCATACTGAGTTATGGATCAAAATCAAGGACAACAACGGAAGTAGATAGAAAAAAAATCCAAGTAACAGAAATGAAATTGCTGAGAAAAATTGAGAACAAGACCAGAGTAGACCGTACCAGTAGAACAAAGTATGGAGGACAATCAGCTGAGATGGTTTGGCCATGTAAAGAGGATAGATTACAGAAGAAAAAACAAGAAGAATTTTCGAAGCTCGAACAATAAAGAAGAATAATAGAGGAAGAACAAGAAATACATAGGTAGACGAAATCAATAAAGCAGTAGAGAAGAGAGGAAAGAAATTAAAAGAGATATTACCACAAATGAAGACAAGGAGAGAATTATAGAAGAGAAACCCCTGAAAAAAATTTAACTCCACATCACGCCTTACACCCATAAATGGTAGAAAGATCCTGGAATTAAGAAGAAGTCTTGAAGAAGAAAAGTTTCACAAATTATATTATTCTTTAAATTGACGAATACCTGCCCATTACAGCAATGTTTATGTTACTACCATCCGTTTAACACATTTGTGTACGTTTAGTATAGGAAATAGAAAATTTAAATGAATTAATATTTTTATTAAATATGTCATTGAAATCTAAAGGAGTCCAGAGATGTAAATTGATACAAACTAAAATAGTAAAATTGCTATTTATGTCATTAGAGGAAAGGGCTCCCATTTGACATCATAAATAGTAATGTTACTATTTTAATTTATATTGCAGGGTTAAATAAAGGTTCCGAAACCGGTAGCTTGTTTAAAAGGAGTTGTGAGAATAAAGACTTTTATTTTACACCTTCCCTTTACATATTTTAATTTATATTTAAATCTATTATTATAGTAAGTTTTTATAAATACATCATAACGTACCTACGTTTGTCATGATTTCACAAAAAAATTCACAGAGAAAATATACAATAAAATAATTAAACTCGCGTGGAGGGGAGGGGAAAATCTGAATATGTAGATAGAGTTCTATTATAGCTAGAAATTTAGAACCCAAGTATCTTCATAGTCCAGTTACTTGGTGATCTCACTTCGAAATAATTCTATAACTGTTTTAATTTCAAATATTTTTGGATAGTTTGATTTAAAAGGGGTCAAATATCAAATACTATAAAGGAATAAGGGTGCATTTTCGTTGGGGGTTTTACCCCAACTCGGGGGTTTTAAAAAAAAGTGACTATTGGAACGTGTAGATTGTCGAATTCTACCCCAAAAAACAACCTATAACGTTATTTTTGCTTTAATACCCGCCGAATTACAGGCGTTGAAAACGTTGATTTTTAAGTAAAAAAGCAAATTACTCAAAGAGGATCACATTTTCGAAAAAGTTTGTCATGAAAAAAAAAATTGCTAATGAAGTAACAAAAATAATCCACGAAAAAAAAATTTTTTTAGGCTCATCGTTGCCAAGATACAGTCCAGGTGCATCTGAACGTAGCCCTGATAAAGTCACGCGCTTCAAACAGTCATAACTTTGATTTAAAAAAACCTTTTGACATGCACCTTGAATCAAATTGAAGCTTATTATAGTAGCTTAAAATTATATTTCGGCGAATTTTGATATCTGCTAAATCAAAAATGATACGAGGAAAATAAAGGCAAAATTTTGATTTTTTACAAAAAAGTGTCTGTTTTTTTGTTTCAGTAAATTGAAAAAAAATCCAAATTGTTTTTTCTGTTAGCCATTACTATTATGTATACGCTCAAATTTTTTTGACCGTGATGAATGCGTTATCTAAAAGATTTTACAATTTTTGAAATAATGAATTTGTTCTTTGAGCTTAAATAACTTAGCAGAGAAGAATCTTAGCTGAATGTTACCAGAGACAAAAATAGGCAATAAACTAAGGAAAAGGCTGCATTTTTTAATTTTTTTGATAAAGATAGGTTACGAGCGAGGTTAGGAGATAGAAGTGTTTGAAGTTGACTCTTAACGTTTTTTTTTTAATTGACGCATTTTAGATGAATATAGAAAAACTGACAACTTTTGTACTGGTTTGACCTACCTGACCTTAAAGAGGATTAAAAGACCTTCAAAGTGATTCTTTTGAACAGTTTTTGGCGTTAATTGCAAAGGACGCTTTTTACTTACATAATCTGTACTGTTTGTAACTGGCTGCTTACAAACAGGACTCTCTGCCACTTTTTAGACGGAAACTCTGGCGCCAGTTCCTTATTTTTAAGTGCAATGAACAGCACTTGTTTGGCTCTCCAAGAGGAGAACGTTTAGGGGTAGCTAAACAGATGGAGATACGGTGATTTCCAGGGATCTTAAGATGATTGTCTTGTCAACTGGACTTGGACAATTTCTCAAACGGGTTAATTAGAAATAAATAACTGAAACATTAACTCGTGAATTTTACCTATGTAGACCGACGTATTCATTTATTAAAACAGTAATGAACAAATCAATAAATAG
Source organism: Rhagium mordax (assembly GCA_963680705.1). Classification (NCBI taxonomy): domain Eukaryota; kingdom Metazoa; phylum Arthropoda; class Insecta; order Coleoptera; family Cerambycidae; genus Rhagium; species Rhagium mordax. The sequence continues at coordinate 11,993,909 of OY796659.1, read as the reverse complement.
GATATTTCAGCGACTTTGCAGTGGAGTATGTACAAATTTGATAACGATAATAAATAGACGGGCTGGCAATCAAGAGTATATATGCGTGAATACGATATTATTCCGGAAGACGGTGAGCTTGGATAACCGGTGTCTGTTTTCGCGGCTTGAAACGATTTCGGACGGCAAGCAAACGGAACTTCCAACAGGATATAGTATGAACGGCGGGCAGTCGGTTAGCTATAGATATTCTTGTCTATACAGAGGGTTTTACAATACGGCGAACTACTGCTACAAACGTAGAGCTATTTACCAATGACTATTTTTCGTAAGTTAAGTTTTCCGGTAAAACTTTATGCATTGGAGCTTTAAAGATTCCCCGATCGAGCAAATCTAACCAGCCGATGCATATTTTATACAACAAAAGACCAACGGAGGTATTACTAATTACTCTAGTTTGATTTATTAGTATAATACAGCGGTACTCACGAACAATAAGATCTCTGAATATCTATACTTAACTGAAGGCGGTACGGACGGATAGTAGCGGACCACGGTGTATTCTTACCAATATTATTTTCAGGAATATTTATTAATATAATTCGGAGCGGCGGTTACGGACGGAAGTGAAAACGGTGACAGTTTCGGATTGATGCGGACTGCTTCGGATTGATCTGGCACTGATGCGGACTCTCTCGGACTGAACTCGGAATGGGCGCTCCTCCGGCGTTTTATTACGATTATGACGTATCCAGATGGCGCGTTAAAGGGGCGTACTGACTTGACACGAAGGACTCGTACTCACAACGTTATTTACGGAGGTCGAGCGTATTAGGTAATTAGCAACATGGACTCGGAGCATCCTTAACCGGAAATGGGTTGCTTGCAATTTCTAGACTATATTGCAAAAAGAAACGGATTAATATTTTACCGGTTTTAGTTAGTAACTAACGATTTTATTTCCGACTCGGTCATTATTTATAATAATTCACGGATTATAATTATACGGGGGATTATCGAAAATTAATCAATTAATTACTTGACTGCTTGTTTACCAGCGGGCTTTTTACAACTCAATACTAATTTAACTAAAACAGGACTTACTTACTAAAAAGCGGCGGCAGGATGTACCCAAGTGACGGTAATATTTAAAGCAAAAACGGACATTCCTTGACTGGAAAAATCACTTCGTTACAATACAATATGACCGAAATAAGAAGCACGCCTCGTTTTAGCAAATTACGATATTGCTCGTTTGGCGGTAATTTAGTCTCAGAACTTCGTTAATTATTGATTTTTTAACTTTAGGGGTGGTTTTCATCCTTTTAGGGAATATCAACAATTTTTCTTATTAGGGGATGAGTTTTATGTCTCAAAATCTAACAATCTGCTAAGAAAGTCCTCATTTCTCAAATTAAACAAAAAATTATTAATTCATCGATTTTTCCCCTTTTATATCGGCCATATTGAGGGTACAACATATCATTTTTAATTTCTGACTTCACATTCGTAATCAGCGACTCCAAAAACATAAATAATACAAGTTTCAATCATTTATTCTCAGTACTTCGTTAATTATTGTTTTTTTATTTTAGATGTGGTTTTTACCCTCTTAGGGGTAAGAGCAATCATTTTTCTTATTAAGATATAAGTTTTATGTCTCGAAATATAAGAATTTGCAAAGAAGTAGTTCTGCTTGCTCAAAACAAACAAAATATGTTTTTCCATTGTACCCCTATTCGGCCATATTAGGGGTGCAATCGCGAATTCTAAAATTCTGACTTGAGATTCGTAATCAGCCATCTTAAACACATATACATGAATTTTTTTAATAACTAACTCTTAATACTTGAGTCAGTATTAAATTTTGAACTTCAAGGGTGGTTTTCTCAGAGAGGTAAAAGCACATCTATTCCTTTTTAATATTTGAAGTTTAAGAATCCGCAAAAAATTACAAGCAACTATAGAATTAGTTCGAAGTTGGATACTTTTTGGCACTAAGTGACCATTATTAGTCTTCTTGATAAAAACCGAGATATCGAAGCCGGACGCACTATTGCCTTACTCTATATATTATCCGTTGCTATGTTGTATGTTGGTAAATTCAGATATGCTTATCGTCTGCAGAAATTCAAAGATATTGGAAAATTGTGTCACGGCATAATATAATGCTGATAGTAATATTCAAGAAGGATAATTGGTGAAGACAAATGTACAGCCCTGACATTGTTATTTCCTTAGTTAGTCGTCAAATACAGGGTGTTCCAGTTTTTTGTAGCAGGACTTTAACAGTCGATAGACATTTGAAAAATATTAAAAAAAGTTCATATAATCATAGGTTGAGAAATGCTTAGTTTTCGAGATACAGAGTGTTAAAGTTTGAAAATAAATATGGATTTATATTTATATTTCCAGAATGCTAAGAAGTATCGAATCCAAACTTACCAATTCTTTACATACAATTTAGAGGCCTATTTTAGAATAACAAACTACTACTTTACTTAACCATGGGCGTAGATATATGGATTTACTAAGGTTCTTTTTTATAAAAAAGTAGTACGCCACTGATATTTTCCCATGTTTCCAGTTTAATTCAATAAAGCAAGAAAAAACAAAAATTTAATGTCTCTTGGCACTTTTTGATATGACAAGCCGTTGTTCAGAAAATTTACATTTAATCTTTTGATGCACGCATCTGGACGAATTTTAGACAAACTTGAAGTCGCTCAGAATTTCACCAAATTTGATGGTATAAAAAGTCTTTTAAAAAGAAAGAATGAAACATCGCTAATGATGCTTGTAATGAAGTAAGACACTTTTACGTGTTGCTAGCTTTTGTGTTTGTGTTTCTAATAATTTATTTTAGTTCGACCGTTGCGTTTTAATACATTTGTGTTATAAAAATTTTGATTTACATGATAATAAACTTTTACAATAAATATTTTAAATGTTTCATTCTTTCTTTTTAAGAGACTTTTCGCACCATCAAATTTGGTGAAATTCTGAGCGAGTTCAAGTTTGTCTAAAATTCGTCCAGAGGCGTGCATCAAAAGATTAAATGTAAATTTTCTGAACAACGGCTTGTCATATCAAAAAGTGCCAAGAGACATTAAATTTTTATTTTTTCTTGCTTTATTGAATTAAACTGGAAACATGGGAAAATATCAGTGGCGTACTACTTTTTTGTAAAAGAGAACCTTAGTAAATCCATATATCTACGCCCATGGTTGAGTAAAGTAGTAGTTTGTTATTCTAAAATAGGCCTCTAAATTGTATGTAAAGAATTGGTAAGTTTGGATTCGATACTTCTTAGCATTTTGGAAATATAAATATAAATCCATATTTATTTTCAAATTTTAACACCCTGTATCTCGAAAACTAAGCATTTCTCAACCTATTTTAAATATTTTTCAAATGTCTATCGACTGTTAAAGTCCTGCTACAAAAAACTGGAACACCCTGTATATAACAAACAGACTTCTGAACAATTTTATAATTCGAAATGTTACACGCCATAGAAATAAAATACAGGGTGAATACCAATAACTCATTTTAATTTTAAGGGATGGTAGGTCCCTTAATGGTAAGGCCATATACCAAAAATAAAAAATATATACCCTGTAGTTCTCGAGAAAGAAAATAAATTAAAATACGTCAACATTTTCAGAACTTCGTAACTGACCTATCTCAACAGAAAATAAATGCCTCTGGCATTCACCTTGTTTTTTGCAATCATAAATTCACTAGTTTTTGCTGTCACTGTAATTTTGCTGTCACTGTAATTAACTTGTCTCCGACCGCAAATTTATGAAAGACCATCGAACGGCGGCTTAACTTTATTAGACGATTTTTGTCACGTTTTTTACGTTAGAACTTGGAGTCTGTGACTTGATACAAGACATGTTGTTCACCCCATAGTGGGTCAGTAGAGCGACGAAGCGGTACTCAAAAGTTTACCAGAATTTTACGTATGTAGGTTAGTTTTTCACAACAGTAACCCCCTCTTAAAATTAAAATGAGTTATTGGTATTCACCCTGTACATATACAATCACAAGTTTTGTTTTCGATGAGGAGTTCTCCAAACTAGATGTTCAAAAGCTAAATCTAGTCAGATTGAATAAATGAAGATTAATATCATTTTGAATATATATAACTATTACTGTTTTATTTATTTTCTGAAAAAGCATAAATGCACGTGAAGCCTTAAATTATGTACAAATTTTGTAGACACAGTTTCAAAGCTTTCCGATGCCAACGCGATAGCCTTAACCGTCTGCAAATCGTTTAAAAAGCCCGTAGACAGAAAAGGAAATATGTGAATATCTCATAACTGTAATAATATTAGATGATCTAGCCAGAGCCTTTGTAGATTTTTATCTGTTCAATTATTTATTCTATCGACAATTTAGACATAAAGAAAATACGTGCCTGAGAGCACAAAGTAATAAAGTGCCGCCCACGAACGAATAGAATAACGATAAAGGTTATACCTGCAAACCAAAACGCCATAAACCAAATATTTACAAGAAAATAATACAGTGTGTGTGGTCGGTCAACGCTTAAAGGTTTCGGTAGCACCAATTATTATCTTGCCTGAAAGTGAGCTTCAACAACATGCTTTTATACCTACCTCGGACAATTAGAAACTTGCGTTTTAATACCTGAGCGATGTTTAATGACTTCTTGAACCATAGCCACAGTGTTGTATAAAATAATTATTATGGTGCCTGGGATGTAATTATAATAATCGTTTACTATAACTAATTTTAATTATTTTTAAAGTACCAAGTCGCAAAAACTAAAACTGAAGTGGACAGCCATACATTTTTGCATCTAATAAGACGAATTAAAACCCTTTCTGTGAAATTTACTTCTCAATCATGTAGCAATATAACTGACATTAATTATTTTTGTAATTTTGCGTCATAAGTTTTTAAAATTAAGAAGAAAAATGAATAGTGCCATAGACCCTGAAAAAGAAACATGATGCAGCTACGGACACGTGTGTTTCTTTTTCAGGGTCTATGGCACTATTCATTTTTCTTGTATTATTTAACCCCACTATACATCACTATTTTTTTGTCTTTAAAATTATCAATCAAAGTTATAGGATTTTCCTAAACCATCAAATATGTTGTCGAATGAAAGAAATAAACCTTGCAAAGTTAGGAAAAAGGACAGACTTTTGTTTTTTAACGTCCTATACAGGGTGGTTCAGAATTTACCGATTAAACTTCGGGAACTAATAGATTACGTTAAAATAAATGGACTTTCTTTAATGAACTTATATCTAAAAACGCGTAGTTTCTGAGATACAGGGAGTCAAAGTTTAATTTAAAAAAAATATTTTTTTAAATATAATCTTAATTAGTTGAGGTATTTTTACGAAACTTGCTTGACAAATTAACAGTAACAAGTAGGTAACGTTTTCAAAAAAAATTCGACTCGCTAATTTATACAGTGGCGGAGTATTCACTTTTAATTTTTACTTAAAAAAATAAAGAAATAATGATACGCCACTGGGTAAATTTAAAAAAATTTACATTTTTAAAAACTACAATTGTTTCTTAATAAAAAAGTATTCTTGACATTTTTGTCATAACCCAAAGCTTTGTCCAAGAAATTGGTCCAGAAAACGTTCTGCAAAGCTATAAATTAGATTCTTAAATACTCCGACACGTATAAATTAGCGAGTCGAATTTTTTTCGGAAAAAGTTACTTGTTACTGTTAATTTGTCAAGCAAGTTTCGTAAAAATACCTCAACTAATTAAGATTATATTTAAAAAAATATTTTTTTTAAATTAAACTTTGACCCCCTGTATCTCAGAAACTATGCGTTTTTAGATATAAGTTTATTAAAGAAAGTCCTTTTATTTTAACGTAATCTATTAGTTCCCGAAGTTTAATCGGTAAATTCTGAACCACCCTGTATATTATGTTTTTTTTTTAATTTACGTTTTCTCCCGATTTCAGTGATATAAATATGTTAGTGTTTTCTCCATCTGTTTCCACAATATTCCGTATTACCTAACATATACATAATGGGAATAGTACAACATAAAGATTGCCATGGAAAAACAATTCGGGTCTTTTCAAATGTTCTTCCAACAGGCGTATGACACCTCCCTTTGATCCAGTGCCGTCTCAACTCTCAACCAAGAACTGATAAGAGTGACAGGTCAACCGACTTATTGAAAATAATCACAATGCTATTTTTAATATCTATTGCTGATCCTTAATCGCATTGTTGTCTCACCGTTGGTAAGCTACCCGCTTCACCCGGCCTAGACGGTTCGATTTTAAAGTAGAGACTCAGCAACTTTGAACTTTATTTTTCACAAGATTTTTCTACAGAACACAGCAGAATAAACATATCATATCAACACAGATCATAATGACAATACAATATTTTTTGACAGATTGACAAACTAACATTATTTTTGAAAAGTTAACGCATTTTCGAGAATGAAAAAATGACGCCACTGATATTTAAAATGTGTTTCCAACACGCATATTAGACGGCCAAAATAATTGTTCCCAGGTTCTGACCCGAAAACGTAGTGTTCCTCGATATATCAACCTTTCCATAGTACTTCAATCCCTTTTTTCCTGACGACATTGTTTTGTCTTTCTTACTATCGAAGTAGAGCCCTAACACCATTGATACAAGAAGGCGGGAATGGGGCCATCCCCATTCCCGTTTTCTTGTATCAATCGGTTCCGTTTTTTTGGGTTTTGTCGCGTCTTATTTTTGAATGTTTAAAAACGAAACATTTTCTCCTGGTTTGATTAGTCATACATCTTGCAGTACAGCAAAGGTTAGAAGTGCAGCAGACCTATCTGACACTTCAGTACGACAACAACTGAGAAAAATTCGGTTTGATTTCGTTGATGTTTATGATGAATGTGGTGGAGGTGGAATATCATTTGCTAGTTTTCCTAGTGGTTCTTCTAATTCTTCTGAGACGTTTGGTTCAATTTCAATTACCTAGCTGGGAGAAAGACCCGTCTATTTCCATCTTGTCCTCTTCAACTTGAGCTTATTGGAACAAGAAGACTGCTGTGAGTCTGAACTAAGTTGAATGAGTTACCTCGCCTTTCTCGTTTTTCTTGGTCGTGACTAAATCGACGGATCCCATAACCATCTTTCTCCTTGTTCTTTGATCTATCAAAAAATCCCTCACCTGTTTCGGTGCTCGATAATTTTTATCAACCGCAGTTCTCAAAATCTTTACATTCGCAGCTGCAAATATCAAATACGTTCAGGGAATCTTCTTAGAATGCTCTTACTCTTCCCTTACAGTTTTCATTGTCTTTATGTTCCTTATAAGACTTCACTAAGTTTCTGTGTTTAACATGGTCGGCGCGAATGTGCTGTAAGATTCTTAAATGAATAACAGTTGGGGGATGATTTACCCACAGTTGCATAATTTAGAAATTTCACCGACAGTAAGATCTTTCATTTTCGTGTTCGGTTTTAATTGATTTTTAACGTAAAGAAAATATCGCATTACGTCACAGTAGGTTAGTTAATAAGGGGTGCTCAACTCTTCCGGAATTCCAAAAGGTGGCCATTTTCCTCGTTCTGATATGAGCTATTATTATTCGGAAATAATTATTTATATGTCAACACAAAACTCAAAACACCCTTTGTAAATACTTACTAGATGTTCCATCATGATTTGGGATAAAAATAAAGAAATTAGAGGTTGTGGGATGTGGGATAAAAAATAAAAAGTTCGATTCTCGTAAAAATGTTCAAATTTGAAAAGTCTTGGGGCACCTCTAAAAGTTAAGCCAGCCAAAAAATATTTTGCACAGTTGCCTTTAGACGAACTCCTCAACTTTTCCCAGATTTCATTCCCTTCCCGATAACTTGATATTTTAACTCCACCCTACTATACATGATTGCTGCATCAGAGATTGCCGAAAACAATCTATATATTTATTTTAATTAGACGTTTTTTTTTTCATTTAAGAGGGTGAAAATATATTTTTCAAATAAGAAAATTTTTTCTTTACACTCTTCTATTATATCGATCATCAATTCGTTTAAAAGTGACATGCTCTAAAACGATTGATAACCACCCTGTATAAGTATGTATTGTCAATTTTCATGTATTTCTGCGTTAATAAAAATTAAACAAATAAATTAAATACGTTAATATCTCGGTTAATATGAAATTTCTATCCCAAAATCCAAAATCTCAGGATGATTTACTTACAAAACTGGACGAATTTTATTAAAACTTGCAGCATTTTAAAGGATACTAATCTTGGGAATTGGCTTGCTCAGGGAGGTACTTGTAAGCAAGAGAAATTAAATAGTCCACGTACTACCTAAAATACATAAAAAATGATCAATAAATTAACCAAAATATGGACAAATATAGTTAAAGTGTTCCAAAGTAAATAACAAAGACATAATAGTAATATTTTACCTAAAAAAAGGCATATTCGAAGGCTTAAAAAACCATAAAAGAAAGTGAATTGTCATCATAGCATGTAGTAGCTAAATTAAGACCAATTGATACAAAAATTTGTATAAAAATAGGTAAATCTGTATAAAACAAATCATGTTAATCTAGATATTAAACAGTGACTAAATAGTGAAATTTAAAACACCGTACCTTCGAAAGAACGGTGGACCTAAATCATTTTTATCGTAATATGGCAAATTTGGCATCACGAGAAAGGTCCTTGAACAAAGATGCTAAAAAGAATTGCAAATAAAAGTAGAAAACTGGAAAATACTTACAAATCAGGAAAATTTTCCATCAAGATTGCTTTGACAGCTGAAAAATTTCACAAAATCTCCTTGACGATGAGAAAACAAACAGTCTTTTTAGTTCCAGAAAGAAGGAACTTTTCGGCGTTGCTCCTGAAAAACTAAATAAAATTATAAAAAACTGTAAGAAAAATTATCTGAAACTCATAACAAAGTCGATGTGAGTCTATTTCTTGACCATGATGTAAATGCAGTGGCAGAAAATAAAGAATATTAGGAGAAAAGGAATAAAAGTATCAGGTACTTACCTAGTTAAGGAATTAAGATACAAATATCCAATCAAGACTATAGTTTTTCACGTACGAAGTTGAATACTATTTTCATGCACTGATCAGCCATGTCTATTCACAAATCACAGACTGATATAGATTTAAATCAATTCTAAAATCATTGAAATTCTTTTCATAAATTTAACGTAATTTTAATTATTAAGGCAAATTATGAAATAATGATAATAACTTAGATAAGGGTGTCGAAGGTTAATTTTAATCGATCCAACAAGCATCGTTGTTGTTTATTTGCAACAAATGTAATATTGTATTCTATGGTGACACCTGTTCTTTGATTTCATGGAATACAACCGATAGATATCAATTAAACCAGCGAGTACCATCTAGGTGCTGAAGGTTGCACACTCCCTCGCTAGATTCTCATAGTGTGTGGTATAATTTACAGGGTGCAATGTTATCAATTATAGAAAACTTTACAGATCAATAGATAATAAATAAACCAAATAATTTTTCCATAAAACTTTAATATCATTAGTAGTGATGCAACGGTTACGGTTAGGGAACGGTTTATTTCACGGTTTTTGCTATTATACGGTTAACCGTAACCGTCTATTTTTCGCGGTTGTTATACGGTTCTTGCAGGTCTGAACGTGCAACTCGCAACAGTAAATTTTGAATACTAATTTTTGTTCTTTTGTTCTTTTTTGTATTTTAAATTTTCAGTTTAAGTTTAAATATTTTAATTAACTACACTTTTAAAAGTAGGTAGATACAGATACCTACCTATATTTAAATGTTTAATGTTTGTTTTCTTTTTTAATCTCTATCAGCTTTTATTGTTTACATTACAATTTACAATGTTTCCTGTTTATTTATATTTAGAATTTTAGAACGTTTAATTTTACGCTGTTTTTTTATAATACTACTACAAAAATGTAGTTTAGTTTTTGTTTTGTTTTAAATATGTCCTTTCAAAGTGTTGTGTTTTGTTTTGAAGAATAAAGTTTATTATTTTATCATTATGCGATTCATTTTAAAACCCGTAACCGTAACCGTAGGGATAACCGTAACCGTAACCGTAACCGTAAAACCCGAAACCGTTGCATCACTAATCATTAGTTATGAACAAACAGGCTCTAGAACAATGTAAGTTTCTCCTAAAGAACGAGGATCCCTGGAACGCCCTAAAAATATAAAATAAAAAAAAGGGATTACAATCAACCCTAATAAGTGGATCCTCCTCCATATGCAAGAAAGAATACTAATAAAGAAATAAGGCTGAATGTAGTATATTCCGGGAAACAAAATTGTATTGTATTTAGTGTGGAATTTCTTATAATAATAATTAGAAATATTAATTTACTAAAACAGTAAAATTAAATCATACCCCACTACATATTCAGTGCTGCCTAACATGGAGGGCAAGAGTTTTTGGGGAACTCAAAAAATATCAAAAATTTAAATAAATTGATAAAAATAAAATATAATATTTCTAAACTAAATACACTACAGAATATAATATATATCAACCCCAGTTTCAACGTATATTTTGGTAAATTTATAAATGTTTAGCTAAAAAACCGAAAGCGATTTTAACTGTTTTCCTCACCAAATACCTAAACAACTTGTTTTATTAATTTTTTAGGTAATTTTTTAGAGAAACTGCATAAAATTTAACTTATACCTGTTTTTGTCCACCTCTTTCAATGAACTACTGTATGGAAATTTGAAAACTAATCTCAACTCTCCAAATGCCAAATTTTAGAAGGCGGAATTATGGTGCAAAATTCTTATCAAATTAAGATCTATCGAGAAAAACGATATTAAAGTTTATCTTGCACCTTATCAACAATTAAATAAAACCAAATAATAAGTGAAGATAAACTATTAAATACTCCGATGTAACTGGTCATTAATGAGCATAGTATCGAGTTTCGTATTAATTATACCTGATCGATTGATTGCTCAAAAGCATATCCGGATTACTCAACTAGTAGCAAAAATACGAGGCTTCATAGCTTGATTAAAATTCCGCTTGATTAGTTTCATTTATCCAGAAGTTTATGTTGTTATTGCATCATGTGTGAAATTATTTTTTTAATGTAGATATATTACGCATGAGGTCGTTAAATGTAAATATTAATAAATTTTATCCGTACACATATTGTTTCCACGTACGTATGGTCGAGGTTCAGTTGCAATTTATCACTCGATAACAGTTGTATTGAAAAAACTAAAAAAGTACTTCTGCTTTGGACAATATCCAAGAATTATATGACCCACTGCAAAGCCGTGCAAAACTGATTTATCATAGAAATGAATTAGAGGATTTGTCAGTAGCAAAATGGACGAGAGGACAATTACAGTTCCGAGTAAAATATACTTTGGATTTGAAGTGTACGTGATTATTATGGGTTGCGACTCCGGCGATAATAAAATATTTAATATATGTTTCAGACGTGCCGTTTTCAAAATATTCCCTCTGATTCTTAAATAACATTTGAAATTATATATGTATAAAACCGATAATGTTTATGACGAAGCAGTTTTAAAAATTAGGAGACAGTCAGATAGATACTCGTGAATGGGTAGGTAAGGTAGTAAGAAAACATTGACAAAGTTGACTATTAATGACTTTTTTTCGCTCATCATATGAAAATAAATATATATCTCCTTCGAATCTCCCGTTACCTACTGCATCACTGTGCGCTGAAATGGCGTACCTTCGCGTGGTTCATTAAAAGAAAGGAAAATGTCATCTAATAAGTAGGTCGTTGATATAAATTTCGTGCACTAATTTCACAAAATCGTTTGAAGTGGTAATTTCAATTCAATAGGTTTCAAATTATATAAGGAATACACCCATCAGAAAACTCATCGCAGTATCTCGTTATTTCTGTGAATTTATCTCCCTGCCTTACGAATATTGAACATTATATTACGTCCACCACAAAAATTCTCGCTTTCATTTGCTGAGTAAAATAATTCCTGAATGATTTATTACCCAGCGCAACGTCAGAAATTGGAGGGAAATGTAAGAATGGTGTTAAAAATTATTCTCGCTAAGCGCTAAATTCATTTTGCACTGAGCCCTCCAGTAATTTTCATTTCCAATTTTTTATTGGAATGAAGCCATTATATTATTCATTATTCTTAGACTTCCAGTAACATAGAACTAATTAATCTGATTAGGTGATATAAGGTGATCCAGAGAAGCAACCTGCCTTTGATTTTTAAATTACGCATGTTATATCGTTATCCTGCTGTTTTGGACATTTTATTTTCTATAAATTAGAATAAAAGGCAAAACGTCTCGATTAATTTCCCAAGTTAAAACACGAATATCATTTAGATCTAATCCCAGACAATTATATTTTAAAAATAAATGTCTATCGTTTGTGCCCGGAAAACCCACTGATATCCTGTTACAATTAACGACCGTTTCAAGTCTGTCGAATACTTTTGTTATTTCTCGAGTTCCACAAAAGACTATTCTTGAACCCTCGCTCGTTTGGACCATTATTTGTCATCATCTTAAAGTATTTATTCAGTAATCGGTTTTCTTCAATAGACCTTACTGGATAAACCGCTTAAACAGTTGGAAAATGTGCGTTAGTCAATTTTTTTGATAAAATTAATGACTAAATGATTACTTATTTTATCACGAATTTCACTACTTAAAATAATTCTACCAATGTTGATGAAATGATAAAGAGCAAGATACAGAAATTAATAAATTAATACCCAACCAAGTCACCTGCGTTACATACCAATTGGCTACAAGATGGGCATTTAAAATGACACAAATAAAAAACGCTGCATGTCAAGTTTTTACTTGTATAGGGCAATGCACAGATTGTTAACATTAAAGATGTCTGCTTTAAACGTTCATTTTGTTATTCTTGTTCATTATTATTCCATAGAGATCAATTTTGGAAAATAAAAATTTAGTAGTGTGGATGATTTTTGGAAAATATTATAACTGAATTGAAAATACAAAAAGGTCATTAATATTATATTTTTAGATTTATCAGTGGATTTTTATCTTGTATAATATATTTCTTAAATTATTACTACAACACAATGGCGCCATGAATGGGGTAAGTTTGAAGGATTAACTCCAACATCAAAAGCTTGAAAAGAATTGGACTTACGTAAGATTTGTTCGAGTAAGGAATTCCCGAGGGAATTCCATAATTATTTAAGGTAGAAAAGATTACTGAAAAATTGATGTAGAATTATATATAAATCTAAATACGCATTAGAATGGAGAGACGTTGAAGGAATAAATTCTATCAAAACATTGGATATTTTTGTGATCTAAAATTATCTAATTGGTCCTGGAGAGGACTGGAATTATTTATGTGGCAGTAGCACTGACCTAAGTTTAATCCAATACATGCCAGATCTAAAGGTTTCATTAGGGAAGCTAGCAGAAATAAAATATTATTGATATGGAAATAATAGAACGTCGAAATCTTCGAAGGATAGAAGAAATGTGAAAAAACTGCGTTAGAAGGATTGTTTTTATCTAAAATCACATACTTAAAGGTAAAGAATGTTATTTTAGATGAAGAGGACTATTACGAAGGGGTAAAAAACCTAATTAGTAATGTCCCTTATAAGAAAAACAACTGCACAAGTGACAAATAACTAAATTTATGTAGCTACGTTACTATTCCATCTGTAAAAATTAGATTTAAAGATTTGTAACAGAAAAATCAATGCGTCCTATAGTATCATCTGACTTACTTATTGAAGTGGTTGACGAAGGAGTTCGATAGTTTACTCTTTGTATAGCCTAGATTTTCAGTTATTAATTCTAATGACTTCATTGATAGAGTCGGGAATATCCGATCCCAAGATGGTGATATTTTGATTTCCTTAGGCGTTAATTCATTATTTCCAAGTGTACCAATCACACACATCTTTGACTATTTTAGGAATTTATTTGAATTAACCAGTGAACGTAAAGGAAAATATTAACCTAACAAAACTTTGCATGAAACGATTCAATGATAATTTCTTCCGAACAACATGAAGGAATCGCAATGGCAATACTTCCTAGATACATTTTAGCTGGGCCACCGCCATTCGAAATCGGTTGCAAAATGACCGCCAGATCAACCCAAGGTTAAAAAATAAAATTGACGTTCATTTAACATTTAAGTATCTAATTTGAATTTTTTAACCAAATTACTCCATTGCATGGATTTCATGAATTTGATTTTCTATTGAACGAGGAGGCAACTGATAAGAAAACAAACAACGAATCAATTTTAGAATGTTCCAAAAAACGAAAGGTTTGGAACACCAATTAAAAGACAAAAAGTCTTCACATTTGCTAATGAACAGAAGGAAAATTACCCGGAAAGCGAGTAATGACAAGGTGCAGTTGGAAATTGTTATAATATTCGCAAGGATGCCATGGCCTCTCAATACAATATTGATATTGATGAATTATCCTTTGACGGGGACTCCTACTAGGGCTTTCAGTCATTCAGATGGAACTTTGAATAAAACCGACAAATCGGCATGAATCATTTAAAAAAACAATACCGTATTAGAGAATCCTGGGTCAATTGATGTGACCATAATCGATGGCTTCTTCTTACTTCACAGTATTAGAGAGGTGTCTCGAATGTTGAGTCTAATTTCTCGTAAATTTCTTCAAATGGTCACGAAATATAAAGCGAAACATATTCATGTGTTATTCGAACAATATTTTAATCTAAGGAACAAGACAACGGAGAGTGTACCATCTAGAGCGACAAGTTTATGCGAAATGCGGGGCCAACCAATTCAAACTCACAAATTTTATAAACTGCCTAAGCAACGAAGTCAAAGAAAATTTCATCAGATTTGTTATTAACCACTGGCAGATATCCCCCAAAACGAACGTCTTTGTAAATGATAGAAATATATGCTACCAGTTTACCAGTTCAAAGAATAATACCTTCCGAGCTATTTCCGATGATTACTCTTGCAATCACGAAGAAGAGGACACAAGATTCCTAGATCCATTGTGCAACGGTTAATGAAACGAGGTACAGAAAATTTGAAATGGTTTACAAACCCAGAAAATAGAATAAGCCTCTTATTAAGAGTTTCTGCCACATTTAGATTTCCTGGTTATTTCCTTCTGTTAATAAAATTAGCAAATGTGAAGATTTTTTGTCTTTTAATTGGTTTCAAACCCGTTCTTTTTCTGGAACATTCTGAAATGAAATCGTTCTTTGCTTTTTACCAATTGCCTCCTCGACCAATAGAAAATCATGTTCATGAAAGCCATGCAATAAAAATTAGGATTAGATACTTAGGTAAATTGAATTTTTTTAAACTTTGGGTTGGTCTGGCCGCCATTTTGCGATCGATTGTGTATGACAGATCAGCTAAAATTTATTTAGGAGGTAGTAATCTAAAGGCGGGTTTACATTGGTATAGTTACTAAGCCCAGTTACATGCACTTGTAGCTAGCCTGGCTAGCCTACTGTCGCATACACAAGACAGTGGATATCTACACTTGAAAGTGTATTTTATGTGCACTAGTACCAGTCACATTGCCAGGATGGGATATGGGTCAGGGATTGGATCAGCAGAAGGGATTCAAAAGGAATATCAGTACTTCTTCTTCTTCTTCTTCTTCTTCTTCTTCTTCTTCTTCTTCTTTTCTTCTTCTTCTTTTCTTCTTCTTCTTCTTCTTTTCTTCTTCTTCTTTGTTGTATCCCACAAACACTCATAATCGCGATAAAGTTCTACAAACTTTATAGTATCTCCTTCGGACCACCTTTTCATTGTTAAATTTCTTTATAATCGAAATCACACTGTTTACTGTCAACGCAGATACTAGCGAGCAAGTGTTTACATTGGTGTAGTAGACACGGCAGCCGGTAAACAGGTGCTGGAGACGTTGGTAGGGGAAGGACAGTGGCTTTGCAAGTGGTAAGTAAATAGCCTAGATAGCTATTCACTTTCCTGTCCTGATTACTAGTACCAGTACTAGTACAAGTACTTTCCTATGTGGTTTACATTAGGTTAGTTACTGTCTTGCAAGTTACTGGTGCAAGTAACTAACCCATTTACTATACCAATGTAAACCCGCCTTAACAATACTCGGAATAAGTGCAACTTATATAATCCAAAGTATAGATTATCTAAATCTAAGAACAATTCCTTGGATATTAGATTATATAATAAATTACCTAATGAATGGAAAACTTTGGTTAGCGCAAAATTCAAAAGTAAAATTAGATCCTACTTCTTGGTTAATTGTTTTTACTCTGTAGAGGAATATTTAAAAGCTGAAATTATACTGGATATTTGATATTATTTGCAGTAACCAAATCACTGTATCTTTTACCTGGTTTTGTGTAATTTATGTAGTTTGTTTCCTTATACGTTTGTTCTCTACATTTTATTTTATTAGTGCTGTGTTCATGATGTAATCATCATTTTTATTTATTAATTTTTTTTTCTTATATACAATTGCTGTTTTTTGTTTATAACAATTGACTTGCCACAAATGTATGTTTCATATGTAAAGTGGTCAAATAAAGATCTATCTATCTATCAAGTTAAGTCTAAAAAAAATAGATCTTCCCGGTTAAATTGAAGCATTTTTCTTTCGAAATCAGAGGGGTCGCCATTTTAATGTCCGACCATTTTGGGGTGCCAGACCATCGAATTTGCATTTAGATCTAACCACTATGTCACACTGTATATTTTATAAACGGTAGTATAAAACAGTAAATAAACCCATTTGTCATGTTTTATTTTCTGAAACACCATAAACCATCCTTTGTGTAGAGATTCTCAGTAGTCATGTGAAAGTCTTAGTTATGATACTAGTAATCATTTGTGTTTCATAATGCGAGAATTCAAAGCGGAAAAAAGTTGAAAATGTCGTTTTAACTACATTTTATCTTGAAGTTGAAACAAATCGCTCTTAATTCATTTATCCCTATCTCTACTTTACACTTCACCCAACTACAATGTAATAGAATTCAGTAGCGAAATTTTTTATGTGGATATATATCCAGATCCCTAACCTTTAAACCCAGCGTATATTAGATAAAATTATTTATTAGGGCTATTTACGATTCAATTGTGAGAAGCGAAAGAAGTAAACAACAATAACGGCTAAGCCGCTAGCATTTTTAGGGCAAAATAGATACGTTATTTAGACTTTAGATATATTTAGACGGTAAAATACGAGGATAGTAATTGAGCAACAAATTCAGATGAAGCACTTTTTCAGGAGCTTTACTATAACTGCAAAAGTATGTAAAACCGGTGAAAGAAAATGCAGTCGAGTTTTTATTGATATAAAACCTATTTTTAAAACATGTATTTACTATTTGTAATAATTATTGGTTTGTCAAATAATCTGTAGTTATAGATTGTCGACTCGGTGTGTGAACACTGATTCATAATCGGCTCCTCAATCATTTTTGTTAAAAATGACAAATATTGTTACCTATGGCATCCAAGTAAGCCATCGCAACCCTAAATATTGTCATGTATTTTAAACTACTAAAAGAAAGTGCCCGATTATTAAATACTTACATAAAATTAAAAATAAACTCAAATAGAACAAACGTAAACAAATTAAAGGCGTAAATAAACTAAATGTATTGTACAATGTTTCTTTAAAATAATCAATAACAGAACAGCTGTTAGTTATATGCTTTGAACAAAGTTTAAACAACTTTCAACACAACAGTTAAACTAAGATGCACTTTATTTCTGTAAAATTTTATAAAAATGTAAATAAATAGTGTAAGACTTACTTGTAAAACCTCCAGTCTAGTCAAATGACGAGACACAATGTAAATTAGATCGTAAGAAGTGTTTATGTAGTGAGATTCATAAAGTTCAGTGATGCTTCGACGAAGTCAACGGCAGGTCAAAATTAAATTTTAAACAAATGGGTATCCACAGATTCGTCATGAAATAAGGAAGCTGAAAATAGCATAATTTCATAGGAAAAATGTAGAATAAAGGATAAATAGGCAAAAATACAAACCATAAATGACAGATAGCAATCTAGAAATTCTTGTGTTGCAAATTTTCTGCATGTTCCTTAGAAACGAAACAAAAGTTGAGTTGTTATTGGGTAGTGAAAGAAGCAAACCCTCGTCCAGATCGCTCCTGAAATATACTGATAAAATTATTATTTAAATTGGAAATTTATATACCCAGGACTTTCCGAGGGTGAGTCTAGGGGAAATACGAAAAACTAACTGAAAAGCAACTCCAACTTACCAGGAATTATTGTAAAAATTATCCTAATTAGTAAGCCTGATTGGTCGAATTCCAAAATTGCATCCAAGGCCTATTTGGTTTAATCAAATCCAGTAAACGGTGCAAGAAATTCTAGAACAATCAGCCATCATATCTGCACCACAAGTGTCAAGAGCAGGACTGCCAATTTACGCGCAGTTAAAAAGACTCCAAAGAGTGTAGAACTTGCTCTGAACTAAATTTTTAAATCCATAAGTTTATTTAATTTTGTTAACATCCAAGAGGACACAGTCCTTAATTTGTTATAGATTTAATTAGTTTTAATTATCGCAAGGATTTAGATATAAGGAACGTTATTTCTTGTTGATCATCTGATATTATAATAAACGTATATTTTGAGTGCCATCTATTTTTAATTATAATAACCAAAGCACTTAAATTCATCTCAGCTGGATATCAAATATACAGCAGTCTCAGCGACATCTAGCTGTCAAATAGTTAAGTGACACTCATCTTTATAAAGATCTCTAATTGTCTAAATCCATAGAAATCTAATAAAATAAACCAGCACGAATTTCAAATAACCTTTATTTAAAAATAGCATAACAGCAGATTTATAGGTAAGATATTTCTTCGATGGTAGAAGGGAACCACCAAAAGGCCCTGAAAAGTAAAAGAGTAATTGTAGCAAACCTACAGTAAGTTTCACGCTAAATTATCATAAAATCATACGCACTATCGCTTATTAATAAAAGATTGAAATAATTCAGGTCAGAGGCGGACTGATCGTATACCATAAGGTCGATAATTCAAAAACTATATACAAGAACTAAAAATATTTCTTTTGAAAAAAACTATTTATAACTTACAATAGAACAATAAAATTAAACCTCAAAAATAAAAACTAGTGCATGCATAAAATAAAAAAATTTAAAATTTAAACTTACCTTAAAATTAAATTCAAAATTAAAATAAAATAAATAAATAAAAAAATATATATATTTCACAAAAAATCCCCCTTACATAACAATATATTATTTCTTCAGCAACACCCAACTTAAAAATGTGTTTATAAGAAAAGGATTTTTCAAATGATAAAGTGGTTGTTCGTGAAAAAACAATGCATTTAGCATTTCAACGTCTTATGTGAGGCGCTTTATTTTTAATAATTTCTGAAAAAACATGTCTATAGAAAGAAAAATTCAAATAGGTTTTACCCGTTTTGAGAAAATTGCTAGAAGAGCCAATTATTGATCACTTTGTATAAGTAAAATTTTCTCAGCTTAGAATTTATGCTCCTACATGTATTAATTATAGTCGTACCGTAAATGTAACTTCTGAGAAAAAACAGCCATAAATAACCTTTCATTGCTGACTGCAAATTGTTTGTGTTAATATAAATTAATATGTAATTAATTACCTTAAATTACAAATTTTATTAATAAAAATCATGATTCGTATCAGATTAAAATTTCATACATATTTTTTTATATAAATTAAATTTGTTATTTTTAAATATAATTATAGCTCATTTTTTACTTTGTAAGATTAACACTACTCTCCACCTTACAGTCAGTTATCTTCGATGTAGTGTTTTGATTATCTCCGCTCCAAATACAAAGAAGATAGGTATGTAAAAATATGTTGGTTTTTATCGATAACCGAAGCCATAAACTTGCTAACAAATTTTTCTCAACCTAAATCATTTGATCATTTATTGTTGAAAAATGTATGGGTTCTAGAATGACTCATCTCTGTCGGTATCAATACAATTCGTTATTAATGCAATTTCGTTAGTACAGATCTAACCAATCTCCTGTTCAATGTTTTCTATAGATATTTTCCATGATTTTAAGCTGTATGAACCTGAAATCGCCAGTAAATAATGTCAAAGCCTTGTATTTCATTCTAAACTATAAAGAAGGAACTTCTGCGAGATCTTAATCAGTCCGCTTTGCTTTGATATATGGCATGAGTATAGATACAATTAAGAGGAAGTTGAGTGAGATGTCCTGCCGCGCAGCACTGAAACCTTTGCCGGCATAATTTTCTGCTATAATGTTGTGACACATATATTTCTCATTTCTCATTGCAAGAAAGCCGCAAAATAAACCCTGATCCTTGCGTCGGTAGGTCGGTAGGGCAAAATGAAAAAATAAAAAGTCTTCTTCAACAGGGTAGCTAATAAGGAGCTAAGATTAAGTACATAACAATAAAAAATGAAAGAGGTGGAATTTATCATTTTAATCCAGAATTTTTTGGAAAAGTATGGTGGTCCTGGATGGAAAGGTTTTCCAGTCTTCGTGCAATGATTAACTGAGTGCACATATCGAGCTGAATATCGGACTCAAGGATCAGGAACTCTGCACTTTATCGATGGTCATCTAACTGATCAGCAGTATGTTGTAAGAATATTGCCCAAAGGCCCAAAAATCCTGTACTTCACAATATCTGAAACCAGCTAGAACCACTATGTCAAACAAATTCCACCAAATATAAAAATAACAAATTCTTTAGTTAGTTCACTTTGAAGGCAATTTTTGAATGTTACATAAATTTTTTTATCAGCAATAAATATTTTCCCACGGAACTAAATCTTTTTATAGAAATTAAAAATAAGAGTGCTCCTAAATTTGACCTTTGTAGAAACACCAGCAATAGAATACGAAGATTTAAATCCGTTGTAATAAATAAACTGTTTACTGTTTCATTGATCCGACTCTACTAGCAAATAATGGAATCATTAATGTCAAAAGCAGTTAATTTGTTTAGTCCATGGTCTATACAATCAAAGACCTTTGAAAAATCCCTATAAGTAAACAAGTTGGACTGTTCTGGTGGTTTTACCATGAGGTCATGTTGCAATTTGCAACTGTGTAATCGAGTTATTCACGTCTGGTAGTGTCTTATCACAAATATTTGAAACATCTTCTCAAAGTTGCATCATACCGAAATGGCGCTATAATTATTATTAACTATTGGGTTAAAAAGAGGAGAAATTTTGGCTATTTTTCATAAGTTTGGAAACGTTGCTGTTCTTATAATAAATATACAATACAATAGAGAGAAGTCTTATTTGAATTATTGGTTGAAAAATTTATAACTCAACACATTTAATTCAAGTTTCACAGTTGTAACATAGAAATCTATTTTTAATAATCCCTGTCTGGTTTGGTAACTCTAAATTCTGGATTACATTATTGAGGGTGGGATAAATACAAATAACTCTCAGGCTTAGATCTCAAAAGTGCATGCAGCAACCAACACTTTTGATAAACTTTAAGATAAATCCCAGATGTGTGCCGCCTATGCTGACCATATTAGGCCAGAAATCCATCAGTATGGATCCACTCTTTGTGAGGGGGCAGGGCAGTGATTTTATCGAATTTATATATTGCTTTAGAGACTACAGATATATGTGTAACCACGGCGCTTATCAGAACATACCATACCGAAGCGCCCGGCATTACTTTCCTTTCCATTCGCTACATCCTTGATGTGCGTCACGCCGTTTTTTCATTCTAACGTCACTTCTCCGCCCTTTGAAGTCATACAGTGATGATTAATGGATTAAAACCTTCCCTGAATAATACGTTATATGAAAAAAGCCGCTTCCAAATCGGTTCAGGGATTCTCTAGTTATAACCGAACATCCATACAGAAGTCTGTTTTATACGCATAGATGTTTTCATATAATGTTTAGCAAGTAAGTGGAGTGTGAATTATTATTTGCAACCATATTTTACGTTGGTAATTAAATTTTTTCAACACGTACGAGTTACGTACTTACAGGTAAATACGTTAAAATTATGAGACTTGCCGAATCAATGTGCTCAATAAATTTTCTATTAAATAAAACACGTTTTCCATCCACTTTAATTTCAACCATCTGCGAGGGAAAAGCTGTTGAAAAAGTATATGAATTATAGTTGAGCTTGGTTGAAGTACTTTGAAGTTCTGGTGCAACTTGGAAAATAGAATTATTTTTAATGCAAATGTAATATTACTGCTTGGCATGGAACTTGTTCGACAAATAATGTTAATGGAATCAACTTTTCGTAGTAATCAATGGAAAAAATAAGTAGGTCGGAAATAATTTAACTTTTACGATTTATATAAATCGCCTGCTTTTGTAACATGTGGAATCCAGACGTGCCGACCGTGAACATTTCTCTCCAACTTTAAGGAGTTAGAGTGAATGACAAGGCAATTTTTAGCGAATAAATTCACCAAAACTGAAGAATATGAATAGAGTTGTAGGAATATCCATATTATAACTTTAAAATCTCTTATTTGAAGCCATATTTTAAAATTTTCCGGTGATACAGTTTTGGAACGTTGTCAGATATTGTACTCATTGTCAAGATATTAATTTTCGTTTAAAGAATAGCTTTGTGGAAGCTTTAATTAATGGTTTGGGCTTAAAAAGGTATGATGACCTCTCATAAACTTATATTTGGCCGAAAAATAATTACCTTATACTCTTCGCAGAAGACTATATTAATCCGTTCGCGAAATTCAAAAATGATAAATATCTATTGCAAAGAAAAAAATTCACAGAATTCGCAAAGATGCAACCGGAGGAGACATTGGAAATGACGAAGTAGAACGCAAGTCTTGTGAAATGTGATAATAATGAAAATTTGTTGCAAAGTAGTAAAGAGTTATATTGTAGTTTTATTTAGAAATAAAAATAAAAAAGTATTTTATTAACAAAAACAATTTCACAATTAAAACTAAAATGGTATTATACAAATTTATTTAACAATAAGGTATGCGCATGATTTTTGAATTAAATGTAATTTTGTAAATTTTAACTTACTAAATGGCTATCGCAATAATAAAAAACGGCTAAAATGTAACCCATTATCCAACAAAAAATTAACAAAAATTGGTTATTCCAAAAATGACTGTGACGTCATGCTAATGGCTGCTGTGTAAAACTTGTTAAAATAGCGTTTAACGCAGCATTTTACAATAGAAAACAAGAATATTATTGATATTTATGCATCCAAGGTACTGTTAAATACCACAGTGCCAGTCGTCCATAAAAAAAACACCATAAAATAGGTTTGTCTCATTACCAATATACGATCAAGCGCTAAATTAAAGAAAAAACGAAAATTATTGTTACGTACCATGAGAAGGAGTGAAACTGATATATCAGAAAACACCAAAGGGGTTGTATGTGAGGATCATTTCAGCGTAAGTGCGATTTTGTACCTTTTTAAAATCATACAATTTTAGGTTATGTATTTTATTTTTTTTTCAATTAGAGGAAGATTTAGAAAACTATATGATGTTTAAATTAATGGGTAGTTACATACATTGAAATGATCATGTATTTTGATTGTCAAACTGGTATGGCATATTGCACAACGGCGAATATAAAAGATTCTGTAAAGTTCTGTCAAAAAATAGAGTGATTGACGTCACGGTGAGATTCGGATTTCATCGTTTGTTCTCGGCCAGTGGTCGTAAACATAAAAATAATATGAATTTTAATTAACAAATACATAACTATAGGGTACATTGTTGATAAAATTTTATGGTTATTCATTTTTTTATAGCATTAACTATCTTTTATAACCAATTTTGCTTAAAAATCTCACATGTGCGCATACCCTATTACAAATACCGATATCGATTAATTGCAAACTATTAAACGCAGTTAAGTACAGGCAAAGTGTCCAAAATAAACAAGGATATAGCGAATTCGTTGAGACTTGACATATATGTTTATACTATACAGGGTGTCCCAGTTTGTAATAGCAGGACTTCGGCAATCGATAGAGGACCTCATTTTAAGATGAAAAGTTCTATTTAACATGTGTCGAAAAGTTCCTCGTTTTCGAGATACAGTGTGTTAAAGTTTAAAGAAAAATAAAGTTTTTCGACAGTTATTAAAAAACTGCACTAGCTATCGATTTGAAATTTAGCAGGTAGTTTTTACTTCAATAGTACTATCATCTTGTCGATACGAGACATTTGTCTCAATATCCAGTGGCGTAGAAACTGGGATATGCAACCCCTTTTCTGCCTAAAATTTGTACGCCAATGGGTTGCTCACAAAAAATTAATCATTAATTTAATTGCCTGTATAAAGTAGAAGAAAAAAGTACTCTTTCGATTTTTATGTACGGCGCGCGGTTTTCCAGAAAAACGCCATCAAGTTGACAAGTGTTGTAATTTTATTAAAAATTAAGATACCGGATGGCGTTTTTCTGGAAAACCGCGCGCCGTACATAAAAATCGAAAGAGTACTTTTTTCTTCTACTTTATACAGGCAATTAAATTAATGATTAATTTTTTGTGAGCAACCCATTGGCGTACAAATTTTAGGCAGAAAAGGGGTTGCATATCCCAGTTTCTACGCCACTGGATATTGAGACAAATGTCTCGTATCGACAAGATGATAGTACTATTGAAGTAAAAACTACCTGCTAAATTTCAAATCGATAGCTAGTGCAGTTTTTTAATAACTGTCGAAAAACTTTATTTTTCTTTAAACTTTAACACACTGTATCTCGAAAACGAGGAACTTTTCGACACATGTTAAATAGAACTTTTCATCTTAAAATGAGGTCCTCTATCGATTGCCGAAGTCCTGCTATTACAAACTGGGACACCCTGTATATACAGGGTGTTCATTAAGTATGTACAATAAATTTAACAGAAGAATATTTGAGTGATTTTAAGACAGAAAGTTCATATAAACATGGGTCCGAAAATGCTTCGTTTTCAAGATACAGGGTGTTAAACTTTTTAAAAAAATTTGGTTTTTCGTAAATATCTTAAATATCCGTTACCCAAATTTGTTGTAATTTGGCAGTGTTATTTGTAGTGTTAAGGGGCTAATTACGCACTAACTTGATAAAATTTATTAAGTCCAGTGGTGTCCCGAGCGGCACCTTAACGAATATTTTTGCCAAAGAATTGTACGCCACTGACT
This sequence comes from Rhagium mordax, assembly GCA_963680705.1. Classification (NCBI taxonomy): domain Eukaryota; kingdom Metazoa; phylum Arthropoda; class Insecta; order Coleoptera; family Cerambycidae; genus Rhagium; species Rhagium mordax. Next base: position 11,968,715 of record OY796659.1, on the reverse strand, counting down.
ATTTTGTAATTTTTATATATTTTTTTTTTTTTTTGGGTTAAGCAACTGAAAATACAACGTTTATGTCTCTTGCATTTTTTTCGGATCTTGCTTAGTTTTCGAGACAGAAAATTAAATTCAATTAATTGCATATCCCTGGACCACACAAGGAACATGGGGAAACGTAGGAAATAATCAAGGGTTGCATTGGAAAACGATTGCAGCATTTGGCAAACAATATGACAGCTGTTGTCAATTTATTACGCTATTAAATTGTAATTTTTGTAAAAAGTATTTTTGATGAAGTTTTTTAAAAAAGTTTAACACCCTGTATCTTGAAAACGAAGCATTTTTGGACCCATGTTTATATGAACTTTCTGTCTTAAAATCACTCAAATAATCGTCTCTTAAATTTATTGTACATACTTAATGAACACCCTGTATATATGTTTCAAGAAACTGAAGTCACGAACCGTAATTAAGGGGTAAGTCGGAAACGCCATCTTGGAAAAACGTGGGATGAACTAGGTTTTCACATGTATAATAAAAATTGTCAATTGACCTATGAGAAATTTTCAAAAAATAAGAATGACTTATATAAGAATGAATTATATAAGAATTATATTTTCATTTATAGAGAAATATTAATTTTTTTTATTAAAATTTGTTCCCCAATTTTACGTTTGTTTCCTTCATTTTCTGCTTGTTTATCTGTGAATATATTCCTTAAAATGAAAAAAGTACATAATCATTGTATAAGTGAGGATTTTCGAGTAGAATAAAATTTTATATTATATTGAATGAAACATACTTTCTATCTAAAGAAGATCGGAATCGATAGCATCCGTCTCCTGGACGATATCTTCCAAATTAGTTTCCGCATTCTCGTCGATTGCATCTAAATCTTCTGCGTCGTTAGGTCCTCGATAATTTTATCCATATATGAATTTAGACATTGTACTCCCTGACAATTTCCGTAAATTTGTAATCATCTTAAACCTGCTTTTCTGTTGCGGTTGCAGGAGATAAGTTGCAATATTGATTCTGGTGTTGGCACAAAAAGTGTTGCCACAGGTTGTAAGGAGCCGTTCAATTTCTTCTATCATCGCTGTTGTGGATTTTTTCATTGCCAAGCCATTTCTGAATTTTGTAGATTACTCGTAATGAATGTTGAACGACTGCCTCTGAAGTTGGTGGTAATATTCCAACTTTGATTAGTTTTTGCAGCGATTTCATAAAATTATAAAAAATAGACATCTGAGCTCTGAAATAGATATGAAAATAGCGTACTAGGTCGTTCTACCGACCATGTTGGCATCGCCGGGATGTGATATACTCCTAGTAAACAACAACGATATAAAAATGTAATAATTCGACTGCCTATAAATTGATATAAACTTCAACGCCTGTTTTTGTTTGTATTAATCACGATCATTTGAACTGACTTTACCTAAATATAAAACTAATACATTTACTTACAAAAAATTGATATCATTATACCTTAAGGGTTGGCAATGTTTTATGGAAGATATTAAGTGTATTCAAGCCCATGTAGACAGCGTCAATATAAAAGAATATATTAAAATCCTTAAAATTGTTTGAAGTTATAAATATGCCGTGGTAATAGAGATCTCTACGACTGACTTTGTACTTAAAAATGAAGGAAATATACGGTTTTGTTTCTTGTGTTATATACACACTGAATGGCAAGGGTGTCACGTATGAAGAATATAAGAAAAGGGAGACATAAAGAAACATACTTAAACTTGAAGAAATTGCCATTACTGTTCCTATTTAAATTTAAATTTATATTGTTAATACAGAAAATCCAAAGAATTATACCCCTATGGTTTAAAAGCCGTTTCCTCATTAAATTCATTGGGATCAAATCTGGTGGGTGAGCATCCTACTAGCATTCGGGTGGGCGTTGTACTGTAGAAATATTTAATTTTGGCTCATTATTAATAGGTTTGTTATCACTATAAGTAACAATATTTTGTCCCTACATTGATTTCGTTTAAGCTCTGGTGTACTAAATTGAAGTCTGCTAGTCCATCAATATGCATAGTTCCCTAAAATATTGCATCTACCTCTATATTTTGCAACCCCCTCCATACCTTTATCCTTCTTGAATATGGATGATGAAAATCGTGATTCTATTTGCTTGATCCATTCATGCTTTCCTCAGTTAACATGGTTTTCGACTCATTTCACCCATATTAAACAAGCCCCTAGATTACCTGGGGTGCTCTTATCGGACATCTTTAGAGAAGTTGTTGCTGTTGCGGTCTATTTAAGTGCAAACTTGTACATTATGGAGTTTATGAAGGTTCCTCTTTTAATTCAATGGTGGTAATGCCTGGATTGCGTCTAGCTCAAAGCAAACACTGATCTTCTACATTATTTTTCGTTGAATACCTTTATGTCAGTCTCTAATATCATTGGGTTCATTATATCGAGTCCCAAAGTCGATTAATGACGCTTCAGTTTTCCTTGTAATTATCATTTCAGATCTTTCTTCTTGTAGCTCTCCAATAGCTCTTGACTTAAATAGTCCAATGCGCTCATTCGGCATTGTCCATTATTATTGAGTAACCATAGTTATTAACTCCCCACTTTAGCTTGACGAAGTTTCAGTCTATGTTGAATAGAATTTTAACTGTTTATGTTTGATCCCTAGTCATTTGGATGTGTGAATTATTAAAATTCCTTTACTTTTAAATATTGCCAAGAATAAACGATATGCACGTTGTACAGACACTTTGGAATAACGCCTCGACGCATACGTTGTCATTCTCTCCCCTTTCTGTACGCAAATGACTACGAAGAGCTGGCTGAATCGCTGAGTTGCTGCGTGTCAGCGCTAGTCGATGCTTTTCTCGTTTGTAATGAAGGCGGTGATGATGAAGATCGTAATACACGCGCTAGCTCTTTCATATAGGCTACATTCAAAAGTATCACGTTTCATACAGAAGAAAATTTATATTTAACAAATTTCCTCAAAGCTCATTCGCATGTTAGTGTAAAATGAAAATAAAAATGTCTTACTTACGTCAGAACTTAACATTGCACAGCTCTGTGGACCGCATCCGTATTCTATACGAAAGGTTTTCAATGTTTTCATGTAACTTTAGGTGAGAGTTGTGTACTTGATATACTATGGTATATACTATCAGTCTCTTGGCTATTCGGCAAGTAAAAATCCTTATTCTCCGACAGAGAAGAGGTTCGACAAAATTTTCAGGTTGGGGATACATAGTTTCCTTGTGTCGACGATTGGTTTCATACATACATACTCTATACATATTTAAATAATGGGTTGAAGATTTTCCTTCAAATTTCAAATATTACCGACCCTTATTTTATAACATTTTGGGCTTTGAAATAATACTAAAAATAATTTATTTATTACTTCTGCCTGTCAGATATCGGACTATTATCGGTAGGTCTATCGATTTGTTCATATGCCCAAACAAGTTACCCTCTCCACATCTCCAAATTTCATATCTGAGTTTTCGACAAGAGAATGATTCTAGTCGGTTTTCCTGCCAATCTAAAATAACGATTTATGGATGTAATATTTCAGCTTCCCAGGAAATATTCCGAAATATGTATTCTTTTTCTCGCTCTTCATGGAAATACAAAGAAAGAAAAACTGTTTCACGTAGAATTGAATTTCCAACAAAAATCGAAAGGAAGTAAAAGGAATTGGTCTGCTGACTGCAGCACATTTTTTTTAGTTCATATGTAAATGCTACGTTACACTGCCTAAATAAAAAATAAGCAATGTAAAAGGCAATCCCCTCTTATACATCTCGTGACATATCAATAGTAATAGTGTATGTATTCCACCCAATGCTGTAAGTAAGACTATTTTACTTGCAATTGCGAATTTCTTGTAACATCTTGATAACTCAATATCTTTATCGGTCATCTTGTTAGTCTAGACTCTAGAGTCTAGGCAGTCTTCAATATTGGCTACGCGGAGCGAATTCTACTGGAACCTCAAAGTCGGCGTTTTCAGCAAGCTTCTAGCATAAAACTATAAATTATTCTTAAAGTTCTTATATTGCCGACAACTAGAGAAGGAAACAAAATGATTAATTTTAGAGAAAATGCTGATTTAATACGTAAAGTTAGACAGAATTGTTGTCCAGCCTTTTTATTCATTCAAAAAGTAACTTTCCTAAATAAAATCGTCACGATCGTATATTCTGTTCGTGAATAGAAATACAAAACAGATCTGCATATTTATCAATCAAAATGTGCATTAAATTTAAAGAAAACAGTACCTCTTCGTTTTTGGTTATCAGGTATTTGTCCTAGAAAACAATTTAGAAATTGAGGACAAAAAAGTAGTAGCCAAGCCTTTTAATAATTATTTGCTGACATTGGTAAAAACTTGGCAAACGAAATAAAATCTAACGGTCCGGCAACTTTAAAACCCTAATACTAATTCTGCAATCTGATCTACAAGTGAAATTCGTGACATAATTCTTAACCTCAAAAATGGGAAGTAACTGTTGATGATGAAATAAGTAATAAAAAAATGTATTGATTATACCATAACGCCACTTGCCTTACTAATCAAATAAGAAATAAAACCAGCACAAAATTTAAATAATCTCTATTCAAAACTCGTACAACAGCAGATTTATAGGTAAGATACTTCTTCGATTGCAGAAGGGAACCCCCTAAGGCCCTGAAAGGTAAAAGAGTAATTATAGCAAACCTATAGTAAGTTTCACGTTAAATTATCTTAAAATCAAACGCACTGTCGCTTATTGTTCAAAACGTTGGAAAATCCAGCCCAGTGGCGTACTGATCGTAAGTTATAAAGTCGATAATTCAAAAAAAATATATACACCTACTTTACAAAAAAAAAAATAAATAAATTTAAGAACTAAAGAACTTAATTACTAGTGCATGCATAAAAATATATATGAGTATAAAACTTAAATATCTAATCGTGCAAATATAAAATTTAAAAAAATCTTAAATTTATAAAACTTACCTTATAATAATAAATTTAAAAATAGAATTCAAAAATCAAAAATTATTGTTTTCCCAAAATCCTACGTTACATTACATTACATTACTTGGCGCCCAACGTGGGGCCCTTGATCAAAAGAAAAACCAAAATAAATAAAAACTAAAATTAAATATTTTCCCATATAACATTACAATATGTGCTTTGAAACGATTCAAACCAACATTCAAAATAGCAAATATTAAACCACTTTTTGGAGAAAAATAATTTACTGAGCGATATGTATCTTGGTTTTCGAGAGAACAAATCTGCTCAAGACACAATTGGAATGCTAATAACTACAGTTTATAATGCTGTAGATGGAAGTAAACCTTTGTGGATCAAGCAAACGCGTATTAAGCCATAAGCTGGATAGAGAAATTTAAAAAACCTTTTTTCATTTTTCAATGCAGTAATACTTCACATATCGTGCAGATGAATCTGGAGATATCTTAGCAGAATCCTAAATATATTCCATTGTGATTTTTGATATCCATTCGTAAAACTTCATTGGACCTATTGTTAGTTGCCTACGCAATACTTAAACAGAATAATCATTAAGCTCGGAAACAAAAACTACAAGCAATATTTTTTGTGAAACTATTTCTAGTTTTACAATGCAATGGTGCGATTATAACAGCATGTAGCTAACCACAACCATATTATGCATGTTTTATCGTTATTCGCGAATTCATTGTGTAGTAAGTAGTATGTAGATATAATTTATATATGATTGTTCGCTATTCCGTTTTATTTCCTCCTTCTTAAGCTTCATGCCGCTGCTGGCTTTTGTATTCTGTACACTTTTGTATTTAATTTTAAAAAACGATGTAACAAGTACGAATGGCACTTTAGGCGATACAACTCTGGCACAGATGGAATTTTTGCCTTGTTCCTTGTATATTATGCATTTGTAACTTGAAGTAATTTTTATTTCCTACTCAAGCAATATATTATGTATTTCTTATGTAGCTTGGCGTAGATAAACGTGGAACACAAATCGCTCAGTTTCTTACATAAACGTCTGGCCACTCGTGTAGTAGAATATGATCAAAGCGAACGGAGATATCGAAATTTGGTTTTCGAAATTGTCTTACAAATTCCGTCTGGAATAAACTGGCTTATCCGTGTCACAATAATTATAACGGAGAGTGTAGAATACATTGCAACCATTTTATTGCAAGTAAAAAAATTCTACTCTTCGTCAAATAGGTTCTGCAAAATTTGTAGGTGGGGATAGCCCGTCTCGTGTCGTTGGGGATTTGCCTCAGTGGTGGAAATACACTACAACCAATAAGAGAAACAAACAGTGTTGGAAGTTTTTTAATTTAATTTTTTTTTTTACTTTTTATATATTGGCCCGTTACTATTCAGTAGTTGGCTAAAATATTGTTTATTTAAATCAGATTTAATTTATATGCTTCTAAGTTCGGTACCAAATGTTGTAGCAAATTTTAATCGACATTGGTTTAATGTAGATTTACTCACAATTTTATAGAATTTATGTGTTAATTGCTTTACCAAATTAAAACAAATACGATTTGATGGAAGACACGAATGGTTTTGGGTTTCTGCGTTAGGTTCATTATTATTGAGGACGTGATTCTGTGTAAACCAGTCAATTAAAAAACAATTAATTTAGACATTAGTGTAAAAGTTATTTAAAGTATTCGTAAACCCACACGATCGCTAATTATTCTTTTTCGATTGTACTATACAGTCAGTCAGTCAGTCTCGTTCAATGTCTTTGAATCATATGAGATTGGTTTATCACCCCAAGATAGCATTGCTTCCAAAGCTACATGGCTTGCGTCTATCGTTAGTCTGGGTATTGCAAAATTGAGTTATTAGTCATATCTTAACAAATTTTAAAACATTCTAGGAAGTTCTTGGCATAATATGATGTCGCATTTTTTTCTCCAAACATTTGGTCATGGGTTTCGCTTATAGTAATATAGTAACCTAAAAGTATTTCTATTCCTTTTCTTTTTTGGGATTTATTACATTTCTTTAGATTCCTATCCAAAAAAAGTTGATTTATCTAAAAAATATTCAAATTAGCCAGTTTAAAACTGGGAAATAACCTCAAGAAATGTGGTAATAAAACATAAACATAAAACACACCACAGAAATTAGACAACCCCCAAATCCAAAGCCAAAAAAGAAAACGAAGAGAATTAATTTATGAAATGCCACAATTAACATTTAAACAAAACCTAAAAGTACTTAAACACTTTTTGCCTCTCTGTGTTTTGGGAATAGGAAATTCTATAATCGCGATTATTTTATAAGGATTTAGTTTTCTTCCGGTGTAATTGCATGGTCTAAATATCGTACTAATTTTTATAAAAATTTCGAATTTTAAAGTTACTATTCCTAAGTTTGTCAAATACGGATTTTAAACACTATACGTGTTTTTGCAATGAAGTGCTGAATATAATGATGTCATCGAGGCAAACAATGCAAGTAATCCTCTCAGTACATTATCTATAGCTCTTTCGAATGTCGCAGGGGTATTCTTTAGCTCAAAAGGCATTCGCCTAAATTCATAATGTCCTGCTTCGGTGGAAAATGTGGTTTTTTGTACATCATTAGAATCTACCTTAATTTGGTGGAATCCACTAGCCAAATCAAGAGCAGAGATAGTTTTTTTCCCCTAATTTATTTAGTATATCGGAAATGTTCGGAAGGGGGTAACAAATGGAACTCGATTACTTTTGAACAGCAATGCGTGAATTATGAACACCATCAATACCTTATATAAGGTACGACTTTCATTACAATATTGTATCTATTAAAACAAATTTTTACTAACCCAACGATAATTATCAATACCTATCAATTCATCAAAGGTGAAAAACAAACATTTTCAGCAGGATGATTATAGATATCAGTTTCACCTCAGGAAAATGTCTACAATCACCTATCAGCAATAAACCCATTTTCTTTAAATCTCCAAACCAACACACCTTCAAGAAAAATCAATATCTTACTCTAAATTATAAAACTGGGAATTAAGAATGACAATAGGCTAACGCCTTGGCAGGGAATCGCCCAGTGAGAACACGTCGGTTGTTTTAATGTGTATCTAACATTGCCAACGTTGAAGAGACGTTTTTCATTGAATATTTCAACGTTATTTAATCATCTAAATTTAGCTAGACGTTAATATGACGTTTATTCCACCATTGTTATCAACGCAAAAGTTCGTTTATACGTTAAAAACATGAATTTATTCATATAAATTTACGTGTAAATACACGTTATAAAAACGTAAAATTCTAATTCAATAAGTTGGTGGTCAACGTTATTTAAACGTTTAAGATTAACGAAATATTTTTTCACGTCGCTGAAATGATATGATATATAATCACAATATTTTTTTATATTGGTATTGGTATATTAATGTGAAATTTGGGCGGCTTAAACACGTTAATTTAAGTTCTATTCTATACGTTATAAAAACATAACATTTCAAATTTAATTCTAAGTAATAAATCGTTAGAAAATGTTAAAAAGTACTTGAAAAAATACATCTGATCCTTGTCAACGTTTTAAGCACGTCAAAATTAAATTGTTTATAACGTTATTTGTTTACATCGCTTATATGTTGAAATTTTCTGAAGCATGTTCCAATGATTCAAAACTTGTTTTCGAAACTAACGGAAACAAGAGAAATGTACACGATCCTGTACACCCGGTATTCTTTTTTTATGTTAAATATGACGTATTAATTTTATTTGGTCGTTTACAGCGATATAAATATCAACGATTTTTATTCTAGTGTCCAATAATTTCACTTTGTTATGTGTCTATATCTAATATTTTGGAAAATTTTCTCTTTAGAAGTTTGTCAAATTTTAGCTTAAAGATATTTCTACTTTAAATACACTCATATTGATCTTTACCAGATATAAAAATAAAAGTCGTTCCTAATAATTATTCTATAAATAAATAAGGATATAATAGATACCTACGCCTACTCCAAAAACATATATTAATTCTGACCTAAACTCTGACTCATTAACTTTAATGGAAAGAAACATTGCTAAAAATATATTAACGTTGCCGTCATTTGTTGACTTATAAATAACTAATGAATAACTAATGGAAATCTATAGTTATTTTCAAAAGTGTGTCTATGAGCAATGTGCTCCTTGAACAAAGTTAAAATTGACCACAATCTATGTTAAGCAATCCCAAGGATACACTTGGAGTAACTGAAAAATCGAAATGAATTGTCATTTCGATTTTTCTTTTACTCCAATTGTATCCTTGGGATTGCTTAAAAGTTGTTGCAATTTGTCTCCTGAAGGATGAAATATCTGCCATACTGATGTCTCTGAAAATCCTTCTCATATACCGAGGTTGGTATGGAATTTTTTAATTTTGATATTTATTTTAGTTTGAATATTCTACGATCTTTTTTATGTGTATCACTTATGTGCATTATTCTTAATGACCATAGTTGTCCATTGTTTTCGCTTACTTAAATGAAACATGAAATTATTACAATCATCGCATTGTCAGGATTAACACCTACGTTAAAACTCAAATATAAAATAGGATTAATGTAATACACAATATAGTGTGCGAATGCGATAGAAACTTCCGACTTATATACATATATATTTATATGTACGGAACATGCTATTTTAATCTTTTCGTTTATTAACTGAAATTTTGAGCTTATGTACTGAAGATATGAATACACAAACTCCGCTAAAAGAAACCAATAGACTGAAAAATATTAAGGAAAGATGGGTTTACGACGATTTTATCTTTTTTAAATTATGCACTTATCTTTGATCAGTATATTTTGTTATATAGGCACGTTGGATATACCAGAAAACCAGAAGGCTATTACAAATACACGCCATTTTATGCCACTGAAGTAATAAAGTACGCGATAAATGACGCCAGGAGATAGTATATTATTTCTTTTAAATTAAAGTGCTTGAGAAATCGATAAACATGTTTAGAACCACTGTTTTGAAATCAGGAAGGTCGAAAAATGTAAATTTCCATGAATATTTGAATATTGCGTTGTTCGTAATCGTGCTGCTTCCCTTATATTATAATATTATGTATTAAATAAAGAGGTACGAAGATACCAGGCTTTGTATGCTTTTTCCAGATCGGGCTAGAAACGTTGTTGTACATATAATGTGGCCTCGTTTATAATACATCTTAAGACATCACTTGTAATTTCAAATTCAACTTTAAAACTCTCCATGAATACCAACTCTTGGTTATCTTGAAAGTTGTAGAAGTTTTAATAATATCATTACTTTAATACCAATATTTAAAAACTTCTTTAAATTATAATCGCATTTGCAAGAAATTTTATATTCCTTTGTAAATTAAAAAGTTCACTTTGGTAAATTTTATATATATAGATGATTCCACTGTCCAAGAGATTTTATATTTGCGTATTCAGAAGTAAAACATTTATATCAAATTAGATGTTATTTTTCTTCTTGTACAATATCTAAATAAGGTTTTAAATAATTTTATTATTTTTGTTTCAGGTGAGTAGCCAGTCTTCCTGTCATCGAATCTTCAGTAAAGGTATTTTATTTAATATTGTCTCATCATATAAAATTATTGATTATAGATTTGTGATTTCAATATCTTAAAATCCTTTCAAGAGAGCGGCGACAAAAATCTGATGCCAAATATATTTTAATGAGATTTTTTTTTAATCCAATTAAAGCCATACAGTTTTTTCATTGATTATAACTAGGAGTGACATCTAAATATTTAGATGGACGCTTCTTTGTTGTACACAAGTATGGAATATATTGTGGTATGGCATTCAATTCTTCAATGAGAACCGTTATTAAATGGCGGATGGTGCTCAACACCGAATCAACATATTGAATATGTTGGGACTTCCTGGTCAGTTCCACTGTCGATACTAATTCCACCCCAAACCATTACAGAATCACCTCCAAATCTATCAGCTCCCAACTCAGCAGTAGCTGTACTGCATATCGTTGACCTGAGAATATGTAATTGTTCGCAAAAATTAATGCGGAACCTCAAAATAAATCTACATATTTTTCTATATGCTCTACAAGATCATTTTTGGGCATTTTACGTGCAATTTTTCACCTCTGTTTTTTTTCAATTGTTGTATGGGGTCATAAATATAAAGCCAGTAAATACACATTTTGCGCCTTTATCTTTCCATTTAGCTACTTTAACACCACCAACTTGAGCGAAATCAACAACTGCTTCATGACTGAATTAGAATAGGGTCGAAAGTAAAAATCATTAGTTACTAAAACTTGTTAAAATATTAATCCGTGCCTGTTTTAATCCGGTTCTTTTTGCATTATAGTATAAAAATTGCAAGCAACCTATTTCATTTTACAGATGCTCCGAGTAAATATTGCCAATTGAATAACACGCTCGAACTTACTAAATAATGTCTCTAGTACGAGTCATACATTTCAATTCAATTCGCAATACGTCATCAAAGCAAGTAATAAAACGCACACGGAGCATCCAAAAAGGATATGTCTGATCTATCAGTCAAACTGAACCTTCGCCGACACTTCCGTCTTAGTAAAACCGCCAGCAACTACCAAATAACCGCCGCTTCGATTGCAATTCCTTTGAAAATTATATTGGTAAGAATACTGCCTAATCCGCTACCAGCCGTCCGTCCCGCGTTCAATTAAGTATAGATATTCTGTATTTGCCTCATTTTGTAAGTACCGACGTTTTGTATGCACCACTAAAACCAACCAGAGCTAGTAATTCATTTCGCCGTTTGCATTTTGTTCTATAAAATATTCACCGGATGAGTCGACATTTTCCGGTTGGGTGGTCAACACAGCCCCAGTGAATATCTTTGATTCACAACGCGGACTTATACGCCAGCAAAAGTTGCATTTGCCGGTTGGGTGGCAGCCTTCCGCCCCAGCGTATGCTCTAAGTCAGATTTTGTAGTTTAAGCAGGAAAATATCATCCTGTGTTTGTGGCCGTAGTTCTCCGTGCTCCGCAAGAAAAAAATCCGACATACAGGAATAGAATATCTGTGGCTTAGTGAATGTGCTCCGATATTTTGGTGTCTTGTTGCCTCGCCCTAGCCGTTTGCTTTTCCCCGCGTTGGTACATCTGGATCCGTTCGCTTCGATCCAACCGCCGTGTCGTCCGAAATAAAGTAATATTCGCTCGTATTTTATGAAAATTGTACACAATTAATTGGTTTCCGACTGTAAATTAGAACGTTGCTTTATTCTGTTCAGTTCTCAATTAATTATTAACTGTCGATTTTAGTAAATAAATATTTTTGTATACCATATAAAAATTTACGAGTTATTATTTCCGTTGTTTTTCACTGATTAACCCGTTTGGGAAATTCTCCAGTCCGATTGACAAGACAATCATCTTAGAACCCTGGGCAGAAGGAACCGTTTCTCCACTGTTTAGCTATCCCGCTAGCGTGCTGTTCCTTGCACTTAAAAATAAGGAACTGGCGCCCGAGATTCCATTTAAAAAAGGTGTTACAAAGCTAGAAAGTATAAGTTGCAAACAGTGTGTTCTATCTAAGCCAGCTCTTCAAGAAAATCTATTTACCATTTTACCTTATTTGTCGAATCAGATTAGCATTTTAACTAGAGGTAATTGTAGATATTATTACGATAGAAGCAAAATTTATGTATATCCATTCAACGTCGGTTTCGGAACAAACTGTTAAGAGTAATCATCTTGATCCCAAGCCAACCGTTGGTATAAACAACAGTACTTCTTTTTGGAATATATTTTTAAAAATTTTAATATATTTTTATACTATGAAACTAATATTATTATGAATTTGACAAAATTTTTAAAATCAAACAAATTTCATAATCTCTGTCAGCCTCATACTAAATGTTTAATAATCAGGCTGTCTTAAGTATTGGACGCTCGTTATTGGAATTTGGAAAACCGCAAGAGATACATTCAGACAGCACATTTTTCTCATTTAGTCTTCAATGGTATCAGATTTGTATTGCGACGTTTCGTCATTTCAGGACCACCATCGACGAACCTGCATTTTTTATTTCAGTATTGGAAAGCGTTTTATATTAAGTATATGTCGCATTTAATTATTTTCGAACATTTCGTTAAACTAAGACCATATTATATTTATAACAATTCACCTGAAAGCGGTAATGTATATTTTGTTTTTATTTTATTACAAGAAAATTCGGTAACTAATTTTTAGTGCTCAGCTTTAGGTAAAACAAATACTTCAAGGACCCTGACTGGTATCATTAATAAGTAAGTTGTTTATTTAGTTTGTATGTTTCATTGATTTTTCTCAAAGCCACCAATTGTTTTTCAAATACTGTAGAGAATATGTTTTGTTCGAGATATGTATTTTCAAAAATGATTACAAAATTATTTGTTTGTTTTTGGTGTCTGTTAATAATTTTCTCATGATTCTAAATTATAACAGAGAAAGGAGGCTTTACCCTGAATTTGCCACATTGCTATTTGACAAATTTTGATAACAAAGGACTATAATTAAACTTTCGGTTCATTTAGAAATTTAATAAACAATTTTAAATATACTGTTTCGCATATTTTCCTCAGTGATGGGAAAGATAGAATTAAATGGATTTCTTAATTAAATTCATATTCAATGAAGAAAACACAGGATCGCATTTAGGCGAACTGCTACAATTAAATATGGTTTTAATGTAACGAAACATCCGAAAATAATCAGGTGTGACATTATTGATTTTGTATTATAAAGAGCTTTTCAAAACTGAAATGAAAAAGGTTAAGTCCGTATTTAACAATTTGAGTTTGATGTTGGTCTTGAGGCGACGAAACGTTTCAATAAAAATCTGACACCATATTCGTATAGAATGTTTTATAGGTTTAATAATAGCCGAGACAATTAAATAAATTGAAAAATCCAACATTTTTTTCGAATGTCTCAAAAAGAATTCTATAAAAAATAGTGATACATTTTTTTAATCCTGGGACAGGTCGATTTCTCCTTAAAAACACACACTCTTTAAAAACACACACAAAAACAGATTTGGACGGTATCATGTAGTGCGAGCCACGCTGAATCAGTTACATTTTCTCATATTGACTTCTCAGTGCCTTATTAAGCTTTTTTAAATCAAGGGTTTCGTGTTTCGAGTGACATTCTATAATAAAGTCGACCTCATAACCAGAAGTACCTGCCTAGTCTCAGGAAAGAGCAAACAGGTAGGAAGTTATACCAAGTTTCATACTTTGTCAGTCATTAACGAACAATACCATATATTTATGACAAATCATTGCCGCAAGGTAAAAATCTGACTTCACTCACTTCACTCACTTCATAGCGATATTAGGAGTAAAGCTATTTACCGCGTGTAGTAAGTACATGGATGGGGACTATCCATGGAAAGACGCGGTCTCGCTTCCCTACTTCTAGCGGCTTGTATATCAGCTATATCGCAGAAGCAATACAACTGTAGGCGAGAGGTGTATTGAGGATATACCATCCTTCGGAGGGGATGTAAAGCAGTCGGTCCCTTGTCTATTAAATGTTAGGCAAGTAAAAAATCCCTACTCTTAGTAAGATAAGAGGTTCGGCAAAATTTCCAGGTTGGGTTGCTCGTCTCCTGGCGTCGGTGATTGGCCTCCGTAGCGGAAATAGGCCGACGTTAAATAAGTGATTAAAAAAAAAAAAGAGCTGGGAGCATTTCACGGAGGTGTCTTAGGTCCATTATGGTTGTATAGACTTACTTGGTTAAAAAGCTTCTCAAGGTATTGATTATTGAAAGAAACCGATAAGTATTTATTCGAAAACACGCCTTAATGAAGTCGAAAATACGATTCAATTTCAGTATTAATTTTTCACGACCGAAATACTTCCTTTGCATAATTTCATTATATAAGGAAGTAAACTGGTGTTCAGTTCGGTAATATCTCGACAAAATGCAGGTTCCATCAATTTTTTCACGAGATTTTGTTCTACGCCTACATATTTTGGGACTACTGGTCTTTTGTATGAATACGGATAGCATTCACCATATGCTTTTGAGTTAAGAACAGTTACTTGTTATTCTAATTACGTGTATTACATCAGATGAACTTTCCAGGTTCATGTCTCAAAACAGAAATGATGTAACCCAATTTTTACAAAAAAGTTAATTGTTCAAATATTTAAGAAGCTTAATGTTATTTTTCAATAAATTCAAGTCTGTAGAATCATTTGATTAAATTCTTCATTGGCTACTAAGAAAAATATAGTCATACCAACGCAACACTAAATGAAAATTGTGAAAGTTAGAAGTGTATGTTGAACTACTTACTAATTTTTTTAATGAATTAATCCAG
This sequence comes from Rhagium mordax, assembly GCA_963680705.1. Lineage (NCBI taxonomy): Eukaryota > Metazoa > Arthropoda > Insecta > Coleoptera > Cerambycidae > Rhagium > Rhagium mordax. The sequence goes on along the minus strand of OY796659.1, from coordinate 11,953,365 downwards.
GTAAGTCTTGCCAGTGCTGGAGTGTTTTAGTCTCTGCCCAGGCTGAGATTACTGTTTTGGCAGTACTTGACGATATGCCGAGTACAGGTTCTGGTCCAATGAATTGTGATCCTGCACCTTTTCTGGCTAGGGAGTCAGCAATTTCATTGCCCTCCATTCCAGAATGTCCAGGTATCTAGACCAGAGCTATTTTGTTGCATTTTCCCAGTTGGGTTTTCTTACAGTTCCATACCGTTTTAGAATTACACCGATATGATTCAAGATCCTTGAGAACTGCTTGACTGTCTGAAAATATTTTTATTGATGTGCGCTTGGGATGCGATTGTTCTAGCCTCCGCAAGCACAGTTCAATGGCGTAAACTTCAGCCTGAAATATAGTTGCATTGTTCCTCAGGCTTGTGGATATCCTCACCTTTGGTTTGCAGCTATATGCTCCGGCTCCAATTCCTTCAGGAGTTTTGGAGCCATCGGTAAACCAACAGCTGTCCGCCCAGGAAATAGGACGTTAAAGGGCAGTTCGGTGTTGGCCTTGGTAGGCATACTATCTGAGACCATTCCTAGGATACTGTGACTTTCTATGTGTTCCATAATGTTATCCTGCGACATATTAATAGCCGCTTGTTGAAGTCTGTATGTTGCCCACCTGGCTTCTCTCTCCAGATAAATGTGAAGAGGAAGTAAATCCAGGAGGATTTCCATAGCAGCTGACGGGGTCGTGCTGATTGCCCCAGTTATCACCAGGCATGCTTGTCTCTGTAGCCCAGAGAGTTTGGTTTTGGTCGTCCGTTGTAGCCCCTTCTTCCACCAAACTATGGAGCCATAAGCAACCATCGGTCTTATGACTGTGACGTAAATCCAATATATTTGTTGAGGGTCAATGCCCCAGGATTTTCCGCAAATTCTTCGGCATGTCCACAAGGATAACCTTGCCTTGTTGATCAAGGTGGGAATTCGAGTTTAGTGATTTGTCTAGTGTGATTTCTAGATATTTCACTTCTTCCGCAAATGGAATAGTATGACCTGATAGGGAAGGTGGTTCTAAACTACCCATCTTCCGTTTTCTGGTGAATGGTACTATCGTTGTTTTATGAGGATTCACCGATATCTGTTCTCTCTCACACCAGCTATGTACCATGTCCTGAAGGGTATTGGAGATCATCCCTTCAGAGTTTCCTCCTACCAGAATCACTAGATCGTCCGCATATGCCTGAACCTCAACATCCCACAGAGTTAGAATAGCTAGTACGTCATCCACAAGTAGTGACCACAGTAAGGGGGAGAGAATCCCTAAACCTGACCGTTTCCCGCTCTAGGGATGTTGATATGGTTTTGTTTTCCAGCATAGCCCGAATCCAGTCTGATGTGGTTAGTTCGATTCCTCTTGCAGTTGTCGCTGTATATAAGGAATCGGGCAGTGCATTATTGAATGCTCCTTCAATGTCGAGGAAAATTTCCACCAGTGTCTTTTCTCTGGAGGGACTGGGCGATACTTCCGTCTAGGTTATTCAGCTGTTGATTTCCCCGACTGATACGCATACTGATTTAAGAGGTTGTGTACTCAGAACGTTTCCTCTGATATGTCCATCCAGCAACTTCTCCAAGGCCTTCAACGATGTCAGGCTAATTGGTCTAAGTGATTTGGGTTTTGGGTCTGTCTGACTCATTTTAGCCAGTTGGATGGGATATATTTCCATACCAAACTAGCACTGAATTGTTTGATGATCTGCAGTATCTTCAGTCCGTTTTGTAACAGAATTGTAAAAATGCCATCCTCTCCTGGCGATTTAAATGGTTGAAAAGTTTTGATAGTCCATTCAATCGCGAATTCGGTGTTGACCTTGCTACCTACCAACCAATCGTTCTTACAAGATCGCTTAATTCGCTCTTTTGTTGCTGGTAGCTCCTGGTTATTCAGAATCGAGCTCCCTGGAAAGTGATTTAGTGCTAAGAGCTCCAAGGTTTCCTTTCCAGATTCAGTTAATGTACCATCCGGTCGTTTTATCGAGCCGAGGTCCCCTGCTGGTTCTCTGGAAATAATCTTGTGGATGCTGGTGCTGCTATGTAAATTAGTAATACTCTCGCAGAACTTTGTACCCCTCCCAGTTTGTACTTCTTGGATCCCTGTAACTCACCACCGGCCTTGGGCCCATACCAATATCATTTATTACAAAATCAAACAGTAAATGTTCTATACATCAGAACATGCAATAGAAGAAATCGCTCTATAAAATTGATATTATTGGCGAATTGAAAAATATGCGTCTATCTGATAATGTACCATACAGGGTCTACAGGGTCCCAGCCTCGCGTCGGCCAAATGTCCTGGCTCTCCTATAAGAGATATCCAAAAATTTCAAAAACGAGATGATAGAGGACACAATGGTGCATAGTATAAAAATATTTTGAAATATACAGGGTGATCGATTTAGGCGTGATGTCAAACTTATGTGTTTTTAAATGGAACACTATGTATATTATTACATATTTGAATTCTCCGTTTAAAAACGACTCAATCGATATGCCACTTGATTGGTCTGCGATGGGTCGGTACCATGATATGGGTGAGTTTGTACCAAAAACGTGCCAACTTTGTGGCGTAGCGGAAAAGCATTTTGAGATCTAGTTTGTGCCAAAAATTGTCAAAAACCCTGTAGTTTACGCTGCTGTATCAGATCTAACGAAATCGGTCATTTTATACCGGGTGAGTCAGGAAACGCCAAATCTACTTTTCCCATTTTTTTCAAATGGAACACCCTGTATATTATGACACCAAAGGAGAGCCCTTTGAAAGAGCTTTCCACTGATATAAAGGTTCAAGGGTCTATCTGTCATGGGTGCCAAGATATTTGATGGCAAAGTGGCACAATTCGAGGTTTATTAAAAAATTACACTCAATTTTCTATTGTTTTGTGAATTTTCGCTGAATTCAGCTCTTTTCAGTAATGAAATTTTGAAAATAATTCTTATACTCGGAGAAAAAACCGTACTTCAGTACAGAAAAGTACTTAAGTATAAAATAATCAACGCCTGATAAATTTAATTTTTTTTCTGGAATGTGTGTATAAATTCATGTCATGGCAAGTATTTTCTAGCCCGAAGTAATTTTGTCGCGAAACGATTTACTATTTTAGAACGAAGGTGCTTAATAAAACGTACCTTTTCGTAGTATTTTTTTTTCAGCTTTTAGATAGTGTTCTTCATTTTTCTAAAATAAGACCAAAAAATACTTTCATTTTCAATTAAATGAAAGATAATAAAATTGTTGTTAAGTTTGGGAAGCTGTTGTTCCACGTACTATCATCGAAAGAATAAATAAAAAATTGTAGAGAAATTCATATTGCTTCCAACTTTCAATTTATTGAAATAAATTTTTAAAAAATCAAGTAGGTACCTGTCATAAAAATACCAGTCTTGTCAATAGTTCACTTTATTGTTGTAAAATTTTCTTATTGAAAAGAGCCGATTTCAGCGAAAATTCACAAAACAATTGAAAATTGAGTGTAATTTTTTAATAAACCTCGAATTGTGCCACTTTGCCATCAAATATCTTGGCACCCATGACAGATAGACCCTTGAACCTTTATATCAGTGGAAAGCTCTTTCAAAGGGCTCTCGTTTGGTGTCATAATATATGGGGTGTTCCATTTGAAAAAAATGGGAAAAAGTAGATTTGGCGTTTCCTGACTCGCCCGGTATAAAATGACCGATTTCGTTAGATCTGATAACAGCAGCGTAAACTACAGGATCTTTGACAATTTTTGGCACAAACTAGATCTCAAAATGCTTTTCCGCTACGCTACAGTGAGCTCACAAAGTTGGCACGTTTTTGGTACAAACTCACCCATATCATGGTACCGACCCATCGCAGACCCATCATCAAGTGGCATATCGATTGAGTCGTCTTTAAAAGGAGAATTAAAATATGTAATAATATACCTAGTGTTCCATTTAAAAAAACATAAGTTTATGACATCACGCCTAAATCGGTCACCCTGTATATTTCAAAATATTTTTATACTATGCACCATTGTGTCCTCTATCATCTCGTTTTTGAAATTTTTCTCTTATAGGAGAGCTTATAGGAGAGCCAGGACATTTGGCCGACGCGAGGCTGGGACACCCTGTATAATTAGGGAAGGTTTAGAGATATTTCGAGCAAATTTGGTAAATGTATAATTCGTGCGGTTCTACCTCTTGGATTAATAATTAAAGATGGATTAATAAATAAGAGGGTGGCTGAACCCAAAGTAATTTGTTATGACGTTTTTTATTTTTAAAAATTATCTCAATTCTAGTTTAATACACACTTAATGTCTACATTCTTAATCATTTATTATAGCGTATCACACGAGAACCACATTTTTCTTCTCGGAAACTTGGTATCTTGTACCTACTATGTGATAAATATATTTTACATACATACTTGTTATTCCAGTGCTGCGATGTGATAAGCTACACAAAAGTTTTACCCTTGTCCTGTTTGCATCTGAATTCGTTTGTAGCATGTGTAAATTTTCCATAAACTAAAACATCCACATGACATATATTTTAAACCTACTAATCATTTTGGCATATCTAAATTAGTAGAATAAGTAATCTTCAATGTCTGTTTTGATTGATTAGCAATTTTTTGGCTACTAAACATTTTGGATACACTCCGATCCAATGCAATATAGTAGTACTAAATAAGGTGTACCAGCCGATCCTCCTCTCTTAAATCTCTATAACTGCCAGACATTATTTCTACCACAAACAGCAAAGTTATGGAATTTGTCGCCCATCATACCTTGAGTTTTATTCCTTTCTGTCCAATAAGGTCAGAGTAGATAAGTATCCCTCTTGTATTCGTTAAAAAAGTAATATAGAATGTAAAATAAGATCGCGTATACAATTAGGTGCTGTATTAATATAAAATCGTGCATCGAATGTAATAAATATGTATCCTTATCATTTATGAATCTTTCATTTATCTGGCATAAAGGAGGCGACTTATCTGACTACAATTCAGCGAATTTCCATTTTTATCATACTTACTTTATCTTTGCAAAACAAATTTATATTTAACCTGAAAATATCACCTATTACAAAATGCAAATTCGGTTATCTTGGAGAGACTATAGAGTGTAATGCTGAAATAAGTGTGGAATTAAAAAGCGACATTATCCTTCTTAAATCGAAATTATGTAAATGGCCTGAAAATCATTAAACGAGTGCTAGTGATGTTCCCACAGAGCCTGTTACTTTTTTGCAAGAGAAGACAGAAGAAAACCGTAGACGTCTCTCGGATCAATACAGCTTGCGGCGATAGAAAATTATTGTAATCTGTTACCAGAGAAATGTATGACAGGTGGACAATGCCATGGTCTATATCATTTATACGGTTGCTCGTGCATGTGGAATATAAATTAACATGCTAAGAATGTGGATAGTATTTAAATTAAACTATCTTATTAAATTTCACCCTACTTCGAGAAAGTTTTTACCCATATACGTACATGACATAATTCTGTCGTAATTATAACGGCCTAGATTGGTTAAGACGGGAGTAGATACCACATGAATTTAATATTCCATGCCCCATTTTCGAATTGCGTTTCTGAATTTGCTCACGAGTTTATTTATAATTATTGGTACAAGTATACTTACAGGTTTCTCAATCCAATAGGCCTGCAGAAATAGAAAAAACGGTGTAACTAATTCGTTTCAGATAGCCGTAGGTAAAAACAGGTGTATTTAGTTATAAGGAATATACCTCTGCGACTCCTCCCAAATCAAATAAACAGAACATTGTTTATAAGTCACTTTTATGTGAAAAAATCATGAAATTTGGAGTTTTTTTAAAATTGCAGTAAGACTGCAGTAGATTAATTTTTTTGAATGCTTCTGTTTACTAGGTAATTCCAAACCGGTTAATTTAAGCCCCGGTTGACTTCATTTCATTGATTATTTATTTAAATAATTGCCGAAAACCATCGAAATTTTCGAAAATTTCAAGCATTTTTTACTCTGAAAGGAAAAATGCTAGACTCTTGAAACTTTGGTGGAATATGTGTCTCATTACCCTCAACTTACAAAAAAAATTTCGTTTTAAAATGTTTATTAGTTTTCGAGAAATTCTATTTGTTTATTAAAAACGTCCAAAATGTTTAATGAAAAATTGACCTATTAACGTTATCAAAAATAATTCAACCATAGCTCATTTTTTTCGTCAAGACGTCAATTTTACGAATCTGTTATGGGCGTATCGATTTTCAATAATTTTGACCGTCAAAATGGCGTTAACAACATTGCTACTTTTCGGAGCAGCGTTTTTTGCAAATAACTTTACAAAAAATGAACGTATCTGCACAAATCTTTCATATTTGAGTTGCTGGTATTTTTCTACAAATTTATAAAAAAAAATTGTTGCTCTGAGACATGTAGGAGCCGAGATAATTTTTTAAATTGTTTAATGCGCCAAACGTTTATTTATTAATATTTATGGCCAAAATTGAAACTGGTTGTTAATAAGATCTTGAATTTTGTGAATTCATCAAGTCCTATTGAAAACGGGCCCTTTTTGAGGTCAAAATATAATTTTTAATAAGTGATTTTAGAGCGTCTTCAGTTTGTTTGGCCAAAGGACAGGTGAATTTTTTATCAAACGATTTTCAAATTGGGGTAGCGAGAAAAATTCGTCATATCTCCGTTATTTTCCGGCCAATTTCGATGTTTTTTTTTTTCTAATTTGGGGTAGCTCACGAAAATAATAACAATGGGAACATTTGCAATATCCAAATAATAAACAAATAATTGTTATAAACAATTTTTTTTTTTTTAATTTTTTTTTTTTTGGGCTTATGCAACTTATAATGTGCTAATGTATTAAATATAAATTTATAAAGATTATATAATGGTAAATTTACTGCAGTCTTACTGCAATTTTTAAAAAACTCCAAATTTCATGATTTTTTCACATAAAAGTGACTTATAAACAATGTTCTGTTTATTTGATTTGGGAGGAATCGCAGAGGTATATTCCTTATAACTAAATACACCTGTTTTTACCTACGGCTATCTGAAACGAATTAGTTACAGATTCCCGTTCACATCGTCTAATTCTACAGGCCTACAATTACAAAGCGTATATTAATTGTAGATATTTAGATATAGAATGAACACCAGATTATGGAACAGTAATCTAATTTAGATCTTACCAATGAGGGGTATAACTTTTCGTATGAACGGTTTGAGATATTTATTATATGCCCACTAAATGAAAACTTCGAGTCGGACATTACAGATCCATTTTTGATTACACGTTTTCCAGATACTTGTCTTCAATATCTTGTCTATAATTAATGTTTACTTGACACATAGAGAATATTACAACCCTGCATTTATTAATATTGAAGGGCAATCGATTTTCCACCAATCTTGTAACTGTAGACAATCAGCAGACAGATTAATAGTTATAGATACCTATAATGTCGTTGATAAACATAAAAAATATAAGTGGACCCAGGTTTGATCCTTGTGGTACTCCTGAATCTGATGTGTAGTAATCTGACTCAAAGTTGTTTACTATTACACATTGTTTCTGGTTTATTAGATTGGTTGAGTGGACATTAAAATTACCATTATTATTTGAGATAGAACATTTTCGTAGTTTACTTAGCAATATACCGTTTGTCAAATGCTGTATAGATGAGATTTATATCTAATGAGTTGACATTCGAAATTGATTCTATTTTACCAGTAATTGCTAAGCACATGTTGGTGTGACTTAATCGATGTGATGTAAGTTAAAATGGACTATGATTGACATAATAATCAAATTCCAGATGAGATGTGGAATGTGGGTAGTTCCCATCAGTCGTTAGTAGCAAATTCACAAGAAAGTTTGGTATTACACCTACACGTAGCTTCAAATTCGACAAATATAGGGGGGTAAAAATAGGTAACGTGGGTGCCCAGCCCTGTTCAGTACAAGGTGAGTCAACGGTGCGATAAAGTCCAACACTTCCTTTATTATCGATAATAAAAACAAAAATTTTATATAGAAGTTGTAGGAGACCAAAATAGCTATTTAAAATTAGTTCGAAATATACGGGGTGATTCATGAATGCGGGGCGCTATAGATGTCAATTTTTTTAAATGGAACACCCTTATATAATAAAATATAATAAACCTTCTTTTAACCCGAAATGAAAGGGTTCTTGTTTAACTTAACACAGTGACGAAATAACAGTAATTAAAAAATAGTCAAAAATTTCATTTTTTTCTTAATTTTCTTAAATATCTAGAGAACTATAAGTTTAGACTATGATATCCTAATATAGAAATATCGAGAATTTCATGGAGAATTAAAATTTTTTAAAATATATAGGGTATTCCATTAAAAAAAATTGACATCCATAGCGCCTTGCTTTCACGAATCACCCCATATATTTCAAACTAATTTTAAAATGTAGCCATTTTGGTCTCCTACAACTTCCTTATAAAACTTATGTTTGTATTATTGACAATAAAGTAAATATTGGACTTTTTCGCACCGTTGACTCACCCTGTACAATAGCCACCATAATTTCTTAGCACTCAATGCATAGACATTTTTTTTGCTAAAAATATTATACATACGGCTTTCTGCAAGATACATATTATTGAATTGTACTTGGTCTAATTTTATCGATGCTACTGTATACAGGGTGTTTCATTTTTAAATGTCGTCCTTTAAGGAGGTGATAAAGCATCGAAAAATAAGTCGACCTGCCCAAAAAACCTATATCAAAAATGCATAATAACGAAGTTACAGGCCTTCAAAGTTGGAATTAAAAAATCGTTTTTTTGTCATAACTTCTAGACCATACGACCGATTTTAACCAAATTTTGCACAGGCAGTACTGAACTACATACCTACAATCCTATAAGAATAACTCATATCAAAAATCACCAGTGGCGTAGATACTGGGGTGACGCCCTCTATTTCTCACCCTATTTCTCACGCCACTGGATATTTTTTTTTTGGACAGGTCGACTTATTTTTCGATGCTCTATCACCTCCTTAAAGGACGACATTTAAAAATGAAACACCCTGTAGAAATAACTTAAATTGCACCTCTAAATTTTCGCTTATAACTGTTTTGCATAGGTATTACATAATTGATTTTTTTATCCCTATATTATAAACGTTGCTAGTCCCTCTGTTTTAACCGGGAATTTTATGTACTTCATCGGATCAAAGGCTTTTTTCACCACCTATCCGGAGGAAAATTGCTTACGGTATATTTCGTAGCAATCCGTTCATTATTAAGGGAGTTATTAACGTTTTAATACCACCGTGTCGTGTCGTAGGGGTCCGCAAAATTGGGAAATTAAAAAGAGAAACAAGAGAAGAGGTCACGTGACGCGATGTGTCAATTTTGATGTTTACATAAACGTCAAAATTGCACTTTTTGGTTCGCTTCTCCTGCCCTGAAAATCGCAGCGGGACCGTGCAATTCACGATGTAGTTCTAAGTTGGGCCCTCGGGCTTCGATTTCTTACCAAAATGGCGGTTCGGTGGCGTTTTTTGATTTGGAAATAGTATTTGAAGTTTTCGTGTTTTCGCATTTTTTTCAATTTTGTCAATTTTCCAAGACACGTCGCCCTTCTGAGCTTAATAACTCGCGGCTCATTCGGGATGGACCGACGGGACATTTTTTTCTGAAAACTAGATAAGTTTGGAAAATTTCACGATGTAATCTTCTTTATCTTCTGGGATAAAGGGGGTCGTAATTACATGTGGTGTATTTATTATTATTATTATTATTTATAATCGTTTTTCTCGATTTTGCCTCCTAAGAAAGTTATGATGAAAAAACCCGCTGGTAAACAAGCAGTTAAATAATTAGTTGATTAATTTTCGATAATCCCCCGTATAATTAAAATCCGTGAATTATTATAAATAGTGACCGAGTTGGAAACAAAAATCATTAGTTACTAAAACCGGTTAAAATATTTATCCGTGTCCGTTTTAATCCGTTTCTTTTTGCAATATAGTCTAGAAATTGCAAGCAACCCATTTCCGGTTATTGATGCTCCGAGTCAATGTTGCTAATTACATAATACGCTCGTCCTCCGTTAGTAACTGTGTGAGTACGAGTTCTTCGTTTCAAGTCAGTCCACCCGTCTAACGCGCAGTCTGGATACGTCATCAAAGTAATAAAACGCCGGAGGAGCGTCCAGTCCGAGTTCAGTCCAGTCCGCATCAGTTCAAGATCAGTCCAAAATCAATCCGAAGCAGTCCGCATCAATCCGAAACTGTCAACGTTTTTACTTCCGTAACCACCGCTCCCGACTTATAGTAATAATTTTCTTGAAACTAATATTGGTAAGAATAAACCGTGGTCCGCTACTATCCGTCCGTACCGCCTTCAGTTAAGTATAGATATTCAGAGATCTTATTGTTCGTGAGTAGCGCTGTATTATACTACTAAATCAAACTAGAGCTAATTAGTAATTCCTCCGTTTGTATTTTATTGCATAAAATATGCATCGGCTGGTTAGATTTGCTCGCTCGGGCAATCTTTAAGGCCTCAATGCATAAAGTTCTACCGGAGAACTTAACTTACGAAAAATAGTCCAAGTTAAATAGCTCTACATTTGTGGCAGTAGTTCGCCGTATTGTAAAACCCTCTGTGTAGACAAGAATATCAATAATAATAATAATAATAATCTTTATTTCCGTAAGACTTACAAGTATAGGAATTGTCATTTTGTATATAATAGAAATGTAGCATATTTAATACATAAAAAATAAACTTAGATAGTATATAGATATAAAATATTTATAATAGAAAATATAGTCAACAATAACGAACAATATGGACTAGTTTATACACAGATTATCACAATATTCATTATATTCACGTACAGAATAAAAACAGTTATCTTTTAAAAATTTCTTGACTAAATATATATAATATATCTATAGCTAACCGACTGCCCGCCGTTCGTACTATATCCTGTTGGAAATTCCGTTTGCTTGCCGTCCGAAATCGTTTCAGCCGCGAAAACAGACACCAGCTACCAGCCTACCGAAATAAAATCAGATTCACGCGTATATACTCTTGATTGCCAGCCCGCATATTTATTATCGTTATCAAATTTGTACACGACTGCAAAGTCGCTGAAATATCCTGTTTATTGATTTATTCATTACTGTTTTAATAAATAAATACGTTGGTATACATAGGTAAAATTCACTAGTTATTATTTCAGTTATTTATTTCTAATTAACCCGTTTGAGAAATTGTCCAAGTCCCGTTGACAAGACAATCATCTTAAGAACCCTGGACAAATAACCGTATCTCCATCTGTTAGCTACCCTTAAACGGAGAACCAAACAAGTGCTGTTCCTTGCACTTAAAAATTAAGGAACTGGCGACCGAGTTTCCGTCTAAAAAGTGTTACAAAGCCAGAGAGTTCTGTTTGTAAGTAGCCAGTTACAAACATTACAGGTTACGTAAGACGCCATTACAATACATGAAATCAATATTCCAGTGTGTGAAACCTATAACTGTATTTACTTTTAAATTTAAGTTACTGTTTTCTATTTCAGTTTTAATTTGCATTGAAACTAGAATGTTATAGAAGGCACACTTAGTCATATTAGTAGAAGCTTAAAGAGCCATATTTCAAACCTTTATTAAAATCTGGAATATTGTAAACCTTTAAAATTAGGAGGCACTCGACCCCTTTGTTGTTTTAATTTAAAGAGCAGTGTTAGCTGTTATTAATCTTCAAAGTTTCTGGAAGACATATAATTTATTATTATATAAAAGTTAAGTAAGCAATGCTAAGGATATCATTGTAAAAACAGTCCCAGAAAAGGATTTGGTGGAAATTCTTCACACCTTTTAGTGAATTCCTTTTCATTCTAATCATACATGACATTTAGGAAAAAATTAATCAACTTTGATGCGGTTTAGCGATTAAATGACACAACGTGTATATTTAGAATAGGTATCCTAATTTATTGAATATATCGTTTTCGATAATAATTAATTCTTGTGTTTCCTTATGCAGACTCTAATGGTCTACATGAACATTTTCGCTACCCTGTATGTTGTACTACTGTGAACATTATCTAATCTAATCTGTAAAAATGTATTTGTGTCCCGAAATATAAAATTTGGTAAATGGGAAGGTCTGCACATTAATAAGGGTTGATAAAGAGGGTAGTGCTTAATTGGATTGCGTTTAATTTTCTCCGAGCTCAATAATAGTAGAAGTGGGGGGAATGTTTTATGAAATTCCCTGGCAAAGGGACAAAACTTATATGGCGCCTCTGCGACCCTTTCATATTCAATTTTATTATTTTTACAATCAAAATTTGATAAGCTAATTCCAACACATAAACGTCGATGCTTTCGGAATATTTCTCTTCCATTTCTATTCGTCGAAGTAATAATTTTAGGTCATGTTCATCCCTAATTAGGAACGCCTTAATACAATTTGCGTGTAAATAAGCTTGTTTCGCTATCCTATTTTCTGTTTTCCAGTTAATCGTGGTAAAGTAATGTTCAAATTTAATGCATTAGAACATTTAAATATCAATTTATGGAATTAATAAATATCGCTCGTATGACCTACATCCATTTATGACTACTTACCAATTTATTTATACTGGTTTGATAAGAATCATAGCGCAAAAAACTCAATGTTTTTAATAAAAAAATGGTGTCATCCCAGTTAGGTTCAATTAAAATTTGAATTTTTGGCCACTTTTGGACTTTGTAAATTTGAAAGACGTTCTGGAATCCGTCGTAGGTATATGACTTTACCAACAATGTTTGTACAAGAATTGGAAATTCTGGATCAATATTTTGACCAGCGAGAAGTCCAGATTTAATCGTCCTCTGTTGGATACACGTATATGAATATAATCTGTCTTTAATTTATATTTTGAATACAAATTATATAATAATGTGTCATTATAACCGTCAGTATATACGTAATAAACTCAAAAAAGTGGGATTACCATTTAAAATTTAAAAGTTAATATCACTTCCTATTAAACCGGAAATGGTAGAATCTTAATTGGACTACAAAGAATGTTTATTATAAATCAAACGCACTGTTCTTTTTAATGATTGCAAAGGCCCGTAAACTAGTTGGCGAGATGCTAAACAATAAACAAAAAGTTTTATCTTTATATTTTCATCTCATCCAGTTCTAACTTATGCGAGGACAAATGAACGAACAAACAAACAAACAAACAAACAACAAATAGAAGGGCCAAATTATGAACCTTTTTCTTTTAGAGAAATCGGTTAAAACGTCAAGACTTATTCTATTTAGTTAAATTCCATTTTGTGATTAATTTACATCTAACTCAAAATACTTATTGCTTAATATTTGTTTTTAAAAATGACTACAAGGTGGTCGAAATGTCAATATTTCAAAATAATTCAATTCGGAGAGAACCCAAAAACTACAAATCATAAGCTCTGCAAGAGAATCAAAATATTTAATTGTTCAATTTTGCTGAAAAAAATTAATGAGGATACGCCGACTAATAACTACAACTTTTGCGAAAATTCGGAACATAAAAGTCGCTCAAAATACATGTATACAGATATCTCTTAAATAGTTTAAAAAAACTACAAAACACGCTTTAAAGGGAAACCGAACTAAAATGTAAAAAATAATGTTTATCTATTAAGATTTTGTTCAACAGTGATAAATATTCCACTAACTCAATATAATTAAATGCCTTTTTCTAAGTTTAAAATAAGAATAAATTGTTTGACAAAAAATAATTTTATTGTAAAAAAGCGTGGGGTGCATATCAATTATTGTTATAGATATTTCATTGGTAGCTATTGATTAAAGTAGAGTTAGCACCCCACGCTTTTTTACAATAAAATTATTTTTTGTCAATCACTTTATTTTTATTTTGAACTTAGTAAAAAGCATTTAATTATATTTAGTTAGTGGTTTATCACTGTTGAACAAAAACTTAATAGATAAACATTATTTTTTACTTTTTAGTTCGGTTTAAAGAAGCGTGTTTTTTTAGTTTTTTAAACTATAATTTTTTTAAATATTTTTAAAATCAAATTTTTTTCAATTTAATTTTTTTTTACATTTTCCAATTGAAATTTTTTTTCAAAATTTTTGAAATCGAATTTTTAAAAAAAAATTTTAAATGAAATTTTTTGTCATTTTTCAATTCAATTTATTTTCGAAATTTTTCAATACAGGGTCATTCTTAAAATATACCACACTTTGTATGTATTTAACTTCAAAGTGGTTTAAATCCAATAATTTATAATTAAATGAAATTTAGAAAATAAGTATTAATTAGAGCATTTAATTTAGTTAAGATCTAATATTTTAATATTTATATATTATCTCCACATTTGTGCAAAAAAAAATTTTGAAGTAGAGATATCCGAAAAATGCTATGTAACCGAGACGAAATTATATATTATACTATAAATGATTAACTTCAATCAGATTTATGTGGGCAACCAATTATAATGTGTAGCTGGACATGTACTTTCACCTCAATCAAGCAAAATTTGTGAAGAAATTTATTTTCGTTTTGTTTTCTAAAGATTTTTATACGTAACCACCTTTTGTCCACTTAGTTACTTCCCCTATGTTACCTATCAAAATAATTTAAAAAATATCCGATAGGTGACGCAACCGGCATAGGATATAATAGGAACTTTTATGTTTTCGGTGCCATGTGTATTTCTTGGGCTAGTTTTGTTTAAAGGATGCGAGAAGGTAAACCCTTGTCTTAGTGCGAATTTGTAAAAATTCTTTGTCTCCTGTGTTATCAATAAATTTATGGTAAGTTGTATTGATTTATCTAATATAAATTATGCTTTGAATGTGAATTAGATATACGAAAGTAACACGTGCAACTAAATTTGCTTAGTTCGTCATTTTAACAGTTAGCATACATTTTGGGGTTATTTTATCCACTACGTTACTGCTCCACTGCGTTACTCAGAAAAAGTAAATTTATGTAAAGAGCAGATACAACATGCACGAAGCTCAGCGCGTGAGTAACTTATGGCTCATTTATGGCCATCTATCTTGGACAGGATTGGATTCAGTATACAACATATTTATATCGCCGGAAGCGCAATAAGTCGTAGATTTCGAAAATTTGTGTAGCACCCTTACAAACCTCAGATCAGCTTGTACAACTTTTATTTGAAACTTTTTTTTCAAAATTCAAAAATAAGGGAGTTAAGGGGGGGGTGGCATTTATAACCAATCACCCTGTACATGTTTCAATCAATGTATTTCGATTGTCCTCTGTGTTACTTCTGGTCCCCTATGTTACCATACTATTTCCTGCAATTTCAAATATAAACTAGGAAAATTTTTAAATCTTAAATGAACTATAAGTATAGTGCAATTTAAAACTTTAAACAGTCTAATACTCACAGCTGATACGTAAAGCATTCATATTAGTTTTTTATTAACCTTTGTGAATTAACAATTGACAAAAAGTAACGAGGTGGACTTTAAGCTCGAATAAAATCTAATGTAAAGCAAAATTTCAAAATTATATTCTATTTATGCTTAAAGCCCTAGTCATCAGTAATTTATCCGATATAATTTTCTTTGAATTTTAATTAACATTGAGAATATACATATTTAAAGTTCGGTAACGTAGTGGATAAAAAATCATTGCACTGTTTCGTACTTTTTGCCGGAAAAAATGTAAAAAAGACAAAAAGTGCACTGCTGTTGGTCAATATGGCATTACAAAAGTATTACATTCGATTCCATGACTGTAATTTAAAAATTGAAACTATTTTTTTATGTTTAATGCTAGCACTCAAAAGTGTGGTCTATTTTAAGAATGACCCAAATGTTTTTTGTAATTTTTAAAATCAAATTTTTTTCAAAATTTTTGAAATCAATTTTTTTCAGAATTTTTAATTTAAATTTTTTTCAAAATTTTTGAATCTAAATTTTTTTGGAAATTTTTGAATCCAAATTTTTTTTTAAATTTTAGAAATCAAATTTTTTTTTGACATTTTTCAATTCAATTTTTTTTTTGACATCAAATTTCTTTTTCTATGTCGATGAAGAAGGATAATATTTACCGTCATTCTGTAGATGCTTAACCTGTAAAACTATTTTTATTTTATCCTGATGGTCCTGGTAAGGACAAAGTTATAAAATTATTGTATTGTCATCGATCCTTGATAAGTGTGCAAAGTTTCAGTTTAATCTGACGTTTTGAAGTGGGTGAAAATCTCGTTGAAAGATTCCATTACATACAAACAAACATACAAAATTAAACAAACATACAGTAGGAGCTAATAAAAGCATGTTAAAAAAATATCTGAAAGTCAATACGAATTCACTATGACCAAAATCACAAAAAATTATTGTAAATAAATTCGCAGTAACATTTCCACAAGATCAGAACTAAACATATTACTAATTTTGTATATGAAAATGTTAAATAATAATTAATATGCTAATGAACGTGCGCCAAAATATCTGTTATTAAAGCAAATTAAATGTTGGAAATGGAAATTAAATGTATATTATTAAACTAAATTTATCTTTGATTATATAGGTTAAACTAATTTATATGAAATAACGAACACCTAAATGATTTAAAACACATAAATTGGTGGCATTTAACATTTCTGCAGATATATAACTTGTAATTTAGATTGACAACTCATAATTATTTTCTACCTACTTATCTTAACCCTGATATTACTATATAAGTCTATTTGATTGTATGCTTGTTTTATAGTCTGCATTATAATGAGATTACTTTTAATTGTTTGACGTCGTTTGGAATTAACTAGTTTCTAATTTTTCCGGTTGTAATTTGCGTCGGATTGTCATAGCTTAAGTAATAAAATTTAATGAACGTACTCCTTAATTATTATTTCGAGTCGACTATTTCATTAAGTTATATAGAGTTCGTATTTTCTAATTCAATTTCCGTAGTATTTTATTAACTGCATTAATTTTGTGTCTGGATTATTTTTGGAGTATAGACATTGTTGTTTTTTTGGTAAATGTCATTAGTCAAATTTCGAAACTACTTGGTTTTATCATTGTATCTTCTCTGAGAAGGATCTTAACAATTTAGTTTTAGTGGAAGTATAAAGTAATGACTAAGTTCGAACAAAGCGTATTGAAGTGGGATTATTCCAAGGTTGAGCTCTAGTTCGAATGCCCTTTATGACTACTTGAAATTGATGAAGTGAAAGTGATCTCTTATCTGCGATAGGAAGTTTCGGTATAGTTTGGCTGAATAAATCACTGAGTAATTTACTGTCATTGAGTTAGATTCCATTTAACCCCAACACAGCAAACTTTTACCCCTTAACCAAACGTATGGGTTTACCAACCAAGTTGGCATGATCTGAAGATAATTCACCCCTTTGCTTTAAAGCTCTCTTCTGTCGGATGTTGCTTTACCAGGCATATTCTCTATCAAGCAATAGAACTAGGTAACTCATTGCCTGGTCAGTATCTTCTCACACTTAATAGTACCCATGTGGTATAATAGGTATGTCCTTCTTGAAATGTATCTGGGAATTAAAACGTCTAGGTAGGTGTAAAAGGTACGACAAAAGTTCCAGCCCTCTTTTGAAAATCAAGTCGTGGCACTTTAAAGTTTCCCAAAATTAATGTGTCACAGCAAGGTGATGCCACAATGCCAAAAGATACCCCAGGCAGTTGTTTAAACACAGGTAAAGTCCCAGCTTGATATTCCAAGAACCAAGTGCCCTGTGATTTTTTGAACTAATGTCTGTCTGCAAAGGTATTTTTTTAGACAAAAGTAAATGACTTCTGAATAGCTAAAGCGAATCGCAAAAACTAAACAAATTTATGAAGCCTAAAAAAGGACAGATCCAAACATGTAAAGATATATAAAGAGGTGCATTTCAGAAAAATTAAGTTAAAGGCGGCTCTGCAAAAATGATGCACCTTGTATAGAGCAAAATAATTTTACAAACTGCACTTTGGCCTCCCATTTCCAATGACATTTGGTTCATTTCGGTATCATTAAAGGCGTAGGTGGAATCGAGCTTTCCCAAAGTAAGTCACCCCGTATAAGATGCTATTTAAAATAAAAAGTTATGATCACTTCCTGTTATGCCTTATATTTACATACTTTTAAAACGTTAAAAATAACGGAATAACCATAATAATAACTTTGAAAATCCCTTCTTAAAATATTAGATAAAAAGGCCAACAAAGTTTAGAGTGGCGAACTCTGTATACATCCACGTCTGCGTTTATCTATTTGGGGATATATAGATATGTTAATGGTAAAATCAATACTTCAAAGGGGTCTCAACAACCACTGCATTTCAATTTTGCTGTTCAGTGAAGGGTGACTTTGATGTGCTCTTTTACCTGAACAAATCTAAATCTTCACCTTTATCCGGTTTTCCACATGGTTGATTTCCAGATCACCGCATGTGCGTCTGATATTTCAAAAACTAATATGTTTTCAAAAGGAAAAATACACGGAAGATTTAATATAAACAAGTTTTATATTCCTTTATTCAAAGGTAATGGACGGCCAGTGAAACAAAATGGTTTGTTTTCTGTGGATTTATTTTCCGCACTATTCATTTTCATTGTTCGCAGTTCGCATGATTAAATGCAATCTTAAACCGCTATTGATTTTTTCTGTAGCCCGGACTTTAGTTATTGATTAAAATATTCATTTTATTTTGTTATATTATTGACATCTTATGGTTGAATAATATACAGGGTGTTCCATTTCAATTTATGGATTATTTAAAATTTTTACTCGTGTTTTACATGATTTTATTCACACACATAAATTTCTGATGAAAAAATTATAAAAAATATAGGTCACCGTTAAGAAAAACAAAAATACTACCTGCCCATAAGGAATGGGACACCCTATATAGTCAGCATAATTTTGATTTTATGGCACTTGAGAAAGTAGACACATAACAAAAAACTCTATTTAGGTATCTATTTTATTAACCAAGAAATTGAACTTCTGCGTACTAGTTGGACAACCTGTATACAATTTCACTATATAACGTGAAAGGCTTTTAAAATAAATCACTTAGATTCTCGCCATGCGGCCAAATATAACCGATAATATTATCAATAATGATACGTGAGAGGTGGATGGATGGAACTGCCAAAGATATTACCGATATCAGATATGAAACTTGATTTATCGATTTTCACAGAATTGAAGTCAAAAGGGGTTGGAACACAATGATTGTGCCTCTAAGAGGGAAGCAGCTATGCATTTTCTTCAACGCAAATAAAAAATTTACTACCAAAACAGTTTATTTATTTTATTGTTTATATACGGGTGTTAGGGAAAATACAGAGGGGATTTAAATGGGGTAGAAGGATCCAACAATAAAATGTCATGCCATTTCTCTTATAGCGATAGTTCATTGAGCTGCGAGCGATGCCAAAATTCATGGAAGGCGAAGTTATATTTTCCGAGGAGGCCAATTTGTTCACAAATTTTAATATAAATAATAATAATAATAATAATAATTTTATTTAACCATTTAAGATACAAAGTATATATGGCAAGTCAATTAGTGTTGTATATAGATATAGATAAACAATTAGTAATAAATACATGTAAGTGTATATAACAAGTAGAATAAGTGTAAATAAGAATAAGGACAAACAAGATATAAAGTAACATTATATAAAATATATTAGCCTAAATTAACATATACAGCAGAAAAACATTAAATTGCAAAGCAAAAATCATATTCTTTCAGGTTCTCTATTTAAAAAGTCATTTATACTGTAAAAACTACCCGTTAGTAGTAAGTTTTTTACTTTCATTTTATAACTGTTATATTCTTTTATTCTTCTTATATTCTCAGGTAAACTGTTATAGAACATTGTGCATTTGTAGTGAGGGGAATGCTTGTATTTGGTCGTATGATGCTAAATAGAATTATTAATTGATTTTATTTGCAATTCTCATTGGAGAAAAAAACTTCAAAGAATCCTTCAAGCTGGATGGCAGTACAAGTAAAAATCAAATATTTTTTAAAGTCTAAGATTTGTTTTAATAAAAAAGCTCATATGTGTTTACAAAAATATGGAAGTCATGTCGATCAATTTCTTTAGACTGGCTATATTTTTTATTTCTACAGTTTTTTTGTTCCTAATGAAAATAAGGTGTATTAAATATTGTTAACTTGTTGTAATGCTTTTAATTTATAAATAAAATAGTAGATTGTTGAATCCATTGCACCTACTAATTTTTTGTCTGTGCGCCAGTGACTCTAAAAATAGTTATTTTTGACTGGTCCTTTACAATTGCCATTTGTTTACAAAAGCGACTGATTTCATTTAGAAATTAAAAATTATGAGATTACCTCAAGCCGCGTAGGCACCAATCAAGGACCAATATTTTTCAACTTTTTTCTAAAACGAATCATTTTATCAAAATTTGTTAAGAGACAAAATAATCCAAAATGAATAGTTATCACAAAAAAGATAATTTAAAAGTCATTGGCGTAGGCACTAAATACTGGAGGACAATGGGTACTGGACCCCCTCTATTTTGAATATTTGACAATTGTTTTTTGTTTTTGGTCTTTCAAAACATGTGACCCTTTAAGTTGAAGCACCGTACCAAATTTTAAATAAATATCTACTGAAATACTCGAGTTATTAAAAAAATCATTTTTAAACTTCAAACTTTGACATCCTCTATATCGAACATGGGGGTCTAAAATGAAAAATGGCATTATGAGAGTCCTATTATTTTTGCTCAAGGAATCCATAGTTACCGGATTGGCCTCCTTTTTCCGGACACCCTGTATACATACTTTACTAAATCTTTTAGAAATTCCTCAATCCAAATAAAGAAATGTTTAAAAGATTCATTAATTAGGATTTCCAAGAAAAATACTCAGGTTTGAGCTTGATGGAAATTGTAGGTTAAGAGGAAATATCAATAATTATTCGCCAATAACTGTGGTATTATCAACATATGTGGAGATGCCAAAACTTATACAGAATAAAAAGTGTGTAATTAATGTTAAAAACGATTATGAGTTTTGTTTCTTATTATCTGTAGTAGCGGCATTATATCCACCGCTTAAATATTCTCAGCATGTTTCCTAACAGATAGTATAAAATTTTACATAAAGCCTAGATGGACATATTTATGAAGTAATATTTCACAAAATCGAGAATTAATAATGATTGTTTTAATTTAATTTGTTGGTAAATCGGATGAAAGTTAATTTATATTGATTTTTATAATGAAGTGAGTATTAAATATCGAACAAAGGCATTTATGAAACTGAATTTAGTTAAAACGTTTAAATAAGTACCTTTATCTGAATGATATGATTTTTAAAATTTTAAACTACTGGCGCGTTTATACTAGAGTATACACGGTGGTGATTTTTCAATGCCCATCATTGGTATCTTGGAAACTATAAGATATAGAGGATCGGTTAAATTAGACAAAAGTTGTGCTATTTTATGCTCTACAATTTCCTACCTACGTGTGCTTTTGTGTACATGATCAATGAATAAAGACGATTTATTATTATTATTATTAAATGCTGGATATCTTGATTCGTACGCGGTTTATCCTGAAAAAATTGAAAATCGTGATTTTAAAACAAAATTAATATCTTCTATACTATTTATGCGAATTTAATGAAATTTGGCAAGGTTATATTTTTTACCACTACCAATTAATAATAATAATAATAATAATGCTTTATTTATTTAGCCAAAAAAAGGCTATTATATACAATATATTACATAAACAGAAACAAAAAAAAATAATGCTACTTAATCTAGATACAAATGTGTTATTAACTTTGTAAATAATCCAAATTTTTTATGTCTAATTTTATAAATTAACGTAACATTTGCCTTTTCAATGTTTTGCTTTACGGTTAGCCATCCTAATGATTGCAACATACTTACAACAGGGGTATATCTGTCACAATTTAATATTATTTTATTTTGAAGTATCTGTATTTTCATTTGAACAGGAAATTAATAAAGAAATACAATAATTAAAATGTTGTGATAAAATTGTGTTGTAGATTACTAACTCACTCCATTACGACAGATTTTTAGATATAAGTACGACAGAAAAATCCAACTCTTTTCCCAATTTTTGTAAATTATATTTAGATCCAATTAACCGAGAATTAACATACATTATGTTTTGGTAGAATTTAATTTTAATTTATTAACACATAGGTAACCATTTATACAAAATATCAAGTTCTTTATTTAAAGTTTTTACTAATTCTTTAAGGTCGTAACCTGATACTGATATTAGTGTAGCATCTGCAACATTACTGACATCGTGTATGTACAATACAAAGAGAAGTGGTCCTAGTACATTACCACGAGGGACCCCCAACATACTATCCCCTGAGCTTGATATTTTGTTATTAACTTTAGTTTTGTGCCACCTATTCTCTAAATAACTTGCTATCCATCTTAACGCGGTTGATCTTATACCATATTTCTCTAAGTTCCACAATAAACTGGACCCATCTATCGTTTCCACTCCTCCATTTTCCACATACAAATTGTAAACCTGACTCACATGAATGCTTCTCCCTAAACCCATTTTGACCACTATACCGGGTGACCACAAAATGACGCTCACCCTTATTACTTCTTTGTTTTACAAGATATTAATTTCAAATTTGGGCATGTCAAATAACGGTTAAATATGCATTATTTCAACGGTTTTATCACTATCCGTTGCTTCCGGTTTCACCGGAAATGACACTAACTTTCGTTTTTTAAATGGAACACCCTGTATATTTTTACATTTTTGAATTCAGCAGGTCATTTTGAATACAGTTAAGGCATATTAAGATAAAAATATTATTGACGGACATTTTTATGAGCATATTTAATTTTTGATCTAGGCGGCCGTTGTTTTGCCTCAATAATTAATCAAAAAATACAATTATGATATTATGTCGTATGACAGTTGTGTTATAAGATCTTAAACATTTCAGAAATCGTTTTTCCAGAATAACTCATTTTTTTTAAATGGCACCATGGTGACTCACTATGTATATACTTTCTGCTTATCTGCATAAAAATTATTAAAATTTTCCTCCTGACTTCCATGTTCCATTTAATTTAATTCTAGAATACTACCAGAACAGCTCTAAGGGCCAATCACATTTTACATAGGTAGTCAATTATTCTCTCTGCACTTGTGGTTCTAAAATGTCAATAGTGTACCGTGTACCTTATAAACATTTGAAATTCTGTTTGCGGTTTAAGCTGTGATATCGTGCGGCCACCTTAACTGAGCCACCACTAAATAATCAATACTGAATTTACTAAGTATACCTATCTACTAGTTTGGTGTTAACAGACTCAATGATTACCATTAATGATTTTCAAATAAAATCTGATCTTATTTATAAAAATGGCATCTACTAAAGTATCTGGGGACCAAATATATATTTTTGTGTAAATGAAGAAGTGATATTAAAAACACCACCACGCAACCCCTAGACCATTCGATTTCTCTTTATTAAGAGACAATAGTCAAAGTTAAATAAAAAATTTTGCTATTATATGGCAAACCAAAGTCGTTTTGCTAACCTGTATGTATATTTAACTTTATCTTTTTACATTGCATTTACCCATGTTTACTTTGCACGAATTGAAGACTAAATGTACCAAGGAAAATCTCAACGCCTCGCGATGCCGCGCGACAAGTGTGAAGTGAATTTCACCATCCTGAGATATAACAGCAATGAACAAACACCTTAAAAGATAAAACGTCAAATATCGCAATCCTAGAAATTCCAGCAGTGGCTTTATAGCCTCCTATGTAACAGCAAATTGTTCCGGTCTTATCTATTCGTACAGAAATAGTATGATTATAGATACAAGTTATGGCAAAGTTGCTTTTAAGCCCCACGCGGATATTAAACCTTTATCTCGCAGAACAAATAGGATATAGAAAATAATCTGCAGCGGGCATTTTTAAAATGATAATTGGAAATTAAAACACTGCGGAACACCGCGCCCAGTTGTCTATTTGCCGTTAAAAGCAACTTAATGGAAAAACTATTTATGTGTTTGTTCTTGAATTTACGTTATGTTCTTGGCGTCGGCATTGCACGTCATCGATCACGGCCATATTAAAAGATATGCATTTGTATTGTCCACAAGAAAATATGTTATTAGAGGTAAAGGTCTGGCGATGATGTAATTATAATGTAATTATAAATATTAGCATAAAATGGTTAAGCATTATACCAAGATGAAAAAAATATAGTGGAAAATGCACTGAAAATGGAATATTAACGTTAAGGAATAGAATTTCTAATATATTGTATTGTAATACAAAGATAAATGATAAAATTATGGGCCAGTGCAATTAGTGATCTGCCATCGTATTTATTCTGGTAGTTTCAATTTTTTTAATATATATCATAAACTGGTCTCCTAATGTTAAATTTTTTTTTTTCGACCTTTGCGCGTCTACATAATTTTATCAAATAATTGAAAATTCGTTCTCTTTCTCAAGTGTTGGTGTCTAACCTAACCATTATTTTGCAAGATATAAATATAGTTTTTTATTATTATAGTTGTAGGATTTTTACCAATGCTTTATTATCAAAATAAATCGTTTTTCACTTTACCTTTCGTTTTTCAACAAGAAAAATATACACGCAGAGGTAGCTGCATAGTGATGTTCTAATTGGATACAGCTAATGAGTGGCATACAGATGACTAACTACGTGAAAACGATAAAGGGCGCTTCGTTCCGTGAACTGATTTTGGCAGTGTATCAACATCCAACATTGTATACTAATTTGATGATTTCAACCTCAACTTTCCTTAATATTCCTACGTGCATTGAGTTAGTTTAGTGAAGGAATGTTTGTATGCATGTTCAGCTCCTACAATAATGGCTGATTCGCTAATAAAAATTGATGTAAAACTTTATTGTTTGCTTTTACAACTATAGATACTGACTCGTACCTACTTAATTAAGTTATGCATTCAATGTAGAAGGATTCTAGACATATGTTTATTAACACTTCTCATTTAATTTAACGGCTCCGGTTAACCAACTCACATCGTATAGTCATCGGTTTTACTGATAAAATTATAGAGTTATTATGTTAACTGACTATACAGGCATTCATTATGCCCGACCGATATGCAAAGTCATAAACGGGCGGTACTCGATATGCCGATGCACACACATTTATTTATTTACCATCAAATACGATCACGAGAATTTTGTTTATCTATCAACTGTCTTCAAGCTTTTCCACTGTTTTAGTACGCCACCAGCGGCGTAAATTTTTATTAAATTTGTAATTCAAGGCCAAATACGATAAGGTAACGGAAAAGCAGCTTCAACTTACCAGGAATAAAGGTGAAATTTATCCTAATTAATAAGCAGCCACCTGATTGGTTGAAATCCGAAAGTGCATCCAAGGCCTATTTAGTTTATGCAAATCCAGTAAATGGGGCAGTAAATTCTAGAACAGCCCGCTACCATATCTGGACCACAAACCACAAGTGTCAAAAACTTAAAACAGGTCTGCCAATTCAAGTGTAAATAACGCGACACGGTAACTTTAGTGTGCCGAGAGTACTCTGAACTGAAATTTGAAACCTTAACTTTATTAATATTGTTATTATCCACAAGGACACTGTCCTATATTTGTTGTAGATTAAATTAGTTTAAGTTAGAGCAGGGACATAGTTTAAGAAACATTTTCGCTTTTATGTGCAATAAACCTGACATGTTGAGTTCCATCTATGTTTAATTCAAGTAACTAAAGCATTAATATTTATCTCAGCTTGATATCTAAATTACAGCAGAATCAGACACATCTAGCTGTCTAATGACATAGTAATATTTATCCTGATAAAGATTTTTAACTTTTCTAAGTCCTTACAAATCAAATAAGAATTAAAACCTGCACGAAATTTAAATAACCTTTATTCAAAACTTGTACAACAGCAGATTTATAGGTAAGATATTTCTTCGATGGTAGAAGGGAACCCCCAAGGGCCCTGAAAGGTAAAAGAGTAATTATAGCTAACCTATAGTAAGTTTCACGTTAAATCATACGCACTGTCGCTTATTGTTAAAAACATTGGAAAATCCTGCCCACTGGCGGACTGATCGTATGCTATAAAGTCGATAATTCCAAAAACTATATACAAGAACTAAAAAAGTTTCTTTTAAAAAACTATTTACTACTAAATTAGAAAAATAAATTTAAATTTCAAATCTAAATAACTTAACTACTAGCGCATGCATAATAATATATAAGTAAAATTAATAGAACGTGCAAATATAAAATATAAAATCCTAAAATTTTAAACTTACCTGGTTTCAATTAATTAAACTCAAAAATAAAAATCAAAAATTCTTCATTACATAACATATTAATTGGCACCACCAACGTGGGGCCCGATAAGAAAGAAAAACTACCCAAAAGAAAATCAAAAATAATAAAAATATAATTATCTCAATAAAATTTTCCCTGGCCTTAACATTATATTTTATTTATTATTTACCTCAATTTTCAAGCGATTATCAGGCGGCTTCAGATAGAGGCATATATAATAAATTAAAATAAATATAAATTTTATGTTACATATATAGCAAGAAAATACTTTTAGTTTTTTATGTGGTTCGTAATTGCCATAGGTATTTGGGCTAGCGTTACACTCAACAATATATGCGTTCACATCTCGTGTTTATTTATAACCCTTTAACTGCCATTTACGTTCCGTTACGGAATTAATTTGCTACGATTGTAAGGTAACCGATATTATATTGTTGTGCATGAAATAGTTATATTATTCATAGTAGCGCCTGATCTGTCATGGTATTAACTTCATAATCCGCTCAATTTCAATCCTAGTTATGAACGCTAAATAGTAGTGGCTGAAAGTTCGCTGGCATTCGCATTTATTCCACGGAAATCAGAAGCTATTATCCTTACGCTGAAAAGTGAAGTTATGTACTGCTAATGTCATGCAGCATATTGGAGATACATTTGACTAGTTGAAAGATGAAAGAGCAGTCTGCAACAAGTCCACTGGGTATACTCGTCTCTCTGATAGCCCATTTGCCCAAGTTTCAGGTTTGACGTAAGCCTGATACAATGCAATTTATTCAGAGCTGATAGCTTTACTTTTATATCCCTCGCCAATATCACACTGATTTTTCTGAGCTTAGATAGCACAGCAGTAAATTTTGTACATAAAATGTGTCGGAAAATGTTGCATATGATAAAGTATATGATAAAGATAAAGTAATTATACAAATGTTTTTTATTTTCGATATAGTACTATGACAATGAAGCCATTTATTTAATGATACCTGCTGATTGTTCAAAGGTAATGAAGAAATGAAGCTAATTTCTTCATTACTGCCATAAACATTTTTTACTACCTACTTTTACTACATATTCTTGCGTATTTTATCGATCTTTGATATAAACAAATAAAACGTTGAGCGATTGCTAAATGGAGACCGCTATTACCATGCAACTGCTAAAATATCTGAAATCGACAGATGTTTTGAATTACTCGGTTTTCGTCAAGAGCGTTTATGTTACCCATGCATGGAACGATGCAATCGAGAGATTAAGAGAATCTCAAGCATCTGATAGAGTACAGCATTAATGTGTACTAAATAATTTGCTGTATTATGACTTGTCACCTCGGTTGTTCTTATAGATGTTGTATTTTCCCTAATCGCTCATTTTCTGTTGTGTCATCAAAAACTTTCTCTACCAACTCGAGTGCACCAGAAGGATTTATCTTATCACTAACCTCATAGTTACGACTTGCCTTCTGTAACTTCTAATCCTGTGCACAGTTTCAGCGATGTCAGTACTCTCAATGCAAGTTCTTCCTTGCGGAGACAATATAGTGCAACTGAATTCTGTGCCACAAGATGCAGAGATACCAACTTAATTAATTCTGATTTGGTTACAATCGTGGAATGGAATCCTCTAAGTTGCAGTTAATTGTTTTTAAAGAAATTTTATGAGAATGGACATAAAGCACAGAAATGTGCTGATTTGGAATATTACTTCGTATTTGGGAATCTGCACTTAAGCCTTTCCAAAATCGAGTTTTATGAACCGTTTAACGAACTCAAACCACTTTCGTATTTAATTTCTTACCCGACCATGTCTTGCCATAGCACTTATTAACTTAGACCTTTAAGCCCGGAGAAAAAAGGTAACTGTTTTAAATTACGCCACCCTCACGACGGACCTGTAATCGTGAATGATTTTTAATAAAAAAAGTTTCGTTCAAAATTTAATTGAGAATTTCCTTCCTGAATTTTTGTTTATAGTTACTTCTCTTTGTAACCATTTTTCAAAACCATCTTATCTCTTTCAGTATATCACTCTGTTTACAAAACTTATTAGCACTCGTATTGTCAATAATCTGTAATGATCTTTTAATTTGCAATCAAATCTTTTTAAAATTCTTGAAAATTTTCAGCCAATTTATTTTTGTCTTATTTCTTAGCATCAAGACTTCTTACAATTACTCCAATTATTTTCTATTCCCGTATTTTTTTCTATTTCTTTCTTTCTTCGCTCTTCTATTTTCATTCCTTCATACTGATCAACCAACCATTCGTCTACTGCTTGGTACATCTTTATTATTGTTTATAAATGTGGACTGTAATTTTATGATTTTTGCAGTAACTAAAAAAAAATTTACGTTTTTATACACACTAATAATGCTGTCGTCGTTCTGACCTGACCCCTCTTGGGTCACATTTGAGAAACCTCGCAGGGTTACCAGGCCCAGAAAATATAGACTAAAGTAAACAACAGTTAAACACTACATATTTACATTTATATTATTGCGCGTTAAAAACAATAAAATAGTCATTTCTGTACAATTATTATTATTAGAATTTTCCACATCACAATTATCTTCTACATGCTTTGTTGATTTTGGCACAATTTCTTCTATCAGTTAGTCTCAAAGCCCTTTCCAGTCTCTCTTCTGTTTCTTGAATTAGGTAGTTTTCTGTGTAACTAGATTCCCAATGTTTTGAACGACTCATGGATGGAGGAAAGGATTCTTCAATTTTACTAGGATATTTGAAGAATTTGGGTTGGTATTTTTGTTTCTCATCATTGCTTACTACATGCAATATTGGCACAGCATCGAGTTTGTTGTTGGGAGATCCTCCTGACACACTAGCTCCAATATTAATACTTTTGATGGTTTGGGTTTTAGCATTATCAAAACTTATTACGTTGCTGATCTGAATCACCGACGCACAGTGGTACCAAAGTAACTTTCTATTTTGAATCAGTCCGTATAGGTACTTAAGCAATCGGAAAGTTTTTTCTGTCGAGGTAGATTTTCGATTTTTAACCCTGATTTTTCAAAAATGTCCAAAGAAGTTCGATTTTTCTTCAACGTTTTTGAAAATTTAGGGGCAAAATCGAAAATCTGCCTCAACAAATCGTTAGGCAATTAAAAAACGATGATTTAAAAAATAGTTATTTATGTAACAAGTGCGTAAAGTGAGATTCTTTCACGAATGGGAATTTTGTCAATCTTGACAATCCCATGAGTGAAAAAAGCTCACTTTTCGCACGAATTGCATACAATATTTTTTCTACTACCGAAATGGACCTAAATTCTCAAATAATAATGTGAAACGTCAAAACTTACCTATTACGTCAAAACTTCATATGTCATTTAAAAATCACAATACTGTTATTATATAGCCCACTTAATTTTAAATGAGTGAAACTAATCAATGTCTATGTCAATGTCAAGAATATAAATGACACTTCAAAATTGTAAAAAGTTCAATCATTATTGTTAAAGAATACTGAAAATTAGGTAGGTATGTTTTATAATAATATACCGTGATATTAAATAAATGGACTACATAAAATTAAATAACCACATTTAACGTTTTAAAAATAAGATATAATTATTGTAGGTGCTCTAATAGGTATGCAATTGTTTAGTATGTTACTTTACGCACTAGTGCGTAAGGTAAAAACACTTTACGCACTCTACAGCGTGTGGAAAGTTAGTACTTTACGATCGGTAGTAGAAAACATAATTTTCCGATTGCTTAGGTAAACTTTAAGCGTCGTTGTTTTCTTTAAAATTCCTACATAGACTTTGAAAAAAATGAAGAAAGCAAAATACGGATATACGAATCACGTCAAAGTACTGATCAAAGAGGCTATTTTTATTTCAATACACTCGGGCAACGGTAAAAGATTGCAGCAATATTTATTGTTTGAAAACATTCAAACTTGAGTTAAGAAAGAGTTTGTTCGTTAAAAAGACAACATTGTCTTTCTTCTTTTCAATTTTATAATTATTCAAGTACCTATCTTCTAACATCTTACGCAGTAATGAATTATTAATAATATTATAGAACTTCAACTATCGAGGTTGAAGTTAAACCCTTTCTTGGTCATGAACAGTTTGTAGTTGTCTATATTTAGAATTAATCGAATGCATTTGTTCTTGAAAATATTGATCACAGCTACTGCTATACGGATTCTCTGTTTCATAAACTTATAAAGTGTATAAAAAGGAATGCAGCTATTTTCATAGAAGGGTACTTACAAGCATCCTTGAACTTATGATACAGTTTTATACAGGGTGTTTCGGGAGGAAAGGGAACTATATTAAGAACTCATCTAGAGGTCAAAAGAAGAAAAAAGTTCCTATAAATAAGAGCCTGAAAATGCGTCCTACATACAATTATTAAAGTTATTGGACTTTCTTTAATACATGATAAAAATTGAATTAAAAATAACAAAATTCAAAGCGTCTAAAAATAAATTATTGAAAAAAAAATTTTTCTTAACTCACCACAAAATTCATTCGTTATGGTCACCAATTAAAAAACGATGTCCTCAAGAAGATGTACATATTCTTTCGCTATTACACTGGCTCAAGTTATAGTCTCAATCGGTCTCTAACCGAAGATATACAAGTTATCAACATTTTAAGTGGTATCAATTAATTTAGATAGCGATAGCAATTTGAATGGCATTAAAGGTTTTCTAGTAAAGATATTACTAAGAACGACCTGTCAAGGATAATTACCGAATGATTGAAAAATATCTCTGGATCTGGAAAATATGTACATTTTTTTCAAAAATGTATATTATTATAAACTATATAAATCTCCAATGAATTTTCCATCAGAACCATATCTCAATTCACTAACTAACCGAACATACAGCGACAATTAATAGTGAGCAAAATTTCAGGTGGTCCTTAACCCAACAGTTCATTATTATGCAGTATAATTGTGCAATATTATTTTAATGGAGTACATGATTTAGCAAATTTACAAGCATGGACATATTTTAATAAATTTCTGCCTCGCTTGAATATAGAGCTCCAGGGAGTTGAATTTCAGGCGTGTTGGTGTTTCATGCTAACTTCTAAACCCTGGCGTATCTACTAGGAAACGGTGCTTGTGTTGAATATGAAGTAATTTATCAGAAATTTTATTAAATATTAATTTTAATGTTTCTAATAATTTAATACTATAACCTTTTTGAGGAGCATAAGTATTCTATCATATAGCATCGTTTAAATTTAACTACACTTTTAGAACTCCCAATTCCTATTCAATCCGTGACTTGTTTCTTCTAGCACCAGCATAAACTTAAATCATTTTTATAAAGAATTTTTATTTTTAAGAAAATTAAAGAAACAACAATAAACTTACAAAATACACACCACAGAAATTAGGCAATCGAATTAAGGTTGACGAATAGAAGCAGCAAAAATTAAACGTACGTATTTATTGGTAAAGTTCACCGCCACTTTCTTAGGGTTGTTGCTCACTTATCTGTCACGTTCCAACACAACACGTTCCGGCAATAACTGTGGCGATCGGCGGGGCTGGTTAAAAATTTGAACGTGTCTTAAAGTACCGACGTGGTAAGCTCACCAATGGCCAGTGCCGATCGAGTTTATTGTGCCACCTATGCGTATTTCATTTAGTTTATCTGTCAAAACTTGTAGTAAATTTTTCAAAGGCAGTTCCTCGTATTTTCATTCTGTTTGAAGTCAAATTTTACCGATTGGCAAAAAGAAATTTACATAAAAGTAAAATAAAAATATAAACCAAAGCTAACTGTATTGGAAAAGTGATTTGTAATATTTAATAATATAGTAGATACACCCCTTTACTAGCATAGACTCATCTAGGCTGCATTTCAATGGCACTTAAGTGATCAGTCGTTTCAACTTAATATAC
Organism: Rhagium mordax; assembly: GCA_963680705.1. Classification (NCBI taxonomy): domain Eukaryota; kingdom Metazoa; phylum Arthropoda; class Insecta; order Coleoptera; family Cerambycidae; genus Rhagium; species Rhagium mordax. The sequence continues at coordinate 11,921,075 of OY796659.1, read as the reverse complement.
AAGTACGGGTTTATTGAAGGCCGGGTTGAGTGTCTAGGAAGAGAAATAACATAGTCCTCTTGGAATATTAAACAAAAATTCACCATGTGGCAGACATTTTGTTACAAAAAGAACACAGAATAATTAAATCAATGCTTGTCGATCTGCTCTTTGACCTTTGAGTAATTTTGATTGATGTCGCTTGAAACTGACCACCTCACTCCACATTAATTAGAACATAAATTATAAATTACTTCTTGACCTGCAATATTGGATGCCCATGTTCCATATGCGGCATAATTTATACCTTTAAAGGTAGGAATATAAATAAAGCTATTAAAGTAACGTTTTATTTAATACCAAATTGAAATAATATGAACGCTAACTGTTTTAACAGCGTTAAGTATAACTATGGTAATTAGGTGAATAATTTATATTAGAAAAGACACACACATGGGTGAATTCTATAAAACGGTTACTCAGCAAAAATTCCTTGGATGTGACTATTTTTAGATATTTTTGTTGTATTAAAAGGATTTTTAAAAATTAGCAACACCAATTTTTCATGTTACCATTTAAAAAAACGTTTTTGACATAGGTACGTAGTGTGAAAAGCTAGTAACATTTTTTTAAGAAAGAAAATATTAGAGGGCTTGCCCTTTCCATTTGCATATGCCTTTTAGGAAAAGTCTCATTTAAGTAATTCCGCACAAGCACCATGAAACGTGGTAGAATATCGCCTTGTTGGAAAATGATATATGTATGAGGAAAATCAGGATCTTCTTTATTTTGAAATAACTACCACTAGAGTACGAATGAACTTTTCCTACAATAGTATCTACAGGGTTTTCCACCGAAAATGATCACCCCGATAACTTTTTAATTTCTAATTTTAGAAAAAAAAGTTTCAAATAAAATTTGTAGGACATGTTAAGGACTTAAATATCCCATTTTTAGAAAAGCACTTGAACATCGTATTTACGATCTACCGATACAAGATATGTTTTTTTAAATGGATCACCCTGTATTTTTTTATATTTTTGGATTCTATACGTTTTTCTGATTTCAACCATATAAATATATCATATGTTTACTCCGGTAGTTTATTTTAAATAATAAATTTACTAATTAATTATCTTTTCTTTCAATTCTATTTGAAGGCAGTAGAAAGCTAGTTTTGCTTTCCCAAAAAATTAATATTTTAATAACTACCGGAGCAAACATACAACATAATTATATGGTTGAAATCAGAAAAACGTATAGAATTCAAACATATAAAAAAATACAGGGTGTTCCATTTAAAAAAGTATAACTTGTATCGGTAGATCGTAAATACGATGTTCAATTGTTTTTCTAAAAATGGTATTTTTAAGCCCTTAACATGTCCTACAACTTTTACTTGAAACTTTTGTTTCTAAAATTACAAATTAAATTACAAATTAAAAAGTTATCGGGGTGACCATTTTCGATCGAAAACCCTGTACATTGTGTACCTAGTAGGAAACGCCTTAACATTCCCGGACGACCGTGAAGATTGCTTGTCGAGGCGCAAGCCGAGACAAGCAACACGGAGTCCGGGAATGTGCTTTCACTACGAGTCACACATACTATTTTTTCTGAAATCGCAATCAATACTTAATAAATTAAAATGGGTCCGGAAAAATTACTTTCCCGGCCTGGCCTGGAAGTAACTTTCCCGGAGTGTATTCTGATGGTTGCCTAGCAACGAATATGATTGTTTAGCAACGGACTAAAATACTAGAATAGGGTATTTTGGGGTCTGAAATTGCGCCGAGAAAGTAGACATTCCTAAGCGATTTCAGAAAAAAATATAATAGTCTAAGAGCCGGACACGTAAAATCGGTAGTGATAAGATAAAGACTTGAAATTTCACATACATATAAATTGAGCCGTATCCTTTCAGGAAATTTTTGACTGCCTGAAGGATTCAGGCCGGAAGGTACTTCTGCCGGTCCCTTTTTATCGCAGCGCGTGGCCAATTTTTTAAAAATTCGTATCTCGGGTAATATCCGAGATGGACCAAAAAGAAAAAAGGTAGTTCTGGTAGTTCTTCATTTATCTCTCTTTTTGGCCTTCGTTAAGGTCTGAATCCTCCAGATCAAAGTATAAGGGCTCCGGAACATTTCTAAAGGGTACGGTGTCGGGAGGATCACAGAAATTCGACAAAATAGCTACTTTTACAAAAATCATAACTTTCTTAGAAACCAAAATCGAGGAAAACGATTTCGCCCAACATTTTCTAAATTTCTTCTAGTTTCCAAAAATAAATGTTTCGTCGGTCCATTTTAAAGAAAATGGGAGTTGGACAGGACGCATGTTTGGAAAAATTTGAAAAATCGAAAAAATTGCGAAAACACGAAAACTTCAAACGCTATTTCCAAACGAAAAATTGTCGTCTGTTCTGAAATGAAATCTAAGGTAATAGGGTCCAACTTGGAACGACATCGTGCATCACGCCCTTTTTCGTTCACTCCTCCTGAGACGAAAACCATCTGAATTTTTCGTATTTTTGCAATTTTTTCGAGTTTTCAAATTTCTCCACACACGCGTCCAGTCCGAACTTAATAACTCGCATCTCGTTCAAGATGGAGCGACGAAACTTTTTTTTTTTTTTTGGAAACTAGATGAAATTTAGAAATTGCTGGCGGAAACCGTTTTCCTCGATTTTGCCTCCTAAGAAAGTTGTGATTTTTTGAAAAGTGGCTATTTTATGGAATATCGGCGATCACCACGTACCCTTTAAAAATGTTCCCTTCTATTTTGACCTGAAGGATTCAGACTTTGACGGAGGCCAAGCAGAAGGATAAATAAAGAACCCTTTTTTTTTCTTTTTGGTCCATCTCGGATATTGCCTGAGATACGATTTTTTCTTTAAATGGGCCTTACTGCCGGAATACTTCAGGCAGACAAAGATTTCCTGAAAGGGTAAGGCTTAATGCATGTGAAATTTCAAGTCATTATTTTATCACTACCGATTTTACGCGTCCGGTTCTCATACTATAAGTAAATTTCACCAGTCAGATTGTTTTAGAAAAAGTCGAAATAGACCCAGTTTATTGCAAGACACTCTGTATTGTAATTAAAGTGATTAACCGCCTTCATAATCTTTCTAATATTAGTCCTTCCTTATATGTTAGGGATTAGTCGTGCCATGGCCATGGCTGGTTTTTCGACTCCCTGTAAAATATACCAAAAATTTTGTGTGGCGTAATTTGTCAGATTTCTCTAAAATTTTTAATATTCGAAAAAAATTACTGCCTCTATCTTGTCTGACTAACAAGTTCAGGTTTCTTACCGTCCATCCATTGGTTAATCCTTTTCAGTTCAGGATTAGATTTTTTTGTTCTCGCTCTAGCTACAATCGCCAGTTTATTGGTAAAACCTTCTCTAAGGTATCAGTATATCAACTTTGCGTTGATTTCCGAGACTTCCATGTCATCTCCAATACAGAGAAGAAGCTAGTCTGATAGGTATTTATCAAACAAACGAGAAAGTTCATTTTTTGGAGCTCTTTATTACGCCATGCCATGTTGCAGAAATAAATGTATTTAACATATGTAATACTATACTGGTAGGCTTCAGTATTTGGCACCTTCATCACGTCCACAATCGATTTACTCTACCAAAAACCAAATTGGCGATCACGCAGGCTGCCTGTCTACATATAGTTTATTATCTGTACATCCCAGCAAGACCTGATTCATGCAGCTGCTCCAGATTTGGATGTCTGCAAGACTTTTCCGCGGTTTACTCTTTTCTTTTCTGTTCAAGAAGAAGAATGAGTAATATTTTTTTCACGATTTCAGGAAAATATCTTCTATTCAAAGTTTATTCTTTATTTCTCGCATCTGGCTATTCCCTCTTCATTAATTTTATTAGATTAGCTGGAAAACCGTAAAGACCACGAGCTTTTTTCTTTTTAAAATTGCGCGCTGCCTTATGGACTTCATGCATAGTAAATTTCGGGGTTTCGTTCCAATCTGATGATCAAAATCATTTTCATTTAACTCCTGAGGTGGATGGGTTTGAACGGATATCTTTCCCAATGAAGTATTTGTTAAAATTTCTTGATGATTCTCTAACTGTAGAGTGACATTTGCTTAAAACTAGCGACAACACATTAACCTGGGCATCTTACTGATGACTGAATTTAGATAACTGTCAAAAGTTTCCATATTTTTTGAGTTTAAATCGTCTAATCATAGTTTGAGAAATTGGGAGATGATTATTGATTATAATACGATAATTTTATTTCTTTAGAGAACAACACTAATTGGTAAAAAGGTTATTGTAACTAGGTATTCTCAATTTATTTCTATACAATTAGGTAATCCTATAGAGGAATAAAAATTGAATTTAAAATTTTATTGCATTTAAAAATTTTAGTAACCATCTAAAATATTGTTTTCTTAAAAAAAAATTATATAAGATGCTCTGGTGCCACACGTATAAAAATACTCTTGTAAATAGTAATGTAATTTCATAGAAAATTCAATGCATTCGATTTTTCGCCACTCGATTTGTATCGATCTTATCGAATTTGTGCATGATTTTACGAACACACTACGTAGTGGATCATTTCTGTATTTTAACAGGAACTTTTCGCATTTCATGTCTGTAGTATTCTCTGGAATACACACGCAACTCTCCCCAAAGGGCCTCTTTGCTTCTGTAATTTGCAACTATGATATAGACTCGCCTGATACAATGATTTATTTATTCACAGAATATTATACTCTGTCCTGTTTGTATTCGGTCGGCGGTCTAGTTCGGAGTTCTGTATATTTTATTTCGTGAGCCTCAAGTCTTTCGGGTGTAATATAAAGTAGGCCACTGCGCTCCATAGTCTGTTGGCGTGCCTATATTTATGCCCTTGTTTCTGATGCCGAACTTTGTTGGAAATACAGTCGTTTTAACAACAATAAATTGATTTCCAGAAATAACGCTGGAAATTTATTAACTGCAACTGTAGCACTGAAGCAGAATAGCTATCAATTATGTTTTTTATGGAAATACAAGGGTAAACATTCAAAGCGAAGAAGTTTTGTTTGCAACTTTAATCGTGGTATTAGTATTAGAGTTTCCATTTATAAACGCTCTATACCAATTGTAATTAATAGTTAAATAGCATTATGATTTTAATTTAAGTTATACACAAGGTTAAAATTACCAATTTCATCGTGATTTTTTTTGGTGATTGGTTGGTTTTAATGTTCGTTGCCACCTATATAATAATTATAAACATATATTACTATGGTTCTAAGGCATGATAGTTTTGTTAGTTTCAACAACTGAATGCAGGACGATTGATCGCAGATAAGCTATTGAATAGTCTGCGAAGTCACCGAATGTCACTCCCCTTGATTACTTTTTGTAGGATTGCCAAAACAGACCGAGTGATTTAGATGACTTAGGCAATCCGTTAAGAAATACATCAGAAAATCCATTTGTTATTCGGAACGTTTAACAAGATTTTTGTACATATTGGGCATTGTCAAACGATAAACCGAACTTAATTACAACATATAATTAAATAATAAAGGTATTTTTTACACAAGCACCAGTTTAGTAGGTATACATTTCAAAGAGAATTTTCCCAATTTTTTCAAAAAGAATACCTAGGTATATAGATATTATTATATTTCTTGTTAACTCTTTCCTATACCTAAAATCAATATTTTCACTTTTTCAGTAGAAACAGTTAAATTATACTTTTTATTTCCAGCTGATCTAGCAGCCATGATTATGACATAAAGTGGAAACATTTGAAAGCTATCTTAATAAAATCTTATATTAAAAATGTGACAAAATATTTGAGTATTCATTCTTGATTAGTATAAAATCATCATTTTTCAATACTCTTCACTCCTCGAAATTCAAGATATATCCTTTTTTCATAAATACTGTGGAGCATGAGTAATTAGAGAAAGTAATTTTTAAAAGGTATAAAAGTACGTGTTACTAGATTTTTAATAGGGTGGAAAGATAATATCACGACTTTTCCACCAAAATTTCTATTTTTAAATTTTTTCAATATTTCCACTGTTATTTAAATTAATGAAATTCAGCCCGTGATATATCGGTATAATTAGTCTAATGCGATATTAATCTACCAGCTGTAATTAACATACCTCCAGGAATAAGTAATGCGATGCATATTAAAAATCTCCCCATTGTGAAATTTATGGTCCGCAAAGCTTAGATGAGGCATTAGCAAGGTAACTGTCGTTGACAGCGTTGCATCGTCAATCTTCTTATATATATCTTGTCACTTCTATTCCTACCGGGAATAAATCAGCATAAGGTTGCTTTGTCAAAATTTGAATGTGTGAAAATTGCTCTCGAATATATTCAACTCAATATTTAGTCTTTTACATGTTCAATTCTAGTTGAAATATTTATATACGTTTTGCATGAAAATGTTGCGGGTTAAACTGCATCCCTAGCATTGAGTTTGCTAACGTTGAGAAAAGACCACGCTCACTCTAGCAATGACACATAAATTGAGATCATATATTGTTATTATGGAAAAATTATGGTATTTTAAAAAGTTTATTATCCACGTTTGGTCGAGTGTAAACCGGGAAGTATTTGGTATTGTGTTGTGTTTGAAATTAGGTATAATTTCTTTCTGTTTAATGTCAGCATATAATGACAAAATATGTACCAAATGCTGCGAAAAGAGAAGTTTATTAACAAATGTAGACAAAATTTCAGCCTAAATCAATAGTAGTTTATATATTTATTTACAGTACGTCATTTAAGAGTATTTATATACCAATTATTGAACTCAATACATGTAATTCTGTTGATATATCTAAATAGATAATTGGATAATTTTGATTTAATTTTCCAGTACTGGCGCATCCGGCATAATTTAGACACATTCAATATTTTACTATTTTTACATAAAATGAATTCATAGGTATATAATTTAGAATGTTTTTTGTTTCATACCTTTATTATATACCTAGTGATTATTTGTTTATGATTATTCCTAAAAAATAGTTTATTTGAAAAAATGCCTGAGTTTCTATTTATGAAATATATTATTATGCAATATAAAGTAGTTTTTTATCTTTACTATGACTGCGAGTGATTTAGCACCAAAAAGTTAAACAAACAGAAAACACGACTTTTTTCTGAAATATCTTGCTAACTAAACAATATGTACCTTTTTGTAGATCCAGACTGCCAGTTAGTAAATTAATGGTTATATAGTGTATTACTAACAGTTTATTAACACCTATAAAAATGCATCAATTTTGAGGTAGCAAAGAAATAAAATTTAAAAGGGGATTTTTATGACGTTAATTTCTACGAGAACCGGCCCAGGCTTGTAGCGCCTATTATGAACCAACTGGTTTGAAATTTGGTGTATGTATATAAGACTTATTTTCTAGTTTATTGACATATATACAGACAACATGGCCGCTTCCGGTTTTGACGGAATTAACATATAATTTGATTTTTTAAATTTAATACCCTGTATATCTCATTATTTTTGGAATCTACGGTTCAAATTCTATCTGGTCACGTTGCGATATTTTTATTTGTTTCAAAAATAATTTTAAAATTTTTAATTTTATTTTTTTAAATTAAAAATTTTAAAATTATTCTTGAAAAAAATTATTTCGCAACATGGTCTGCAACGACACTTGCGAATTGAATTGGTCCAATTCCAAGTGCAGCCAAACAATTAGCTCCAGTTAGCTACAGCGTGGTTGTGAATTCGGTGAAGCCTTGTTTTAGAGTACTGAGATAATATTGAGAGCAATATATGGGCGCCAGAGTATTTATAACTAAATACACAAAAGTTTATCGAAAACACAATTAGGTATTTACTACATAAACTAGAAAGAAAAGAAAGCTGTGAATTTAACAAGTTTAATGTTACAAATTCTTTACAACAAACAATGACTCAGAACTAAATATAATTAAAAATATTGAAAATATGAACAAAAATGAATAAAAATTACAATTCAACCAATTTCTCTGTCTGTCTGTTTAACTGTTGTAAAGGCTTACTCGACGGGAATGAACTGAGACGGAAGGGGTTCTCCTAGTAGCAATGAATCCTGCGAGTACTCGAGGTTGATGAAAAGCTTGCGAGATCCTGTCTCCACACTCTTACTCAGTCCAGAGTGTCCAGGTTCCAACCAAATTTATTACTTTTCGGGAACACCCAATATCTCCTTACTTCTGATGTTGTTAACTCAGTATCGATTTCCAGTGAGTCAAATTTCCAGAAAGCCAGATATCATGAAATAAAGACAGAACAGTTGAGAAAAGGAAATAGAGAAATAAAACTAGGTTGAAAATTATTTCAACTAGTGGTAGATGAAAAAATAACAAAGTTCCGGCAATATAGTTAAATTACTAGATAAAATTCACAAAATTTATATTTCTTAATATTACAATAGAAAAAAAATTGTCAAAATGACACAACAAGATACTAAAATTTGTAAAATTACCAAATTTACATAAAAATACGGTATCTGACACCAATTACTAAAAAATTGAATTATTAACAAAATAATATAGTGCGGCAGTTTAGCTAGGATATTTCAACATATTGTGCACTTTTTGATAAAAGCACCAAATTTGGCACAGAGGTAGGCCGATGTAATATGAACAATTTTGGATGTGGAGCCATCGGCCAACTGTCCCCTGGCGGCCGTGGCGGCCATTTTCCAAAATGGCTGCCAGTGTACACCCGAAAGACAACAGAAGTTAGATAAAATTTGCTGCTGAAGGTTTTAGTGAATGTTTATTGAATGTTTTGAATGAGAGATAGTTTGTAAGTTAGATACAGGGTGAGTCAATAGTGCGTATTTCTTCTGTATCTCCTGTCTCGTTAGTGATAGAGGCATGGTTCAAAATTTTAATTAAATCGTGAGAAAAAGTACATTTTTTTAAATTATTATCAATTATACACAGCGATTCGTTAAAGAGGTAGATGAAAGAATATATATTTTTTAAATGGAATGACCCAATTGTTTTTACCATGTTTGAAGACCACTATGATGGCCTATTCAGCGGTAAAATATTTTTAAATTTTGTTGGATGGTTAATGAAATAAAAAATATTTTTATGGAAAACTGACGTTTGCAGGTACCATTTTGAAAATTGATTTTGGACTTATTTTTGGAAAGTAATTTTTTTCTTTGACATGGTAGTAATGTATGCCATACTTTAACTATTAGCTGATGTAGAAAATATTACTTTTATACAAAGTGTTCATAAATGCACTGCTAACTTCAAACTACCAAAACTCAACTTTTTCAAATGGAACACCCTATATATTTTTGTAAAAAATTGGTTAATTTTACCTTTGAAATTATTTCATAGAAACAAAGACATTTAACGTCCTTTAATTTTAGTTAATTTCAATATTGTTGCAAACCTCCTAGTTTTCACTAAAAAATTAATTTTACGAAGCAGGAATTAATTGGTGAAACTGACAGAAATTGTTTTTTGGCCTCCAGAATTTACGCTCAAAGTATTCTCACAGAAGCTATCCACAAGAAGCATCTTGCAAAAGTTTAAAAAACAGATTTGAAGAAACAGGTGACATATCCTATAAAAAAGTCGTTACCTTCATTTGTAGTCCTTTTCTACGATTGACTTTTTTATAAGAAATGTCACCTGTTTCTTCAAATTTGTTTTTAAACTTTTGGAAGATCCTTCTTGTAGATGGGTTTTGTAAGAATACTTTTGAGCGTAAGTTCTGGAGGCCAAAAAACAATTTCTGTCATTAATTCATGTTTCGTAAAATTCATTTTTTAGTGAAAACTATGAGGTTTGCAAGAAAATTGAAAGTAACTGAAATTTAATGTCTTTGTATCTTTGAAATAATTTCAAAGGTACATTGACTTTTCTGAATAAAACATACCTATTTACACATAAACAACTACATCTAGAAAATTATTCATCTTAGGTATGGGACATATCACATCAATGTTGCAGAGAAATAAAAATTACACAATTTTTTACAAAAATATATAGGGTTTTCCATTTGAAAAAGTTGAGTTTTGGTGGTTTGAATACTTACAAGTTTTTTTTTTTTCACTTATTTAACGTCGGCCTATTTCCGCTACCGAGGCCAATCACCGACGCCAGGAGACGAGCAACCCCCAACCTGGAAATTTTGCCGAACCTCTTATCTTACTAAGAGTAGGGATTTTTTACTTGCCTAACATTTAATAGACAAGGGACCGACTGCATTACATCCTCTCCGAAGGATGGTATATCCTCAATACACCTCTCGCCTACAGTTGTATTGCTTCTGCGATATAGCTGATATACAAGCCGCTAGAAGTAGGGAAACGAGACCGCGTCTTTCCGTGGATAGTCACCATCCAAGTACTGAACGCGATAGCTGTTGCTTAACTTCATATCGCTATGAAGTGAGTCAAGTCAGTCCTCCGCTCGCTGCCTACTTACAAGTTAGCAGTGCGCTTATGAACACCTTGTATGAAAGAAATATTTTCTACATCAGCTAATTTATTCGTGATGAAAGATTATAAATAGGATCTGATATACAACTCATTATACACAAAATACGCCAAAAAAACAAAATACGTACAAAAAAAACAAAATGCGTCAAAAAACAAAATACGTCAAAAATTACTTTTGTTATAAACTCCACCACACGGTGAGAAAGTTTTGATCCCATAATTCGCAGCGGTTTCTTTTAATGTAGTTCCATAATTTATTATCAGAATTTGAGAAAAATGTATACAGACTGATTTTGTCCCTTTCCTCGTGAATCACCCTGTATATAATTAGTTGCTTAGGATTCCTCCAGAACAAATTCATTGTACAAGTGCAACTATTAAGAAAGTATTCCAAACATATTTTTAGTTCATCAGGGTTAAGTGTAATTTTTGGAAAACCTGGTTCGGTTTAGAAGACCAAGAGCAAACCTTTTTAAATTAAAACAAATTTGAATGTTATAAAAATATATTCATCAAAACAAGAAATGTATACAGTGCTTCAGTAATAGTAAACAAAAAGAGAAAATTGAAAGTGAAAAGTTAAAATTTATTTTGTCGATTGATTTGATAATGGTTGTGTATATGGAACCAAATTTGATGATGTCCTAACGCTTTTGTTGTCCAAGTCCTCCATTTCTATAAACCATTCTCTGTTGCAAGTCCAACTATGGATTGAATTTGGTTGCCAAAATATCCTGCAAGAGCATTTAATCAATAAAATGTTCTGATTTAGATCAATAAATGAGTCAGACTATCAATAATCACAAAATTGTAAAAATTTCATAACAATTACAAATCATTTAAAATACTCTTAAATTCACAAACCATTTACCTAATGATACTTACGTTTGCTCGTTTCACGGTGCTATAGATTTAAATTCTTATATTGGCCCATTGAGAAACATACTGAAGAATCCATTTGTTGCTCCACATCCATTCTATTAAAACATTGGATTTCCTATCGTCTGTCGGATATCCTGGTACTCCCAAATGCGATAGATTTGCTTTAGAGTCACTCATTAATTTTATTGACTAAAATTTACTTCTTTTGGAAACTTTTGATTGATGTAGCAGGTACATGAAAAAAATGTAAATCTATTCGAACACCCGATTTTCCTCTTGTAAGCATGTATCACACCAGCCTTTGACAGGTATTTTATGTTTATTGTAAATTAAGAAATGTTTATGTATTTTCAAAACCCTGTTGTGAACAGTATCACAACATATACCTAAGAACTAGAACCTCAAGTAGCAGAGGATTTGCAGTAGAAAAATCTATCCACAATTCCCCCACGACTTAAGGACAAGTTCTACAATTCTAAAATCATTACACACTAGTAAAGCCTAGTCCAAATATTCGCCGGTTGTTTTTGTTTAAGCCGTGCTACTGCGAACCGCTAGACAGGCAAGTCTCCATATGCGTCCTGGCTGGGAAACGTCTAACCTAGGAGTTTACTGCCTGAGAGCTACTATCCGATTAGGATATACAAGCATGTAATAATTTAAGTCTTGCTTTATCTAATCTTTGTGGGTAAATAATTTCCCTAGAAGGTGAGCAGTATCACAACTTCTAAAACAGTGCTATGCAAATCATTGTCGCAATTTATAGTCTACTATTAAAGTATATAAAAAGATTAAGAAGTGGAGGGATCCTATTAAGTTGTCAATGATATTAAAATGATTTCTGTGATGAAGGTTTGATTAAAAATTAAACTTTTTCATGACAAAACTAATTCAACCAAATTTTGTCGAAATGCAACTTGTTTCAATTGTGACCAGTATCACAAACTATGTGTTATAATACTACAACTTTATGATTATTATTGAGAAGCATGTAAAGCAAACCTATCGCACGTAGATTTGTTTCTGATCCTTATAATATCCTGAAAAGATTACAAAGTCAATAAATTCGTCAAATTAGGACTGATTTAGTCAACAATTATAATAATATAGTAAACATTTTCAATGAAAGCAAATATCAATTTTTAATATAGGTAGTCTTTGATATTTCTTCCCGTACCCGAATATTTATCAACTGGTCTCTCGACATTATTTCATTTTGCAAAAACTATTGATAGGTAACTTAATATATTCAATATAAAGATCTGATCAATACTTACGGTTGCTTAAATCATTGTCCTCAATTTCAATGGATAGCTGACTGAATGGTTGACTCTTGTCGATTAGGGAAATCCATTGTTGTTCCATATCAATTCAGTTGAAGGTGCGGTGGACCATTGTCAATCCATCACAATACTTTCGAAGCAGTTGACTTAACTCAGTAGTTTACCATTCATTGATGATGATGTTTACATTCGTAAAGAGAAAATAAAGAGATATTACCAAATTGATAATTACCACAATAAATCAAAAAATTTAACTTTTCAAACAATTTCTGTATTGTGAGCAGTATCACAGCATACGTTGTTTGTCTACGAGTAGAAGGTTGCAGCATTTTTTAAGTGCTTTTCACTATTGAGCAACTTTCAAAAATTTAACTTTCCCCCACCCTGACTAAAAGACAATCATAATTAAAATAAATTTCTTGGTTAGCAATTCTAAAATCATTACGCACTAGCATAACCTATTCAAATATGCGCCGGTCGTTTTTGTTTAAGCCGTGCAGCACTTGCGTAACCGTTGGACAGGCAAGTCTCCATATGCGCCCTGGCTGGGATCCGTCTTACCTAGGAGTTTACTGCCTGAGAACTACTATCTGATAAGATTGTACGAGCATGCCCTATCTAATAATAATATCCCTAGTTTGTTAAATTTTAATATTTAATTAGTATCCCAATTTACAGTCTAATTATATATGAGCAAATTAAGAAAATGGAATTTTAATATTTAATTAGTATCCCAATTTACAGTCTAATTATATATGAGCAAATTAAGAAAATGGAGGTATCATATGAAGATGTCAACGGTACTAAAATTGAAATCCTACGATAGAGGCTTGATTAAAAATTCAAATTTTTTATGGCAAAAACCTAATTCAATCAAATTTCTTGGAAATGTTAAATTACGGCAAGTATTATTTATGTGCTAAAACACTGCAACTTTATTACTTTATTATTTTTATTGCAAAAATTTTTTCTATCTAGATAGCGAAGTATTAAAATCCATTTTTGTAAACAGTAAATATGATTGTGGAAGGAGCTATTCTGAATATACCCTACAATGAATATAAGAGAGTACTCGGGGGATTTCAAGTTGAATCAATTGGCCAAATATGGATTCTCAGGATCCTATTATAGGTCATCTGGGAACAGTCGATTCCTCTTGTAGTTTTCAGCTTTGAGTTGGACATCATGATCCATATGAGGTTATGCCATGGGGAGGCACTCCAGAGAGAAGTTGTATTGGTGGTTAGTTTCCTCTTGATATTCTTGAATTAGCATGGAATGAGCTACTCTGAAAATACCTTACAATAAATGTAATGTCTTCAATATTAACTTGAAAAGATGTTTTATTCAACTTTGAACGTTTTTTTTTATCTTAAAATAGAATAATGAGTACTCACATAATTTGGTAAAAACTGGGGATTTCAAATTGAATCAGTAGGACTAATATCTGCCCATAGATGAATTCTATTATAGAGTCATCTGGGAGCAGTTGATTCCTCTTGTAGATTTAAGTGCAGAGTTGGACGTCATGGTGGTTTCATTGGAGGAGCTCCTGAGAGAAGTTGTATTGGTGGTTAGTTTTTTCATGATTTTGGTGGTTAGTTTCCTCTTGATTGGTCGTGGTGAAATTCTTGAACTAGCCGGTAAACAGTTAACTGGTGGAATGAAGTTAGCTCTTATATGTGGCGAAACTGTAGGGGACGCATGTATTTGGCTTATGAATTCTCTTAGATATTTTCGTTTTCATATTCTGAAAAACTGGATCATTAATATAAGGTAATAGAATAACAAAAAAAGGAAGATTCCTTTGCGACCAAAGCCAAAAAAAAAAAATAATAACAAAATACATACATAAAATTAATAAACAGACAAATATACATAAATTTTGTTTACAAAAATCAGTGTGTATATTTGAAATTAGAAACAGCTATTAATTATAAAAATGAAACAATGTTACAACCTTTTCGGAACGTGTCAATTCCTATTCACAATTTTACGACCAATTCGACAACGAAATACAAAACCCAGCCCCACCTGGATTTGCAGTACCTCAAACTAACCTCACCAAACTAATTTTCGATTTTGACGAAGAACCCACTCCTTGAAATCGCAAAGTGTACCTGTATTGTAGCCCCACGCCTTGAATACACAGAAATCTTATACACTAAGTAATTTTTATTACGTTAATAAGTACATAAATAAATTATAAAAAACATAAAACATAAAACACACCACAGAAATTAGACTATATCTAGAATTATATCTACCTTAACTTAAATTATCGTCGACTATTCCTAAAAATGCTTCTTTTATTGCTAAAAATATTGCAATTTAATTTTACCTTAATTTCCGAGGACTTTAACAGCTATTTTCTCGTACATCATATTATGATGGTCAGGTCCCCACCACTGCTTCATTTAAAGATGTCTTCTTGATGATCTTGTAAATGAGCTGCATAAGTAACATCAGACACGGACATCCACTTGACTTAGAACCAAAACGCTTCCTTTGTAGTTGGCTGATGAAACCCGGTGATATAAATCAATTCTCCATTAGTTTTCCACATATTCCCCAACAAAGAGATTTTAAACTATGCTCCTTCCATCATTGGATTTGATTAAGGTTTAAATTAAAATATGTATTCAGTATATTGTTCTGAAACAACAGAGAAAATATTGAAGAGTAGTTCTATGGTATTAGGGATATAATAAAATATGAAACACTGTGAATGCAATTACTCCAGTAAAATTAGCATTCAATTCGGAACAAATTTGTAACAAGCTAATTTTAGGGGGAATATGTAGGGGAAATGTCCTATTTAACAGGAAAAAAATCCCAAAAAATCCAGGTGGCGGAACCCCTTAAAAATTAGGCCGCCATCTTGAAATTAGGCACTTATTAGCTTTTAACTTGAATAATTAATCTCACATTGATTTTATCAAAAAAATGAATCATACAAAAATTAAACAAGCTACAAAACAGTCTAAAGTTTCTTTAAATCGGTTAATAAATAACTGAGATAATGGCGCCTAAAGTTTGGGTACTATGCATTAAATTAGATAATTTAAACTCAAGCACTAGAAAACAATGTATCTTTATTATAATTAGCATACTAATTTTTATTATTTTAATTTATACTTCAGTCCATATTAGGTGAAACAGTGGTCAAAAATATTTTATTTTTACATGCAATTTCAGGCGTAGTAATGTAATAATAATAAAATACTCTAAGGAAGCAAAATCTTTAATAACAAAAATTTAAAAGCAACAGCGAATTACTACTGTTTACAATAAATTTTCAAAATGAAGTGCCCGAAAATGCATAATGGTCTTCATTTTGAAAATTTAAAAAAATAGTACTTAAATCACAGTTGTTTTTAAATTTTCGTTAATGAAGATTTTGTTTCCTTATAGTATTTTATTATTAGGTTTTCAACTTATGAAAAAATCCAGTGGCTCACAGTTATCGGCATTATCAGAAAAAAATGTGTAAACGCACGCCACTGGATTAGTTTGGAGAAACTAATATCGCCAGTTGATAGCGCCCTATGAAAAATATAAACCAACCAAATTTTATTGATACGACTGTTTTTATTCAAAGGATATTTAAAAAATTCTACGAAAAATTTTCAACTTTAACACCTTGTATAAAAAAATTAAAGGTTATATAGCAAAATCCTGAGACACATCAATACTATTTTTTTATGCTCTATTCACATATTAATTTTTTACGATAGAACCTGACTCACAAGGCACCAGAACAGAATAATCAACTCTTATAGAAAAAAATTACAAAATTCCAACTATCTTATCATTTTTAAGCTCTAACTTTTTTAATTTTTAAGCTATCACAAATTTCTAAACGTCATTTTGAAGTTTTCTCGAATTTTCCTATTTTTATAATTTTTGATAATGGCTAAGATAATGAAGTTATTTGGCTTTAAACGAAAAATATCGCGAATTTCAAGATGGCGGACGATTTTTTAGTGTGTTTTTTTGGGATTTTTGTTGACATATTTAATACCCCCTTCCCGACATTTTACTGCAACAAACATCAAATTTGTTCCGAATTTACGGTATATTTCACTTAATTTTACTGGCCTAAATATAGACTTATCGGAAGAGGTGTCAAATGATCCTTTTTATCAAAACTTTCCATAATTTTTATTTGTAAAGTTAAATATTAAATTGTCTTTATGGAAGTTAGATTATTGGATTATGTATCAAAACAACCGAGGGGTAAACCGCCGGCAAAAATCGTGTACACCTACTTCCACTTTTAAAAAAACTTCCACCTACTTCCACCAAACTTCCACGTACTTCCGCCAAACTTCCACGTACTTTCACCTACTTCCACCAAACTTCCACGTACTTCCACCTACTTCCACCAAACTTCCACATACTTCCACCAAACTTCCACATACTTCCACCAAACTTCCACATACTTCCACCAAATTTCCCTCAACTTTCTTTCGAGCAGAATTTGAACTACTCTCGGAACTACCTAATAATAATAATTTTTTAATTATTATTATTAGGTAGTTATTATTATTATTATTAGGACTAAATAAGGCGAGTTTTCGCGCTCGGCTCATAACGTTTATTTCAAAAACAAATAAACTTAGCGACCCAAAAACAAAAAACATTTGAAAACCAGTCTTGTTTCCTAGGGCAGTCGTGTAATAGTTTTCGAACTTAATTTGTAATTATTGGGAATTAATTAGTAAAATATGCAACAAAATCGCATGTTTTCAATTTTTTTCCGATATTTAAAATAGGCTTTATTAAAAAATCGGTTACACGAGGGAAGTGTGCCACATTACCTTTGCAATGATACTAAAATATTATCGATTTGATAAAAATACTCAAAATTCTATGCTATATCCCGAACGTCTGCAGCACTCGAAAAATCGAAATAATAAAGTACAGCGGTCAATTAATTTCGAAAAACTATTACATGGCCTCGTACACGGCAACCCTAGGAAAAAAGAGCCTTTGATTGTTTTTTGTTTTGAGTCGCTGAGTTTATTCGTTTTTAATATGTGTTACGCCGATCGTGAAAACGGGGCGAATGAAGGACTCTTTATATTATCTATTTTGGTGATAAGCATAATCTAGGGGATAGGTAATAGACATCAAATTAAATAAAATGCTTTATTTACATGCATTAAGCAGTTTTATTATTATAAATGCAAAACAAGTAAATAAAAATACCTAGCTCTAATTTAATTTAAAAAAAATAACAAGTCTTCCTTCTCTTTGGTTATAAAATGAAGTGCTAAAGTAAAAGTAAAGAGAATGGCCCAACTCCCTGTAATATTATCGGACCATAATATTATATATACAGTGTGTCCCACTTTTCACCACTACACCCCAATATCTCGGCCATTTATTGATCGATTTTGATCAAATTTGGTATACTTCTTTTCTTTCAGATTGTGTTTAAAAAGTTATTAATAAAAAAATTTTTCAAACTTAAATACGCCTACTATGATCAAAAGAAATTGGCAAAAATTAGGAATTTATATTAGCGATTGAGATAGGGTTTTTGTTTTTACAGATTCTTGTTCAGCATGACCTAAAACGCCTGTATACCAAATTTCGTTAAAAAATATTTATAAAAAAAGTGATAAAAATTTAAGATTTCAATAATAAAAAATAATAAAAGTTGAGTTATTTGATATTTTCTAAAAAAAAGTGCCCTAATGCTTAATTAGCGTCATTGTATCACCCGACTACCAATAATTTCAATAGTAGGGTAATTATTATTGAAATCTTAGATTTTTATATATTTTTTTTTTTGAAGGCATGAATATTGGTGACTGGTGCATATTCTACAACATTTCCATTTAAAATCATCCCTTTCTTCTAATTTTACAACGGGATCAACCATACGATTCTTCGACATTTCGATCGCAGACTTACTATCACATATAAATCTTCTTAATAGATCGGAACTTACTCTTTGGTTTTCTGTGCTTAACAACAAACACAATGAACTTTTTTTGACAACAGATATTTTGTCCTTGATAAAAACGCGTACAAATGGCCCCTTAACATAAAAGTTACCTCCTTTGCCTCTGTCTGTATAGTCTTTCAATAACCAACCTTTCAGATACTTCCACCATACTTCTACTTACTTCCACCAAACTTCCACCAAACTTCCACATACTTCCATATACTTCCACGCACTTCCACATACTTCCACATATTTCCACATATTTCCACCTACTTCCACGTACTTCCATCAAACTTCCTGTGGGTTGTATACCTACTTCCACTGGCGGTTTACCCCTCGAAAACAACTAACTGTTCTAGCTAATACCACGAGGCATTGAATTCCTGATTAATTTATAACATTTTGAAGTGAATAACCAAATAATGTGATTGAATTGACTTAGGTAGTGGAGTAATTTCTAACAAATTAACCTCATTTTCTGAGAATTTTAATGAATTCCGTTGCTCCCACGTGAAGGATTTAGAATGTTTTGAGAGGTAAATTGCCAAGTTAAACCGAAAAAATATTTATAGGATGAGAACAGTACTTAGAAATTAGTTTGGATGTTCCAATTTTTTAAATAATTCTTAGAAGCAAATACTTTGGACAAAATTTTGCTTAAATACAGAAATTACAAATATCATAAAATAATTATATATCCGACAATATGGTGTACAAATGTATGACCAAAATGGGCAATTTTAAAAAAATGTATCTACGTTCTCTTTGCTTAGTTTATTTCGATTTTTCACTGGTAAAAAAGAGCAAATTACAACCCTTTCATCAGACTCATGGAAATTAAAAATTCGCCCCTTATCACACAAATTTTAAAATTGCAGTATTGTAAAATTATATACGACGTTTTTGTACGAGATATCTAACATAAAATTACTTACCCAAAATGTACTTGAAAACACACACGCCACAATAAAAAATATATATTTGCACTAAATCAATGCTCAGTTTTAAGCATCCTAACCGCACAGAAGACTAAATGGAACTAAATATCTTTTAAAGAATGTCGATAAAGTCCGAAGTAAATTATGCAAGGCAAAAGAAACTACAGAAAACAGCAATATCTGCACTATAAAACCTTAACAACATAACGTTTTTCTACAAGAAATAGTTGTCTTCGCCGATTTTATATGAGTTTTAATATTTTATTATACATATTTATCTGCAATTAATGAAAAATTATTTTAAAAATATCTAAATAAATACTCAAACCCAAACAGATAAGACCTAATCATCGGAAAATCGGAAAATTGAGGAGGTTAAGGTTGTTTTTAAATCAATTTCCAAGTACATCTCCATGAAGAGAAGTGCATACCGGGTGCCACAGCATAGTGGCTCACCCCTATTATTTTTTAAATTATTCATTTGAAATTTGGGGGGCATAAACTACCGTTTAAAATGTATTTCTGCACATTACAAACACTATGGTACCGGTTTATCCGGAAATTACCTCAACTTTTGATTTTCAAATGGAACACCCTGTATATTTTTACATATTTGGATGCAGGGCAACATTCTGCATACACCATGTAAGTTTCGCGAATTTTTGAGCCGATATTCAATCTTTTCAAGCATTTTCAGAAATCCGTCTAGAGTGCTTTGGAATTCCAAAATTCGTCATACGGTAGATAAACTTCAAAGGAAGAATATAATTTTTCTTTTCGTTTCACTAACAACTGTTTGCGAAGCCTCCAAAGTTGAACATTTCACTTTTTAATAGAAAACTTTTTTTTTCAAATGGGAAGGTGGTGGCTCATAGTGTTTGAAAAATTATAATTTTCTTTCTGATTTCATTGATATCTATTTTATATCTGTGCTATTTATTTTCAATTTTATTTTATTCGTTTGGAATTCCAAAGCACTCTAGACGGATTTCTGAAAATGCTTGAAAGAATTGAACATCATCGACTCAAAAATTCGCGAAACTTACATGATGTATGCAGAATGTTGCCCTGCATCCAAGTATGTAAAAATATACAGTGTGTTCCATTTGAAAATCGAAAGTTGAGGTAATTTCCGGATAAACCGGAAGTGGTACCATAGTGTTTGTAATGTGCAGAAATACATTTTAAACGGTAGTTTAAATGGATAAGTTAAAAAATAAAGGAAATATAGGGGTGAGCCAGTACCCTGTGGCACCCGGTAAAATGAATTTTACGAAACATAAATTAATGACAGAAATTGTTTTTTGGCCTCCAGAACTTACGCTCAAAAGTATTCTCACAGAACCCATCCACAAGAAGCATCTTCCAAAAATTTAAAAACAGATTTGAAGAAACAGGTGACATTTATTATAAAAAAAACTCAATCGTAGAAAAAGGACTACAAATGAAGATAACGACTTTTTTATAGGATATGTCACCTGTTTCTTCAAATCTGTTTTTTAAACTTTTGCAAGATGCTTCTTGTGGATGGCTTCTGTGAGAATACTTTGAGTGTAAATTCTGGAGGTCAAAAAACAATTTCTGTCGCTTTCACCAATTAATTCCTGCTTCGTAAAATTAATTTTTTAGTGAAAACTAGGAGGTTTGCAACAATATTGAAATTAACTAAAATTAAAGGAGGTTAAATGTCTTTGTTTCTATGAAATAATTTCAAAGGTAAAATTAACCAATTTTTTACAAAAATGTATAGGGTGTTCCATTTGAAAAAGTTGAGTTTTGGTAGTTTGAATTTTTAAAAGTTAGCAGTGCGTTTATGACCACCTTGTATAAAAGTAATATTTTCTACATCAGCTAATAGTTAAAGTATGGCATACACTACTGCCATGTCAAAGAAAAAAAATTACTCTCCAAAACTAAGTCCAAAATCAATTTTCAAAATGATACCTGCAAACATCAACTTTCCGTAAAAAAATTTTATTTCATTAACCATCCAACAAATTTTAAAAATATTTTACCGCTGAATAGGCCATCATAGTGGTCTTCAAACATAATTAGAAAAATTTGGTCATTCCATTAAAAAAAATTTATATTCTTTCATCTACCACTTTAACGGATCGCTCTGTATAATTGATAATAATTTTAAAAAATGTACTTTTTCTCACGATTTAATTAAAATTTTGAACCATGCCTCTATCTCTAACGAGACAGGAGATACAGAAGAAATACGCACTATTGACTCACCCTGTATATAACTTGCAAACTATCTCTCATTCAAAACATTCAATAAACATTCACTAAAACCTTCAGCAGCAAATTTTATCCAACTTCTGTTGTCTTTCGGGTGTCCACTGGCAGCCATTTTGAAAATTGGCCACTACGCCCGCCAGGGGGCAGTTGACCGATGGCTCCACATCCAAAATTGTTCATATTACATCGGTCCACCGACCACCTCTGTGCCAAATTTGGTGCTTTTATCAAAAAGTGCAGAATAGGTTAGCTAATCCGCTGTACTAATATTAAAATTCGAACACAAGAATTTAGTAAGGTTGCAAAACTTTACATCAGTTCGTTAACAAATAACCTATTGATTGAATTTGTCCTATAGGTTGAAAACCATGAGGAGACTGTAATTTTTAAAGGATTATAATTTAATGTCAGATTTGTACGGGACAATTTAAACTTAGAAACGTTAATGAAGTAATAACTCTAAAGATTCAGATATTTAATATTAATAACAAAATAATTGGTAACAATAATCACAATATTGAAATAAATTCGAAATTTTAGCACACAAAGATTTCAAGTTAATATTTGACTAATAGTTTAACGGTAAAAATAGCAAAAATTAATATATGAAATACCGATAATGTCTTTCGCTTTCCGACGGACAAAAATGAATAAACTTATGCCTAATTCAAAACGGCAGGAATTACGTAAAACCAAGGTAAATCTACACTCTTGTAACTTACACGAAAATTAAGGAATGAACTAATAATAATATTTGTCAATAATAAAATCGATATAGAACTGTGATAGCGTGAATATGATGAAAAAAGGAAACCAGAAAATCGGACTTCGGTTACATCCGAAGCAAGTGATCAAATTTAATGTACTACAAATTGATTAATTCAAAGAGAAGAAAAAAATACTATAGATCACTTACCCCGTATGCTTTGGAAGCTCCTGGACAGAAATCTGTAGCTCTGGAAAGTAAATAAATTCGGCAAAAACCTAAGTCTCAATTGGACTTCCTTCACTACCCAAAACCAGTGTAGTTTTCCTTTTTCCAGCTCATATGAACCACAGTCGAACCTAATAACAATAAAAAATCCACACAGAAATTGTTCTATGTACGAAATAACGATAATCTGCAAGTTTCACTTACAGCGATAATTTATACAATTTAAATATTGTATAACGTGTCAACTAACAATAATTGAACCACGAAAACGTTTACTTTAGACAAGATACGGTAAAAAGGGAAATGGGAATACCCATCCACGTGTTTAAGAAACAGTGCTACTAGGTAATTATCTGAAAATAATCCAAAATATGGAAATAATACGAAATACGGTAATTATTTTGACAAGTTATTATTTTCACTATAGCACAATAAAGCTGAAGCAATAATTAATAAGCAAATTTTATGAATAGCGATATTTAGGCAACTACAAGAAATGTATGACTTACCTAGGTAAAATTCGAAAGGCAAAAGACGATCTCCCTAGCCCGGGACAAGCCTCGTTCACAACGTTCATCAGCTGTGGCGTTTCTGTTGTATTTTTTCTACCACGCACCGATCAAATGCGAATACAGGGTTATTCAGCTGTGAGGAGTCATATTTTAATACGCAAAATAGAAACTATAACCTGCTGTAACGAATTGCAACTTAAATCGTTACAACCTATACAGACAAAATGGCCGACTTCCGGTTTTAACGGAATTAACATAAAATTTGATTTTTTAAATTTAATATCCTGTATATTTCATTATTTTTGGAATCTACGGTTCAAATTCTATCTGGTCACGTTGCGAAATTTTTATTTGTTTCAAAAATAATTTTAAAATTTTTAATTTTATTTTATAAAATTAAAAATTTTAAAATTATTCTTGAAAAAAATGATTTTGCAACATGGTCATAGGTATATAATTTGGTATGTATGTTTCCAAAAATAATAAAATATAGGTACAGGGTGTTACATAAAAAAATCAAATTTGGTGTTATTTTGTCAAAACCGGTCCACCATTTTGACTGTACGTCACTAAATGGGAAAATAAGTCTTATATGCATGTTCCAAATTTCAAAACAGTTGGTTCATAAACAAAAGAACTAAATATCGTCGTACGATGGTCGTACGATGAAAATGCAAGGGTCTTTTTTGCTGCAAATTTTGTTTCCAACAAGACTCATATGATAAGATCTATCTTAATGAAATTGTAAGAGCCTAAAACAGCAAAAAACTAAGACAACTCCGATATTTTATCTCTAATATCTTAGAAATTAAGCGTTTTCAAGATCCAAAATTTTAAGCGTTTTCAGGATCCAAACTTCTGATTTGACAGTAAAACTCAATAATCTTTGCAGAAAATTCTATACCCTACATAAATGGTGCTTATACACTATTTTGCTTAGTTTTAGTGGTATTCGAGGAAAAGTAGACTTATTTAAGGGTATTTACAGCTTGTACCGAGCTTAATTCGACTGGCCTGTTTAATATTTCAATCTGTTTATCTATTTAAACAAAATAGTTATTTTTTTACTACTAAGTATTTATTATCGCTATTTCCTCTGGTTTTAATGAAACACCAGGTAAAATGTAACACACAATAATGCAAAAGCTTTGAAAGTCCCCCATAGCATTGATGGTTATTCGTTATAAAATTAATAAAATACAAAAGCAATACAATATAAGCGTTGTACAAACAGAATTAATTGATCATTAATCAGTGAACGCCTGGCCTCAGTTGTCGTGTAATAATACGATGAAATGCGTAAAGCTTGTACAGCAACCATGTTGAACATTTTAAATTCAATTGATAAATAAAAATATATGTTTACCAAACTAATCGAAAGGAATGAATAAATATCACAACTCGGTCAGATGCATCATCAAGTATGTAGCTATAATTTATCAACAGCACTTGCTTCGAAAAACTTATTTTTTGAATAAATATCTATGTCTAAGCACAATAACTTGAGAACTTTTAGAGATCTTTCGATCTAATTTGGTGAAGATTTATTTTGAACATAGTCTATAGCTTAGCAGTATTGGCCAATAAATAAAGGAGATGAGAATTGGCAAAGAACAAAACCAATTTTCCAATGGAAATACACATTTTAAACTGTGCTCAAGCTAGACAACTAGGTATTTTTCCCCTTTGACATCGAAATTTTATAAATGTGTTATGTTTACGGTTGTGCAACCGTCGATAAATAAAAATATTCTGACTCGTTCTCTGATCTGTAACAAAATATTATAAGGGTGATGATTTAGATTTAATACCGATTGTAATACTATATAATATTATAATATGAACTATTATTTTTTATCACAGACATTTTTAAAATATTTTCAATGCACAGAGAAGTTCGAAGGAGTTTAAGAAAATTTAAGGAAGAGAAACTTTGAAGGAAACTGGAATAATTTTATAAACATAAACATATTGAATATACAGGGTGTATTTTAAAATCACCAACAAACAAAAACTGGAAATTCTTTGATCCAAAATAAGACAAAAATTGTTATAAATATTTTTCCGAAAAAGCTTCCTAACCGAGCTACAGGGTTTTGGAAAAAAAAATTTTTGTAGTTTTTTTAAATTTTTTCAAAAACCAGATGTTAAGATTTGGTGCACTAGAATGTCTTACTGAACACAATTAAATAGGTGAGTTTTAGTCGACTGGCTCAATCCAGTGGGGTAAAATCGTTTAAGTTACTCGCATAAATCACAAAAAAATGTCCGTCCCTTCATTTTTTTTTCTTTTTTTGAAAACGTTTTTTTTTAGGTTCACTTTTCTATTCTGTAAATGAAATCATACCTTGTGTTGTTTCGATTAGGCACTCTGTTTTTGAGATAACTTCTATGAACGTACGACCACACTACTTTTTTTTTTTAATAAAATATCAAAATAACGCAGTTAACTATTATACATATAATAAAAATATTTTAAAGAAATTGAAAAGGAAATTATTAATTTTATAAATACTTGAGATACTGTTCAAAATGCGTCTGTTGGGCGTACGTTTTTTTTTTATTATTTAAGTGAGTAACTTAAACGATTTTACACCACTGGATTGATCCAGATGACTTAAATTCATCTAATTAATTGTTTTCAGTAAGATATTCCACTGTACCAAATCTCAACATAATATCTTATTTAATTTTTGAAGAATCTTACAAAAACTGCAAAAGAATATTTTCCCGAAGATCCTGTAGCGCGGTTAGGAAGCATTTACGGAAAAACATTTATAACAATGTTCGCCTTATTTTGGATCAATGAATAGCCAGTTTTCTTTTGTCGGTGATTTTAAAATACACCCTGTATATACGAAATTTTACTATTTAGGAACAAATTATTTATATACAACCCAGAACTTTTCCCATTCACTTTTTACATTTTACTAAAATAATATCTCTAATATTATGACTATGTCTTGTCATGTATTTCAATAATAAAATTAAATTCAATACTTAAAAAAAAAATAAAAAAACTGTTTATATAGAACTTCACTCTAATAAAAGCAGCAAATAACTTACTTTAAATTAAAAAAAAAGTTTAAGCATATAGCTTTAAAGGATACCACTCCGAGGAAACTCATCTTCGTTGCAGAAACACCTGTTACGGGATAGCAGGAAGACGGTTTACCACATGTGGCTCGTACCACCTAAAACAGTAAATCATAACCACAAAATAGATAAATAAAATAACATTAACCAGCAGAAAGGTAATATTAAACAAGTCAATAATTCACTAGTGTCAAACAAGCAGTAATTTATAAAGAATGAGCAAAGTTGTAAATTTATCTAGCGAAAAGTAGAAAAACGTAGCATTAATACTTGATGTTAATTAAGATTTAATTATTATGACAGTTTGGCATCTAGTATCCTCAAAGAAAAAAGAATTTAAGATCACCATGGAGACGGGAACTAAAAAGAAAGTTGTTGAAGAACCACCTCATGAGAGGCGTCACGTAATTTTTTAATTTTTTTTTTAATTTTTTTTTTATGGTCTTATTTATATTAACGTCCTGGCGAAGTTTAGCTTAGAGCTATTCTAACACTTAACCAGGACACACCACATACACCCATTCCCTCCGACATTGCCATCTGCCGGAGTTGGGACTCGAACCCAGGAGAGATAGGCAGTAGCTAGCTAGTCGCCTTGTGCCACTCAAGGGTGATCTAGCCCGCTGCACTATCCTCGGTAATATAATGAGATACGGTCACCCATCCAAACGCCGGCTTCGACAAACGCTGCTTTGCTTCGTTGATCAAAGACCGGCAATTGTACGCATACCCCATCTCACTACTTAATTGAATTGAATTAATTGAAGTCGTTCCTGAAAATAAATAAGAAAATTGTGATAAATACGAGAAAAACCAGAGGAAAATCACTATTCACCAGCTAAAATTAATAATTTGATCGAAGTTGAACGAGATAATACCCTGGCTACACCAGAAATTAACAAATAGAAGAATGAAAAATCAGGTACTTACATAGTATATAGTTGAGGACTTGAGCACATAAAATAGTCTTGATTAATTGTGAAAAGCACAGAATATCTGGCAAGACAGCCATTTTGACCACGGTCATTGAACTTCAGTGACGGCAGTAGGTTCATAAGTTCGTGAAAACCACAAAAGTATGTAAAAATAACCCGTAGAAATGATGAGAAGGTGACTGTTTCTTTTAGCTGAATAGAATAAATTAGAAATGTAAGTATAGAATGCAGGAACAATAAAAATTCAGGTTAATATTAGGGAAGTTTGAAGAAATTCAAATACATATGGCGGAGGTTTGGGAAAGTTGTTGGAAGCTGGAGGATATGCGACGTGGTTGTAGGAAGTTATAGGGAATTTTTTGGAAGAACATTTGCAGGAAGTGTAACGAAGTTTCAGTGAAATTGGAGAAGTTTCCTAGAAAAAGAAAACTAAATTTCGTATTGATTAATATTTTAATATGAAGGTCCACTTAATTTTAGTGGTATTCTACTCCTTCATGACAAATAATGATAAACAATGTATGACTTTGGAAATTTGTGTCCTTCTTTAATTTAGTTCTAAAATGATTGTGAGTTGCAAATGAATTATTAAATTACTACATTTCTTTACAGGGCGTCCGGTTGTCGATGTCGGTGCTTCAATTTTCAATCTTGATTATTTAAATTTTTTCTTTGTCTAATTCCTGTTAGACATAATTGCAAGTCCTGTTTGATTTATTTAACATTAACGCTACACAAATCTAATATTGTTTCCATATTCTATTAAATAGCTAATTAATCACAACAGTAATGATTTTAACATTTATGTTTCAATTTTTGTTTTGTTCTTACCGAGTTTTTTTCACAACAAACTCTCGAACCTTGTACTTTTTACATAACACAAAATTGTAGAATTTTTCGGAGGTGCCTTGAGAGACGGTTAAGAGAAAACAAAACCAAAAACCGATTGTAAGAAAATAAGCATTTCCTGTAATAGGTAAAATCATGAAATTTTATTTCTATTTAAGCGGGTACTCATTTTTAATAAATTTAGCTTTATCTGAAATATACTAAATTGGAAAAGTCTTGTAAATTTTAAACTGTTTTTTTTATAAATTGGACTCCAACGAGATTTAATGTATATCGGCTTTATAAAGATGATATTTGTATTTTTTTCATTTTTGTTTTGTGCTAATGTGCCTCAATAACTAACTGCCTATTAATTATCCTATATATAATATATAAGCATTTTCTCCAACAAAATTCTACGTTGAATTTGTTTTCGTTAAGCACAATCCCCTTTTTTTAGGTAAATGTATTCAAGACATAATTACCGTCAAAGTTATACAATATCTAATATTAGAAGAGACTAATTTTGACAATATTATTTCATGTTTACAAGCAAAGAAAAATTCTCATAAAATTCGTTTCTATTGTTGTTACCGGTTTCGTGAACAATCGGATGCTTCACATCATCATAACAACAACAAAACGAATTTTAAGAGAATTTTCCCAGCAAAGGGATCTTTCTTACGTAAAATTGGTCAGGAAATTCATTTCCGATATCAAGAATGCTAGAAACTGGCAAACAAAAAAATTGGTGGGAAAAATATAGGAGCCCCCTCCAGGTTAGTACGACCCTGGTTATTATTTTCTATGGTTGATAATGCAGATTCATAACCCATTAGATAGCATGCCATATTTGATGTTGGTTCCTGAGATGTTTAAAAAAAACTCACTTGAGGTGCCAACTTCAGAGGATTTCAAAATCGATTTATTATAATTTTCAAAAAAACATAATATTTTTAGACTCAATAATTGAAAACAATTTTTTTGGCGGGGTCTATACCTATTCGTAAGACGAAATATAAAATTCCATTTAAAATATAAAAAATTCATAATCTGCAACGCTTTGTTGATCGAATAGAACAATTATTTTAAAATATTACATGATCTCACACATCAATACCCCATTTTTCAATGATATTGGACCATGACGGCACTCAAATATCAATTTCAATTTAAATATTTTCGATTTACTTTTTAAATATACTCCGGAAGTTTACGATTTTAATTTTTTTGGGATTTATTACCACATTCTTTGAGATTCCTATCCAAAAAAATTCGATTTATCTAAAAAATATTCAAATTAGCCAGTTTTAAACTCGAATTTTTTTGGATAGGATTCTCAAAGAATGTGGTACCAATAAATCCCAAAAAAGAAAAGGAAGAGAAATAATTTATGAAATGCCACAATTAACGTATAAACAATATTTACGATTTTAATTTTAAATACTTAAAATACGATGGACAAATGTGTGTATTTACATTTACAGAAAATGTAAATTAATACCTTGGTTTTTCCAACAATTTTATATTATTGTAACATTACAAACATACCTCGACAACATCATTAATTTTATTTTGAAGGTAACGTATTTTTCCTCTAGAATTACATTATGCTGTTCCAATATATCGCTACTAAATGTCTGTTACTGTTACATTATTCGTAAAAAATGTTTGTCTCCATATGATAACATTTTAATGTTACGATCCGAAAACAGAAAGTTATAAAGTATTCGTTTTATGTCGACGATTTTCGAAGTTTCCCACATAAATTTCTAGTCTTATATTATTATTATACCCTCCATGTCTTTATACGTTATTGATCTATCCATCCTTCGTCGAAGTTTTCTTAACAAACTTTTTACAGAATGTCATTTTTCGTATGAATAGTAAGGGAACTTAAAGTAGTTTGCCAGTTTGTGGTAATACTTGCAATAATTTGTAAACGTGTTTCAATTTATTCGTTGTTTTGATAGGTGTGGCGTACACGTACAGTCAGTCGTGCAGTGTGTCCATAAAATCACTCCTACTATCTGCAGACGGGAGCGGAGCGAGATACCCACATATCAAGTTGCATCCGAAATAGTGCTTTTATGTAAAAAGCGGTTTTGTCGTCGCCTTAGTAGCATTGCCACGACCTCTATCAAGGAGATATTTCGAATGACACTTTCGTTTAGTGATATTTTCAAACCCTTCACTTTCGTGCGAAAAACTTGAATTTCGGATGAAAATAACGAAATGACGAGGATAATATAAAATACGGTCACTCGACATTGTGATGGTGGCCATTTACTACGGTGTTTTTTTCAATATACTTACGTAATCTTTTTATTTCTACGGAAATCTCGGGCGCCAGTCCTTCAATTTTTAAGTGCGAAGAACTACACTGTTTTTTGGCTCTCCTAATTGGGAGAACAACCCTGAGTAGCGAAACTGTTGAGATACGGAATTGCCAGGGGTCGGAGCTGGAGATCTATAATGGATTTCGATCATGCTGCTCAAACGGGTTAATCAGAAATAAATGGCAGAAATAATAACTCGTGAATTTTACCTCTTTAAAATAACGTGTTTATTCAGTAATAATGATGAACAAATTAATTTATTCTAAAACCTCCACGACTATACAGTCGAGTATGTATAAAACTATTTTTAAAATGATTAAAAATCAAGCAAGCTGGCAATCAAGTCTTTACGCGATTTTACGGCGGAATTTTCGGATACGTGAGATTAATAAATTACTGTGTACGACAAGCAAACGGACCTTTCCACTAGGATGGATTATAAACGGCGGGCAATCGGTTAGCTATAGATATTTACGTCTTTTACTGATATTTGAAAATACGGCGAACTACTGCCACAAACGTAGAGCTATTTTTGGACTGACTATTTTATTTACAGCTAATTTTTCTGGTCACCCTGGTACATTGACACATCACAGATCACCCGAACGAGAAAATCTAATCAGTGGATGCACATTTAGGAATGACTTTTCTAATTACAGTGGGTTTTCCGGAAACCCTTGTACATGACAACCTATCAGATCACCCGAACGAGAAAATCTGACCAGTTGGTGTACAATTTATGCAATACTAAAAAGAATAAACCAACGGAGGTAATATGAATTAGCTCTAGTTTACTTTGGTAGCAAAATACGGCGATACTCACGGACAATAAGACCTCTCAATATCTATACTTAACTGAAGGCAGTACCTACTGAATGTAGCAGGTCACGATGAATTCTTACCAATGTGATATTCAAAGAAATTTACTATTAAAACTCGGAGCGGCGGTACGGAAATTTGACGGCTTCGGATGGATCTTTAACTGCTGGCGGTAGATTGGATCTGATATCGACGGGAGTGCCAATTGGCATTTTTATTACCTTTCTGACGTAGCTAGCTGTCGTGTTAAAAGAGAGGTGGTCACCGATTTTAAACGACGGACTCGGATGCAGAGGTGCAGCGGATTATGCAACTAGGCGCATCAACTCAGAACGCATTTAACCGGAAATGAGTTTCTTACACTTTCTATACTATATCGCAAAAAGAAACGGATTAAAACGGGCAAGGATTAATATTTTAGTAACGAATGATTTTTATTTGAGACTCGGCCTTTATTTTTAATAATTCTCGGATGTTGCTTATACCAGGGATTGTCGAAAGTTAATCAATTAATTACTTGATTGCTTGTTTACCAGCGGACTTTTTAACAACTCATTTATAACTTAACTAGAACAGAATTTACTTGCTAAAACAGCGGCAGGGCGTACCCAAGTGACGGTAATATTTAAAGTAAACATGAGCATTCCTTGATTGGAAAAATCACTTCGTTACAACATGTACCGTATGAAATTTTTTATTTGTTGTGTCGATGATGCGTCCACAGAAATACATTACTTTATATGCGATTTCGTCCTATGCCATTCCGGAAATTCTAGAGAAGAAGGGCTGATAAAGTACTACTGTATCCAAGACAGTAAATTATCGCGCTTTGTGGCATTATTGCTTTGGTCTGAAATAGTGCAGACATATGAACACTGGTCACTGGTCAACATATATTTTGGTGTCTGTGATTTCTTACGGGTTTCTAGATAATTTTGGAATTCGGAAAACAAGAATGTTTACATCTTATTTTCTGAATCGATAAATCGATAGTAAAATCGTCTCATTTTTTAACTTACGTACATTTAACACTATTATATATATAATAGTTTAATAGTATACTCTTTACTACAACTGCTATAAAAAATATAAGGGAAGGTATTTATTTTAAAAAATTCTACTAATTTGGCGTAATTATCTGCCTTACGCTTTCCAACTTAATTTTTGACCACTTGAACAACGAACACCAGGCTCAACTTCGTTCATTAATTCCATTGGTGTTCTCCATACTTGATTTTTCCAGGACTAGTTGTCTCATATCTCTTTCATGCTAGTAAAAATATCTTATGGGTATAGAACCATGTTTGTTACCATTGTGTAAAAAGACATCCCGATGTGTATTCTGAGAAACCCATTTTATCTAAGAGGCCCTTCATATCATTACAGAATACCAGGTTATTTTCCTAGGAGAAAGAGACAGCCGATCCTTTTCACATTTATGATAAAATTTAATGTTAGTACCTAGATAAAGTAGCTTTTCGTTTAATCTGGTGGCAGGCAACTCGAAAAACTTCAGCCATCTAATGAGATGATTCAGCAGTTGTTGATTGAAATATTTAAGACTTCCTTTGTCGCTCTTTCCTGTTACATTTTACTTCGTTAAACGTTGGTGTTCCTCTCAGAAGATAGACAGGCTGCTGAATGAGGGAACCAGTATTCGTTCAAATTGCGGTAGAGGCCTCCTTACTGAATCCAGATCAAGATATGTTTATTTGTGCTGATTAATGCTATTGATGTCTTTGATGTTCACATGACAAAAGTATATAGCACAGTGATGGTTGGTTGGTTGTTTGGTTCCAAACTATACGCACTTTCTTTATAAAAATATTTCTTGATTTAGCTAATGAGAGATTGTATCACGCATTATACAGTCTTTCCGATAATTTAAATACTAGAGAAAATTCGCCATACCGTGCTGAAAACTTTCAGAATTATCTAAAATATAGGACTCAGTATGTAAAAATTAAAGACACACTTGTGTGATAAGAAAATTATTAAGGTGCCGTAATAGGGTACCTTGTTAGGCTCGTATTCTTTCTTATAAAGGGTGGCCCATAATGTAGCGACACATTTTTAAGACTAATTACTTTGCCTCTGAAGAACCTATAGGTAAGTTTTTGATGTTGTTCGATAGAAAAACTCGAAGTTTTTTTGTGTTGCAAAAAATTACAGGGTGTACCAAAGTATAAAACGATTTTAATCAAAATATGGAATTCAAGAAATTTAATAACAAAGGAAATTAACATAATAATAATATTAACTGGCCTAATTTTTAAAAATTGTGTCTAAAAGATGATGACCTTCTCTTCTTGAACATTCTTCTACTCTATAGATACCATATTTCGCATAGCATTATGCAACATTAAGGGAGAAATATTCTGGATTTCTGTTCGAATATTTTCTTTTAATTCGTCGATATTTTGCGAATTATTGATGTAAATCCTGGATTTTCAACAATAAAAGCGCGACGATTCATTTTTCGAAACCGGCAGTACGTTCTGTCTATTTGTACTGTCTATTTGACAATTATAACAATTATAAATCTCTATGGTTACGCTTCAAAAAAATAGTAGTATACAGACTGTAACTTTACATAGTTATTTTTTTACTTGAATTTTTATACTTTGGTACACCCTGTAATTTTTTTTAGACTTCAAAATGTGTCACTACATTATGGATCACCCTTTATAAACTACTCAAAACGAATAAGAGGTCACATGATAAATGCATATTGAACCGATTCAGTTCGCGCTTAGAGGAAAGGCTGCATTATTTCAACTGCTCCAGAATAACTTAAATATGGTTAATTTTTATTGTCAAATTATAATATTAAGGATATGAAACAAATAATAATCTTGATGAATTTGATTCAATTCCTCTTGTAGTACTTCAATCAAGCGAGCTCGGTTACTTATTGGTAGCCGTTGATATAATCACCTTCCAAGCACATCCTGTAAGTTCCCTGTTGAATTCACATCCGGCTGTTAGCTGGCCATGTGATTCTTTCAATATTTTCATTATCTAAATATTGCATCATTGTCATGCTGAAAAATGAAACCCAGAACCTGCCAAAAATGGGAAGTGTGGTCTAACATTTTGAACATAGAAAATGGTTCAATTATGGCAGAAAGTTAAGTTCAAAATGTTCTTAGACCACACGTTGTCCCATTATTGGCAGATCAAGGTCCACCCAGCAAACATTTTGGTTTAATTTGACGTCGAGACTACCTAAATTACGTATAATAAATTCAGTCGCAAAATTAGATTTAACCATATTTAAGTAAAATATACGTTGACGCGACGTGGATTCGACATAAGTGGAGAATAAGACGACGTCGAAATTTGGTTATATTGACCAAAATAAGTAGAATTACATCTAAATCCATATTGTAGTAGCCCAGTACGTTTGGTTAATTAATACCTGTCTAGGTAAATTTGACGTCTGTTTGACGTCAATTCGACGTTGATTTAACTGGCTTCAGGTAGAAACTACGAACATATTTGCAGATGACGTATGACTCCAAGTGCACAAAAAGAAGAATTTTATACTTATTTGGTATTTTTATCTATAACCAGTAGAAATATTGTTGGAAGTCACCAACAACTTAAACATATACCTAATTCACAGCAAAGATTCAAAATAAATAAATGTCGGTGATAAAAATGTATGTAATGTAATGGCGACGTATCTACAGTTCACGCTTGTTGAAATTAATGCGAAGGAAATTTTGTCGTGCATGTTAACACTTCTACTTTGAAAAATACCAATGCCCCTTCAAAATACCCTTGAATAAGAAAATGCTCATTATCGGGTAAAAAAATTATAATAATATTCTGAGCTAAAACTATGTTACATTTGTTGTGTATGACTTTAGAAAAATATTTATGTTTTTTTTTTGGCATTTTCATTCGTCTGTTCTAGACAAATTCATTTTGATAATTTTAATTTTGGAATCGTACTCCAAACATGCTTAAAAAATATGGCGTGTTGTGCTAATTCGACCTAAAAGTTAATAAGTATGACTATGGAATTCTATATTTTTTACAGGTAGTTTTTGATTAAGTTGAAATACCTTAAAGTTTACGACATGTTAGTTAACTTTACATATTTAAAGAATTATTAACTTGTAAGTTTCATCAAAAATTTACCTATAGGTAAATATAACATATTTAGGTCACCCATTTTTGAAAACACTCTATTGGTAAATTTCACCATTTAAGTGTAAATTTTTATTTGACGTGTGTTGACAAGTGAATTATAGAGTGAATGGTTGACGCGCACGTGACGTCACAACTAACCTAAAAAATATGCATTTATCTAAAATTTCCAAATATTACGTCAATTTTATCAAAATTTCTCCTTGGATCCTGTACTATCAACCAAAATCTTGTTCGGTGCATCATTAATAAAGTTTTAATTATCTTGATCTAATAAAACAAGATGCTATTTGTTGGTTGGAATTCCAACCTATAATTAGCAGTATATTTTTAATATTCCACAATATTGAAACATTATAAATCTACTGTCTGAGAGAGTCTTTAAATGTTATAACGGATCCAAGCTAAAACTACAAGAATTAAAATTGAAATTGAAAATAAATTTGCAAAAACTAAAAATTTAAGGTTATGTTAGTCATATGATGCGCATGATCAATAGTGAGTCGAAAGTGGTATGTATAGGAGCTCTTTGAGAGAACCTCTTTGTTAATCCTAACCTGAATAATATAAATTTTACAAATAGGTTATGTATTGCTAGTTTTTAAATTAGTGGTTTATAGTCAAATTTACTTTGTGGTAGAATTTTCAGGTAATTGCTACAAAAAAGTTAATAATTATTTCTTCATAATGATTTTTAGGTCAATTAAATGGGTAAACGACTATTTGGTTGAAAATAAGTAGATAAACAAGGTGGAATTTTTCTACGATTTCGACCTAATATTACTTTTAAAGGAGAGTAAATAAGGCCACCAAATTGTTACTATGGAGGTATAAAATTACGTAGGATTTCCAACCAAATCTACCTAGTAGAATATTCTACTATATAGACGATTTTTAGTTGCCAAAAAGGTATATGTTACCTAATTATGGTACCTAATTTTACTTCAAAAGAAATTTACCCTTGATGTCATTTTTGGTAATTTTCTTTAGTAGTTTTTACCTTTCTGATTTGGTTAAGGTCACTTCTAAGCAGATTTGTGTACGAGGTAGATTTCTTGGTATAATTTACGTAAATGTAAATATAAATTAGAACCATTTGGTAAATTTAAATTGGAGGTATATTTTTCTAGTCAATTTTACGTAATAATTACCTTAATAAGTAAATTCGACTTTTACCAAGTCGAGTTATAGCTAATTTTATGAAAAATGTTTGCTGGGCAGGTTCTGTTTTTCCAGCTTATAAGGCTCTCATTGTGACGCAATATTTAGATAATGCAAATATTGAAAGAATCACATGGCCAGCTAACAGTCTGGACCGGAATCCAATACAGCAGTTATGGGATGTTCTTGGAAGGTTATTACATCAACGGCTACTAATAAATAACCGAGCCTGCTTGATTGAAGTACCAAGAGGAATGGATTTATTTCCTTATTGGTTAATTTAATTTTAATTGTGTTGTATTTGATTTTGTTATAATTAGTTTAAACCTTTACTATTTGTTTCCTATCTTTAAAAGAATTGTTAATTAAAATACAGTACTTTCGGTTTTAATTAATTTTATTTAATTTTCTAAAAAATAGTTTACATGTTGAAATATATAGTTCAAATCTATTTAGTTTCTTTAAGAATATGACAAATCCTCCATAACTATGCATCGAAAAATCATATGTGCCCTGTATGTGTTTTTTTTTTGTTGATCGTTCCGTATATATTTTGCGCCAGAATTTTTACAAAAAAAAATTTGAAAAGTGTCCACGGTCAATTTATTTACAAATTATGATGTTAACGCTAAACTCATATTATTTTTACAGTTCTTTAAATTTGAAATGACAATAGACAAGCGAATTTTTAGATTAACTTTGAGGTCAAATATTTTGCGAACGGATAAAGATATCGATGTGCGGTTTGCAGAATTTAAAAGAAAATTTAAATCTGAACAAACCTGTTTATTCCGATCTATTTTGTTTCAAACATCTTACTGTCTACAGAGGGTAAAAGAAAAGTATATTTTTCGAGATACCGGGTTTTCACAAAAAATTAATGAAATTTTTTTTGGTTTTCATTTTTTTGGTCTTTTGCTTATAAGGAAAAAACCGACTCCTCAAATTTTTGATATCCCTCTTCGTTCGTGAAATTTTGATTTTTTTGTAAGACCATGTAAATTTCAGGTTTTTGTGCTAGTAGACCTTATTGTATTTTGTGTGATTGTAACTCCCTAGGATCACCTCTTTTGCAATGAGTACATTCATTTCATGGTGACCAGTGGCGTACCCATAATCGGTAGTAATACATTCACGAGTCGCTTAAAACATCACCCTTGTCTTTTCATTTGAAACGCACCCGTATACAAGATGTACAAATAAGTATGTATAACTGTTTTTGATTCTTTTTTTACTAAACCATTTTTTAAAAAAACCTGTACAATGAAAAACTCATCTTTTTATTATTAATGGAACAATTAGCAAAGAGAAATTTTTAAATAATGTTCATTACTGATATGTTTACATGCCTTAACTTGCCTTACGTGGTGGCACCTTACAGAAAATTGGCAGCCTCCTGACATTGCCTAGCCATACTGCTGAGCCAGGTTACTAATAATTTGTTATGGTATGGTATGTTCTCTCATTCCTCCCGTATTGCTACTCCTGTTCCTCCAATGTTTGAGGTGTATTTACTCTAGATCGTACACGCAACTTAAAGATGTTTCAGTCAGGAGATTTTAATGGTAAGTTTAATATTATTTCCTCCAAAAACAATTTGATGACATATCTATAATTAATAACATTGTTATCATGGTAATCTACTGCAATGTTACCCAGG
Source organism: Rhagium mordax (assembly GCA_963680705.1). Lineage (NCBI taxonomy): Eukaryota > Metazoa > Arthropoda > Insecta > Coleoptera > Cerambycidae > Rhagium > Rhagium mordax. The sequence continues at coordinate 11,882,864 of OY796659.1, read as the reverse complement.
CAACAAATTGTCGTTCAAAGATACGTTTTGTGGATAATGGGGGCATCCAAAATTTACCTGAAATTTACAAGGTTTTAGAAGAAAATCGAAATTTCATGAACGAAGGGGATATCAACAATTTGAGAAATTAGTTTTTTCCTTATAAACAAGAGGCCAGAAAAATGCCAATCAAAAAGTCCGGTAGGTACTTAGAAACTTTGGTTTATAACACATACGTTTATTTTACCCCCTGTAGACAGTGAGATGTTTGAAACCCAAAAAATCGGAATAAACAAGCTTGTTTAGAATTAAAATTATGTTTCAAATTCTGAAAACCGCGCATCGATATCTTTATTGGTTCACAAAATATTTGGCTTCAAAATTAACCTAAAAATACGCTTGGCCCGCTTCAATTGTCCAGCAGTTCAGTTTCATATTTGGTAGGCATATTTTCATAAAATTATTCTATATTTATGTATAATATAAATGTCTTCAGTGACAGCTATCAAACTAACAGTGCGATACTAATGTAAAGTGATTTAATGGGAATACCATTCCGTGCCAATGTCACACTTTTTTGAGGCAAAGGTTTATATTTTTAAAGCTAACACGCCGGAATGAATTTTTCTGTTAGAAAATTACCAATATGATTTGACCGTATAATTTTATACTTATTGTTATTTTTTCCAATAAAATTGCAATACTCGAACAGAAGGAATCTCTATAGACTACGTCGAAGGATAGGTTTTTCGCACATAATCCAATTAATTCGTTGTTAGCTTTATAACAAAAAAGAATTTAATCAATATCCAGAGCTAAATTCTCTGCTGACGCTATTATCGATTTAATTTCCACGTTGTCGCATTTTTTTGAGTATTTATTTGTTTTCTTTGTTATGTTGTTAAACGTTAACAATGGTAATTTAGGAAGTATTATTAGGTACATATTGTTTACTGTGTTCCGCCCCAATTTGTTCTTCAGGAGTTTTTGAGTTTGCGTGTTCAATAAATATTAAATTTAAAGCTTACAGTAACAATTTTGCCTTTTATTTTGATTTAGGTATCACTGTAAATATTTATGAATTTCTTAAGGGGACTTTTTTCCAGTTTTCTCAATATTTGGATATAAATGTGAATGAATAGATGTGGATTTTTCCGACATTTAGGAAAATGTTATTAAACGAAAGCTACTTTAAAACTACTGAATTTTTGCAAATAGTGAAAATAGACATCCAAATTCCAAATTTCGTCATACATCCAAATTCCAAATTTCTTCATACTAATAAATTAGCAATAATTTTTCTTTCAGTCATGACTCATTTTTATTAATTATTGCTACTGTTTCAGTAATCTCTAGGTAATCGGATATGATCGAATAACAGCTAATTAGTCTTCATCCATTAGTGATATAACATAAAGTAAACATCTAATGTAACATTATGGAATATCGAAATATTTTATTTGCCATTAAACCGGCACCGGCACCGATGATGAGTACTTTATTTTTATTTTTTCAAACTTATGAATTTTCCTAGTATATAAATTAATATATTGAATTATTGCCATGTTCAATTCCTACCTCTAGTAATCTTTAACGAATAGAAAAGCAGAATCAACGTTTATTTATGGAGGAATCAAGATCTAGATTATATTAATCTAATCAGATGGAAGAATTGGGGTATAGAGAGATATAAATAAATGGAGGAACAATTTCAGTGACTGCTGATCATCCGTATTTCAGGGATAATGATAAATTTGAAGATTGAATTGACGAAATTTATGATAGCAATTATAAATACAGAAAGATATACAGATATTGTTGTTCCTTTAGCGCATGAATTTGGTAGCCCTTACGAGCACGATTTGTTGAGTGATTTGCTAAGTCAACCAAGTAGAATCCTTTTGAAATTACGATAAGAATAAATGGGTGGGTTCTGGAATAATAAGATTCTTATTTCCGATTATAGCTAGCATTTTGAGACACAACGGTGACTCAATATAGTATAAAGGTGATTAATGAATTATTTTCATTTTTTTCCTCTCTATTTAATAATAATAATCAGTAATAAACAAAGATTTTTAAAGATTGTGGGAATAGTCTGAAGAGTATACCTTCTAATTTAGTTTTTAGTTATTTTATTCACCTTTGTCGTTTAATAAGATTTCAATCAATTATCCCACCATTCTGTCAGTTAAAAAATTTTTGTAAATCAGTCAAAGTGGTAAAAAAATCAATATTACTGGTTCACAACTGATGAACAATCACGTATCGATAATTACTCTTGCTGTAAAATTCAAAAAAAGTGTTAATTCAGAAAGTCGTTTAGGACTCACTTATTATTTCAAAAATTGACAAATTCTGCAAAGTTTTGCAACTCATTCTCTACAATTTATATAGTGCATAATTCAAAAAATTTCCCGAACTATCTCATACGAAGAAGATTAGCTACTCTGAATTCGTGCTTTAGCCTAATATGAAGCAAATATTTTTCAAGCTACACCATTTTATATTTGACCAAAATTATTATTTAGTCATTTTCGGTTGTTGAACGTTTAATATTGCTTTATATTATAGAATACGTTATTTCTGCAAATAAAATATTTTTTCGTACATTACTTGATATAATTCCAAGTTGTATTTACATATTATGTATTACAGTATTAGACAGAGAGAGGAGATAGATGCATATGACGATAATTTTTAATGTAAATTATTTTATTTGATGTCAAGAGAAATCATAATTGCTGTTGGCTCTTAATTCTACTTGTAACGCTGAATTACTCTTGATAATTTAACAATGCATTGAAGAGACTTAAAGCCTGAAACGATACCAATTCTACTTCGAGTTCTCAAACTCCCGAAAACTATCATCTCCAGCATGAAATCCCGAGATCGTTCAAAAAGTCTGAAGTGTTCTGTTAGACAAACGATTTCAGTTAAGGATTGAAAGACAGTGGCGTTACGCAATTGTTTTCAAAGTCTCTAATATGAATATCTATGCTTTAACCCAAGCAGCACAGACTGGTCGGGGCAACGTCGAGCCGACGTCGGTAGTATAACCTGAAGTCGGTAGTCGACGTCCGCGCCACGGCGTACCGGCCAAGATTTATGCGAAAATGGTCACACAAATTCTGGTCGGCCCGACGTCACGCGTCCGACCAACAAAGTCGCTTTAGATATATATTATTATATCTATTTCGATGACATTTTAGGTAAGGCAAATTATACCCAAAGTGACTTTTGCTACATAGTCGTCCAAGCAAGTGGCTTTAGGTGTAGACTTTTATACCTATCTCGACGTCACCTTAGATGCGGCAAAGCTTACCTAATATAACCTTTACTATAATTTATGTATAAAGTTTTAGGTATAAAATAGACAAGCACTGTATTTTTGACTCGTTTATACCAATTTTGTAGCTAATGCTAAATATTGCAGTACATTTTACTACAAGACAAGTTATTTCTTCAACGGTATCTATACAAATCAGCGTTTTATGAAATATAATTTTAAGGATACTATTTTTGGTAGGTAAGTACTTTAAAGCACTAAAATTACAAACGCCTACAACTTTACTGATTAAATTGGACAAAATAGACCACTAAAATTAAAGCGCCGTCAAAATTAAACCATTTTTATAAATACTTTTTTAACGTACTTTTTTTGAAAATAATTGTTTAGTAGTTATCTGAAGAAATAAGAACGAGTAAGTTAAAAAACTAACATTTTTACACATATGTCATCTTAAAATCTTACAATAATAGTCAAAATATTAAAAATGAGAAATTAACATGTATTATCTCTAACCATAATCCAAAATGGTTTCCTTACTTCTTCAAAAAAGATGTCGTCGTCGGCAAGTCCGATCTGTTGTATACTTGGGCCACCTGAAGTTAACAATGGTGTAAACGAATATATCTGTTCCGTACAGCCGGTCATATTAGATGTATTCGTTTACTACTATTACATACCAGTGGTCATAATTGGTATAATAAAGACAATCAGTACTGTATATTAACCGAATAGGTCAAAATTGCTTCACCAAATTGTAGTAGTTGTGTACATCGGAAAGCCGTATATGATAATGGTAGACAAAAATATACCTCTAACCTACTTGCTGTACCTATAGAATAGGTATGAAACACCGACGTCGGTTATACCTACCTCATCCGACGTCACGATTGGTATTAAATAAATCGGAGTAACGACGTCGGTGTAGACGACTTCAATTGACCTATACAATTGGTTAGGACCAAATTAGAAACGTCGACGTCGGCCTATCCGACTTATTTCATTGTTCATTTATTAGTAAGCCGTATATGATAATGGTAGACACAAATATACCTCTAACCTACTTGCTGTATAGAATAGGTATGAAACACCGACGTCGGCTACACCTACCTCATCCGACGTCACGATTGGTATTAAATAAATTGGAGTAACGACGTCGGTGTAGACGACTTCAATCGACCTATACAATTGGTTAGGATCAAATTAGAAATGTCGACGTCGGCCTATCCGACCAATTTCATTGTTCATTTATTAGTATTTATGATCGTCATTAGTATAGAACAGGTCGGAATGCTGACGTCGACTTTGCCGACGTCGTTACGACGTTGGCAACGGCAACGTTAGCGGTAACTACCAAAATTCCTCCAATTTCGACCATAGGCATAATACTCTACCAGGTTCATACCAATTTTGTAGTCATAATGTGTATGATTTTACTATAAAATTAGTCACTAGTTGGCTTTAGTGTGGTTTGTGCTGCTTGGGAAGTACACGAATACACAGGGTGTGTAAGAAGTGTGGAAACTGCATGCCTATAACTAAATATTTAGAGGCGGTTTAATAAAAGTTGTTTCAAATAATTCAACTTGGGTGCCTATGAAAATATACTTTGTTAACAACCATTTTGTTGAAATAGCAGCCTTACTTTTTTGGAACAAGTCTGAGAATTTTTTATTTTTCTCTATATGGTGTATTTTTTACGTAAGAAATAATTTAATAATTAAATTTGTTGTTTTCGTTTTTTTTTTAACATTGGTAATGCAGCCATAAAATGTTTAAAGAATATTTACAAAATTTTGACATCTTATGTTTATAGCTATTAACATATCTAGGAATGTTATGACTATCATAACTGCCGCAAATGTCGGTTTGAAATCCGAGCTCGTAGAGCGAGGATTTTAAGACATCTAAGGCTGTTATGATAGTCATAACATCCGTGATTTGTTCAATAGTTTATCGGTTTCAGAAAATAAAGACATTATTAATAGATATTACCTTTTGATATTCTCTTGTTAATAACGTTTTCATTTCATTAGTTCGTCAAGTCTGTATGGGTTGATTTGTCGCCATGGTTACAGTTGTATTTTGTTTGTTTTTATTTGTTACCTTTTTTCATATTACTTAAATGTTTACATTTTTAATGTCACAACGGCTACATAAAAGTGGACCTTGGATTGCCTGAATATACATTTCAGTTGGATTTCAGTATTTAATTATTATTGTTTGGAGTTTTATGTCTGTTTGTATTAATAAATAGCCCTATAGTTTCATTATTTATTATTTCATCTGTTGACAGTTATTGACAGATCTGTATTGTAATATTACCGTACAAGCAATAAATATAACTGTACAACTTTAGTTATGACTTATTTACCAGCCTACTTTGCATATGTAAACAAAGGATTAATATCCTGAAACCGATAAATAATTATTACCTAATAAAAAATACCTTAGAGGTTTTCCATGGGTTACTTCGATGACTTGAGAGGTGGTTAGGAAAACATCTTTTTTAAGACAAAATAGAAAGTAGAGAAAATATTGAAATAATCAATATAAAAGACAAAAATATTTATTTTTTTTGGTATTTTTACTTGAAGTGTTGTGACCATAAATAAAAACAATGGTGGAATTTTGACGGAAACGGAAACTGAATTCAAGAAACTGTTTTCAAAGTATAACTCTCGATATACCAATATAGATAAGTAACTAAGTTCTCTAAGTTTATGACCGAATTTGGAATGGAGTTGTCACCTTCAGACTTAACTACGAAGGTTGATAATTATTAAGAATACATCAACTACAAAATATAATAATTACAGTCAAGATGATTAATTTATGGTTTACAATGAATAATTAATACCATTAATATAGTTCATATAGTCCATGCCGTTTTCAAGCTGTTCGTAGTTGAGTGATTAAGTTACATCAAAAAATTAAGTTACATCGGGGATGGAAATGAATTTAAGTTTACCGAGCTCAAAAATTTTGATTTTAAAAATCACCCTTCGAGATTTTTTGATAAAATTTGGTAGGTATATATATTCATAGTTTGCAATATGGCGGAGCTATAATATTCTTCTAATTCTTTATGCGTATTATTATTCACTGTAGCAAATTCTAGTGAGGATGTTTATAAAAGTACGTAGGACAGGCAAATATATCTGGCGACACTTCTCTTAACTAAATTTTTTTGGCACTTATAATTTTTGAAATATGTAGGAATACAAGAAATTTTATCTAATCAATTTATTAAGTCAGTCAGTCAGTAATCGAAGTTACTGTTGATGTTTGGTTGCCTTATTTTATAGTTTGCGTAGAAATTTATATATAAACTAAAGTCTAGGAATAAGCTTCACCATACCTCAGTACTTAAAGTAGGTACCTATAGATAAATAAATTGTTATGTGATATACGCTACTTAAGAATTAATATATGCGCAGTAATTGTGATACTCTTCTGAATTAAAAAAGTAAGAGCTTTTTTATAAATAAATATATATTTTTGTTAATAATATTTATATATTAAAATTAAACTAGCAGACATAATAGTCGTATTTAATAAATACCATGTTGGTTTCATCTCATATCGTGGTTGATTAATGAGGGTTTCATCAAAATCGGTTCAATGGTTCCTGGAGTAATCATAAGCATACACCTACGCATACATACCCGATAAATATAGTTTAATAGTGAAACCAAGTATCAGTAGTAAATTGATATTCTAATTATTATCGATTTTCCCACTTTGGTATCCACTTCAGCAATTACATAATTAATCAATTATTGACTATTCCTTTTTAATACAATTTAATTGATTCGACCTTTACTTCATGAAAATCAATAGCACAAATCAGCATCTGATGCTACAATTTAACTGTGTAATCGGTTAATTTGAAAGTTAATATTTTGGAGAACTCAACTAAAAATACTTATGCCGTTCTTGACAGCTACCTAGAGATAACCACAAAAAAAGTTAGGTTTTGGACAATTTGTTTTTATACTTACAGAATAATTGCCATTAATCAAAATTCTACTTAGATCATCATCAGTTTTACTTATAGACGCCATATTATATTTTATAAAGCTTTTTCTCGTCAATACTCAGATTTGTAATGCGGTGATTTCTCTCGACTGCTATATAATTTGATTTAAATAAGGTTGAATTTAGAATGTGATAAAGTTGCAACAAAGATTAGATATGTATTGTATCCTGTATTAGCTGTAAATATACAATGCCCATACATACTACAAGATAAATTACACCAACATTGTTTTCATCATAAATATTGCATAGTTTTACTTGGACTTGCCTAATATGAAGGATGAAATATATTATGTCTAGACTTCTAGTTTAGGTCCAGTCGGATCGGTGTAGATGCGATGACCGTTAGTAACTTTTGTGATTACCAGCCTAGATATAATCTCCTTTAAACTTGACTTGCTAAATTAACTCCAATATTCACTATGTTTACCCTATAATATTTTAACTCGAGACCTAAGAGATTATAAGATGGCGAGATGTATTCGTTTCAAACCTAAATAAAGATAAAATAAGCATGCCAGATGAATTATAGTTTATTCCACGTAAGCTGATCCGATTTCGACAGATGACAGTACAAATATAGTAACTTTTTCAATATTATTGGACACAATGATCACTGACTTTACTTCGACTCACCTCGGATCGAATCCGCCTAATAAAGTAGTTCTTCCAAATTAAATGAATGATAGCAGGCAACTAACAATACCGTATTTCGATTTCATGGTTGCATGTGTAAGAAAACTGATCGTTTGTGTCAATGTCAATATCTATGAAAATTATTAAAAATATTATAAAGATAGTAGAACCAACGTAAGAATTAAATTATTTAAACCATATTATTGTCCTATACCCATAATATCAGCCTCAGCGTGATTAGTCATAGTTTTCCTGATATATTCATGTTAACTTCTAATTAACACACAATAACTATAAAAATTTGAAATGTTAACTACAAAGTGGACAATACACGATGCAAATTTGTATTCAGATAAAAAAACAGCTAATATTCATGTCCAATAATGATATCTAACAAGCGACATAATAAACGTGCAAATAATTTCCATAATTTATGACAGGCTTGTGCTACATATTTATAGATATCATTTGTCAGAATAAATTGTTAAGAAATTAACTAATAACTATAAATAAATATTACCACATCTGTTTTGGAATTTCATTAATTTTTCAAATTGTATCTAGTTTACCTCAAGAATTAATTTTAGGCACTTACATTTGGTATCTAATCTAAACTAACATCCAATCAGCGTTAGTAGCAACATTATCAATAGAGATGAAGATGAATCGCTAACTTTCGTAGAAAGCGCTGGAACTTTAGTTGTGATTTTTTATAATAAAAAAATTAACGACTAAAAGTACTACATAGGTAGCAATAAATTTATATCAAAAATATTTTAAACCGATGTGGATCTATTGTATTACATATTACATTTTATGTTCCTCTTGTAATACAGTTTATATTGAGGGTTTAATGGTGTTCAAAAAGTGAATTTATTTATAGAATGATTGCCGTGCCGTTTCGATCTTCCGACCTAGTCAAAGTAGACAAAAAATAGTGGTAAGTGAGTGTACAATAATTCGCATAGAGCTGAATATTGGTACAGGTCTTAGGTAGATTATTACAAAAAAATATCAAAAATCCCCACGGATCCTACGTCTATCTGCTAAAAAATTTATTCAAGGTCAAAGGTCAAAGTATCCGTTTTTTGCATTTTTCTCGTAAACGGTTAAGTATTATCATAAAAATAGGTCAGACGCAAATTGTAGATCATGTAATTGTCTACAAAAATTGTACTTTTTTCCTACGAATCACCATTTCTGAGATAACGCGATTCCAAAAGTTGAAGAAGTCGTATTCTACATCATATGCACACAATTCCGCACCACCTGTGAGGTAGTGTACTTGACGAATTGTTTTACGTAGTTTCCCCGTTAGGTATACTCCCCGATCTATTGTTATTTAGTTTTATTAAATAATATTCAATTAACTAAAGAATGGTACTATTGGAAATTATTAAAGTGGCACGAATTATAATTGATTTCGGGAAAATTTTAGTCTGACTGATAATTTGTAAATTCTACTTCAACAGTAATGTCTTCTTCGCTTTCTTCTCCTTCTTCTTCTTCTTGCTTGATATCTGTAAATTGTTCTAAGAAAGATGCGTCAGTCGTGTCCTAATCGATACTATAAAAATGCTCATTTGTTGTATTTGATTCAATATTGAAGCAAGACTGGCTTTGACAATTGGTACATGCTGGTGAACAAAATATTCCGACTTTTTTACAGCCACAGTTTGCGCTACAACCCTTCTTGCAATTGCAGAAAATAGTGTTAAGAAGTTTTTCTTCGGTAGGTATAAAGTTTGAATTGGCTCCAAAGTATTATCTATTAATTTACAACTCCATACTTCTGAATCCAGTTGATTACCTAGCCACACTTGAACTTGATATAAGTGTTGATAAGCAGAAGCAGATGTTGGAGGAAGACAAGATAGTTGTACTCTTTTATTGTTCCGTGTATTTTTTATAAAACTTAAATATCTATATTTGTCTATACAATCAATTTTTTAGAGGGAATCCCGTTTGTGATGATGACTTGTCGAGAAGAGTCAATCTTTTTAAATACTTTTGCGCAATCAATTAAATCATGTTTTCCAAACAATTTAAATACTTTTGTTTTACTGCTTTTGAAAATTGCTGATATAGGATCGCAGCCAGTTATTGCATGTAAAAATAAGATATGATTTTGACATTTTGGATAAACAGATAAACTTTATATGCATATGTTTGTTAGTTGTTGAGCCTTCCCAGGTTTCAAAAAGTAAATAATCTTATCAATTGGAGTTCATGCAGTCAGTAGTATTAACAAATCAACATCTTCACCAACAATGATAGTTGTATTTGTTGTATTGAATTGTTTTATTGCTGTTTGAAAAACGTGATTTAATTGATTGCGCAAAAGTATTTAAAAAATTGACTCTTCTCCACAAGTCATCGTCACAAACGGGATTCGCTTTCTTCTTGCGATACATGGAGATCCAAAAAAAATGATTGTATAGACAAGTATAGATATTTAAGTTTTGTAAAAAATACACGGAACAATAAAATACTACAACTATTTTGTTTAAAACGGAACTAATTTTAATTTATCCTAGCTCATCAACTTATTTTTCCTTCTACTCTGTCAAATCTAAAGAAAAAACATGAATTCAGTTCAATTCTTTTTACCGAGTGTCTTAAAAAAAACACCTGCACTTTTGGTATTATACTGAAAGAAATAAAAAATCAATTCAAATGCAATTTTGAAATTTCTGCAACCACCACAAATTCGAGTTAAATATTTTCTTTTAAAATTCTCCAAAATTATTTAGATTTGCTAATCTAGAAGGCTATATACTTTTAGAGATATTATTATTTCATTTTTTTTTTATTCAAATTAACTGTTTTCGTTCTTTTTCAATAAATCGTTAAGTAAGGTCAACCGGAAAATTTCCTACTCTTGATTTTCAATTTGTTTCGTCTTCCTTAAACCCAAAAATATGAGTGTCAATATTATGTTAAGTGATTAAGTGGTAGATTAGCTATGGTCTTTACTTTACTGATTTCCTACATATATTGCAATATATTGTCATGTATTCCCATGTTAATTAAATGTATAAGACATACAAGAATCATGTTAATTTAGATATTAAACAGTGACAAAATAGTGAAATTTAAAAACCAGTGTTCGTACTTAACGAGGAATGAGGTGCCAAACTATATTTAACGTAAAATGGCCAATGGGGCATCAAAAGAAAGGTCCTTGAACCAAGAAGCTAAAAAGAAGTATTGTGCAAGATATTAATTGCAAATAAAAGTAGAAAACTAGAAAATACTTACAAAACAGGAAAATTGTTTATCTAGATTGCTTTGTTAGGTGAAGAATATCATGAAATCTCCTTGGGTAACAAACAGTCGAGAGAGCGTCTTTTTAGTCCCAGAGAGAAGAAAGTTTTCGGCGTGGCTCCTAAAGAAATTAAAGAAAATTGTAGAAAATACCAAGAAAACTTATATAGGTAATATTCATTGCAGAAGTCAATGTAACTCCATTTCACTACCTAGAAGTAAATGCAGTGGCAAAAAAATAAATAAAACTAGCAGAAAAAGGAATAAAAGTATCAGGTACTTACCAAACTGGACTAGTTTTTCACGTGCAAAGTGGAATACCTATATTTACTGGCATTGTCAGCCATATTTTATCGAATAACGTGGTGATTGGTGAATGTATAAACCAACTACAGATCACAGACTGATCTAGATTTACAATCTATTCCTAAATCATTGATGTTTCATTGAATTAATTTAAAGAAATTATTAAATCCATTTTGTTTAGGATAATAAGTTAGATAAGTTGTCGCAGGGTAGTTTTAATCATTTCATAAGCATTTTGTCGTAGTCGTAGTAGATAAGCATTTTGTCGTTTATTTAAAATAAATTTCATTTTATGTTCTATGGTGACCTCTTATCTTTCATTGGCACGGAATACGTCCGGCAGATTAACCAAATTAGCTAGCGCCATCTAGGCACCGAGGGTTGCAATCATCCTCGTTAAAGTTTCCTATTCTATAGTAAAATTTACTTATCACTTATAGGAACCATTATCATAATAAACAACAAATAAACAAGATTAGTTTTCCATAATAACTTTAATAATGATAATTACAAGAAATAGTCTCTAGAACAAGGTATGTTTCTCCTGTAGAACGGGAATCCCTGGAACGCCCTGAAAAATTAAAATAAAAAGGGATCAAAAGCGACCCTAGTAAGTAAATTCTCCTGGTCCCGTACACATTTTCGTTCATTGGCATAAAAACGATAATACAAGAGAAATATGAATGAGTGTAGTATATTCCGGGAAGAAATGTGTGGTGTATTTAGCGGGAATAGTTTTAAAATAATTATTGAAATAAAATATAAAATAATTGCACTAAATTAAAATAAATAAATATTGAAGTGAACCCAAAAACACCACATTATTTATTGGCGCCCAACGTGGAACGAGAAAAATAATAAATATAATAATATAATATAAAATAATAAATTTAAAAAAAAATCGAAATAAAAATGAATTAAAAATAAATATTAATAATCTCCCCAAACCACCACATGTACGTATAATACTTTATATGTGTATAAATGCATCAATAGACTTTCATATTATTCCATCAAATATAACATTGTCCTCACCTTTGCGGTAATTTAAATATAGTTTTAAATTCAGACCGGATGCCACTGAAGAATAGATAATGGCAACTGAAGAAAACGCGAACTAATCAAAGGACATCAGACAAATAATGAAGTCATGCGTGAAATAGCGGATTTCGTCAAATCCCTTAGGAAATTGTTGATTAGGGGTCCCGCTATAAAGATTAAGCATAGGAAATTCCCGAAGATTACTCATTATTATCAAAGTTTAGGTAAATAATTACTATTCCATCCACACTGAGCTCTTCAGTAAATATATATGCGTTTATCTTCGTAGAAATATTTGTGAAGTGATCAGCATGAGTCTTGACAGATTTGTAAATATTTTATGTGGATGGTTCATAAATATATAAGTTATATGTATGAATCATTCAGATAAATATCTATAAATCTCGCAGTTTATTTCTCAGGAGATAAATGTTGTCAGATTTTGATTTCTTGCGTTTCAACTATATATTTTCCGCAAAAAAGCCATCGCGTAATATTACTTTTAGTTGTGGATAAGCTGTTTAAAAAAAATCTAAATAATACAACCTACAAATTTTTTTAAAGAAGAACTTTGCGAAAACATTCTAACAGACATCGGCAACAGAAACATATTTTTCTCATCGTAGATAAACTAAATTAAGTCATCAGTTCGTGAATAGTTGTGCAAATTTCAACTTCTCAGATTTTTCAAGGGACAACCATTCTCACATAATTTGTGTGGGTAATTGCTTTGATATTGATACACACTGACTTGATTGCGAAGATCGTTGGTTGGAAATCCATTTTAAGGCAAATTCACAATTTGCTTCGGACTTAGATGCAACTGTCATTGCTTTAGATGTGGTTCGAACTTAACAATAAACTGTAGAGCTTTGGCTCTCTTTATTTAACACAAATTCCTAGGATTTTTCAAGGGACTTCGGAGTGGTTAAGAACCATTTTTTTAATAGAGCGGGACATCATGTAGCCGATTGAGTGATTGCAGAGATGGTTCGATGCTTTCCTGGGGAGCAAATTTAGATTTATTTGTGATTCGCTTTGGAATTAGACGAGAAAGGGAACAGTCGATGCCCTTGATTGGCAGTAGAAATACATTTTTAAAGCAGATGGTTGTCCATCGTAAAAGAATTCGTAATGGATTTGGAAAATATTTAACTGTACTTGTGACTACAAAAAAGGTTTTGGATCTACAGAATTTATTTCACAAATGTTCCTTTTTCTATTCCGACTCCTTTACATAATTATCGCTCATGAGGTTGGAAACCTATTTTTGGCTAAGATTGTATAGCAAAATATAGACGCATTTATTATAATTAAGTGCCTCTCCATGGCGCATACTTTCACCGCCGGCTCTGAAGTTACGCTAAACTCTCTACTTTATTGGAACAACCGGGAGCTGAGCAATGGACGTTATAACTTTGCTCGAACTGGCCCCCGTGCTGTATGGATTGGTGCAGTTAATTGCTTTACCTTTGCAGCTTTAGTTTACCCAACTAAATTCAACCCACTTCTCTAGGCTCTCTACGTTCGTAATGTTTATCATAAGTTTTAATTAAATTGGCGTTGCGGTTAGCGTAATCAATAAGAAATAAATAAAATCGGCCTTATTTTCTATTTGAATAAAAGTTTATAGTTTATTATGTGTGGTTTTTACCCTCTTAGAGGTAAAAGCAATAATTTTTCTTATTAAGATATAAGTTTTGTCCTAAAATATAAGAATTTGCAAAGAAAACGTTCTACTTGCTCAAAACAAACATAATATGTTTTTCCATTGTACCCCCCTATTATATCAGCCATATTAGGGGTGCAATCACGAATTCTAAAATTCTGACTTGAGATTCGTAATCAGCGACCTCAAACACATATACATGAATTTTTTTAATAACTGACTCTTAACATTTGAGTCAGTATTAAGTTTTGAATTTCAGGGGTGGTTTTCACCCCCTTAGGGATAAAAGCACATCTATTCCTTTTTAATATTTGAAGTTGATATCCTAAAGTTTATGAATCCGCAAAGAAAAAAAAATTACAAGCAGCTATAGAATTAGTTCGAAGTTTGGGTACTTTTTAACACCAGGTGACTGTATTACAGTGGTAACAGAGTTAATCGATATTTAAAATTTATTTTTATTTTTATCTGATGTTCATAATTATGAATTGTCAACCTCCTTATTAATTTCATCTTTAACAAACACTCTAGAGAAGCATATTTACTAACAAAGTTCCAAGTCTATTCGTTATTTAACCGGCTCATATTTTAATTTGGTGAAACATGATGAAATTTATGAAGATTGGAGATAATGTGAACATATTGCAACTGTTTAAATTCAATTTGCATGTATGCTATCTAAATAATGACTGACTCCAGTTGCAAAATAGTAGTTATTCTCTGGGGTCTGTTTTGGTTTACACTGAATGTTTTCGATTGGTTTATAAATAATTATTAACGGTGGTTAAAGGGAATTAGGTCTGTTTTAAAGAAAACTAGTTTTTCAAAAAGCCAACGTTTCGACACATTTATTGCATTATCTTCAGGGCGCTACAAAGTTATAAGAAATTATAGGAATACATATATAATTAACATGCTAAAAAGAATAATAATAGTTTGAAACATAAAAATTGATATATTTAAAATAACTTCAAAGTTAATAATAAGAATAAGATAAAAACTTGATAAATATAAAATTATTAAAACTCAGTACTTACATTAAAATTACGTTTTTCGTGTTATCAGGTTTAAAAATTCTAAATTGTATAAAGGTTACGTAGATACTTTGGTTAAAGGAAATTAAAACGAATGGTAAAATACAATTCAAACTCATGCCTTGATATTTAGCGAACTACTACTAGTCTACTAATACATATAGATTTCTTACAGTGACAATGTTTATCATTATATTTTTTTAGTTAGAAAATGAATTTTTTAAATATTTTTTAACTATTAAAAACAATATTAATGTTTTATTTGGTTAATTAAATTATAATATGCATTATTAAGGTATTCTATATCCTTTCTGGCATTGACAGTATTATATTTCTTAATATTTATCATTTCTTGGAAAATTCGTTTGGAATAATTATTTTGCATTCCGACAATTTTTGTATTTTCTAAATTAAATTCGTGGTTGGTCCCATCCCATGACACAGAAGCTTAATATAATAAAAAATTTACACCTAAGAGTCAAACACATTTGTAGCCCCATATATATTCAAAAAAACATACAATTATTAAAATCCTACTTAATTAAAAATAATTATCCAATTTCCTTAATAAATAGAATAATATATACTATAAACGATACAAATCAAGATCAAGAAAATCAAAGAAAATCAGAAACAACAAAATATTTTAAAATGCCATATGTTAAAAACCTCTCGGAAAAATTAAAAGCAGTACTTAATAATGAAAACATTACTGTTGCTTTTAGTAATGATAATACAATTAAAAAATCCTTTTACAGTAAATTAAAAACAAGAACACCTTTTGAACAATTATCAAATGTAGTTTACAAAATACCTTGTAAAAATTGTGACAAATGCTATGTTGGTCAAACAGGTAGATACATAAAAACTAGAATTAAGGAACATGAAAGAGACATAAAAAATTGAAATAAATTAAATAATCCAACGTCTCTAGTAGAACACTGCAATTTAACCCAACCACGAATTTAATTTAGAAAATACAAAAATTGTCGGAATGCAAAATAATTATTCCAAACGAATTTTCCAAGAAATATAATACTGTCAATGCCAGAAAGGATATAGAACACCTTAATAATGCATATTATAATTTAATTAACCAAATAAAACATTAATATTGTTTTTAATAGTTAAAAAAGATTCAAAAAATTCATTTTCTAACTAAAAAAATATAATGATAAACATTGTCACTGTAAGAAATCTATATGTATTAGTAGTAGTTCGTTAAATATCAAGGCATGAGTTTGAATTGTATTTTACCATTCGTTTTAATTTCCTTTAACCAAAGTGTCTACGTAACCTTTATACAATTTAGAATTTTTAAACCTGATAACACGGAAAACTTAATTTTAATGTAAGTACTGAGTTTTAATAATTTTATATTTATCAAGTTTTTATCTTATTTTTATTATTAACTTTGAAGTTATTTTAAATATATCAATTTTTATGTTTCAAACTATTATTATACTTTTTAGCATGTTAATTATATATGTATTCCTATAAATTCTTATAACTTTGTAACGCCCTGAAGATGATGCAATAAATGTGTCGAAACGTTGGCTTTTTGAAAAACTAGTTTTCTTTAAAAGAGACCTCTAATTCCCGTGAACCACCGTTAATAACTAAATTACCGGTCGTAAATAATTTCAAAAAAATTTATAAATAATATTTGTTCTAAATCCGAATGGATTTGGATACGTTGAGGAAGTGGGAATAAATTAAACAAAGGTAGATAGATACAAATTTCTTATAGTATTCAACGTGGTTTATATAAAAATTAGGATGAAGTTGGATCTTACGTTATATAAAGCACAAAAATGATACCAAAAAACTATAGAATTTCCATATTCATGATCTAACAAATATTCATAGATTGAAAATAGAACAAATACAATTCGCAATAAACAGGAAAATATTGACAAGAACCTGCATACCCAGACAGTGGCGTAGCTGACAATCTCGGGGCCCCCCGCAAAATATATGATGGGGGCCCCACAAAATAATAAATCACCTCCAATTTTGTTGAACAAAAATCGTTAGGTACATGAATATTTTACTACATTATACCTACTCCAATTCTTACATCTCAAATATATCAGTTAACATAATGAAAGTGTATAAAAAAAATAAAGAATGCAATCACTTCCATTATAAAATTTTTCGGCAGCGGCGTACATTCTCTTTAGCTCTTGATGTTTAAGATGTACGTAAGATTTCGTCACTTTTAATTTCGACGATATTTTCACGTCAAAAATTCCTAGACTCGGGGGCCCCCAAGAGCTGGAGGCCCCCCGCACCGCGGGCCCTGCGGGCCCGTCCGCTACGCCACTGTAACCCAGAGCACAGCAAATCTACCACTACAAGCAAATAATTACAAATTATCTGTGTTAAATTTGTCAATTTTAACCAAATTATCATTCTTATTTCAAATAGAGAAAAATTTAGAATTTGCGAAATGTTTAATCAAATATACTTCTGAAGTACGTAGTTTCCAGTACACACCAAAACACCAAAGAGATAATACTACTTTAAATCATCCCCATGATGCATAGGGCAATGGTACATTACCACACCGAGGAATATTAAACCGAGCATGAAATAAGCATTGTGTGGGATTAACCAGATCCCTATATTTATAATACGCTTTAATAACGTACGTACGCTAAGTGCATGGCCATTGTTAGATAACCATCCGACTGCCTGATTTCCCCCATCCAAACAACAACGAAACAAATCGATGTTTAAAATTTCCTATTCCTCTACCGTACTTTGTTTTTTTGTCTGATATTGTGAATTGTCAACCTTCTTATTAATTTCAGCATAAACGGACTCTAGGGAAACAAATTATTATTCAAGTTCTAAGTCTATTTAATATAAACCCAGCTCATATTTTAACTTGATGAAACATGATGACATTTACGAGGATTGGAGATAAAGTAAACACATTGCAACTGTGCTGTACCGTTTAAATTGAATAAATGATATTTAGTTGCTTTCTTCAATACACCTGCAAATTTCTCAATTTTGATGTGTTGGTTGTACAAGAGATGCAAATAGAGTTTACCAAAACCAAAAATTACCTCCACGATAATACATCATACTATTCAATGCGAAGAGGCGATTTTTTATATTTTCCTTGAGGGTGACACTCAGATTGAACACATTAAAAATAGTAAAATGGTCCTGTTTTGTCTATATTATTCTCCAAAATAAAATGTTAATGATGACCATCACTAAATTATCCGACTATGAATACGTATGAGAAATAAAAGTAATTAATATTATATATTGTCATGTATACCCCAGGTGAAAAATAAAAAATAAAATAAAATTCTAAATAAATTAATGTAAAATTCCTACTTCAAAAAGACCCAGGGGATTTTACTTACGAAGCAAATAGTGTCACCTTAAAAGGATACAAATCTTGGGAAACTTGTTTTGCTCTTAAAGGTACTTGCGCCCATCGTGTAGAAAATCGTTCACGGAGAGAGGCTCGTAACACCTAAAAAACAGTCAAATTGCAATAAATTTACTAAAACCCTACACAAATATAGTTTTATAATATACAATAGTCAATAACAAACCAACTACAAATGTACTATGATGAAAATAATGGATATTTAAAAGTTTAAACAGACATAAAAAAGTTCAGATACCTGCAGTCGATGCAAATATGTAGTTTAAGCCAAATTTATAATAGAATATAAGTAGAATAAGTTAATCTGTGCACAACCAACATAATTAAGTGAAATTTAAACGTCAAGCAGTGTTTAAAAAGTGAAATATAAAAATCAGTGTGCGAACGTAGGTACCAAGTTCGGAGGATCAAAATTTCGTCAAACGTAATATGACATATCGGGCATCAAGAGAAAGGTCCTGGCTCCAACAAGCTGAAAGGAAACATAATTCACGATATTATATCCAAATAAGAGGAAAAACTTAGAAAATACTTACGAAACAGAAATGTCATCCGTCTAGATTGCTATGGAATATGCACAAATTTCTTAAAAACTCCTTGACGTAAAAGTAACTAACAGTCGAGGAGAGCGTCCTTTGAATGAAAAAAAGAAAGAAGTTTTCAGCGTGGCTCCTGAAAAAATCAAAAATATTTAATTAATTACTGAGAAATTCAAATCCAAAACCAGTAAAAAGTCGTTATAAGCATACAAGAACAAACAAATTGAGGCCCAGGAGCAGAGGAAAATATCCGAACAAGGAAAGAAATATACAAGGTACTTACCTAACTTAAAAATAACGTTTAATTTACCCAAAGTTGACTAACTTTTCATGTACAAAGTGTAAAAGCCACATAAGCAGGCAACAGACAGCCATAATTTCAGTATTGACAACCTAAAACATTGTCTGAAAATGCCCAGCGAGCATAGAACCCTAAACCAGTGTAGATCACTAATTCACGTTTAATTAAGCTTTAACAATTTAAGAATTTGATAATACTTAACACAGTGAACAAATTTTGTTGCACGTTAAATAAATTAAGTTATCGCAGGCTTACTCTAATTAGATATTAAGATTATTTGGCGTTGATTTTTAATAAATTGTATTATGTGTTTTGAGGTATCTGATCTTTCTTTCATGGAACTATAAAATCTCTATAAAAGACTAAAGTAAACGCCATCTAGGCACAGTGAGTTACAATTAGCAGTCTCTAATTCATCTTAGTACAAACCTAACTATCTAGAGGGAGCAGCTAGCTCAAATAGGACTTTTCAATTCAATATAAAACAAATAAAATTAAGCAGAATCTATTTTCATATCATTTATTGTCATTAATTACAAAAGTAAACCAGAAAGAGCAAGGTAAGTCTCTCCTAAAGCACCAGGAACTCTTCTAACAGCCCTGAAAAACTAAAATAAAAAAGGGATCAGACAGACCCTAGTAAATAAAACCTCCTAGTTTCACACGCATTCTCTTTGACAGATCTAAAACAGGTATAGTGTGTGCTGGGGAAGAAATATTGTGTGTGATAGGTGGAAGAAAGTATTGAATAAAATAAAAACAAAGAAATAATTAAATAAAATAAATTTCTCACCCATCTTTCACCACATTATTATATAATAAAAATAGTTTGGGAAACCCACCCTGTACTTAACTTCTGTTTCAAACTTCGCTGGTAACATTTGGTAATACTTAGCGGCAGCCAATTTAGTTTCCTCTGCTATTGACCAAGAACCTGTATGTTTCCCTACCGTTGCGTTAGGTTTAGTAGGTATATTTATTATTGATTTTACGATTCCGAGAAACAGTTTTACCTCTAATAGTATTGGACAAAATATGAGAAACTCTGGAACAAACTTTGAAATTGGCTGTAAAACACTGGCGTAACACCAGAATACAAATATATAGACAGGTTGATATATAGAAGTGGTTGAAACTTTAATCTTAGTTAATTTACTCAAAATTGGAATGTAAAGGAATAGTAAGTCTTTAATGGTACACACTTTTGACATATTCTGAGTAGGTAATAATAGGAATTGCACCTTTTAATGGGGATTATTTGATTGAAATTACGAATACAATTTCTAATTTGTTTAAAAATGGAAAAGGAAATTTGATAAATGCCTAAAATTAGCAAAATTTTGGTATTTTTTTTTAATCGTTTGGTTTCCTCAGAATTATACAATATACATCTTAAAGACAGGAAACTCCAGCGTCTTTTCACTTATCAAACTCATAATTTAACGTCCACCTTACAACAACCAACACTCAACGTCCATGAAAGTAGTCCTTTGACTCAGTCCACATCGTCTCAATAACTAGCTGGAAGTAGACTCCTGTTTAGGTCACTGCAATCTGGAAGCGAATCATATTTTTGGTTGGTTACAAACCATTTTGCGAAATGCAAACATTGTTCGTATATAAAAATTGATTCTATGACAATATAGGTACTCGTTTGATGAGATTTAATGGCTTTCGGAATCTGGCTTGTATCAGATCAAATAAGGTTGTACCAATAGTACCTACCAATAGTAACTATTACTTATTTTATTATTGTCTAAGAAAAGAAATTATGTCGTAAATATAAAAAAAATTCGCGTTCAATTCCTTTTGTTAGGCTGTGGAATGTTTAATATTTAGATATTATTTTCCTTTTGTCACAGTTTTCCTAACTAGAGAGACTACCGTTGATTTTAGTTGTAATTTTTATATAGTGCTTGAAAATCTCCTTTAAAATCTTCTTCATTAAAATGTATGGAACCTGACATGAAAGACTCCATATCCCACCTCTCTCTCTCTCTCTTCTTCCGCATTTTTCGGAAGTACAAAATAAATTGTTACACAGATATTTTATATGCTTACTAACACATAACACAATCATCAACTTTACCAATACAGGAAAAAATAAAAAAGAGAATTTAGTAGTTTCCCCGTCACATAAAATATGAAATGTCATTTACATACAAATACGCCATATCTGGTGGCTTAGGCTTGGGTCACTATTTTACGTCACGTTCGGCAGCTTCACATATAATACCTTTGGTCACAATAAAAAACTCTCGTATCAACGTTTCCAAATTCTACTGAGACTATGTAAATACGCTAGCGCGACTGAACTCCAGCCTGCCCTCGCCTAACTCCCCATCTCAGCACCTCACCGACCCCTCCATAGAAAATTAAGTACATTTGCGGCTGGCTTTGCCGCCTTGAACAACCCTATATTTAGCTACATGATCTTTCGCTAACCGCTGGAGTAGATTCGATCCATACATACATTCTTAAGCATCAAGAATTCTGAAGCGTCGCCTCGATTGACGTGGAAGGTACACTGGAGGAACAGACAATTTAGAGTTAATGTTACTGTGAATATAAATTATCTTGGAGATATCCCTGGTTAATTGGCACAAGTTATCCATAGTCCATTTAACCATTATAAAAATCAAAACGGAAAGTATATTAATTACAGATACTTTTTTACTTCTGAAAGTCCATATGGGCTTGAAAGTCGGTGTTTTTATTTACATCAATCTTGGTATCGTGTGACTTTGTAATAATTAATTATTATTATTATTACTATTTATATTATTATTTTATACGCCGAGATAGGCTGATGAATGTAAATTAATATCTTCAACTTTCGCAGATGTTGCTTTAGTTGATTTTAAACAATCTTCTTATTTGAAATAATTATTTACATAATATTTTTCTAGGTTAAGTTTTAAAGAAAATTGAGATAATATTTTTTTCTACCTTCATAAAAAGTAACATTTGCTTCCCTCATTTTAAGGTTGAACTCCCTCCCCTTGGTAGGTAATAAATATTACGCCACGTTCCTATTGACGAGAGGCGCAATAAACAGGAAAAACTTATAAGAAAATCTGGCATAAAAGATATGAGAAAATGTCAAAAAATTGAATTTTATTTTTTTTTAATTAAAAAAAACGACAATTTAACTTGATAAACAGATTCTGATATATGTTCACAAAAAAGTACATAAAAAGACCTACTCTTTAAAAAAAGAAAAGTTTACCCTACGACCATTTTGCATTAAATGGCAAGCGTTTTAATTTTTTTCGAAAAAGTTCAATTGTGATCGTAAAGTATATATATTTTTTTAATTTAATCACGTATTTACAGCATGAAAATACATATTTTCTCCAATTTTCGTGAAAATCAGATGATTTTTACCCCACTTATTGCATTATTAGTAAAAAAAAAAAAACTGAGAAACTTGGAATTTTTGAGGTTAGGATGCACTTTTAAAAGAACTATACCCCAACAGTTTGATAGACGAGTATTTTAGTTTTTTTAAGTTTTTCTACGACCAATAAAGCGATGCACTCGAAATGCATCAAAAATGCACTTTTATGCGCATTTCTGGCGAAGCCCCAGCTCGATTTTATTAATTTTTTCAGTTCTCGACTCATTTGCATGTATAAAACAAAAAACAAAAAAAAATCAACTTCCCGATTACATCACTTTAAAATTCTAATTTCCCTCCACTAATTCCCAGCCATGTTCCTGAGAGCTTTAGCGAATTATAAAAGTTACATATAAATATTTTTTTGCTACAACTATAGTTATTAAAAAGAATAACTTCAAACATTTCAAATCTTTGTATTCTCGAGATCACGATTAATTGAATTGGGGATTAAGGCACTCGAACAGATTACTGTTTGACCACATTTCCTAAATAAAGTTAACTTTAGTGAAGCCATTTCTTAAGGTTAAACCACCACTACAATCGGTACTGATTGAGTTTTCTTTTTATATTATATAAAAATAGTTCAAGCTTTTAGAGAATGGCTTTTTCAAAAGGGTGAGTATCCGATAACCATAAGTTACAAGTCTTTATTCCCGCTTTATTACGCTCTCGGCTAAGTCACGAAAAGAAAAATTCGGTTTTAAAAAAGGTAGGTTCATTGTAGACGGGTCTATTTACGGGAGCTGGAAGTAAGTGGCAAAAAGGGAAATCGTATGCATTAAGTTAACAGTTAAGAGTTATTTTTTTATTTTCTTGACATTTCATTCAGTGATAGATATATAAGGTCGATCAGGTGTATAAATTTCTAGATATTTGAGGGATAAATCACTGCAGTAGTAAACCATAATTTCTTAAGAAAGCCACCTTTAATTGCCTTTATATTTACTAAAAAATTAAAATAAATTAAATTAAAATCATGAGCAAAAGAATTGTATCCATTTTTGATGGCGACATACTGAAAGATTAGTGTCTATACCGGGTGACCACGAGATGAGGTTACACTCTATAACTTCTTTGTTATTAAACCGATTAATTTGAAATTTACAGGTGAGGCATAACATCTATATGCGCAACTTTTGACACTTGGTGGTTTTATTTCTTATTTCCGATTTAGCCGGAAGTGATATTAACTTTCTTATTTTAAATACAACTCTACCTGTCTTTGTATTGTATCTTATTCGTTATAAAATTTACAATACAATGATATGTCACACAATGACATTTCATTTCAAAATGGCCGAAAAATTAAATTTTTTCAAAAATATTAAAATGTCAATTAAAAGATATTGAAAAATATTTTTTTTCCAAAGTTGGCCATGAAATCAAAAGAGTAATGAATTTGACATGTTCAATTTTTAATTTGTACAAAAATTTCGTTTTGGCAGAAAGATATTAGGAAAATAAGATAAATATTTTTCTGCAATTTTTAAATACTCAAAACTATTTTTTTTTTAAATACAGGTACCTGACTTTTTTTAAAATTTTGCAATTGCTTGTTTCTTCTCTTTGATTTAATGCCATTAACGTACCGAATTATTCACAAAATATTAAAATTAAATAAAAATTTCTCCTAATATTTATTTTATTTTTCTAATATCTTGCCGCCAAAACGAAATTTTGATGCAAATTAAAAATTAAACATGTCAAATTCATTACTCTTTTGATTTCACGGCCAACTTTGGAAAAAAATTAATTTTCAATATCTTTTAATTGACATTTTAATATTTTTGAAAAAATTTAATTTTTCGGCCATTTTGAAATGAAATGTCATTGTGTGACATATCATTGTATTATAAATTTAATAACGAATAAGATACATTACAAAAACAGGTAGAGTTGTTATTAAAATAAGAAAGTTGACATCACTTCCGGCTAAATCGGAAGTAAAAAATAAGGCTACCAAGTATCAAAAGTTGTGCATTTAGATGTTATGCCTCACCTATAAATTTAAAATTAATCGGTTTAATAACAAATAAGTTACAGAGTGTAACCTCATCTCGTGGTCACCCGGTATTGTCAGTGGTTTAATGAATATTATATATAACTGGAAAAGAAATAGTAACAACAAATTTTAAATAAATCAAGCCATGGAAGGAACAGAGTGATTATGTAATTTTTTCTATTTTCTATTTCTGCATGAAAATATAGAAAATATAGCTACATCAGACAAATTACTACCAAGTAAAAAAGTATACAACCTATACATATCTATTCAATATTTAGATAAACTGAGCTCAATTGTTTCATTTCCAAAGATACTCTCAGTTCCGCGGCCAGAAAATTTCATTATTATATGAGATGTAAAGGTTCTCATTGTAATATATCATTTTCTACGTGAAAATCATTAATACATAAACAAGCCATTAACTAGAATAAGATACATTACAAAAACAGGTAGAGTTGTTATTAAAATAAGAAAGTTGACATCACTTCCGGCTAAATCGGAAGTAAAAAATAAGGCTACCAAGTATCAAAAGTTGTGCATTTAGATGTTATGCCTCACCTATAAATTTAAAATTAATCGGTTTAATAACAAATAAGTTACAGAGTGTAACCTCATCTCGTGGTCACCCGGTATTGTCAGTGGTTTAATGAATATTATATATAACTGGAAAAGAAATAGTAACAACAAATTTTAAATAAATCAAGCCATGGAAGGAACAGAGTGATTATGTAATTTTTTCTATTTTCTATTTCTGCATGAAAATATAGAAAATATAGCTACATCAGACAAATTACTACCAAGTAAAAAAGTATACAACCTATACATATCTATTCAATATTTAGATAAACTGAGCTCAATTGTTTCATTTCCAAAGATACTCTCAGTTCCGCGGCCAGAAAATTTCATTATTATATGAGATGTAAAGGTTCTCATTGTAATATATCATTTTCTACGTGAAAATCATTAATACATAAACAAGCCATTAACTAGAATATATTTTTTTAAACAGTTGTATTGTGAAAAATCAAATTTCGAAACAGAATTCATTGTACAAAGTAGGTCGCGTCTTACTAATTTGCCACAGGCAAATATCACATAAAAATCACTTAACTTGTCTCTCCCTTCAGACGGTTTTCGTCAAGTTACAAATTGCTAAGCAAACAAGTTTTCATGTAACATGATATTTTACCCACAAAACCCTGGGCTACTTTACATAAGGTAAAGAAATTGAACGTTCCTGCATGAGATCATTTTACCTACATATCAAGGGAGAAGCTAACTTTAGTCAACATAGTTACAATTTAACAATAACATTTATGACTTCATCTAAATCAATTTCAATACTAATAATGCTTTTAGGGTCTATAAGGGCTAATAATTTAGTATAAGTGATCCCTCAGGGTAAACGGCCTGGTTTGCACTTTATCATACATTTTAATTAAACTGGTTTCAGTTTAATAAATTGCCAAGGAAATTTAAAGGAGTAACTTTTTTAAATTCAAGATTGAATCCCATCTAGTGGGTTAATGTTCTGCGTTCGTGATAAATGGATAAAACAGTTGCAATGTCCGCTGCTAGACTATCGATCCATCATATTATACGATCGCAAGATAAAGTACTTTTTGTTAGTGAATCCCTGCTCCCATTCTTCATGGAAGTATTAAATTATATTACTATGATATATTATTCAGTTAATAGTTTTTAACGCTTTAAAGTAAAAAATTTTCTCTAGTTATTTATTCAAACTAAGCAAAAAAAATTAAAACCCGATAGGCCTACAGATAGCTATAAACTATCAATCGCTAGCTTTTCAGAAAGCCAATTATAAGTTAAAATAGAAAATATTGGAACGTTCCATTTGAACAGTCCGGTTTGTACAAATCAAACTGGCAGTCTCATGACAGGTATTGAAAACTTGCAAACAGCAGTATTTGCAAACCTAACAGCTACTGTATTGAGAAAGAGACTTCTGTATAAGCTTCTCAAAGTTATACAAAACACAAACCGAACTCCTAAATGATATGTGATCGAAATATCCAAGTAACGTTAGGGCAAGGAATGAGTAACAAAAACTAACTAAACAGGCTGCCCAGACGGACTGTACTTGCTCCAGTCCTCTTTACTTTTTATTGTCAGACATTCCTGAAACTAACGCAAGAAGTTTGCATACGTAGAGGATCTTGAGAGGTGCCTTGTTAGTATTTTGGGACTAGTGCAAAAAATTGAAACTTGTACCAAACGAAACGGAATATTCATGTTTTTATTTGAGTAACAAACTCGCCAATCGATAATCTTATCTTATCTGTTATACGTCCGAAGTATTTGGCCCTGACCAAAGCCAATAATTTTGCGAATATAAATAATGTACAATAATACAGACCTCCCGTTTCAGTAATTAATTCCATGAGCGGTATGGTTTGGTAGCCATAAATCCAGGAGTCCAGTAAACGCTGCTGATGAACTATCAAGCAAGAATATTGATACAGCAAAATGGGAAGGAGCACAAGTCAGTCGGCTTTGATTTACCATGTCATATATGGAAAATCATCAACACAGTCAGAACCATAGCGTATGTAAAGACTGTCTTTTTAAATAGGGCAAAATACCTAGGGATTAGAAGACTTACTTTGCAACGACACTTGTGAATTGAATTGGCCCAATTCCAAGTGCAGCCAAACAATTAGCTCCAGCTAGCTACAGCTTGGTGAAGCCTTGTTTTAGAGTACTGAGATAATATTGAGAGTAATATATGGGCGCCAGAGTATTTATAACTAAATACACAAAAGTTTAGCGAAAACACAATTAGGTATTTACTCCATAAACTAGATAGAAAAGAAAGCTGTGAATTTAACAAGTTTAATCTTACAAATTCTTTACAATAAACAATGACTCAGAACTAAATATAATTAATAATATTGAAAATATGAACAAAAAAAAATATGAATAAAAATTACAATTTAACCAATTTCCCTGTCTGTCCGTTTTACTGTTGTAAAGTCTTACTCGACGGAAATGAACTGAGATGGAAGGGGTTCTCCTAGTGGCGATGAATCCTGCGAGTACTCGAGGTTGATGAAAAGGTTGCGAGATCCTGTCTCCACACTCTTGCTCAGTCCAGAGTGTCCAGGTTCCAACCAAATGTATTACTTTTCGGGAACACCCAATATCTCCTTACTTCTGATGTTGTTAACTTAGTATCGATTTCCAGTGAGTCAAATTTCCAGAAAGCCAGATGTCATGAAATAAAGACAGAACAGTTGAGAAAAGGAAATAGAGAAATAAAACTAGGTTGAAAATTATTTCAACTAGTGGTAGATGAAAAAATAACAAAGTTCCGGCAATATAGTTAAATTACTAGATAAAATTCACAAAATTAATATTTCTTAATATTACAATAGAAAAAAATTGACAAAATGACACAACAAGATATTAGAATTTGTAAAATTACCAAATTTACATAAAAATACGGTATCTGACACCAATTACTAAAAAAATTGAATTATTAACAAAATAATACTAAAATTTGAACACATGAATTTAGTAAGGTTGCAAAAGTTCACTATCAGTTCGTTAACAAATAACCTAACTGGATTGAATTTGTCCTATAGGTTGAAAACCATGAGGAGACTGTAATACATTTAAAGGACTATAATTTAATGTCAGATTTGCACGGGACAATTTAAACTTAGAAATGTTAATAAAGTAATAACTCTAAAGAGTCAAATATTTAATATTAATAACAAAATAATTGGTAACAATAATCGCAATATTGAAATAAATTCGAAATTTTAGCACACATAAAGATTTCAAGTTAATATTTTCCTAATAGTTTAACAGTAAAAATATCAATAATTAATATATAAAATACCGATAATGTCTTTCGCTTTCCGATGGACAAAAATGAATGAACTTATGCCTAATTCAAAATGGCAGGAAATACGTAAAACCAAGGTAAATCTACACTCTAGTAACTTACACGAAAATTAAGGAATGAACTAGTAATAATAATTTGTCAATAATAAAATCGATATAGAAATGTGAAAGCGTGAATATGATGAAAAAAGGAAACCAGAAAATCGGACTTCTGTCACATCCGAAGCAAGTAACCAAGTGTACTACAAATTGATTAATTCAAAGAGAAGAAAAAAATACTATAGATCACTTACCCCGTAAGCTTTGGAAGCTCCTGGACAGAAATCTGTAGCTCTGGACAGTAAATAAATTCGGCAAAAACCTAAGTCTCAAGTGGACTTCCTTCACTATCCAAAACCAGTGTAGTTTTCCTTTTTTCCCAGCTCTTATGAACCACAGTCGAACCTAATAACAAAAAAAATCCCCACAGAAGTTGTTCTATGTACGAAATAACGATAATCTGCAAGTTTCACTTACAGCGATAATTTATATAATTTAAATATTGTATAACGTGTCAATTAACAATAATTGAACCACGAAAACGTCTACTTTAGACAAGATACGGTAAAACGGAAATGGGAATACCTATCCACGTGTTTAAAAAAACAGTGCTACTAGGTAATTATCTGAAAATGATCCAAAATTTGGAAATAATACGAAATACGGTAATTATTTTAACAAATTATTATTTTTACTATAGCACAATAAAGGTGAAGCAATAATTAATAAGCAAATTTTATGAATAGCGATATTTAAGCGACTACAAGAAATGTATGACTTAAAATTCGAAAGGCAAAAGACGCTCTCTCTAGCCCGGGACGAGCCTCGTTCACAACGTTCATCCGCTGTCGCGTTTTTGTTGTATTTTTTCTACCACATACCGATCAAATGCGAATACAGGGTTATTCAGTTGTGAGGAGTCATATTTTAATACGCAAAATAGAAACTATAACCTGCTGTAACGAATTGCAACTTAAATCGTTACAACTTTCCGCTTATTGATATTCTTACCATTTCCAATATCTGCCCATTACATGGAAATATAAAAGTAACCGAAAGCCACTCTACAAATCATTAGTGCTTTAAAATTAAAAAGCGCCTTTCAATTGGTATCTGCTTTTAACTTCCAAAATTTCAATACCGTTGGAGGACTTTAAATTTTTCAACGAACTACGTTTAACAGAAATTAAGAATGTAAATTTTTGTTATTAATTTAACTGAAAAAAAAAATGATAATAAACAAATCGCAAAAAATTATTTGGATATTAATGGATTCAGGATAATATAAATAAATGGAGATTTAGATAAAACAGTAATTTGTCCAACTTTAGAAGCTACGTAGGAAGGTATTAAACACGTGGACAAGGAACATGATATTTTTCTTAGAATTTACCTCCAGTAGACCACATTTGGAAAACCCATTCTAAACATAAAACTTGGAATGCTTGAAATAATTGAGCATCGACTCAGTTGCTCGAGAAACTTCCAAGACGAATTCAGAATTTTATCCTAAAACGAGGCATATAAGAAAATGCAAGGTGCTATCACATTGCCTTATCCAAAAATCAAGTTTTCGCCAAATGTTGTATCAATAGATTAAACAATATAAGACTGGCCGCTATACCTACTAGTCAACCCAGTAAAATCCTGATAACAAGTAATTTATTTACTAATGAAAAGAACGATTTTAATGACTTTATTTAGCCCTTTTATGGAAGCGATGTCTAATGGTAAAAAATACGGACATAATAAGTTGACATTATCTTTCCCCATGCTGAATTTAAAATTGTATACCCTGATGTTTATCGCACGATATCATTCATTCTCTCCTACTGTCACAATTTTTTCAACGTTCTTCACCCTCGCTTTTTATGTATGTGCCAAAGTTGGTATCTTATCTCCCCCGGAAATTTTTATGAAGTTCGTGTTTTAATAATGAAAATATTTTGGTACAGAACGGAAGTCCGAAGTAAATAAACTTTCCGCTTTTAGTTGTTTTTATTTCCGCACAAAATATTTGTTGAGCTAGTTGTCTTCACAACATTAATAAATAAGAAAGTTGAAAAAAAATAGACGACAAGTTTCCGAAACAATTGTGCTTTTATACATACATTGTGCAGAAATAGGACTCGAAATAAGGCGGTTTACAAAAATAATTATTCAAAATCAATTAGGTAAATCATTATTTATTTATTTAGTAATTTTTTTTTTATTTTCAGGTAAGGTATTCGGGCCAATATGAAACTAATGATAATAATGAAGGGAGGAAGGTAAGTAACAATATTTAATATTACAGGGTAAGACCAGTGGAAACAGATCAACAAGATTTTTGGTGTTTTGACTCGATATTTTTATTAAAGGGTACATTTAAGTTGAATAATTTCAGTATCGGTGCCTCAACCCCTAAGCGAGGAAAATACCTATTCACCATAATAATTTTGAATAACAAGTGTGGTTAAAGGGAACTCCATTTAAAGCATATTAAATTCTCTTTAATAAACCAAGAGAAAATGGCTGACGGGTCACCCAAAGCCAAAAAAGGGAAAAAAAAAAATTCTCTTTATAGTAGTGTTTTAATTTTTGAAGTTATAAGGGCCAATTTCCGAGAAATGGTGCTCTAGAAATAAAGTAGTAGTTATCTATCACTATAGTAACTGTTGGAAATTATCTCGTGGACATTCAATGGACCTCTCCTCCCAATCCAGTTAAAAAAAATTCAAAATTTTACATTTTTTCAAAAGTCTAGACTATCACTATAGTAACTGTTGGAAATGATCTCGTGGGCATTCAATGGACCTCTCCTCCCAATCCAGTTAAAAAAAATCCAAAATTTTACATTTTTTCAAAAGTCTAGAGATATTTTTGATCTCTCAACGGCACATATTCCTGATCGACTAATTCTGCAACTTTGTCCCAATCTAACTCTGTATCTCTTAACGTTTACGAGATCCCCGTAGTGAGAAGCGAATTTGTAACAGCCTGTATATACTCATACAATAAATATTTTCTTGGCATTTGAGTTCAGTCGATATATTTTTGTTAAGTTTTGAACCTTTCCTCCCATGATATTTTTCATGGGAGATTTTGTTAAGAAAAACATGCTATATTATCGATATTTTCTGCTAAGTATATGAACAGTTCAGTCAAAGCCATTCTCGGATGCGTTGTTTAATTAAATATCGGACTGTGTATTTCAATCACATTGAAATTCTGGGAGAGAACATTGCCACTACCTTTCCTAACCCATCTACGATAATCTTGTTTATAACCACTAAAATAGGTTCCAAATTCACGTTCAACTTAATTGATAGAAATATCTATATGCTCTACGTTGACATGTTTTCTCTTTGGAGAAATTTGTCGCCAATAATTGCTTAAACAACATTGCAATATGAAGCCCTATAAACTTAAACCTTACTTTAAACAGTTGGATAAAGTTTCTATCCAAGACGAGACAATGATTCTTATTGTAATTTATTTTCTTCCTGTAAAATATTGCGGCAAATTCCATCTGTTACTTATGGTTTCGTCCCTGATTCACATGGTCTAGTTTCAGTTTGTTTCACTGTGAAATGTGCTTTGACGCTTTTTAAATTAATATCAAAGTTCCTTACGTCTGTCCCTAGAAGTCAGAGAAGTCGAGACTGATAATATATTTTATTAAAAAATTACTAGCCAGAAGAGCTTAAGGAATATTATTATAACAGGGGATCGGCAAAGTATAAACACACATAAACTTGGAATATTACAAGTCGTAGCAATTTCCTTCTTCCCATTACCGAGCTGACTGATTGTCTATTTAATGTCCTTTCAAACCTAATGTCAATTGAAGTGAATTTGAAGGGACATCCCCTTCGAAACGCGAAACGCAATTTTCTTCGATAGATTTATTTTTAAATTATCGTTTTGTTTTTCAGTCAGTAACATAAACATTTTAGGAGATAAGCTGCTGAAAATCATTAATTCTTTTGCATTTCAATTTTTTTATATATTGTTCTTATCCAGTTTCTAGATCAATAATATACAAGTTGTATTGTATAGTTGTAATATACGAGTATGTCGTAATACACAAAATTTCAAGGAAACATCAAATTTACTTGTCAGTCCCATTAAGAAGGATTTTGAGTATTCAGCAAATATTAGCAATGAACCTATTTCACTTCTTATTTTTGATATAGCATAGGTGGCCTTTGAAAGTTTAGTATTTAGTTCATCGATATGAAAATTCCATCTCAGTTGTTTGTCAATACAAATACCCAATATTTTATATGATTAGTAGGATTAATAACACCATTTATTGTAACTCTTATATATGCGTTTCTTTCTGTGGATATTTTAAATGTCATGTTAACTGTTTTTTCTACATTTAATACTAATTCGTTAGCACTAAACCAATCAATAATTCCATTCATAGATTCCTGAGTGAATGCTATTAAATCCTCATAGTTTCTATTATTGAAGGTAATACTAGTATCATCAGCAAACAGAGCAAAAAGTAATCCAGGAAAACTAGGAACAATATCATTTATGTAGATCAAGAAGAGAACTGGCCCCAGTATGGAACCCCGTGGAACACCACATTCAGATACCCTTTCTGTAGATAGAACCTTACTAATGATATTTTGGTTTTCGTATTCCATTTCCATACAGATTTTGCGATCCGTCAAGTACGATTTAAACCACTGTAATGGTAAACTTCTTACAGAGTATTAACTAAGTTTTTCAAGTAAAATGTTATGGTCAACGCAGTCAAAAGCCTTTGACAGGTCGCAAAATATAGTCAGTGTTACTTCCTTTTTTTCCAACGTTTTAGATATATTTTCAATTAATAATATATGGCATCAGCTATGTTTTTTCCTTTTTGAAAACCAAACTGCATGTTACTCAATATATTGTGCTTGTGTAAATAATTAACTAATTGCTTAGTAACATGTAAGTTTTTTTTTAAATCCAACGTTCTACGAACATAAATTAAAACACCACCATGTGAGAATTTGCCCTACAAAAAAATTACACAAGTTTGTAATTGTCTAATTTAATAAAATTAATTTAATGGTTATTTATCCAATGTTCCAAAATACATATTATATCAATGAAATTTCCGTTTTCTAGATAATATTCATGCGAAAAAATTTCACTAATTAAATTATTGTCTAAAAAATAAATCGAAAAATCATAAAAACATTTCTGTTATGGAAAACAATAATTCATTATCTGATCCAAATACTGTTGCAGACAGGTTCTCCACTACTCAAGCCACAAATATAACTGCTTCGTTAAACAGTAATATTTCTTTCCAAAGTTCAAAGTTGTTTGGTAAACATACGGTTTAAGAATAAATCGTCTCTTTTTTCCTTCAGTCCATTACTGACTATTATATAGTTTGAATTGGGAAAATATTAAAACACTCCTGTTACTATTGTAAAAGAAAATATTGACTCGATAAAAACACCTTTAGAATTTATTACTGGCCAATTCCTAATAAATTTAAAATAGCAATTATAAAACTGTTATTTAAAAAAGATGAGAAATGTGAATTAAACGGGTATAGGCCAATCTCATTTTCCAAAATTCTGAAGACTTTGTGGAGTAGCAATAAAATTGTCAAAACATTTACATAAGTATAGTATTTTGAGTAATATGCAATTTGGTTTCCAAAAACGAAAAAGCACAAGTGAAGATATATTTTAATTAATTGGAAAAATATCTCAAATCTTGGAGGAAAAATACATTGCTTTGGGTGTATTTTTAAATCCGTCAAAGGCTTTTGGCTGCGTGGACATTTTACTGGAAAAACTAAGTTATTACTCTGTAAGAGGAATATCATTACACTGGTTTAAATCATACTTGACAGATCAGAAAATATGTATGTATTTATAAAACTTTATCTACAGAATATATCATAAAATGTGGTGTTCCACGGGGTTCCAGTCTGGGCCCGGTTTTCTTTTTGATTTATATAAATGACATTATACTATCACGCATTTTAACTTTAGACCACAATAATACTTATTAAATTAGTAAATTTAAATCGTAACGATACAAGAGTTCCCTCGAAAAACAAAAACCAGAATAGAATACTCACTAATCACTTAAAAGCTATACATTTAATAGGCTCTGAGTCCAGATTGTTTTGGAAAACCAGAAAACCTGATGAGATGATGATGAGATAAGGCAGCGTCTGACCTAAAAAACAAACAATATTATATTGCAGGTAATATCTACTCATAACAGTATAAATACAAAATCTAAAAAATATAGAACTATTATTAACTACAAAAAATTTGAAAGTACTATAAAAAATATATCCTGGGATGACGTTTACTCGGCGCAAAATGTTGAATCTGCAACACAAAAGTTTCTTGATAGTTTCAAAAATATTTTAAAACTGTGTACAGTATATATAAAAATTAAAAGAAAAAAACGAAAAAGAAAAGAATGGATGACAAATGGAATTTTGAATTCAATAAATACTAAAAATGATTTATTTCAAGAAATCATAAAACACCCAAATAATCTACAACTAAAAAATCAGTACAAGTATTATAAAAATAAATTAACTAATCTAATAAAAAGAGCAAAAAAGGACCACTATAAAAATAAAATAAATGAGAAAAATGATTCAAAAAGTTTGTGGAATATAGTAAATGAAATAACAGGTAAAAATATTACAAGACATAATATCACCGAAATAAAGCAAGAATCAGGACACTTAGTACATGATAACAAAAAAATGGCAAATATTTTCAATAAAACATATGCTGAAATTGGTGAATCACTAGCAAACAAAATATCACAACAAAACAGAAACTTTGAGAATAGCAATGTAGCCAACTCCATATATTTAACGCCAACAAATGTGAATGAAATCGAACAAATTATAAAAACTCTTAAAAATAAAAAATCTCCGGGTATTGACGGAATAAGGGCAGAGGACATTAAACCTGTCTCAACAGTTATAAAAGAACCATTGTGTTATATTATAAATAAAATAATTGAAACAGGAGAATGTCCATCTGCCTTTAAAACAACAATAATAACACCAATTTTTAAAAATGGGGATAAATTATATGCTACTAATTATAGACCAATATCACTCATTACGTGTTTTGCGAAAATATTTGAAAAAGTGATTAAGATTAGATTAGTTAAATACATTAGCAAATATAATCTGATTTCAGAAGACCAATATGGATTTCAAAAGAATAAATCAACACAGGATGCTGTTCTATCTCTCACAAATAAAATTTACGCTGCCTTGGATAGAAGTAAAAAATCTTTATGTATGTTTATCGACCTGGCAAAAGCGTTCGATACCGTAAGCCATGAATTATTATTAAAGTCTCTAGACAATTTTGGTATCAGAGGACCGGTTTTAAAAATATTCGATAGCTATTTGGTAGGCCGAAAACAATGTGTCAGAATAAATGATTCAATTAGCTATTTTGAGACCATAAAATACGGCGTACCACAAGGCACGGTACTTGGTCCACTGTTATTCATAATATATGTTGATGATTTGTTTTCCATTCAAAGTAGTGGTAAAATAATTAGCTACGCTGACGATACAGCAATTTTTTATGAGGATAGCTCCTGGTCTGATTTAAAATACAAAGTGGAACGTGACTTTGAAATGATAAAAGACTGGTTTGACTCTAAATTATTAACGATAAACTTCAGCAAAACACACTACTTACCTTTCTATTCCATAAAAACATCAGCCCCAGACTTCCTAAATATATCCATTGTAATTGCCCAATCAAGTTACACCGTTGAACCTAAAAAGGAAATAAAATACTTGGGTGTATTTATAGACCAACAATTAACATGGAATGCGCATGTACAATATGTATTAAAAAAATTACGATTTATACTAAATAAAGTTAAGTACTTACGGAATTTTCTAGAACTAAAACATATGAAGCGAATTTATCAGTCACTGGTTGAATCCCATTTAATATATTGTATTGTTAGTTGGGGCGGTGTTTTAAATTGTCATATAAAAAAATTGGAATCATTACAAAAAAGATATCTGAAAATCATACTTCGCAAAGAAGCCACTTATCCATCAGAGCAGTTATTTCATGAATCAAACATCCTGGACATACGGCAACTATTCTTCCTCTACGTAAACATAAAGCAATTTAAAAGTAAACATCTCCTGAAACAAATTGACCATACATATAATACCCGAAAAGCGAATTATCTGTATAAAATATCTATTCCTCGAAAATCAATAGGACAGAGGTGTATGAACTATTTAGGACCTAAATTATTTGGAATGCTACCTAATGAAATAAAAAGTGAAAGAAAATTAATAGTATTCAAAAAAAAACTAAAAAACTATATAATTAATAAAAATAGAACAGATATACATAAAATTATTGATATAAAAAATAATTAGTTATTAAATGCACTTGTAGATTAGTCTTAAATAGTAAAATAATAGTAATAAATTTAAATTAATCCTTGTGTTAGGTATTAAGTTGTATATAATTATTGGATGGTTGACTGCGTCTTTGTGGTGCGCGTGGGGAACGTCGGCGTCTTTGAAGATTATACAGTCGTCAGAGGCGCCGACGTTTTTTATGTACTCTATAGAGATGTAGCCAACTTTAACAAACTAGTTAAAATAAGTATGTATTAGTTTATGTCTTTCTTTTGCATTATTTTTAAGGTTTATATTGTATGTCTTATGTTTATATTTATATGTATTATTTGTATATTTTTTCCCTCACAGACAGTACACACCGTACTATAGTGAGTATTATGTTTATTATGCCTACCTATCTTTAAATATCTTGTAATTCCCTTGTATGCAAATAAACGTTATTATTATTATTATTATTAATATTAATTAATTAAATATCAACAATTTCAAGAAATTTTGTTATAAAGATTGAAACCAACTTAACTATTGGCAACAAAACTATCTATGTATAAGGTGGCCCATTTTCAAGCCTCATCATTGGAATCTCGGAAACCGTAAGAGATACAGGGTCGGTTAAATTATGGCAAAGTTGTGCAATTTGATGCTTATCAAAACTTTCGGAAATATCTGGAAAAAATCGAAATTTCCTAAATTTTTTGTGCAGTACGGTCAATCCTATTGTTAAGCAAATATTGACCTTACGCATGATTCTATATTTTTCATAATCACGTGATTGTTGAAAATGTGCACGT
The DNA here is from genome assembly GCA_963680705.1 of Rhagium mordax. Taxonomy (NCBI): domain Eukaryota; kingdom Metazoa; phylum Arthropoda; class Insecta; order Coleoptera; family Cerambycidae; genus Rhagium; species Rhagium mordax. The sequence continues at coordinate 11,844,844 of OY796659.1, read as the reverse complement.
CCTAGAGGTCGATGATATTTGAAGAAAATTTGGTTTTAGTACACGTCAAAAAAAATTGTGTACCGTTCAGAACCCAAATGTTATCCCTTCCAGGCAATTTAACACGACTCCGTTTGCACCGCTACTAATAGTGATAGACAGCGCCTCGCCTTGCACTAAAAGGGGACGTTCAATCTAATAAGTCAACACTCGCATGACTTGTCACAATATAACGTACAACGTTGCGATCTAAAGAAACTTATTAAAATAGACAATTTTTTTTAATGTTGAATCCCAAAAAATCCACTTTTTGAGTACATTGACAATTGTTCGATTAATGGATATTTTAGGACTGAATTAGGTTCCTAGTTAATATCTGTGTCATAAAATTGCCTTAGGGTTGGTCAAATTTACCGAGTTAATTTAATTACTCAATTATTGAACCGAAACAAGCAAATGTCCACTGATTTTTGTGTTGTGTAATCTGATTTAAGTTAAGCCTGTTTTCACTGCTCGATCTAGCGTGTCAGGATCGGAACACTTCAGGCACTCATGTAGGTTAGTTTATTACCTCAAAAGTTAAAGCAACAACGATAAAATATATTCGTACTGAGCATTCTGAGGATAAAGTTAATTCTGTGTATGATATAACCCAAAGGGGAAATACTAATCCTGCATGTATTTGGAATTACTCAGCTGGTTTTAATGCGATTATACACTGACACGTACAATACTATTACCGCTTACTGGCGCTGCTATTAGGCAGGCCTGATTGATTTTCTATAGCTTTTAGCAGTAAGTAGATGTATAAAAAGAACTCTCCGCTTAGTTGTAAATTGAGCTAATTTTTTAATCTCCATTATTTAAATCTGCTCTTTTGTTTTCATATCAATCTTCGTCACTTAGCCAGAAATCAAAATGATGAATTTTACTTCAATATTATCGTAATAAGTGTCTACTTAATAGATCTGTTTGAGAGTAACCAATGAACGAGTAAATATTTCTGTTTTTTTTTTATATTTCCGTCACTTGGGTATACCCTGTAGCCTCTGTTAGTATTTAAGTTCCGATTTAGTTAAGTTAACATTGAGTTGTAAAAGCTGCTGGTAAGCAAGCAGTAAATTAATTGATTAATTTTCGATAACCCCCGGTATAGCTAAAATCCGTAAATTGTTCAAAATAATGACCGAGTCGGAAGTAAAAATCATTAGTTACTAAAACTACTAAAAAAAATATTAATCCGTGTCTTTTTTAATCCGGTTCTTTTTATAATATAGTCCAAAAATTGCAAGCAACCTAATTCCGTTTGCAGTTGCTCCGAGTAATCGTTGCAAATTATGTAACACGCTCGGACTTAGTAGTAGTAACATCTCTAGTACGAGTCACGCGTTCATAATCAATCCGCAGCTTGAACGCGCAGCCGAAATCCGTCGGCGAAAGTGGGTAATAAATTCGCAAGGAGCATCCAGAAAAGGACCTGTCTGATCTATCAGTCGAACCTGTCACATTGTCGATGCCATCACCTTAGCAAAACCGCCAGCACCTACAAATTAATCCCCGCTACAATTAGTAACTTTTTTCAAATTATCTTGGTAAGAATACAACGTAGTCCGCCACTAGCCATCCGTGTCGCCTTCAATTAAGCTCGTACTATCACTTCGTTTGCATTCTATAAAACATTCACCGGATGAGCCGACATTTCCCGGTTGGGTGGTCAACTCATAACGTGGACTTATCAAACGCCGACGAAACTTTGCATTCCCCGGTTGGGTGGCAGCCTTCCGCCCCAGTGTATCCTCTAAAGTCCAAACCGATGGCCAAAACTTCAGAAAAAAAGTTCAAAAAAAAATCAAGTAGATTTTTTGAAAATTGATTTTTAAAAACACGAATATCTATTTTTTGAGAAAAAAATAAAACTCAAATATCTCAATAACTAATGGCTTCTGGATAATAGACGTTGTTGTTCAAAGTAATGCAAAGGAATGTATCGAATTACCCTTCATATATTGAAGTTTGTATTCAATAACTCGATGTTATTAACGCCACCTTCCAGCCAACTTTCTGTAATAGCTGTGATAGAGTAATTACTGGCACTGACAGCATTGAACTTTTACTATTTACATCGCGCATATTTTGGTAGTAAACCGACATCTTAGGAACAAAAATATTATATACAAGAGGCACATTTGAGTAGTCAGTAATGGAATTATAATTTTTCCTATTGTAGAAGTGTGTCCTGCTCTCTTTTTCGTTGATTATTTTGAATTATTAACATATCGATTATCTTGTCGTGGTCTTCTTCATGTCAGAAGAAGGTGAAAATATAAGATGGTCAAAACGTCAAGATTTCAAAATAATATTCATTGAACTTAATTCTGGGAATCACGCCAAATTCTAAAAAATAAATAGAAATAAGAAAATTGCCAAAATATGACAAGATAAAAGTGTAGTATCAAAGGCAAACCTCAACAGTTTGCTCCAGAAAACCACTGTATATAGTTCTAAATGAATATAAATACAATATTGTTATCTAAAATTCGTATCAGTGGTTTTCTAGTATTTTACACTAGAAAATATAACAAAATGTATATTATATAATATATAGATATATATATTTATATGATATGTAAAAAACAATTATAAAACAATAACTTATCTTAACAGAACGTTTCGAACCAAAGTCTAGGTCCTTTTTCAACTGTGATTACAAAAAATGATTTGTCAAAAAGATCACTTTGACACTTGACATTGATTAGTAATTAATGCATAGATCACTAGATAAAGAATTCTAATTTATTTTGATATTTCCGTAACGTATTTCTTTTTGGAGAATCAGTAGCCAGATTTCGTCTAGTAACACTGAACTAGTAGAGATGCAGTCGGTACTGTTTAGTTGAATACAGGCACTCTCTTTAAGTTTTCGTTTATTACAATGTGTCTCCGTTTGAATTATTTTTGCCTGTGTCCAACTAAATCTGTGGCCATTACTCCAAGCATGTTGTGCCAGTGTAGATTGATCAACTTGGTAATTTTTAACGTTATTTTTGTGTTCAGATATTCTAACTTCTAATGGTCTAGACGTCTTACCTATATATATCTTTCCACACTCGCATGGAATGCTATAAATACAATTTTTTGATTTTTGAACACTGTTAAAAGGTTTAGTTTTTGTTAAGAATGATCTGATGGTATTGCAAGTTTTAAAGGTGGTTCTTATATTGAACTTATTACCAAGTCGTCTAAGTCTATCATAAAAACCAAATATATATGAAATGGTCATTGTGATTACCGGTTGTTCTCTCAAAATTCTCTGTTGTTGCTGATTTTGTCTATTCTCAATTTCAAGAAATGATTTCTCAACAAAATCCTGTGGATAATTATTTTCTTTTAAGACAGTTTTTATAAAAAGTTTTTCGTTATCAAAAATTTCATTTGTTGAAGAGATTATTTTAGCTCTTTCATACAAACATTTAATTACACCTTTTTCAACATTTAGGTGGTGGTTGGAGTTAAAATTCAAATATCTATTTGTATGAGTCTTTTTTATCAGGCAACACTGATTCTTTTGTCAAAAATACATCTCATTTTCTTGAAAAATGATTTATTAGTACGCAAGACTGGAAAATGACAGAACACATAATAATAGATCCAAATTAAGTATCAATACAATTATGGAGTTACTTACACTTTGTATAAAGACTACCTATTTTCAGCTAGGAGATGAATTTTTTCAACAAGATTTTGGAATGGCAATGGGATCTCCTCTATCTCCCATCATGAGCAATATTTTTATGGAATATTTTGAAGATAATTATGTAAAAAATTTTATTAACAAACCAAAAATATGGTGGAGATAAGTGGATGATATATTTTCAATATGGCCCCATGGCCAAGAGGAATTAAACGGTTTTCTAAATTTTATCAATAATAAAGAAACAACTATTAAATTCACCTTAGAGATTGAGAATGATAATAAATTACCTTTTTTAGATGTATTAATTAATAAGGCAGATATTTTGGAAACTAATGTATATAGAAAAAAGACTCATACAAATAGATATTTGAATTTTAACTCCAACCACCACCTAAATGTTAAAAAAGGTGTAATTAAATGTTTGTATGAAAGAGCTAAAATAATCTCTTCAACAAATGAAATTTTTGATAACGAAAAACTTTTTATAAAAACTGTCTTAAAAGAAAATAATTATCCACAGGATTTTGTTGAGAAATCATTTCTTGAAACTGAGAATAGACAAAATCAGCAACAACAGAGAATTTTGAGAGAACAACCGGTAACCACAATGACCATTTTTGGTTTTTCTGATAGACTTAGACGACTTGGTAATAAGTTCAATGAACCACCTTTAAAACTTGCAATACCATCAGATCATTCTTAACAAAAACCAAACCTTTTAACAGTGTTCAAAAATCTAAAAATTGTAATTATAGCATTCCATGCGAGTGTGGAAAGCTATATATAGGTGAGACGTCTAGACCATTAGAAGTTAGAATATCTGAACACAAAAATAACGTTAAAAATTACCAAGTTGATAAATCTACACTGGCACAACATGCTTGGAGTAATGGCCACAGATTTAGTTGGACACAGGCAAAAATAATTCAAACGGAGACACATTGTAATAAACGAAAACTTAAAGAGAGTGCCTGTATTCAACTAAACAGTACCGACTGCGTCTCTACTAGTTCAGTGTTACTAGACGAAGTCTGGCTACCGATTCTCCAAAAAGAAGTACGTGACGGAAATATCAAAATAATTTAGAATTCTTTATCTAGTGATCTATGCATTAATTACTAATCAGTGTCAAGTGTCAAAGTGATCTTTTTTAACAAATCATTTTTTGTAATCACAGTTAAAAAAGGACCTAGACTTTGGTTCGAACTGTTCTGTTAAGATAAGTTATTGTTTTATAATTGTTTTTTACATATCATATAAATATATATATATATATATATATATATATATATATATATATATATATATATATCTATATATTATATAATATACATTTTGTTATATTTTCTAGTGTAAAATACTAGAAAACCACTGATACGAATTTTAGATAACAATATTGTATTTATATTCATTTAGAACTATATACAGTGGTTTTCTAGGGCAAACTGTTGAGGTTTGCCTTTGATACTACACTTTTATCTTGACATATTTTGTCAATTTTCTTATTTCTATTTATTTTTTAGAATTTGGCGTGATTCCCATAATTAAGTTCAATGAATATTAACTATCCGCCACAAATAAACTACAAACAATATTCAAAATAATCAACGTAAAAGAGAACCGGAAACTCTTTTATAAATCGGCAACTCCGCAAAATCCTTAAATTCAAAATTATAATAACTAATATAAGACATTAAGAAATACAATTTCGTATGTTTCTAGTCTTATGAAATAATTACTCCTATGGATATTAGCTAAAGCTCGCATAAGATGCATGTATCACGCTATAGAGAGAGATCTGGGGGTTGAAACTGAGCAAACTTAAATTCGTTGCCAGACGAAATGACATATCCCCGCAAATGTGGGCATTCCAGAAGCTTCTGTCATGTTTCCGGTAGATGCAGTGCGAATATGCTCGAATGTTGGCTCCAGGCGGCATGTTACAGACATGAACTTTATTAACGTTTGACTCGTATGGACGGTAAATGTTGGGTTAATACTCCAATGAAGACATTCGTTGTTGAGGCAGTAAATACGGCACACATCACAAAAGGGAATTTGCCTTGTAATGCAAATATTTTGTTACTAAAATTGTCAGTTGTCAACATGATAAAAGGAAACTCTTCGAATCATAATTTGCATACGTGACACAGTGTTGAATATAAAATCTGTTACAGAGTAAAAAAGTTGCTGGATGGCTTTATTTCATCCAAGTTTCAACATAAAAAAATTCAGGTTTGGATAGCCCCCCTGGTAGTACGCAAAGCAAATAGTATTCTGAGTTCTATTGCTTTTATTGAAGTAGTAAACATTATTTTTAATTAGTTTAAGTGTTCTGTTTTATTGACTCTAAAGCTAAAACCATAAAACCTGCCTCTCCCTTAAAATGTCGTTTTCTTATACAGGGCTATTATGTATGTGCAGGAACAATTCGATATTTAACTTTAAAATATTGTGAGTCTAAGAGAGAGTCAAGCGAATATTTTGTCACGCATTTTTGGAGTTTATCGTTCGAGGGCAAGTTTGCCATCTTGATTTCCCCAAATGGTAACAAGCTTGTGTGATGTATCAGTGAAAAGGTAATTTTTTCCCTACACGATGATTCGAAACATGGCTGTAAAAATTTCTGTTCCAAAAATCAAATTCTACTACTGTTTCACCGCTTTAGTGTCAGTACAAAGTTTTTATTAAATCCTTAACAAAAAAAATCTACACCGCAATAATTATTGGATAGTGCATAAATTTATAATCAGTATAAAAATGTATACACACCATATCCGAAGCTTATTTTCCTTTGAAGAATATGTAAAACGTAGCGGTTCACAAATTGCATAAAACTATGTAAATAAAAAGCGATCACACATATAAAATGGCAAGTATGAAACAAGTAACCAGATATAACTTCACAGAGTTTCACACAAAGATGAAGATTAATAAAGCAAGCCAACTTCTAACTGAATACATAATGTGTACTCAGGCTCGATTTGCCTTGATGGTAAAACACAACGAAAACGAAATGAAACTTACATAAAGAAGTAATTGAGGTTGTAAAGTATGTTACATAAATTGCATAAAATCGGGAATTGTTTAATAGATTTACTTGGACGTTCTGACTTAACAGTTAACAATACTAATAATAATATTTTTATTTTAGATCTATAAATTTTGAAATAGTTTTTAATAGAAACAGGAATTAGTGGAATATTATATCTCAAAAAGAAAACGCTATACAGTTACGGATAGCACAGCAAAATTTGATGAATTTATATAGGATAGATCCAGGATCCAAACCATTGGAAAGTATAATGAACAATGCTCACTTTGCACTTTTGTTTACCATATGCCAAATTTCCGTTGCAGAGATGCTTAGTCAAACAGGAATTAGTGGCATATTATATCTCAAAAAGAAAACGCTATACAGTTACGGATAGCACAGCATAATTTGATGAATTTGTATAGGATAGATCAGGATCCAAACCATTAAATATTGGAAAGTATAATGAACAGTGCTCACTTTGCACTTTTGTTTACCATATGCCAAATTTCCGTTGCAGAGATGCTTAGTCAAACCTGACATATTACTAACATTTTAGAGATCTCTCATCAGAAACAATCGCGTTTAATGTTTATAATGGGAACATTGAGCCAATGTTATATACCACCTGAACCAGATTTTGAGCTAATTCAAAAAGAGTAATTATGTGAAAAGAATCTTGAATATAAACCGTCTTCGGAAATGCCCAGAAAGTGCATAGATAACTGTGGTGGTGGGGAATTGGAAGAACTCTCTCATTTTCAGGGAAAATTTTTTACAGCAATTCGTTAGGTGGATGAGATTCTTCAACTTGTGGGGCTTCCTCAGGCACTTAGTTTTGGTGCAAATTTCACTTTCAATTTCATCAAACTATTATCAAAGAATTTCAGTTTTATCGTGGTCCGATCTTGATCCGATGAATAGGTATGCAGGGCAATATAGGGCATATAGTACAGACGACAGTCGTTATTTATTTATTTCATCAATCTTACAGGCAAGAACCCAATTACAGATTGCGTTTATCTTAACCTAAAGTCAGAACCTCTTCGTAGCTATAGGGAGGCCATGAGCTAACTTAATACTACCTGTTTTTTTTTGGGGGGGGGGGATGAAAAATCTTCAAAAGACACCCTCCCTAGATGTTGGTCGGCACCCCCACCTAGGTGGTAGTCGGTCGTAGTGTCAGATTTTTACTGACTAAAAACCCTCCTCATTGTGCGCTCAGGCGACTCCGGAATTACTTCGTAGAAGCCTGATTCTTCTCTTTCATTATTTCCTTCAACATTTTTACTACGGCGTTCTAATACTTCTCACTTTCTAGTAACAGCCCAGCTATGTTTTCTCTTGTTATTTGAGTGCCACACTCTTCGTTGACCGTCTTTCTTATCTGATTCCATCTTGAGCAGTGGAATGGTATGTTCAGCTTCATCTTCATCTTCACAATATCATCATATGCTGTTTTCTTGTTTGCCTATTCTCTGTAGGTACTTCCTGAACACGCAATATTCCGTCATAACCTGCGTTAGGTGATAGTCCATATCACCCCACTTCTCCTCATCCCACCTGTCTATGTCGTTGATGAAGGTTTTTGGTCCAGCAGGTTTGCCAGTCCCTAAGCATTTTCGCCCTGGCTTCTTTTTTGAAATGTTGGCCGTTTGAATGAACAGTTACTCTTTCCTCCACCTTTAGTTTAATAGACGGTGTTCCCGCTAGGGCTAGAACCGCCTCCGTCGGAGCTGTCCTGTATGCCGCCGTAATTCTTATGGCCATTTCCTATTTATTTGTTCAAGCTGTTCTCGTAACGCTTAAACCTTAGGGCATCCTTCCAAATGGTGGCTCCGTATAGAATGATGGAAGTGACCACCGATGTTAAGATCTTACGTTTCCTGTACCTCGGGCCTCCCATATTTGGTAATACTCTGGAGAGGGATGTCATTTTCTTTCTCGTTTTCTCACTGATTTTTTTAATATGTTCAGTCATTCTGATTGCTCTATCCAGATATATTATGCCCAAGTATTTTAGTGCCTTGGAGTCTTGAATAGGTGTATTGACAAGTGTTATTTCTATATTACTTAACGTTCTTCTACCTGCTAATAACACCATTTCTGTCTTCTTACACCATTTCTGTCTTCTTAGGTGCCAGCTCGATACCCATCTCTTCCATAGTTGATGCTACCTTATTAGTCGCATATTGTGCGAGATCTTCTAATAGTGGCACTGTTTTGGCGCTTATAATGACGGCCAAGTCGTCTGCATAGGCAACGAGGGTGACTGCTTTGTCATTTGTACTCGGAGAATATCATCATAGAATATATTCCATAGGGTTGGTCCCAGTATTGAGCCCTGTGGAACCCCGGCGGTGGCTCTGACCATGCTATCGTTCTTTGTGATAATGTATCTGTCAATGAGGTACGATTGCATTATACGTATTAGGTATTTGCTAATTTTACAATTCTCTTTCTTTGCTTGATATGCATTGTTTATAAATGACTTTGTTTAGACTTCATACAAGCATAATAACAACAAACATATCCAAATTGATATACTTATATTGATGTTTCATCTCTAAACATGCTATTATTAAATTCATTGGACTTTCTTTAATACATGATGAATATTGGATTTAAAATCATAAAATTCAAAACGTCTAAAAACAAATTATTAAAACATTTTTTTTTTACTCACCACAAAATTCATTCATTATGGTCACCAATTAAAAAACGAAGTCCACAAGAAGATGTACATATTCTTTCGCTCTTACAAGCTCTTCAGGTGGACGATTAATCTCGCAAAATAAAGTTATTTACTTGAACTTACATTTTATAATTAATAAACTGTCATGTAACCATAAGAAACAAATTTCTATAATTAATGCCGCCCACATTTTCATGCTTTCTTATAAAATACTCTACCTCTCTTTATTCGAGACTTGTTGTCTATAAACAACCTTATTCAAGCCTTATATTGGCCCAATAATAACAAAATTATCTAATATATTTATTGATGTTCTGAACATGCAAATATAAATTATGTTGAATCCAAAAGAATTGTTGAAAACACTTTAGAACGTTGTTATTGTCGAATAATGCAAAAACAATATACTCTGAAGGACTATATGTCATACAGCATTGAATTATATTGCAGAATCCATAACATTCAAAGCAAAACGTAAAACATTTAAATAAAAATTATTAATCTTCATAAAAATTAATATAATCTAGTTTTAGTTTAATTGTGACTAAAAATTCCCTATTTTTAATTTGATTCTGACATTGACATTCAAAAAATAATATAACCTCATTCTAATGTCAAATTGACATTAACGAAACAAATTGATGTAACCTTAAATCCAATGTCAGTCTAACATTAATTGACATTGATGTCAAAAATAAATCAAAATAAACTAGTTCTATTCTATCCTGACATTTATATCAAAAATTAATTAGTAAAAAAATATATCACTCTCTTTTAGATAAGGTCTATTCCTTTATATCTTATTTTACAATTCTCTTTCTTTGCTTGATATGCATTGTTTATAAATGACTTTGTTTAGGCTTTATACAAGCATAATAACAACAAACATATCTAAATTGATGTACTTATATTGATGTTTCATCTCTAAACATGCTATTATTAAATTCATTGGACTTTCTTTAATACATGATGAATATTGGATTTAAAATCATAAAATTCAAAACGTCTAAAAACAAATTATTTAAAAATTTATTTTTTTAACTCACCACAAAATTCATTCATTATGGTCACCAATTAAAAAACGAAGTCCACAAGAAGATGTACATATTCTTTCTCTCTTACAAGCTCTTCAGGTGGACGATTAATCTCGCAAAATAAAGTTATTTACTTGACCTTACATTTTATAATTAATAAACTGTCATGTAACCATAAGAAACAAATTTCTATAATTAATGCCGAAGTCGAATGTTATCATGACACAAAATTCCCTGTGTTGATGTGCTTTTTCTTTTATTTTTCGTGGAATTTCGACTACTATGTTTAAAATGTCTATAGTAGACCTGACTGCTCTAAATCCATATTGATGAATGTGTATAATGTTCTTCTCATCCATTTCTTGTACTAGTCTGTCTCTGATCATAATCTCCAGTAGCTTTGCCATCAGAATTCATTTCAATTTATTACTTTTATCAACAACCATAATGGGTGTCAAAAACATTCCCATATGTTACGATGAAATTCATATTGTTAATAAGTTTTATGGATCTAATATGTGGCAGTTAAATTTAAGCACTGCATCACTGTCGAATTTTTTTGTAAAACAAATAGTTTTGCGTGTGATGCGTAAATTCGTAAACGCTCCAGTTAACCCTGGATTACGAACCTGCTATTTTATAGACCGAATTTGATTCGGTCAGACTAACAATGAAATAATCACTTTCCCTACAAGCTCCTGATTGATTTTTTGCCAGGTCTGTTCTTTACTAAATGAAATAGAACAATTCACCTCTCTGTATATTTTTATAGAATAACATGGAAAGGTGACAATTGTTTTACAGATAAAGGTGCTTTTTCAGAGTTCATACTAATCACATTACAGTGATATGCAGAGTATATGAGACTATATTATGTATAATACTGTTGCAAACATATATTTGATTAAATTCAAATAGAATAATATTCTCTGACAGGTATCTAACAGAAGAAAAAGGAAAACCATCCTGATAATAATTATAATGAATTGTAAAAATTAATCTGCGTTTCTAAAGCATCTAGTGTAAAACTACGCTGTCCTTTATAAGAATTGTTTGTTGTTGTTTGTATTTTTTATTATTTATTTACTAGTAAAAAATTAATGAATTATTTTTGAAAGAAACAAAGGTTTTGTTTAATTTCTGTTTTTAATTAATTAAAGTCTCTGTGTTGATGAAATGATTGCCTTGTTTTTATATACCTACTTAAAGAAATTATATAAATTCTTAAACATATGAAAATGATTAAACAATTAAGGTTTGTTTCGTTCAGGGTTCAGGATTAATATGAACATTCGTTTAGTAAAGGTCAATTCAGTCAATAGTGTTATGTAGTCAATAATTTTCGGTTACGCCGTGAATATCCATCAAGAAACTACAAACACTACTTACAATAATTACATAGCCTAAATGTATTGGGGAATGTAATTTCTATATGTCCTTGCTTATTAAACATTTTTTTTTTTTTTGATAATACTAGTACGATCGGAAATAATTGTATTGCAGTACAACAAAAATTCTGTTTATTAAATAAATTCTTGCTCGTTTAACGTGCCATAAAAATGCCTCTAGTTAGAACAAAGGATGTAATATATCTTCAGTTTCTTGCTGGAGTTTATCGAATAAGATATTAGAGAATACCCTATATCCATTTAATGCTTAAAAAAGTAGAGATAACGTGTTTCATAAAATTTTATACTGTTATAAAATTTTATGCGTGCCCTTAAATTTTTCATGTGGCACATTTAATGTAATTCTCACAACAATATATTAAATTTATGTTATCCTCTATATTAATTATTGCGCCATTTTATATCCATCGTTAAATTGCAGCATATATTAGATAATGATTACCAGTGTGTACGGATGATTTTATAATTGTGCCAATTAGGCATCTACAATGTTATTACATGAAAATTGCTGTCACAAATCATATTAGGCATATTTTTTTTAAATTTATTTCCAGCAAAGTGCCTGTTTCACAACTATTTGATTAGTTTTGACACAAATTTATATAATTTAGTTGAATAAAGCTATTTCGAAGTAAAAAAAAATGTTATTTTTTATTTTTTCTCAGATCTAGTTAAAAATTGATATATTCGTTGAATTCTAAACTCTTTTTCTTAATAAAGTTTTTCGATTTATCAATTTCACCCGTTTTTCGGTACCACCGTCAACTATATTTTACATCCCGCCAAATAGATAATCACATGGCATGTATCAAAATGTATTTTTTGGTTCTCGGACATGCAGAAACGAACCCCCCAATAGCGTTTTTTAGAAATCTCAATAATAAATATTTTTGCCATATGTAGCCAACTTTATGGCGGACCATGTATGTAGTAGGAAATTCAGGGAGAAACTGTAAAATGGGGGATTTGCAGTGGCAATGACCTAGTAGCGGTATTTTTTAGTTAAATAAGTAATATTAAAAGAATTACCAAATACTGTTTATTTCCAATAAAGAAATAACACTGCCTGTCCTGACAGGTTGCCTTAAGACACAGTATAACATAAAAAGATACCTAATATAATAAAATAAAATGTTCTATTAATAAACATATCCTACTGACAGATCAAAAAAAAGATACAACTATGAATTCATTATTTTTTTTGTCCATATAAATGACAAACTTTTAAACTTTTTAAAATTTTAAGTACTATTTCTTTATCAAGGATTTTTTAAATATTATATTGTCTTCTAAATTCAATATATTTTTTAGTAAGTGTTCCTCTAGATCCAAATACTAACCCAATAACTGACATATTTCCTATATTAAATTTATTTCTATAAAACGAAATTGTTGGCTCATAGATTTTACATTTTTCTACATGGACTTCTTCAGGCTGACTTTCATTATTTTCGAAACAAATTGTTGGATCAATTATAATTGCGCACTTCTTTTTCCTATCAATTACTATTATATCAATGTCGACTTATTCTAGCTGTTTCTCCATATTTACAAAATCCTAATACATATGCAAGTGTTTCATACTCATTACAATGTCTGCAATGGTTTGTGTTAAAATCTCGACCAGGAACAGCTTGAACTGCCGATACATTACATGTCATTTTCAGACAGAGTCTCTCCATTCAGAGATACTCAATCCTTATTTTTTATATATCCACTGATTGGCTGATTTTACACCTTTTCCTTTTTGTTAACAATTACTCCAATTATTATTTGTTTTCTGCAAGTCATGAACGTATTCATTAGTTTTTTTTTTGTATTTTCAAAATTAAGTAAATCCTTCGGGATTAAATTTAGTTTATGAATACATTCTATTTTCTCCTCACGGTAGTCCTCTTTTAGAACTCCACAATTAGAATTTTGAGGAAGATTAAATTTATTTATTTGTTGAATAACAGCTTCCCAAGAGGCATTGACAATTTCAAGACCAACTGAATAAAGAATATAGAAAACTATTAAGTGTATCTCCTGGGAGTTGCAAAATTTCTCTAACAAAACTTCTTAGTAGTTTATCAATATTTTCTAGAAATACTTTTGGAATTTTGTTGTGTGGAGCTGTTTGAAACAGGTAAATAAATGTTGGCGATATATATTGATTCAAAATGTTTAATTTTTGATGACATTGCAGTAACAAAGATTTAGTTAATATTACCAAGCGATTTACAAAATTTTTTAATATATTATCTTGATCAAAAATTGATCTGAATGTTACTCCAAGATATTTAATTTTTTCATCTAACCCAATTGATTTAATTATTTGTGAAGAATATGTAGAAATTATTTTACTGCATAATTTTCCATTCTCAATAACGACAGCAGATGATTTTGAGTGATTAATTTTGAGTCCAATTTCATTGAATTTATGTTCAGCCTTATAAAGTAAATTATCTGCAGATGTCAAATTTTTACCTATTAAGACTAAATCATCAGCGTATCCTAAAACTGATAATTTTTTGTTTACATGATTCTTATTTATTAACTCAAATCCCAATTCCGACGTTACATCAGTTTCAGATAATTCATTATTAATAAAATTCATGCAGAGATTAAAGAGAATAGGAGATAATTAGGCCCCTTGAAATAGACCCTTTTTAATTTCAAAAAATTTTATTTTGCTTATACCTAAATCAATAAACGATTCATTATTGGTTTGAAGATCAATAATATATTGTAGTTTACTGGGTATCTCGGATGCCTTAATTACTTTCCTTAAATGGTCATGTGCAATCGAATCATAAGCTTTATTTATGTCTAAGAAGATTAAGGATACGCATTTTTTTAAAACTTTTGACTTTTTCAGATAGGTGCTTTCAATAATAGCATTATTTATATGACATCCCGGCAGATGCATAAAACCTCTTTGATTTTCATTAATTATTATAAATTTCCGTATTTGTTTGTCAATAACCTTTTCAATGATTCGTCTTAATAATGAACAAATAGGCCAATCTGAAACTCTTAGGAACAATCATAATTGTAACAATTTTAGCAATAATTTGAATAATTTTACAGTAAAATTTTATACATCTCATAATAACCCTATCAGGACCAGCTGCTGTATCTATTTTTATTGCTTTAATAGCATTAGTAATTTCATCATCGCGTGTTTCAGATTTATATGAACCATTAAGTACTCTATCTAATCTCATCATCAACTAATCTTCTAGGATAATTTAATTGACAGAAATCATTAGTTGCTTCAAATCTTTATTTTACATGTCTGTCTCTTTCCATTATCAAAAATTCTTCTATACCCTATACCATCATCAAAAAACAATAGACTCCACCCCATTAATTTTATGGTTGCGCAGAACGGTGTGCGCAATAATCAGTTTTACACGATAAAATTAAAGAAAGTTGAGATAGCTTCAACAAAATTTGTTTATTATACGTGTTATATTTTATACTACAGCTATACTGTATTTTTATAATGTTTCTTCCCATTAAATTTTCTATTATACATTATCAATTTTGGATTTTTAAAAATAATACTTATTCCCGCGAAAATTTAAACGAAGTTAGTCCGCATTGCGCAAACTCAAATTACTTTATCAGAGACATTTATTTCTGATTTCCGGTCGTCTGTCTAGACCAGCTGATCTGATTGATGGTTTGTTGTTGACATTTGTAGTTTTTAGGTTAGGTGCTTTCGCGAGTTATTTCCACATATTTAAAAGAAAGTATGAGGTTATTTCAGGCAAAAAAGATTAGTTTGTGATTTACTGTAACAATTTCACATACATTACTCCACTGGGTAAACCCCAATGACCCCCATGCACTACTCAATAGCCAAATCTGCCGAGTCGTTTACTCTTGGTTTCCACCACTGTACATATTTATTTATTAATATCTATCGTAAGATTACTTTTGGTTCTTTTTACGAATAGTCGTGGAATGTTCAAGCAATAAAAACTATACAAACTATATATTATATAATGTAGGTATCTACATCTTGTTTTATTTTTATTCTTAATCTTTAAAAAGCCTATCATTTGCTAGAAGGCAAGAACTTAACTACTTATAAGTTTTAACATGTCTAAATAAATAAACACATACCTACCTACTTCTTAATTTTCACAAGGTTTTCTATCTATTACAGCTCCTACGTATATGCAAAGTTTACTAATAGTATTCAGTAAACTTTGGTATAAGAAAGTTATGAATGATATCAATATAATATAATAATAGAATGGCTTTATTCATCATTACAATACATTTGGTACTTAAATCAGTAGAAAAAAATAGACTTTAAAGGCCCTACATATACATCAATTTGTAAATAATATTAAAACAACGATAATAAGATAAACGTATTATATAATATATTTGGAAAAATAATATATGTCACTTTTATTTTTTACACTGAACAGTCAGAACCGGCGAGCAGTTCCTATTTCTCCTTCGAAAAAAAAACCATAATTTACTTACAGTAAGGCCAGCGTTCACCCAAGTCTCATCTAAAAACTACAACTTCTATGTTCTTCCCTTAGGGCACTATTACGTGACGTTTTTGAAAACCTTTAATGCCAAACACAATTACATTACAACACAAAGAAATACAAAGTCCGAAAGTAATCGTCACAAAGTACTCCGTTTAAGATGAGGCAAATAATCATCTTCATGCAACGCTGCTAAAATTTTGTTTGCAGTTGGTGGTTCATTTCTTTCAAAAAAGGAATGGATTATACGCTTGAGAGCACTTTTAGTTCCTTCATCAATATTGTCCAAAACTGCCCTTTGTCGGTGGTACAGTTTTGGTGGCTGATGTTGGTGTGTTTGTTTGTATTCATGAAGAATATTAGAAACACTTGGAACACTCACACCTGCTGCCTTTGCAGTGAACTCCATGCATTCCATCTTTGGTTTCTCCGGATTCTCCTCATCGTAGGCCTTAAAAATGTTCAGAACCTTTTCCTTATCTTCCACCGAAAAATGTCTGGATAATCGTTTTTTGGGTGGAGAAATTATACCTCCTTCAGCCATCATAAACCTTAAGAAAACCCGTTTTAACATTTAATCAATATTAATCGTTTGCATTTACGTACCTTATTACTTAAACTCCCAGATGAAATGTGAAATGTCACAAAAACGTATAAGTTGACAGTCACGCCGGCGCCCCATTTATTCGCGTTTTTCATACGTTTTCGCCTTAAAGATGTTCAACGCGTTTTCCTTATCCTCAAAAAATGCCTGGAGTTTCGTGTTTTCGGTGGAGAAATTGGGCCCCCTTCTATTGAGTTTTCGATTTGACCTTAAAAAAAAAAACGATGTTTTAACATTTAATCAATATTAATCGTTTGCATTACCTACTTACCTTAATACTTAATACACAAATAAGGTTAATCCTTATACGTACCTTCACAAAAACAATTTGAATTAAAATAATTTCACATAGACGAATGAATATGACAGTTGACAGCACAGGTTTACAGTGAGGCCGGCTCCCCATTTATGCGCGATTTTTAATATGTTTAGCGTTTATACGTTTCGCGACAATGATAACATAGCTGATTGGTCTATTGCCAAAATACATAAAAGTTTTAATGTGTGACGCCAGTATTGTAGAGTCGGCATTTGTCAAATTTAGTGGTTGCTTTGTAACTCGGGTTCTATAAATTCGACCAATAGAGAAATTCCATTCAAATTTAGCGGGCATTTTTGGGGAGGAGTCTACTGCTTTTTGTTGGTGATACAGAGTATAACTGCTTTTCGTCGTTGGTTATAATAATAATAATGAGTTACTTCTTCGTCATTCCGCTTCACGTTTAGATGTTTTTTGTGGATTCTTACAATTTTTATAAACTTTGTCATTCCTTTTAAACCCTTTTATTTTACGGGCATCATAGAATTTTCTGGCAGGGTGTTTGGGTCCAGGAAGATAATCCAATGCATTAAAAAGAAAATTACTAAATGCCTCTACTTCATCACTAAATTTATCTTCGGATGTAAAGACTACCTTAAATTTTTCTTCCCAAATGGCAAAGTCTTCTTGTAGTTCCTTAATTTTTGAATTTGGTATGATGTCCTCTTCATTATTAGGCTTAATACTTACATCCATGTTGATCACATTAATTTCATCTTCATTTATATTTCTGTCACTCTTTATGACTTTCCTTCGGTATGTTTCAGGGTGGGCCTTTTTATATGGGTATTTACCTCTCGTTGATTCTTAAAATTTTGATTACATAACGTACATTTTTCTTGATTTTGATTTTGATTAGGATTAGATAAAGATTTAAACTGACTGACGTTGGATATCTTCTCTTCAAGATTGTAGTAACAGCTTTTTCTGATATTAGCTTTTTCGTTCAAGCTATACCTAATTAATATGGCATTTGGTTACATGATTATTAAATCTCCTTCTAGATTGAATTTTTTTTTCACAAAGTCTGCATTTATTTACTTTCTTTTCTCGATTTTTATTGTCACTGTCAACATCAATCTTTTTTTCAAATTTATTAGATTTATTATCTTTTGACGGCCCTGCATCGCGTATGTCTTGTGATGGTATATTAAATGTCTTCAGCTCAAGTAGTATATTTTTATCATTCTTTATATTATTTCTATTAAGAGTGATGTATATGCGACAAAGACAAATTAAGGCGTAATGAGGTGGGTCATAGTATGTACGAGTATAATATTGAACATATATTATTCCTAAGTAATCTAAATATGTTCTTAATTAAAACTATACCGACGCTATTTTTAAAGTCGTTACCTAATGTATTAATAGTAACTGATCCATCCAAGAATAACTTATTTAGCTGGCTGTACTGTTTATTGAATTAGGTTACCAAAGAAAACTTTTCAGTCAAAACTTTTACGAATTCGCCAAATAAGATTTAGATACAGAAAGTGTATGAAACTACAATGTTCCAAGTTAAAGAAATGCATTTCTGTTTCTCAGCGTTACTCCAAACTTGAAAAGTGTGGCGCTACATAATAAAATAATTCCTCCGAAGTGTGTCAATTTTCTATAGTGATAGGATTAATAATAAATAATTGATAGATAGAAGATTATGTACTATTGTTTAGGGTGGTATGTGATTTTACTTGTTGGATAAAAATCTGCATTTGATGAGGTGACAGGCGTTGGCTGAAATATCAAACTGTAGACAGAGCTAAATATAATATACTACTATAGTAAAATCTACTGCGCAAGAAGATCTAGGGCAATTGATCTATTTCCTTATATAAGCACCCTGGCGGTTCATTCCCATAAGGCGAATATCCGGAAAATAACTGCGATTTTCCTTCCTTACTACTCGTCATTTTAAGAACTCATTTCCATATATGTGGACTTCTGGAATAAATTTTAACATTCCCGTACGAATTTGTGCTATTCAAATTAATATGGACATTATTTTAATGAGAAGTTTTACTCATTAACTGAATACGAAATTCGCTAAACGTTCTTAATTATGTAATTGATGCATGTCCTAATGGAAGTTTAATGCATATTAATGAAAATTTCGTGGCGATCACGAACATAAGGTGTAGGTTCGTAAATATGTATATTCTAACATAAATGAGCTACATAATTTTCTGAATTGTCTAATAAAGACTTAAACAATTACTCTACCTCTTCATCTCTTCGCCATTAAATTTCGCGTCACGAGGTTCTGTTTTGAGCCCTTTTTCAATAGAGTTTCATAGTTTCATAAAAGTGTTTTGGCCTAATATTCTCTCAGAATGGAAGGAAAGCTCTGTAGACGTTAATATATTAGTATTGCAGCAAGCCATTTTCTTAAAAACTCATAGATGCACTAGAACCAACTAGAATTCAGAACCTAAAATCAGATTTTTGAAAATCACATATTCATTAAATATTGAAGAAGTTTTAAAATTAATTAAAATTAAAAACTCCACATAAATAACACAACCACGTACTGCAAACTTATTTTCTTAAAAAATTGAAGGCAGTAGTCAAAATATAATCCAAAGTTTTCAGATTTAGCTTAATTTTGAAGCCATTATCTCCGTATATATATTCTAAATTATGAATAATCTTGGTATGTAAACAGGCACAAAGACAAATATAAAGTTCAATTTAATATATTCTTTAATGTAATGGCTAGCGTATCTAGCTTGCGAGCTGACATTCCCAGCCAAAGTGTGAGCACTACATACAGCAAAACAAGATTTCATTAAAAGTTATCCGCAAAAGGTTGTTTAGAAAAGTTGCCTGTACACTGCAAGACTCCGACTTTATCGCATAAATTTATATCTAGATTCCCTCATTAAATTTAAGATAACTTTAATTATATAAATTTTTTTTAATTATTGTTTGAGTTAAGCTGCTGGTTTTAGTTAATATTTATATTTTGTGCTGAAGAAAAGTTTTAGTAACAACTTTTCAAGTTACTGAAGCAGCTTCCTGAAATTAGGGGAAACTAATGTTGTTAGAGAATATATAGTTTATAATAGACTTGGAATAGTTTGTAATTAAAAATTTTGCCTAGGTTGGAGCTCTAACTAACTTCGCTAGATATGTTTCAATATTAAGCTATAAGTATGTGTTAAACCATTGTGCTACTGTTTTCTAGTATATGCATATTCTTTGATAAAAAGTTAAATTGGAAAATTGGGGCGGATTATATTGAAAGATTGATGAGTTCAGGATAAGTAGGAGAGCAACCCAGGAAAATTATTAAGTCGGCGCCTATGGCCTGACACATTGATGTGTTATACGAATGAGGAAAACAAGCAATTCAGAAAAAGTAGAAATAAAAAATATAAACTGTTCCCAATGTCCACATAAAGTGGAAATATTCGTAAACAATTTCAACATTTTTGACACATTGTACGGAGAAGTTCATTTATTTTTCATACCGTGAAAACGGGCCTTAAATACGTCAATATTAATAAAAATGGATATTATTTGCCAAATCAATTAAATAATTTATACATATATAATAAAATAAATGTTTATACGTTACAAATATGCTGCAAAGCATATTATGTATTTTACAAGGTGTTTTAGATTCTTTTGATTTTGCATTAGTAATTTCCTCTAACACATTTATTATAAGTAGGGTTCAGTTAAAACAAGAGATTAACTTGAAAAACAGTGTTACTGGAATAAATATACGAAAACATTTAATAATGAAATTAATTATGTAGTTGGTGAATTTTTTATATGCTATTTAATGGCTAAGATATTGTCATGTATTTTAAACTAAAACCCCACTAATAAATTAATAAAATTAAAAAAACAAATTTCAGTTCAAACCAGGGTAAAATGAATTGATCCTCCTAATAAAACTAGAACGAGAAACTTACGTATAGTATACTCATTAGATAAAAACAAGTTCAAAAAAAGGATAATATCGTAGAACCATCTGATAAATCAGCTGTAGAACACCTGTTGAGGCGAGAGAGGTCAACGAGCCTCATGTAAACAAAAGGTCAGCTACGCTAAAACAAACCAAAAGTAAACAAATTAAAGGCGTAAATAAAATAAATACATTGTGCTACGTTGCTTTAAAATAATCAATAACAGAACAGCTGTCAGTTACATGCTTTAAACCGAGGTTGAACGATTGTCAACTACAGTTAAACAAAGACGGACTTTATTTATGTAAATTTTTATTAAATTTGTAATTAAATAGCATAAGACAAACCTGTAAAACTTCCAGTCTATTCAAATGACCAGACACAATGTAAATTAGTTCCCAAGAAGTGAGTGCAGTGATCGGTTCTGTGATTCCTCGTACGAGTCAACGGCAGATCTAAAATTTATCTCACGTAATATCAACACATGAGTATCCACGGATTCATCTTCAAATGAGGAAGCTAAAAATACCATAATTTCATAGCAAAATTATGTAATAAAGGGAAAAAAGGCGAAAATACCAACCTTCATGACAGTTGAAAATCTAGAAATCCATGATTTGGAAAATTTTCTGCATGCTCCTTAGAAACGAAACAAAAGTTGAGTTGTTATTGGGTCGTAAAAGAAGCAAACCCACGTCCGGATCGCTCCTGAAATAAATATAGAAATATAAATTTTAAATTGGATATTTATATTTCCAGTACCTACTTTTGAATGATGGTTCAAGGCCAAATACCATAAGGTACCAGAAAAACAGATTCAACTTACCATGAATAAAGTAATAAGCAGCCGCCTGATTGGTCGAAATCCGAATGGTCATCCAAGGCCTATTTAGTTTATGCAAATCCATTAAATGGGGCACTAAATTGTAGAACTGCCAGCTACCATATCCGGACCACAAACCACAAGTGTCAAAAACTTAAAAACAGGTCTGCCAATTCAAATAAATAACGCGACACGGTAACTTTAGTGTGCCGAGAGTACTCTGAACTGAAATTTGAAACCTTAACTTTATTAAATTTGTTATTATCCACAAGGACACTATCCTATATTTGTTGTAGATTAAATTAGTTTAAGTTAGAGCAGGGACATAGTTTAAGAAACATTTCTGCTCTTAATTGTTTCATACATATAATAAATCTGACTTGTTGAGATCCATCTATGTTTAATTCAAGTAACTAAAGCATTAACATTCATCTCAGCTGAAAATCTAAATTACAGCAGAAACAGAGACATCTAGCTGTCTTATGACAAAATAATATTTATCCTGATAAAGATCTCTATCTTTTCTAAGTCCTTACTAATCAAATAAGAAATAAAACGCATGAAATATAAATAATCTTTATTCAAAACTTGTACAACACCAGATTTATAGGTAATATATTTCTTCGATGGTAGAAGGGAACCCCCAAAGGCCCTGAAAGGTGAAATAGTAATTATAGCTAACCTATAGTAAGTTTCACGTTAATTTAACTTAAAATCATACGCACTGTCGCCTATTGTTAAAAACATTGGAAGATCCTGCCCAGTGGCGGACTGATCGTATGCTATAAAGTCGATAATTCCAAAAACTATATACAAGAACTAAAAAACCTTCTTTTAAAAAACTATTTACAACTAAATTAAAAAAATAAATTTAAATTTCAAATCTAAATAACTTAACTACTAGTGCATGCATAATAATATATAAGTGAAATTAATATATCTAGAACGTGCAAATATAATATACAAAACTTAAAATTTTAAAACTTACCTCGTATCAATAAAATTTAATAGAATTCAAAAATCAAAAAATTAAAATTTCCCCTTATTATTACATTACTTGGCGCCACCAACGTGGGGCCTAAATGAAAGAAAAACTACCCAAAAGAAAATTAAACTCAAAAATAAAAATTCAATAAAAGAAAATCAAAATAATAAAAATATAATTATCTCCATTAAATCCTCTAAACATTACATAACTTGAAAGAAAAAAACCAAAAATTATTGTTTCCCCAAAATCCTCCAAACCACAACAATATATTCTATGGGACTCGTACTTGATGAACTGCACTTATATTACTAATATTCTATCCCACTGTATGTGGGGTTCCAGAATTTCCAAAATATAAACGTGATCCTTCATGATTGTCCCAATACTAACTTCGTATTCTTACACTGCATAATTATACCTCAAGCCGTGTCTTGGTTGAGAAGACAAATGAGGACAAACATTTTCTATTATTAGAAGCACTTGCATTTTTAATTGTTAGCTCATTTTGCAGGAGCACCTAGTACAAGTGCTCACTAAGATGTATAGAAAGAGACAAATGCCTCAGGGGTACCATGTAATTAATTATGTCACATCTAGCACATATGATGAATGTTTGCAATATCCGACAAGAGTAAGTGAAAATACAAAAATAAATACAAATACAAATTAAAAATATGCAATTGTGAACGCATGAATACGTACCTTGTATAAATAAGCAAAAATAAAATATCCTCTAACCGAATAGAAAGAACAGTTAGAAAGGGAAATAAGGAAGAAAAATGTTATAATAAAAGGAATTAGCGACAATGAAAACGAAAAAGACCGAAACTGAAGATAAAATGTATACAATAATACAGAAGATAGAAGATTTAGATAAAAAGATTCATACAGATGATATCAGGAAAATCGGGAAGTACATTGGTAACAGAAAAAGACCAATGCTGATAAAACTAACAAAATAAAGCGTGAGATTTGAGATGTTAATAAAATAAAGACTATCCCAGGAACATACAAGAGGAAAAAAGATCATTCATACCGGAGTTAAAAGAAGCGAGGAGGAATACATGCTATAATAGCGCAATCATTAGATATAATAAAGTTAGTGAATAATGAAATATACAAAGCCGAGGAAACTGAACAGAATGAGGTAATGAAGAGTGTAAGGGAAGTTCCAGCCAAAAGAGAACTGTCGATGAAAGGTCATCAGATGGAGACAGCACCTTAGGAAAAAATGATAGGGAAAATCTAGGGTCATCCAGACCCCCAGCCACACTTATATTGGTTGACTCTAAAACAAAGGAACAAAAAAACTAAGTAAGATAGAAAAGGAACACGATAAAGTAACAGACCAGCTGATGGAAATGGAAAATACCTTGGGAAATGGGGATAAGAATATGGTAGTTAGGCTGGAAAAAATGAAAGTGATAAGTAAAAACATAGTATGGAGCAAGAAAGGAAGGAAAAATTAAATAGAATTATAAATGTAAGTACATACATGGAATGTGAGGGAGGTATATGATACAAACGCACTAATAAACCTGGTAACAGAAGTTGACAAGTACAGGTACATACATACCTCGTGGTACTACAGGAAACACACCTAGAAGGAAACGGTGTTCAAAAAGTGCAAAATTATACCCTATTTAAAAGTGAGAGCAATAGCAATAGATTTGGAGTAGGATTTCTCCTAAGAGAATACAAGGAATGTACGACAACAGTTCGAATCAATAACGGATAGATTGTGCAAGAATTGAATGGAAGAAGTAGAGCTATGGCAATCGTAAATATTCACGCACCAACCAAAGAAAAGAAAAGGACACATATTATGAAGAAATTGAAGCAGTAATGGAAAGGATATCAGATAATGATGTAACGATATTTATGGGAAACGCGAATGCTAAAGTGGGCAGGGAAGTTATTTATAAGGAAATCATTGGTGGTGAAAGCAAGCATGAATGCAGTTAGCCGAGGCTGATATCTTTTACAATAGAGAAGTCGATGAAAGTAATGAGCGCAGAATTTAAAAGAAAGGACATCCATATGAGGACATGGATGATACCGGAAAAGAACGAAATAAACCAGTTTGATCGCGTACTAATTTAGGAATAATAAAGGAGGCTGATAACTATTGTAAGAACTTTTAGGAGTGCAGAAACCGATTCTGACCACTTTCTAATAAAATATGGGAGAGAAGAGAATCAATCGAAGATAAATACAACTGAGAAAAAATATAATATGGAAAATTAGTAAAAGAAAGTAGTGGTATCGAACTACAGGAAAAATATTGAAGAAGTACATTGCAATAATGGCACTCAAACTGGAGAGGGAATAGAAAGAAAGGTGGATCAAAATGGAAGGAGCCATAAAAGTAGGGACCAAAAATAATAATAACGACAAATAACAGGCATATGAAAGGGATGGATGAATGAGGAATGTAAAAATGAACAAGAAATGAAAATGTGACTAAGACAGCGTATGCTGCACAGACAAATAATAATAATAATAATAATAATTAAAGGCTTTTATTGGCACAGTATAAGAATACAAATACAAAGAACAAAACATAGAAATAGAAGGATAAAAGTAAATATATCGAGCATAGGAAGAGAGTAAAATATGTGTGTAGAATACTGAAAGGTAAATCCATGGAAGAAGCATTGAAAAGTATAGAAGAAAAATATCAGAATTACGTAAAGGATCTCAGATATGAAGAACAAATTTGCAGAAGATGCAAACAAATATTTTTAGGAAGAGCTGAAGTACTTACGAGGGTAGGAGGGAACCAAGGAGGATACGGCAGACCCGCTGAAAGAGGAAGTAGAAGAAAGAAAGACATTTGAAAAAAAGAACCAACGCGGAAGTTTATGATTTATATCAAGAAACAAACATAACAAAATGTATCAAAGCACTTCCACTACAGTGGCTAGCTCATCTTGAAAGAATGAAAGGCGAGAGAAGTGTAAAATACGTAGGCCAGTAAATAAGAAGGAAAAAAAAAGAGAGGCATGCCGAGGAGGAAATGAAGCGAGACTGTTTTGGAGGATATACAGAAAAAACAATGTATGAACCGCAGGACGTTAGCAAAGGACAGGACAACCGTAACCTGAAGCTGAGTAAAATTCTATTCAATCCTATTCTATTCTAGAATCACTAAAAACTTATGTGTATCAAATGCATTATTCCACTACTCTCTTTAGAAGATTCAGAAATATTGGATTCGATCACCAAATTAACTAACATTTTTACCAATAACAATATTTACATGTTGTAAGACTAGTTGAATCTGACTACTTCGGCTAACAATTAAATGATTTTTCTTTCACAGATAACGAATAATGACGACTTTGTTAACAAACTGTGTGTTCTTTTAGTTTATAGGCATCAACCCCACCTTAATCTAGCGTAAATATATTGTTATCAACTTTCTCAGTGTTGCACTGATCTTCTTCGTGAAAGGTTCATTATATCTCATTCATAAATGACAAATGGTGCGTATAAAGTCGCTATGGGAAGGTAATAATGCGGATGGAAAGATATTCGTCGTTGTCTGTGTAAATAAGATAGAATTTCGTTATGTTAATGATGCGTAATCGTGATTTGAGTTAGAAAAGTTATTGTGTCAAGAAAGAAAGATTTTATGAATCAAATAAAACCTGAAAAACAGCGGCTTAAAAATATTTATTCGATTTAAAATCATTTAATCTTGTATTCAAAAAGCTACATGAGCGAGATGAGAAATATTTTACTGCTATATAAAAATCTCCGCTCGTTTTCATATGGGATCAATAATTTATTAAATGGGTGATTCCGTTGAAATTAGATTTTACCCGGTTTTTGGGGTCGTCGTTAATTTCGACCATTGCTCAATTACAAATTAAAATATTATCTGACACTTCTACCAAACATCGCAGTGCTACCAATTGCCAAATATATTTTTGTATTCAACAAGGCCAAAAAGAGAAAGTGATAGTTTTAAATCGTGATGAAAATCAACGGTGAATATAAATATTT
Source organism: Rhagium mordax (assembly GCA_963680705.1). Taxonomy (NCBI): domain Eukaryota; kingdom Metazoa; phylum Arthropoda; class Insecta; order Coleoptera; family Cerambycidae; genus Rhagium; species Rhagium mordax. The sequence continues at coordinate 11,817,841 of OY796659.1, read as the reverse complement.
TTTAACCTATTGCTTTGCCTTAAATAAGAATTATGTCGCATGCATCCAATTATTTCTAGTAGGGCATCCGGTTTGATGGCTGCTAGGAAGTCATATTTATTCATTCGTCAATAATAAATGTTTTAAATTATTAGTTGCATGTATATTACTGTGATCAAATATACATACGTATGAATATAGAAGTTGGATGATTATTTGATTTCACATCAAACACCTGAAAGTATGAAAGGATTTGCTCGATAATGATGAAAACTTCCTTTTCACTAGCCAAAATGAATGCAAATTTTTATATTTATACAACTCAATAAGTTCGTAATGAGATCCGAAGATATGAAAAAAGTAAATTCAAAAACATTTTCTCAACTTGTACTTTGGAATCTTTTAGCTTGAATCTTAATTAATGTACATTTTTCCAAACGGGAAATTAATATTTGAAACTCTTGCAAATCCCCCATAACGGGATATTAGGATAATTAATTGAATTAAATTTTGTATACAGTTGCGATTTCTGACTTGACAGGCATCAGGACAGGAAATTATTTCGAAATATATTTTTTGATAACGACACTTTACAGGAACTGGCATCTCGGCTGCGATTTAAATTAATAAAAATGTTTACAGCACCAACGATTTATACGCATGCGCATGAGCATTTATCACATCATACCCAAATAATCGCAATAAATTGCGTCTGCCTACTGACGTTCTATTTTCGTTCCGTGAACTCACGTATTTTTCAAATCTGGTAATATTTATAAGATAACTTGTCATGGGCCCCCTAATACAATTTTAGTACCTTTTTTTTCAAAAAAAAAATAATTTCCTCGATTGCCTTTTTATTGACACGAAAATACTGTCATGTATTTTAAACCAAAACCCCACTAATAAATTAATAAAATTAAAAAAATAAATTCAATTGAAACCAGGGTAAAATGAAAATTCCTCCTAATAAAACTAGAACGAGAAACTTACGTATAGTATACTCATGAAATAAATACAAGTTCAAAAAAGGATATAATATCTTAAAACCATTTCTTAAATCAGCTGTGGGACAACTGTTGTGGCAAGCGAGGTCAACGAGCCTTAGGTAAACAAAGGGTCAGCTACGCTAAAACAAACCAAAAATAAATAAATTGAAGGCGTAAATGAAATAAAAACATCGTGCAATGTTTCTTTAAAATAATCAATGACTCAACAGCTGCTAGATGCATGTTTCAAACAGAGGTTGAACGATTGTCAACTACAGTTAAACAAAGATGGACTTCATTTATATAAATTTTTATAAAATTTGTAATCAATTAATTTAAAACAAACCTGTAAAACCTCCAGCCTAGTCAAATGACTAGACACAATGTAAATTAGTACCTAAGAAGTGAGTGAAGTGATATTCGATACGGTCATGTAATCCCTCGTACGAGCCAACGGCAGATCTAAAATTTATCTCACGTAATATCGACACATGGGTATCCAAGGATTCATCTTCAAATAAGGAAGTTAAAAATACCATAATTTCATAGTAAAAATACATAATAAAGTGGAAAAAGGCGAAAATACCAACCTTTATGGCAGTTGAAAATCTAGAAATCCACGGTTTGGCAAATTTTCTGCTTCTCCTTAGGAATGAAACAAAAAAGAGAGTTGTTGTTATTGGGTCGTAAAAGAAGCAACCCCACGTCCAGATCGCTCCTTAAGTACATAAAGAAATACGAAATTAAAAACGAAGATTTATATTTCCAGTACATTTGAATAATGGTTCAAGGCCAAATACAATAAGGTACCAGAAAAACAACATCTACTTACCAGCAATAAAGGTAAAATTTATCCTAAATAATAAGCAGCCACCTGATTGGTCGAAATCCGTTTGGGCATCCAAGGCCTATTTAGTTTATGCGAATCCAGTAAATGGGGCACTAAATCGTAGAACTGCCAGGTTCCATATCTGGACCACAAACCACAAGTATCAAAACTTAAAAACAGGTCTGCCAATTTAAAGTAAATAACGCGACACGGTAACTTTAGTGTGCCGGGAGTACTTTGAACTAAAATTCGAAAATTTTACTTTCTTAAATTTGTCACTACTCATAAGGACGCTGTCCAAAATTTGTTGTAGATTAAGTTAGTTTAAGTTAGAGCAGGGACATAGTTTAAGGAACGTTTCACTTTGAATTGTCTCATATGTGTAATAAATACGACTTGTTGTTCCATCTATGTTTAATTGATAGAACTAAAGCATACAAATCCATCTCAGCTGGATATCTATACTACAGCAAAAGCAGAGACATCTAGCTGTCTAATGACAAAATTATATTCATTCTGATAAAGATCTCTAGCATTTTAAGATCATTACCAATCCAATAAAAAATAAAACCAGCCCAAAATTTAAATAATCTTTATTCAGAAAGTGTACAGCAGCTGATTAACAGGTAAGACATATCTTCGATAGCAGAAGGGAACCCCCTTAGGCCCTGAAAGGTAAAAGAGTAATTATAGCAAACCTATAGTAAGTTTCACGTTTAATCATCTTAAAATCATACGCACTGTCGCTTATTGTTTAAACTGTTGGAAAATCCAGCCCAGTGGCTGACTGATCGTATGTTATAAAGTCGATAATTCAGAAAACTATATACAAATAGGTACTTGAGAAAAATAAATTTAAAATTCAAAACTAAACAACTTAATTACTAGTGCATGCATAATAATATATGGGAATATAAAATTTAAATATCTAAACGTGCAAATATAAAATATTAAATATAATAAAGATCTTAAATTTTAAAAAACTTACCTTGTAATAATAAATCAAAAATAGCATCCAAAAATAAAAAAAATCATTGTATCCCTAAAATCCTCATATCGTTACATAATTTGGCGCCCATCTTGGCGACAATATAAACTAAAATAAAAATTTAGCCGTAACGTTACAATATATATTTTAAAGACCAACTTTCAGTGGACAGGGAGTTCCTACTTTCAGGGGGTCATTATGATCTAGTGTATAATGCAAGGATAATGATTATTTCTTTGCGTCATCTGTTTATTCTAAATTGTGACAAAGGTATGAATTGTCTTTATATTTTCGCCTAGCGTCATTTTTCTCATCTCTATCAACTGGCCTGTATTTTAGATCCTTTATAGGTCTGTCACCTCTCGCATGAAGGGATTATCAAGTTCTGCTACAATAAGATGTTCATTGATCCAGTCCTCTATTGAAGGGTACTTTGTTCTTTGTGCATTATATTCCTGAAAAACTTTGGTGCTTCCTAGACACGATTAAGTAACTTTTTCGCCACACAAGAATTCTATACGTGTGTTTTTACCCTTTGTCGCATATTATGTGAAAGGATTGGCAACAACGTCTATATTAACAGCAACTTTTATAAAGTCAATTAGTTAGTCAAGCAGTAAGGAAATGATAACCTACTCGTGCACTATACTAAATTAGGTAAATTTACAAAGGTGAAGTCACATTTTAATATAATAGGAGAGCCTTAAAAACTCTATTAACGGAAACGTCTAGATTGCTATCACTATACTTGTCATTTTAAATTACATATTTGATGTACTGAGCACAGAAGTTGCGTCAAAGCAACAAATCTCTTAAACTAATTGTGTTCGGCAGCATTTACGGCAAGCTTCCATAAAGTTGAAATTTAATTTCGGAGCATCCAGTAAGGTAAGCATATCAAACCTCCCGATGCACACAATTCATTTAAAACTAAACGGGGTATGACACAAGTTGAGTTTATGCGTGTTTCTGGTGGGCCAGGTTTCAGAATACTGAGCAGACCTCTGCATACAAATGTCTTTCTTAAAAAGCAATTCTTGCAAAAGTGAGTTTTCATTTGAATATATAAATAATCTTTTATGTAGCAATTTATTTTGAACATTAATTTTGCTGAATTATAGAAGCATACCTAGGGAGCTTGTTTTATTAGTGTAAAATATTTATATTTATGTAAATGAACTTTTGCAGCTTATACTATACACCATTCTGAATTGGAGTTGTTTTATGGTTGTTGTTACTGCTGAAACAACGCACACGCGTTTTAACTACTTGCGATTTATACCAAAATATATATACGGGGTCCATCTAGACCGATGGTGTTTTATAATTCTAGATGTTATAGATAGAAAAGTAATTGAAATATGTTAAAGTACATTGAAATATTAATGCTGAATTATTGTCGTGAAAAGGCAATTTTATGAGTTGTTATGATTTGCAAATTAGTTATTGTCTTTTTATATACTGTAAAATAAAATGAGGTTAGTGGTTCATAAAATTTTATAAGACTGAACGTACTTTAAAAGTCTATTATGAAACAGATGTAATAGAGAATTTTATATTCAAATTTTAAACATGTACTCTTTTTATTACTACATCACAATAAAATTTTAATATAAGTAGAACGTGCTTGTAACTTCACTGCCTTAGATAATATTGTTCATCGCGTCTTTTGTAAACTTTTTCCTAGTAATTTTCGTACCGTTGAAAAAATGTTCTCTTCTTAATTATCTCGATTTGCTTTATTCCTGTTTGAGGAATTCAGGGATTTATTTTTCGTTATTGAATGCGCTAATAGTATTTTCCTTTCTTCATTTCTACTTGTAATCATCTCACGAATTACTAAAATTAAATGAATAATGGTACTTTCTATTATATTGTACAAAATTGTATTATAAGCTTGTGTAGAGCAAGGGTAGATAAAATCATTTCATTTATTTATGGCCCACGTTCTTTCACAAAACTTGTTAATCTTTTTACAGCATCTCGAGGGAGAATTCTAATTGAATATACAAGTACGTTTTAGATGGTATTATTTATATCTGCAATATGTTTATGTAATATTCACTACAGTGTGTCCACGTTTAGAACTTTAGACCTCTGTATAATTTTTATTTATGGACCGATCTGAACCAAATTTTGCCTGAAAGATAGAACATAATGGGGTCTACTTTTGACCAAAAAACCATTCGCCCTCTTCAAATGCAAAGCCGCCTGCGATACCAAAATAAATGAAAAAAATCAAGACATATTTTTTTTGGAAAATTTTACCTACGAAAATTGTTCAGAATTGCCCAAAAAGCTTAAATCTTATGTTTGATCTATTTAAAAAATATTGAAATTTGAAAATATTGAAAATTTTAAATCCAAAAATAATTTTAATGAATTTTTTTTATTTGAAAAGCGTGCTGTGACAATTTTATGAAACAGAATTGTCACAGTGCGCTTTTCAAAATGCAAAAACCCATTAAAATTATGTTTTTGGATCTACAATTTTCAATATTTTCAAATTTCAATATTTTCTGAATTTGATCAAACTTTGGATTTTAACTTTTTGGGCAATACTGAACTTTTGTTGGTAAAATTTTTCGAAAAAAAAATGCCTAATATGAAGATCTTTCAGGTAAAATTTGATCAGATCGGCCCATAAATAAATATTTTACGGGGATGGTAAGTCCTTAACGTGGACACACTGTATGTATGTTGTTCTGTATTTACGCGCTTAACGTTTTAGTGGCTTAAATTCAGTCAGTACGTCACGAGTAACGTTTCGGCTAAGAGCAAAATTGTGCTTCCGTGTATAGCGTCTTGGTAACCTGCTGATTTGACGTGTGTAATCGCTTACCAGCAAAGTTATCAGGTCGTCGTCGTTATTTCTGGCCCAACCCAAAAATCGTGAGATTCAATTCTGTTACTGGGTAGAAAATCGATGTTTTGATGGCCTGCTGATTTGACGTGTGTATTCGCTTACCAGCACTGTCGTCAGGGCGTCGCACAGTGGGGCGAATCAGATATTTACTGTTAAAAAATCGTTACAGGTTTTAGTTTTTATCAAATCAGCATAATTATTTTTTAATTACTCGTAATGAAATTGTGAAACCTCTCTCGAGGCCAATTTTTGTAAAATAACCCCAAAATTATCCAAAAGGGTCTGAATATACGGGTTGGAGGGAGTTGAAATTTAGATATTGACGTGAATTAGTGTTTAAGGGTTCAAAACTCCCAGAAAACGAGTTTTGAAACCGTAAACACCAATTCACGTGAATATCGAAATTTTAACTCCCTCCAAGCTCTATTTTCAGACCCTTTTGGACAATTTTGGGGTTATTTCAAAAAGTCGGCCTCGAGAGATGTTTCCACAATTTAATTAAGAGTATTTTAGAAAAAAAAATATGCTGATTCGATAAAATATAAAGCCTGTAGCGATTTTTGAACAGTACATTTTTGATTCGCCTCACTGTGCGTCGTCGATATATTGTTCCGCCTGCCCTGTATTAATAAATTTGGTGACCGCGATAACTCGACGTTTTGGTGGCTTGCTGATTTGACGTGTGTAATTGTTTACCAGCAACGTCATCAGGACATCGTCGTAGATACTTGTTTCGATAAAATTCATTTTTTCTGTTAACAGAGCGCGTAAACTCGACTTGGTGACCTGCTGATTTGACGTGTGTAATCGCTTAACAGCACTGTCATCAGGGCGTCGACGATTTTATTACTAATTTTACTAGTTTGCGTCCAGTGGTTTGATCCAGAGGAACCTACTTCAGACACATTACAAGGCCAGGTGGTTTTGTAAACTTTTTATCCTATCTGCATTAACTTTCTCGACTGGTATTTGATATTTTTGCCTTGTAACAATACCCCATTATTTATTTTAATGAAATATAATGTGGTTTATGATGAATTATTCACTTTACTCATTACGCCATGAAATGTGGATATTCCCGAGTCTCGGATTATTTCTGGATGACTAGATATATAAACTAACATACCTATATATTGTTTATTTATGTTAACAGAAAAGTTTTAATCGCATTAGTATAACTTTGAAGTTGTTTTTTTAATGAATACCTACTGAGTTAAATCTTGTCTCTTGACTGGAACAGTTAACCCCTATAAAGAGGACAATGTACGTAGACACAATGCAGTCTAGGCCAAGTGGCACTTTCCTCTTATTCCTCAACCTTTAGGGTATCCAAAGCTTTTAAAACTTCTCTCGTTCTGTGAAAGAACTCGTCCATCCTCTTTCTATACGAAATTGTCTGGTTTCCTTCTCTATCTGTAGACAATAATTTTTAAATTTCTATCTCGGATATACTGGAAGTCTAGCACAGAGAAATATTCTTAGAAAACAAATTCAATCAATTCTATTTTACGTGGTTTCTTCTACTTTGGTTTTTGTTTTAGTACATGCATTTAATTTATAACATTTTATGTACGAAGAATGTATTAGATATACAGGGTGAGTCATAATGGGGGACTTAAATGTAAATCCTAAAAAAGCAGGAACGCTTTATCTTTGATATTCCGACAATTATTATCGCCAATATCCCAAAGAAACGAAATACTAAAAATGTTTCTACTGTTTTTAAATTCTTTTCTTCAAAAATCATTTTATAAACCAATGGCATAAGTTGGAATTCACCCCATATATATACATTTTTATTATCTGGTTTGAAAAATATTTTGCTGAATATGCAATTATTATTTATACAGAGCTGTAAGTAAAGCGCAATCTTATTAACTTGTTTATTTGTTGAGCGATTTATTTTAATTTCGAGTGTTGTATGGATTTATGTCGGACTACATTTCTCATGCAAGTAAATTTGTTTAGGATTTCCGGTTTACCCGTCCTGACATTTGTTTTCATTACCCTTTTTGGCATATAAAAATATTTCTTTCTTTCTGTACCGCAAATTAAAATTTTATATTTCTTTTTCAGGATGAAAATAAATCAAACAAATCAGGAGAGAAGAAGCGGTGGATACACGACCCATCGAGTAAGTTTAACTGTAGTAGTTAATAGATTTAGTAAATCGTTTTAGTTGTAATTTATCTTAATTTTATATGACAAGTTATATACTAAAATTGAAAGACACGCTAGAGTCAATAGATTTTTTTTTACTTTGCTACTTATTTTACGCAACACTTCAAGTATATTGGCGAGTTATCTGTGATATTGGTAAATTACATAAAAAATCTTAGTGAAAACTCCCATGTAAAATTATTTTGTCTAAAATCAAACAGATCGATATTATAGGAAAGCTACGAAATTCACGTACATACGTGAAAGTTACAACTGAAAAAATGTTAATTGTATACAGTAATGCCGTAATGTAATCTTTATTAAGTACTGTATAGTAAATGTGTCGACGAAGTCCTTTTACTGAATCGGTATTTACAGAATTCCAAAATAACAAAAAGAACATTAATTAAAATATCTACGTGTGAACAAGCTGCCTGGTTCACTTTTCGATAGAATATGTGGAGTACGTGACAGAAAGTCTCTCGCCTTTACAAGATCAAGAAATTCTTATCCCACAAAAGTCGGACTTTCGATATGCTATGATTTTATGATAGGGACAGTCGCCCATGTGGGAAATCTTGACTGGAGACAAGAATCACTGTTCTGCTGTAATGTTTCCTTACATTTTCACAATGGTTTCGTCATGCAAAATCAAATGCTGACACCGAAGCAGGAATAAGCAATACACTTACTATACTAATAACAATAACAATCCTAGTATTTTTCTTTGTGGCGACATTCGAGTGGCAAGTAGGTGGATGTGACCAGTGATATTGATTGATGTCTTTACTTTCGCAAATATTTCATCGATAGTATTTGCATCTTTTGTGTTTTATTTATTTATTTATTTTTATTTATTTATTTATTTATTTATTTATTTATTTATTAGCCATAATATATTAGCCATTTGGAATACATATCATAAACTAACGAATTTGTATTTCAATCTCACCTAATGATGTAGGATCTAGGGAGTCGTTCTCACCTAGTAACTAACATAAAAGTCTACTCTAGTAGGTCCTATTAATGAAAATCAAAAACAAAACAATTATCGTTTTAAATAAAACGCGGAATATGTAAGCGAACGATACAGAATCGTTTCAGATGAAATCATCAAATTGGGGCTGCATGATTTTTAATTTAAAAAAAAAAAACAAGAATGATCTTAACAATATACAGGGTGGGACAATAGTGCGTCGGACCTCGATATCTCGAGTTCTACGATAGCTAGAAATTTTTTAAAAAATTGCAAGTTAAGTAGATGAAAAAGTCTATAACAACTAGAAATTATTTTCAAACATACAGGGCGAGCCAAGACGAAATTACAGGACCAAGTGCCTTTTTTTTAATGGAATGCTATGTATATCAGTAAATTTTTTGAACCCTCTTTCTGGGCTCTATTCATTTCTATATTAGCATTGAATATTTCCCAACCATTTGGATGTAATGAATTTTTTTGTTGAAATAATGCAATCTGCAGATAGATATTAAAAAATCACCACAGTCACAATTATGGGTTTTAAGAAAAACGTATGTGAATACCAGTTACGAGACATCTAATTAATGTTTTTGAATCATTTTCATTTCCTAAAACTGTACAGGGTGGCCAAAAATTATTTTTCAATTAAGAACTTTTTAAATTGAATTTTCCTACTTACCTTTACAATGGACCATTGGAGTCTAAGTTACTTTTCATGTGTGTAGATAAAACATAACCATATTTTTTCCCAATCATACTTTATATTGACATATTTTCTAAATAAACTTATCATAAAAGTAATATTAACATAAAAATTGCAAAATCATACTTACTCCCGCTGACTCATGTCGTAAGGTTATATGCATATACAGGGTGCATGATTTATCGTTCTACAACCTGTAACTGTTAAACGAATTGTTTTAGTGGAAAAGTGTAACGGGAAATAAATTCTATATCGTGTGAGCTACATTTTCGTATTTTCGAAAAAACAAATAATAATAATAATATGACATTATTAGGAAAATGACTGATGGTCGAGATGGTAGAGTACCGGCCTCTCACCCAAAAATCCCGGGTTCGAATCCCGGTCGTGGCAATGGAAAATACTGTGAGAGAGATTTTTCCATTATACGGGGATATTGGATGTGTGTCCCTTGTCTTTAAATGTGTAGCCCCCTCCCGCACAAGGCTCAGCCTTCTGGGATAAAGGGGGTCGTAATTACATGTGGTGTATTTATTTATTTATTTTATTTAAAATATACATATTATTATATCCTAAGCTAAGGCGAAGTCTAGCTTGAAGCTACTCAACTTAACATGTAACATGTAATAGATATTATAATATGTTAAATAATATTTTTTATAATTAAAACAAAATAGAAGTATTAAATAATAATAACAACAATAATTATTATTTACATTTGTTTTTTTCATAAGCAAATTATAAATAAGTATGATGGTTTTAATTCTATACACTACATGACATAGCTATCTGCTAGATAATTAACTGTAGATGTAGGAAATTAGTTTGTACATTTTTCCGAAATTTATTTACAGGTACTTGTTTAATTTGATCGTCAATACACATAAACGAACGCCGAAAAATTGTTGTAGAATATTTGGGGATGAGGAGTTTATCTGCAAATCGTAAATTCACATTTTGAATATCTCGTCTGAAAGTAAATCTTTCAAAAAGATAAGGTGGTGAAGAGGTTAAGAGAAGGTTGTGAACGAAAACTGATAAATTGTGTTTGTACTAATTTTCAAGTGTCAGCCAATTTTAGTCATTTATTTTAGAGGATACATGACTGTATTTCCTTAGTCTGAATTTTCTGTAAACGAGTTTGCGTAAGCTTATCTAGGCATGAAAAATATATTATATTACAATGATATAAAATCGGTAGCATCAGACTTTCACAAAGCTTTTTTCTCATTTTAAAGTTTAAAATACTTACATTGCAATATAATGCTTTCAAAGCAAAATATGCTTATTTTAGCAAAGTTGCCACATGAGCTTCAAGACGGATTATAAAGTCGAAAGTTAAACCCAAATTTTTTGCCTGATCAACAAGAGGTAGATTTTCACTATTTATAGATTTCAAGATTTAATTTTGTATATTCCCTTGCTTTACTTGTTTTAGTTGTTAAGTTTTAAATTATTCTGTTTGGAATAATTATAAATCACATGCAAGTTTAGTATCTTGAGGAGGAAAACTATAAAATAACTGAGTATCATCAGCGAAAGATAAGGTCGGTCATTAAGAAATTTTATTGTGTGAGCGTTAGTCTCTACAAATTTAACTAGCTTTTAAGTCATTTCACTGGGTAGGACGTAGTTTCTACAAATTTAACAAGCTTTTAAGTCATTTCAATGGATAGGACGTAGTTTCTACAAATTTAACTAGGTCTTAAGTCATTTCATTGTGTGAGCGTTAGTCTCTACAAATTTATCTAGCTTTTTAGTCATTCCAATGGGTAGGTAAATCATGATCCAGCGTATTAAAAGCCTTAGAAAAATCAAGAAGAATTAGCGACGCGGCGTTACCTTTGTCTAGAGCAGATAAAATATCTTGAGAAATATTAGCTAGAGCAAATGTTGTACTATAGCCTTTTCTAAAACCAGATTGTGAGTTAGATATAATTTTATTTTTTGAAATGTATTCGTATATTTGGACATTTACTAATTTGTTTAAGACTTTTGAGAACGCTGGAATAATAGTTATCGGCCTTAGATCATTATAATCTTGCGGATTATTAACCTTTGGTAGTAGTTTAACAATGGAAAGTTTCCAACTACTGGGAAAATTATCTGCCTCCAAACAACAATTGATAACATGTGTTAAATGCAACGAAATGACAGGTAGACAATATTTTAGCATAAGAGCTGATATGCCATCACTGCCCAGAGCGTTTGACTTCCGGGACGTAGGTAGTTATAGATGTAATTTCTTCAACACTACCTAATTTAAATTGAAGTGATATATCAGCATTGAACACGTGAGATGAAAAGTACTGAACAGAATTGGGGCAGTTATTTGGAGGGCTAAATACAGAGGTAAAATCAGAATTTATTTCATTTACATTTTGCAAATGTGAAGGTATATCACGTATGTTCTTAAGTTTAATATTTAAATTATTTACGGTCGTCCACAAATCCTTGTTAGATCGCGTTTGATGAAAAGCAAGATAAGCAGATTTTTCATTTCTAATGGCATTAAGGGTAAAGTTTCTTAACTCCTTATAATACATCCAGTCTCGAGGGTTTTTAGATTTTTTATATAAACACAAGGCTATTTGTCTCTCTTTCTCTAATTTTCTTATATTATCTGTAAGCCAGGCAGCGTGTGGTTTTGAAATACGAGACGTAATTAAAGGGGCACGTATATCAAAAATGAACGTCTAACAATTTTAGAAAAATAAAAAAGTAAGTTAATAAAAAATAATATGAGGAAAAAATTAATTTTGATATTATATTTGAAATCAGCTACCAAATTTAGACATTCATTTGTTTTTTCGAATATACGAAAATATGGCTCACACGATATCGATTTTTTTCCCTTTACACTTTCCACTAAAACTACTCGTTTAAAAGTTACAGGCGATAAATCAAACAGGGATATCATATAGGAAATCAAATAATTGCCAAAATTGAAGCAAGTTATGATTTGAGAACAAAATTTTATTAACAAATTTATATTAAATTGCGCTGATTTCAAAATTATTTTTTTCCTCAAATTATTTTTTTTTTAACTTGTTTTTTTTTCTAAAATTGTTACCTATTTGTTTTTTTTTCCGAAAATACGAAATGTAGCTCACACGATATAGAATTTGTTTTTACACTTTTCCACTAAAACAATTTATTTAAAAGTTACATGCTCTAGAACGATAAATCAAACACCCTGTATATGTACTGAAAAAATCGGTATAAACACACAATTCAACAAAGGAACAAATACAATAATCCCCAAGAAAGCTTCACTTCACATGTGTTTCTATTTCGTGACACAGTGGCGCCCTCGTGTTACGACTAACGGAAAATGGTATTTTACAGAAAATTAAATAATGTGGAAAAAACAGAATAATACTCATCAAATTCCATTATTGGACGTCCAATAAAGGAATTTTATGAGTATTATTCTGTTTTTTCCACATAATGAACAATTACTCATATGGGATTAACCTACCTAACTTAGAAAATTAAATGTATGGGCTCTTTTAAAAGGAAGGTAGGTTCAAGTGGGTTAAAAACCTAATTCATTCTAAATAAAAATATTCGTAATCACTTAGGTACCAGCGCAAAAATAGAACCTGTGTTTATTTTTTGCAAAAATGAATAACATATTTTGGAATAATCGAAGAAAATGTATTAAACAGGAAAATTTCAAACTTGTTCGTGATGACTGGAAATCTCCAGAAAATAGTATAGCTTATTAGAACCTCTATATTACAGTAGAAACATTCAGCTCCTGAAATCGATCATTGACCTTAACGTATATAATCAGTTATTCGGGTTTTAAATTTATAGGTAGATTTATGCAAATAGATAAAGAAAATTACAAAAAACGGGTCCTTACCAATTGACGGCGTAACATTAAAATGACCAAAAAGTTCTATAGCCATCACTGTATAATATTATCTGAGCAATACAGGAAAATGGGCAGACTTAAATCACTTATGTAGGAAAATAAAAAGGCATATAAGAAATTTTCGCAAAGAAAAAGGATAAAAAGGAGTAAAATAAGTGGACGCTTTATGTCAATCGATTCTTAGAAATTGTACGTTTTATTAAAATTTATTTTATGTGAAAATGTCGTAAGAGATAGAGAGATAGAGACGGATAATTATTATTTTTAGGAAAATTAGGCCGTAATATGGCTACGTTACACAGCCTATTCGATAAAAGCTAGAATTACGCAAAGATTCACGTTCTAAATAATAGTACATTATACTATAAGGGAGAGAAATGCGTTATTTTGGCAGAGGTGCAATTTGAAGCCCGAGGGCTTCAATGCGCCGAGGACAAAATAGCATCTCTCCCGAATGGTATATACTATTTTTTCCACGGTCTCATTAACTTAAAAACACATATTTTGTCATTATGAAGTAAGTAGCACCAGAATTATTGTATTTGGATTTGAGCATTCATTTAGTTGAGTTATTGTCATAACTACAAAATAAACAAACAAAAAGAATTGTCAAATTAAGGTGCTAGTTTGGTTTAGTTTAAAGTTTGTTTAGTGCACAATGAATAATTGTGAGTCGGAAGAGATTGTGGAGGCTGCAAATATTGCAATAAGCAATTTGCTGCCTACGAAGTCAAGATCTTTATACGATATAGCCTACAATCGGTTCAAAAAGTGGTGCGCCGAGAAAAATGTTCAAGTATACAGCGAGAATGTTTTGTTGGCATACTTCAGTGAAAATGCAAAGAATTATAAGTCTTCCACATTATGGGCGCAATATTCTATGGTTAAGTCATGCTTGATAATTTACGACAACATAGATATAAGCAAATTCCCCAAACTGATCGCATTTTTGAAAAGAACCGGTGACGGATATCAAGCGAAAAAATCGAAAATATTGACAAAGGGAGAAATCGACCGTTTTCTATCAAGTGCAGGTGACAAAGAATTCTTAATGATTAGGGTAAGATTACTTTTGTTGTTAGGTATTTCAATTATTAAGTATTTTGATTTTTTATAGGTTGGAATAATTCTGGGGATTGCCGGAGCTTGTCGAACTGATGAACTAGTCAATTTAACTGTAGATGATATTGAGGATGTAGGCTCTTCCTTGATTGTAAAAATTCCAAACACTAAGACAAAGATTCCACGAACCTTTGTGGTTACCGATGTGGGAAATATGCTTGAATTGTTTCGAAAATACCTGTCCCTTCGTCCTCCCCACGTCAAGCATAAGCGCCTTTTTTTGTACTACAAAGCAGGAAAATGTAGTTCGCAGCCAGTTGGCAAGAATATCATGGGAAAAATTCCTAGTGTAGTAGCTTCGTATTTAAAATTGCCTGATGTTGCATGTTATACTGGTCACTGCTTACGAAGATCTTCAGCGACATTACTGGCAGATGCTGGTGTGGATATCACGACAATAAAGCGTCATGCTGGTTGGAAATCAACGACAGTCGCTGAGGGTTATGTCGAGAACTCCATTGCAAATAAGACCAAAATTGCTAATCAGGTTTTAGTAGGTACCACCACTAGCGCAATCACAAAAACTGTAAATGTAAGCGAAAGTAATATTCCTTCTAATATTAATTTTGAAAATTGTACGAATGTAACATTTAATTTAAATGTCAATAAATAATTTCAATGTTATCTTTTTTTTTTTTCATGAAAACCGTTCTCCATAATGTAAACTCCCTTGGGAGCATTATACTCCCTTGGGAATAATCGACTATTTCTGTTTTAATTTTGATGTCATAGAAACTGATTTCTACTCCCGGCCGTGGAAAAACAACGTTTTATAACAACTGTGATGAAGCTCTCTTATAGTAGTTTCCAATGTGTGGTGGTTCAACAGTCGTCCAAGAGATGACGTCAGTGGTACGAAGACAAATTAGGAAGCAAGAGATTTATTGTGAAATCTTTTAGAGGAACACCTGGATCATTCTAAAAGGCAATTAGTTAGAAATTATTCAGAATTTAATGACTAGCATAATCAAAAAAAAATAGAATTTTCATCTACGGCTACTCTACAATATTTACTATTCTAGAGATCTGCTACCAAATACAATATATCCCTCTTGCAAAAATTATAATAATATGCCTAGTAGCCTAGACATACGAATAAAGAAACTACTTTTATTTTTCCTTTTCAGACCTGTTGTAGTATCTACGAACATAGAAGTGAGCAAAATACATTTTTATCCGCCATTGTATTTCCTAATATAATTTCCTCAAACTACTCAGTAAAAATAAAATATTGCGTTTTCAACCCGCAATTTAATTTCATAAGAACTGCCAGACTTGTTATCTCGACATTTCAAATCTACCCTACCCTACCAGTTTACTTTTAGGACCATACGTCTATATATCTTCAAATATAATTACGTCCGATAAAAGCAGTAAGCTGATAAAACTGTAGAGCTTGGATGACAAAAGTACACATGTTTTAATGTATACAGGGTGTAACGGACGTAAGAGAAAATAATGTTTTGCAAATGCCCAGTAAAATAATATCTTTTGGTATACCTGCTTACATAAATAAAACTTATATCAGTCCAGTTGTTAAATAATGTATTAATAAATACGGTAGCTTCTTCCAACGGTTCAAAGTATCCCTCTTTCGCCCTATTGAGGGGATGTTTTATAAAAATTTGCTCGGCGTTATTTTCATAAGTGTCCCATAAACGACAAACGTGACAAATCTTGGCATTCTACCTATACCGGAAATGGGAAGCATTGATGGCCTTTCACTTTTATATGTATAAATCGAACCTTCACATAAGATGTCTTGTCATCGGATATCCATTTTGAATTGTCGTTTAAAGTATAAATCGTTCCGTGTGGAACCGAAAATATTTTTATACCCATTTTTAAAGCGTAACGAAATACAGATCTCACATTTGCTTTTGTTTTTGATTAAATTTTTAATATCTCCCTAAAATAGGATATTTTTATCAAATTAGACAATATATAACCACTTTCTCATTTTTGTCGCCTGGGGTCATTTAATAGAGTATAAATAAAAATATAGGTACCTTTAGTGTTAATTGATAATTCCATTGCTAAAATAAGTTTATAGACAAATAATTAAAAATTGTGATGTTTAAAGCATCTTTTAATTTCCGGACTTTTCACTACTGAAAACTCAGATTTTCTTTACCTGCAAAAAATATATATTTAGAGCGTTATTATCCTCTCCTGCATATTACGCCCAGAAAATCATAGACAATTTTATAAGGGAGGAAAACTAATTGTAAAATTATTTATGTTTCTACATGAACCGTTGCCTGTAATCACACGTACTATATCTACTTTATATTATTTTAAACGAAGCTATAATCCAAATTCTCGTTTATATTGCCTAGACTAGGTAATGACATGAAGCGTATTTTACCAGAAAATGCTGCCTTTGATGTTTGCAAACCATGATTTATAAGTCCATTGCATTTTCAATTACCTGGGAGTACTATATTGTACAGGGTAATCTCAACACATTTTCTGTCAGTTTCAGGCATAGAAAAAAGTAATACAGTTACCATCATAAATTTAAATAGTAGGTATTTTGTTAATTAAATGTTTTTGTTTTAAGTATACGAGATAATAGAGTGGCTTTTTTAAATGATATGCCTACTTCTGTCATGAACATATTGCGATTGACCCCAACTTATCCAAAAGTTGATATTAACGGAGATAGAGGGTGTTAAAGTGAAAATTTGAAATTCGATATTTTTCCAAATATTAAAGTTTGTGACAAATTGCTTTAATTTTGGGGTTTTTTTTGGGACGAGAAGAACGAATCCGTACTCAATTTTGCTCTAGACGCTAGGGGGCGCTACGCACTGTATTCTTGATAGTTTAAAATCACCAAAACTTTTTTGCCAGTTGTATGTATGAAACTTTTGATAGAAGAATATTATTCCCCTCTATGTTTTACACAAAAAAGGTATACTAGTTTTTTGGCGCTAAAGTTGACCGTTTTCGAAATATTTGCTATTTTGAAAATGTAACATTTTATTAAAACTACTGTATCTTTTTCTACAAGATAGGAGCAAAATTCAAAAAATGTTTTAAAGCAGACACATAAGACTAACAAATTTTATAAAATTCTAATTGGTTAACGCTGTGCACAAGATAAAAATTGACTGAAAAAACAGGCATTTGTTCCACATCCTGAATAAACATATTTTTGGAAATGAAATCCAAAGAAGTCAGAAATCCATAGAGGTAAATTTTTAATAAGATAAAACAGTAAAAATAAATTTTACTATTTACGTCTTAATCCTCTAATGTCTTAAAAAGACATAAACTCTTTTCAGAGCTTATTTGCAAACTATCTACATTTGACTGATAAAATGGTCAGTACTACGAATGTAGAAAGCAAATAATTTAATATTGCAATAAGCCTCACCAGAGGGAGTCCTTTTTTGGATTAATCCGTCTGGTGAGGCTTATTGCAATATTAAATTATTTGCTTTCTACATTCGTAGTACTGACCATTTTATCAGTTAAATGTAGATAGTTTGCAAATAAGCTCTGAAAAGAGTATTTATGTCTTTTTAAGACATTAGAGGATTAAGACGTAAATAGTAAAATTTATTTTTACTATTTTATCTTATTAAACATATTTTTGTAACTTTATCTTAGAGTTAAATAGGTAAGATGAAAGCCAATTAAATTTCCCTTGAAACGCTAAAAACCCGGCACAAATCCATACATTTTTGACGGTTTTAAGCGTTATAAATCTTGGTCAATTTTAAGGTGTCCCGAAGCAAATTTTGACGAGTATATTTTGTTTCATATCTAAAGTGCCATGCTTCTTGTTCCCCAATGTCCTCAGTAACTGTCATTATTGCTGGCCTCATATATATTATCGTCCATACGTTAAGTATAATAATATCTGCTATGGACATTTTAATAGATATAAAATGTCCGCGTAACTTTCTTATTTATAAATTTATAAATATTTTTAATTTCTATGCGAACGATCTCGAGACTCAACTTTTTACGTCTTATCTACTATTGCTAACTAATATTTGAGGAACTGATTCATTTTCCTTGGAACATCCTGTGGTTCTTTCTTTTTTTTATTTTTTTGTTTTGAATTTTTAAGTTATTTGATTAAGCTTTTTCTCTTGAATATCAAGATGGATAACACTTGAGTTTTAAAATGATTATTATTTGCTAAAATTTTGCCATTTGGTCCTTATATTGCCTTATATTTTAATAACCAGAGTGTAATCGAGTTGCACCAAAATATAAATAGTTTTAAATTTTATGTATGTGGAAAATCGAAAGATTTATCAATTAAAAAGTTACCAGGAAATTTCCAAAGATTATTTTTTTTTTTTAACAGTTTATAAAATATCCACAATAGCAGAAATTTAGCCTCAGATTATGCAATTTTGTCCCCATTGAAGCTACTTTGATGTGTGACTTACAAACTAAGTTTTTACAGTAATCCAGTGATCCAGTCAATCGAAGCCAAGAGACTAATCCAAATTTTAACCTAGGAAATCCCATACCGATTATCCACAATTTACATCCAGAATAGGAAATGTGACAGGTTGTTAAACGTCGAATGAAACTCATACCCTACATCTAATACAGTTGGGTAGTTAAAATTGGGAAAATTTAAAAAAATATTCCATATTTTTGGATGCCATCTTAATTTAACAGCAAATTATTGGCTATCCTTTTATAGCCCTATAGGGGCATAATTTTCACTTACACCAACACACCAAATAAATAACTCAAATGTTCAACCTTAATGAAGTTGAAATGATGCGCTGGCATAACTTGCACCCAGTTATACAATTTGATCCATTTTAATGCAAACACTTCACTGTAAACATATTTTATGCGAAGATATCATACAAATTGGCGCTTGCCCGGTAAACGCATTATTGAGTAGGTATCATATGTAATAAAAAAAATTCTAACTTTGATACCGACATAATTTTTGTCAAAATCAAAAATTCAATATAGAGTATGAGTACAGAAATAACAGAGTTGTTAGCAGAATCAAGTTTTATATGGTAGTAATAAAAGAAACCTCAAAACATCCCTATACTTGTAGATGTAGTACTCATCTTATTTCGCCTCATCTAGGATTGTGGAATGAGCTTACTGACTATTCTAAATTATTGTACCATCGGTGTCGATATTTCTCTGATAATTTCTTTCACATTTCCTTCCAGTTCCTAGCTCTTGCCAGCACTTTTACTTCTTCCCGTCTTGTTCCACTCTTCATTGCTGCTTTTCTCACTTCGTCCGTCCAAGCCTTTTTCGGTCTACTTCTCTTCTTTTTACCTACTTCTTTGGCTTGGATTACTGGTCTTCCTATCCTACTTTCTTCTCTTCATTACATGACCTTATTGTATGGTTGATTCGCGAGGTGTTATTTTTCTCGAAATACCTGATCTTTTCTTGTTTTACCTTTTCTGTCTTTGTAGCGTTGGTAGTGAGACATTTTTGCCACTCCACTTTTTCCCAGTCGTTTTTTTCACTCCATTTTTTCCATAGGCCACTCTTCCCACTGATTATTTTTCCCACTGACCTTTTTTTCCATAGGATACTTTTCTCATTGCTTCTTTTTCCCACCGGCCCCTTTTTTCCATAGGCCGCTTTTTCCATTGATTCTTTTTCCCACTGACCTTTTTTTCCACTAAAATTTCCCACAAAAATTTTCAATAAAAAAAAAATTTATTCGTAAATATATTAAGATATTTCAGATCTTGGTACATACTATCAAAAATATTATATGTCTCCAAAATCGTGAATTAAAACGAGATGCTGTTGCCCACGTTGTGAAGATACTCTGCAATCCTTCCTTCATTTTTTTTCTTCTGTTTCGACCATTTTACTTCGTTGAATACGTTTGACAGAAAACAAATGTCAATAAATTGTCAATAAATAAAAATATAGTGTCAATAAATTGTCAATAAATAAAAATATAGTGGAAAAATAAACTATGGGAAAAAATGGACAGTGGAAAAAATGGAGCGACAAAAGTGTCGTACAATCGTAAAATAAACTATGAGAAAAAATGACTTATGGAAAAATAAACTATGGGAAAAAATGACATATGAAAAAAAAACTATGGGAAAAAATGACCTATGAAAAAAAAACTATGGGAAAAAATGTCCAATGGAAAAAAAAACTATGGGAAAAAATGGCCAGTGGAAAAAATGGAGTGGCAAAAGTGTCGTACAATCGTAGCGTTGTCTATAATCCACATGCATTGTCATGCTAATGTAGGTTTTACTATTTTTTCTATTATTTCTCCCTTTACCGTTTTAGGGACTTTTTTGCCCAGGAAATTATTTTTATATGTATTATTATATAACTTGTTCCACTTGTTATGTTTTTTCACCCTCTATCATTATATTGTTTCTTATATTGCCTTCCGATTACTATTGTTTTGGTTTTTTCTATGTATATTTTCATATTTCTAGTTTTCAGTTCTTTATGGAAGATATTTATATTTTTTTGTAGTTGTTTTTGTGTTTCCCTCAATATTACTAAATCATCAGCATAACATAATTCCGTTAGCTATATATTTCAATTTCCGGTATACAATGTTCTAATAATATAGTTTATGTAGGTATGTCCTTCTTCATTCATGTATTTTATCATTTTTGTTGTCATCTCCGTCACGTCCTGGTGCCTTTTATCATTTTCTCTATGGCTTCTGTTAGTTCAGCTTTTGTTATCTCTACTGTTTGTTCATAGATTTTTTTCTTTATTTTGTTCATTGTTTAATTATTACTTCTATTTCCTCTCTTTCCAATAATTCTTTTAAATATCCTATCCATCTATGTAGTATTTTTTCTTCCTCTGAAAATATATTTCCATTTTTATATTTTACGTTTTTTAGCACGTTTGGTTTTGATTTTCTCATATTCTTTAGTGTATTGTTACACATTTTCTGGTTTTCATTAAATGCTCTTGTTAATTTGTTACCGAATTCTACCCATGATTTATTTTTATTTTCTTTTGTAATTTTTTTTACTTTAACTTTTCTTTGTGTTTTTCATAAATTTCTTGTGTTTTGGAAGTTAAATATTTTTTCCATAGTTGTTTCGTTTCCTTCATTAATTTTTTCCATTTCTATTGTTCTTGTTCTTTTCCTAGTCATTTCTTATCTTTGTCACTCCACAGCTTTCTTCTGCTGCTCTTAGTAAACTGAGTTTAAATTCGCTTCGTCTTTCTTCTACATTTCGATACATTGTTCTTGTTCCCCAATATTTAATACAATTGCCTTAATAATTTTCTCTGGTTTTTTTTCTTTTAGTTTGTAACTTCTAATTTTTTCTTTGATTATTTTTCTTTTATTGTTGTTTCTGCTTTAAACTCTATTTTCACTAAATAGGAGTGACTCTCTATTTCATTTCATCATATTTCATTAATTAAGTTGTAATCAATGATTTATCGTTCACCCCTGCTTGGCCCTTCTCTAGTATATTTATGTATCTTAACATAAAATTTGAAATTTCCTATTACAAGATAAATTTCAAGCTTAAATTTTAATTATTGTCCCATTGTTACTTCTCGTCACCTCTCCTTTTCTTCCTGACCATTTTTTGACGACAGAACTATTTTTCCTATCCTACCGTTTAAATCTCCCATAATTCACATTATCATTTAAAAATTTTTATTTCTCCTTATATATTAACATCTCTAATATATAATTCTGTCATTTATAATATTGATATCTATAACATTATTAACATAGTCTGGACTTACTATTACCGCTACTCCTGTCGATTGTTTTATTAGTTTACTTTTTGGGATTATTTCACTGGTCTTTTTTTATTTATTATGATAAAGTCTACCTCTCTTTGCTTTTGGGTTAGATTATTATTTATGTATGTCCTTATATCTTTTTTCAGTTTCCTTTTGTTTGTTTTCTAGTATTTTCATTTTGTATGCAAACGTCTCCATTTCCACTAAACGTTTATTTTCGCCTATTTGTTCTACGTTTCTTATTTTTGTCTCAACTTCAAGTTTCCCAATTAATTATATAATTCATTACTATTTTATTCTTATGACGAAGAGTTATTTAATCGCACTAACTATTTTTTCATATAGATATATATTTTAACTTCATTATTTTATGCAGATATTCTTTCTATTCTTGCTTTATCTCCTTTATTTCTTTCATACGGTTTTTACCATTTTCAAACGTTTTTCCATGTTTCACTTATAGCACTCTTTCTAGTACGCCACTGTTTAAATTCCTCGTTTATTTTAACTTTTAATTCCGTTAAATGCACACACAATGCACTCACAAACCATTTTTTCACTACCCACTACTACTTATAAAACTAGTCAGTTAGGTAATGATTTCCATTATATTTACGTTTGATGATTATATCTGAGCTTTATGTTTATATATTTACACTCACGTAATAATGAGCTCAATAATCTTTACACTTAGGCAGATTCGACTGCCAAGAAACATGAACAACAATTCGACATGAATGCTCATTCAGATTGATCATATGATAATCTCCACACGCTACATCTACTAGTTCTATAACAATCATAATATAGCTTTCGAATATGAGAATGAACACGCAAAACTTCGCTCGTTTTGGATTTCATTTAGAAATCAAACACTACAATTTATTGGTGATCCAGCTATTACGAATCCAGTGCATACCGGTACTCTCTGCCTAACATTAGCGATCTGTTGGAATAACTAGGGCATTGTCAATATTTTTCAACACTGGCTTCCATCAAATCGAGATGACTAAAGAAGACATAGCCAAAACAGCAAGACCGAACAAGGGCACTACGAATATCTTCGTATGCCTTTCGGTTTAAAAAACGCCCCAGCAACATTCCAAATAGTAATGGATAATATTTTAAGGGGTATTCAAAACGAGAGGTGCCTTGGAATGTGTACTTCGATGACATAATAATTTTCTCGACTAGTCTACAAGAGCACATTCGTAGACTCCGAGAAGTATTTGACCGACTAAGTGCAGCCAATTTCAAAATACAATTAGGTACGGAAATTACGGAACTCCTTACCTATGACTTACCTGAATCATATTTTTTTGTCTTTTAAAATTGGAGTAAATAGTATAAAAGGCTATTAATTCATTAAAAAGAAACGCATCTGGAAACTCTATCTAAAAATAGCTGAATATTTTTAGAGATCAATGATCAATGGAATTCCAAATTGAACAGGTTTTGTCCAAGCAGGACCTCTCGAGTCGAGTAAATCGTTTTTTTAGCAAATTTAATTTGTTGAATGAACGGAGACATGGCTGGCAGAATAAAAAAGCATCGATTCGCTTTCATATATTACGTCATCTTTACACATAATAGGCTAAATTGCATATTGGCATACAATAACAAAGAGCATTGAGGCATATATTAATGTTATTGTTAGGCCACAATGGTAGCAGAGATTGTAATACTGACAAAACTCCAATACTCAGCGATCTCATCGCATTTGCAGTGTGCATGTGTTAAACCCAGATTTAGTAGATAAGTAGAATAGTACCAAGTATTCCATTTGGGTTATACGTATCCTAGTTTTTTATATTAGAGGAACTACTATCATTTTTGTAACGTAAAAATCTGATGAAGTGCAAAGGAAAAAATATACTGTGTGTAGTTGCAGACCATGTTGAACACACATAAGAAAAGTCAAGCGAATTTAAGGATCCTTATCGCCATCAAACACGCTGTTTATGTGATCAACAAAAAGCCAGACATGGCGAAACCCTTTCTAACCATAGAGATGAATTCTCTGAATAGATTGAATTGAAAATTAAAATATGTGCATATTTTCACTTCAACAAAGCTTTGACGACTTCACTTTCATTGTTTATTATTCTTTCAATTACGAAAGCCCTGTTTTTGCATAATCAAATAGAATTTACCTAGTATATTGAATTGCTGTAATAAGCATGATTTTTGATGAAAGTTGTCGGCTGACAATTCTCCCCAAGCAATTAAGGATGAATTCAAGTCGTATTTAGCAGAGCTTTGGGAATGGATTTAATGCGTTCTTTGTCAAATACTATAATTTAATTTACTTAGATTGTTAACTTCGCTTTGAACCTTATATACCAATTCAGTGAGTGGGATTTTTAAATGTTCTGGTATTTCTCCATCTTAATTCAGTAAATTTCTGTGTAATCCAAACAAAAATTATTCAAATTGAATTAAATTCAGGTTATTCTAGTTGGATAACTATTGTAGTGTTTCGGTATGTTTTTATATTAATATAATAGTAAGACAAGTTCACTCCTGCATAAAATACTGAGCTGAAGTTGTAAAATTATTTAATGGGTGCTAGTTAGGCTAGTCATATTCGGAAGGTTTGTGTAAATATTTGAAAATTAGTGGAAACATTAATTTAATTGAACTTTTAAATATTTCAAATATCTGCAACTCTAGTTTTGATTTTGTGTTAGATAATAAAATAAGGTACTTATTCCCTTCAGTTTTAAAAAACAACTCTTGTGCAATTTCCCACCCACGTCTGCCCAGCCAGCTTATGGTTCACAAGACACCAAAATACTAACCCCTTAAGGGGTTAATATTTTTTTCAGTTTTTCATGAAAGAAAACTCATTAATCTACGATTTTAAATGCTTCTTTGAATTATTCATACCTCTGAGAATAAGCCTTCTATATTAATAATAATTAAATTATTTTTAAATTTTATCAATAAAAGCTTCAACGATAATCTTAAATTATCTTTAGCCTCTCTTGAAAGATCTTAGTTTGAAAAAAATCTAGTGAAGTCGCTAATCAAAATATTCATCGATTCTGGATGAAATTTTGATACAACTCAAATATGGCTCAACCAATTGAAATGGGATAATAATCAAAAGATGCACTTTGTAATTAGGCTTATCTAAAACTAAAGTCTTAAGGAAATTCAATAAAGCCAAAACTTGTGATAAATTATTTTATTAAAATAACCATAAAATTGTGCCGCATCTGTAGTATACGATTCAAATATTTGAATTAATGAAAGTACTTGTTATGCATGTCCATATATTACAATTACAAGTCATAATAATAGAAAATCAAGTTGAATTTGTTTTTACTTGCTATAAGCGACCCCACATATCAGTGTATTTGGCTTTAACTACAACAAAGCTTCAACCCTCGTTATTTCTTCCTGTTTCCTTTTTGCTAATATCTCTTTATATTCCTTTGTTCTCCTATATCCTTTAAAGTGTGTTTTCCCCAAAAAGCAATTACTACTTATTTTTCCAGTAATTACAGGATACATGTCTTGTACGTTGTACGTCATTAACCATATTGCTTCCGGAACAGAGTTGCGAATTGTATAAATGCATTATATACAGCTTTCGCTTTTTATGACTTTTTCACCGTGTGTGTGTGGATTTCAAAAATGATGTTTTATTATTAAGCCAAATGAAGAAATCTGGAAAAATACTAGGGTTTCTTATAAGATTGTTGTTAAAATATAATTATACCAACACATAATATGTATAAAAGCAATCTCCTACAAACAAAAAAATATGTTTTTATAAGGATAAACTCCCGAGATATCTTTTTTAAGATCGTACTGTTGACGATTTAATGATTTGAAACTTCGTTGCTTTCTATATTTAATACACTTCTGTCAGATTTCAACAAAATAACCATTTCAATTAGTGATGGTGTTACAGTCGGAATAACTTGAACGAGGAATAAAATAAACTTTTTTCCAATATAGAATGTTTTTAAATTCATAGCAATTACATATATAGAACACAATTCCTTGAATTATTATATGAAGAAGTACAATTTGAAAAAATGCAACATCACTTCAAACAATTATTGACAAAATTCATGTTTTTTTAAATGAAATTTTTTTTTAAATCTCCATTTTCTTCTGATTTAAAAAATATATAAGTTCTTATAACAATTTTTCTTATAGTTTTGCAGAAATTTGAAAATAGTTATTTATGCAACAAGTGCGTAAGGTGAGATTTTTTTACGAATGGGAATTTTGTTACATGAGCCGAATGCGACAATCCCATGAGTGAAACAAGCTCACTTTTTGCACGAATTGCATACAATATTTTTTCTACTACCGAAATGGATCTAAATTCTCTAATAATAATGTGAAACGTCAAAACTTACCTATTACGTCAAAACTTCATATGCCATTTAAAAATCACAATACTGTTATAGCCCACTTAATTCTAAATGAGTGAAATTAATCAATGTCTATATTTCTTTGTCTAATGTCAATGTCAAGAATATAAATGAAACTTCAGAATTGTAAAACATTCAATCATTATTGTTAAAGAATACTGAAAATTAGGTGGTATGTTTTATAATAATACCGTGATATTAAATAAATGGACTACATAAAATTAAATAACCACATTTAAAGTTTTTAAAATAAAATATGATTATTTATAGGTGCTCTAATAGGTATGCAATTGTCTAGTATATTAGTTTACGCACTAGTGCGTAAGGTAATAACACTTTACGCACTAGTGCGTAAAAATTAACTTTACGCACTCTACAACGTGTGCGGAAAATTAGTACTTTACGATCGATAGTAGAAAAAGTTTTTTTTTAAATGCAATCTTTCATATGAAAAACGCGCCTGATCTTAACAAAATAGAAAAATCAATTAAATAATTTATGGTAGCATTTACTAACTTAAAATTGTTCTGGGTCAATGTTGCCTGTTTTTTTAGACACATTTTCGTATTTTTCTTTACAAAATAAGTAATACCCAATACCCGTGACATATTAAGATGCAGTTTATTATTCTTTAATAATTTGTCCACTTTATACAGTATAACTTCGATAGTTCGGACACTCGCTAGCCTGGACACTCTTGTAATTCGGACATTTTGAAAAATTTACCTCTGCAGTCCGGACTAAAATAACAAAACAAGAATTTTCCTGTCTGGACAAGCAAGCAATACGTTTTCGCGCGGCCTGTATTATTCTGCAATAGGCAATGTAATGGCTCCAAGCAAAAGAACGCATAAAACGCTTAGCCTCGCTGATAAATCTAAAATATTAGTTTGTCTTGATGAAGAACAAAATATATGTCGAGTTGCGGTGAAATATCTATTGATATATACTTCAAGAAAATGTAGCATTTTCCGATTATGTACATAGTACATATTTTATATTTGAAAATGTTTTCGTTTGACATACTATATAGATGATATTTTATGAGAATATACTGATTATTTTTCATATGTTTTTGATTTATATATATAAAAGTCATGATTTTCACGTACTCCCACCCCAAAAAAATACAAAACAAAAACATAAGTAGGTACCTACAGTAATCCGGGCACTTCGATAATCCGGACATCGGGCGGAGCGATATGTTTCCGGACTATCGAAGTTATACTGTAGTTTTTTAACTATAACTCAAAAACTATGCATTTTTAGTATATACACCTATACGATTTTTTGTAGAGAATCAAATCATTCTATCGAAATGACATTTTAAAAAGTCAAAAAACTTTCCTTTCAACAAAATGAGTCAAAAAAATTATTTGAAATAAAACCGAAAAGTTTCATTTTTTTTTTTTATTTTTGTGTATAACTTTTTTCTGGGTGAATTTAGGTATACTTAGGTAGTGGTTCACAAAAACAGAAGCTCACGTAATTCCCGTCAAAATGGTGCACAATAAAAGTATTTTTGATGAATATTAGCTGAGAATTGATACAATCGTTCAAAGTTACCTACTTTTTTACAATTTTACCACTTTTTACCTTTATACCATGTTACTTTTCATTTTACACGCAAACATTATTTTTATTTAACACAGAAATTATTTTCGGTTTATCAATGATATAATGATAAAGGAATTTATTCGAAATTTTAATTCTATGATCTTCGATATAAAAAAACTTTAATATTGTACTAATTTATAGGTATTTTAAAGATTCTTCTTTTGAAAATTACATATCTAATATATTTCTCCCGCAATGTTTTCGAATTGAATATCAATATCTTCATCACCATCGTTTTGGACATCTTCTTCTGTAACTTCTGGAGCATCAGTGTTTTAATAATATAAGCCCATACATTCTTTGCAGAACATGGAGCAGCTAATTCCTAATTGTCCGCAGCCGCAATTTTTATCAAAAATATTTTTATCGGGCACCATTTTGACGGGAATTATTTCAACTTCCATGTTTTGTGAAGCAATACCTATACCTAAATCCACTCAGAAAAAAGTTATACACAAAATTTTTTAAAAAAAGATGAAATTTTTCGGTTTTATTTTAAATAGTTTTTCTGACTTATTTTGTTGGAAAAAAAAGTTTTTTGACTTTTTCGATAGAAAATTTGATTCCCTACAAAAAATCGTAATGTATATATATTAAAAATGCATAGTTTTTGAGTTATACTTAAAAAACTATAAAGTGGACAAATTTACTCCGTTCTCAAAAATCCAGGCCTAAATTTAATAGCACTTTGTGGACTTATCATTCCCAAAATCCAAAGCCAAGACTGTCCGGAAGGGGGTTACACTTAAAAAAAAACGCAGACTAAAATCCATATCCGCCGACATTGGGTCGGTTAATTTAGAATAATAATTATTAATATGAAGCCATAATATTGAAGAGGTGCGTGGGAAACTTTATTGGAAACTCACATTTTCGTCTCCTTTCGTCGCGTGTGTCGTTATTTTCTGTTGTTTTCTGATGTATCAACGGGCGACAGATTTATTTTATGTAAATTAATCATAGTAGTACCACCTGAATTTTCAGGTGAAAATCATGAATCTGAGTGTGTGAAATCGCAATATTTTTTTATTTAAATATGTACACATGTTTAAGTGGAGTTGAGTTGATCTCGAATTATATTTTCCGTTGCGTCTTGCAAATTGCGGATTAAATAAAGTGTACCCATTACCCGCGCTATAAGATGGATATATCGTGGACTTGTTATTTTAGGCTTATTTGACAAACATATGACACGTTGGGGTAACTTTGCCTAAATCGCCATGAACTTCACAAACAGTTGAGACTATGATGAATGAACATTAACATTGAGGTCGGTCGTGGTCGGTGTGAAGATTGAACGCGTTATATTATTATTGTCGATTCAAACTGTTGTAAGGACTTCCGTCAATCAGTGGCGGGCGGGCGGCGCATAAAATTTATCATATCCTAATAATACAGTACAAGATCCTAACTATGACTAAATGAAAAAGCATTACGGAAACTAAACGACTGAAACTTACGAAAAAGTTTCATTTGTTTTTCGAAAAATACCTACAACCATTTTTTTCCAGAGGAAAAACTGATAGACACTAGATTAATTATTGGCAAAGTTTCGTTTAGAAATTTTTGTTTATTTAAAGTTGCAATCCTAAAATTTGTTGGGTTTGAACTAAAAATGTTGTTATTCAAAAATGCTTCCCTGCGGAATTAAATCAGTAAATATTTAAGCGTAATGGGCCGCTTTACCACCCTGACTTTTTTTCTTTGTAAAACTTTAGATAAACAATTATATAGATACTGTAAGATTTAAAATCTTTTTGTCTCATTTTCATTAGTCTCTTTGGGGGAACTGTTTTCGAGTAATAAACAAAACAGAATTGCATTTGAATTATGCCTTCAATATTCTTTTAAATTTAGTATTATCTACTATACGCATGTTGCCTCCGAGTTGGTTCTTTTGTCAGATTTGACGCTAGGTCTCGAGAAAATCAAAAAAGTTAAAATAAACTTAAATTAATAAAAGATTTGGGGATATGGTCATTTATTTTTTACCACTCCCAAAAGAAATTGAATGTCGGTCGTGCAATTTTATTGAACCTTCTAAAAAATTACCCATTTACGACCTATCTGCTCCTCCTATGAGACTAATGAAGGAAATACAAAAGACTTATTTTAAACCTTACTTCTCAATACTACAATAATTGTTTCCTCAAATTTTACTAACAAGGGAAAGTTCATGCAATGGCGGCCAACCACCTTTAACACTTTCCAGGTAATTTTTTAGATTGTCAGGGTAATGTTCAGAAGTGTGGCAGAAAATCCCAAATAAGAACAGAAAGAAAAAACTGAAAGATGCCACAAATAACTTTTAGACAATATTTTTTTTATATATTGCATCAAATTAACCATAGACTATTTAACACGCTCTGATTTAATCATTCATTCTATTTTACTGCTGGAACTTAACGTGGTGTAAGTTTTCAGGAAATAATTTTTTGAAGGCATTTTTAGTTAACAAACGTAAATTTAACTCAATAATTCACGACTCAACTATTTTGAGCATTAAACCACTACAATTTAAAATAAAATTGAATGCTTTTACTCAAAAGTACTTGTTTTACCAATAAAATTTAATAAAATTTTCAGTTAGGACCTCTAAACTTGCCTTATGTCCAACTGAAAAATACAGGGTGAATCTTAGAGTGGCGGCCATATTTACCGGAGGCGACTCCGTTCAACTATGGGAACACAAAACTACAAATTTTTTTTTTTAACGCGCTATGAAAAATGAATATTGTTTAAACCCTTTTTATTTGAATTTGGGTACCCCGCCAGTGGAATGCGCTAGCGAGAGTAACGTCTAATAACTGAGACGCACACGCCTGTCTTGAACAGTGCGTTGTTGCCAAACTTCACGATTGAAATAAAATACGGGGAATTTAATAGTAAAGCAAACAAGAAACTAAACAAAATGAAGTATCTAAACAATAACAAAGAAAAAACTATTCTCCGTGAGTGTAACAATAAAAAAAGTAATAACTAAAAAACTTAATACTTAATACAAATAATGAACAGAAAATTATTTTTTCTAATAACAATAAATCTTTACTTATCTTGGATCGGCATTTCTCATAGCAGGTGTTGAAACTGTCCTCCGTTATTTTCCAAACACGCTGTAGCTCGCCGCATCATAGAATCTCTAACTTTATTGAAGTCCGTATTCTGCCTTATGTGATTCGCAGCGTTTTCTATTATTTCCCGTAATTCTTCAACGTTGTTGACAGGAGT
Source organism: Rhagium mordax (assembly GCA_963680705.1). Classification (NCBI taxonomy): domain Eukaryota; kingdom Metazoa; phylum Arthropoda; class Insecta; order Coleoptera; family Cerambycidae; genus Rhagium; species Rhagium mordax. The sequence goes on along the minus strand of OY796659.1, from coordinate 11,786,385 downwards.
CGTGTACACCAAACTTTTCATGTGCCCCCACAGATAAAAGTCGCCTCTAAAACACCACTAAAATAAAACTACACACACGTAGAAGGTATGAGTATCACTCAATTATTAACCACAAACACAAAACTTCCACTTTTATAAATTTCACTAAAAACTTAAACTATTTAATTTTATAATCACAATAAACCACACTAGCTGCTGTCTGACTGGTCACTAACAGTACTAATACTAAAAACTAAAACTAAAACATAGAAAAACAACTGGCACGCTTCGCCGTGCGTGGCTTTTGCATTTCAGGAGAACCTTTTTTTATCGCTCTTTTTAGTTAATGCACCTGCTTGTAACTAGGTCAGTGTCATAGTTTGTAAAGAGTTCAGCGACTCTAACAGCTGATGGGTGGTAAAATTCCTATAAACTAATTCTGTTTTTAAAATTTTTTTCATTTTGTGTCATAAAAATTATGCAGACTATGCAGCCGGCTTTTTCATTTTGTTTTGTATTACAATTTTCATTATGGAAGTTAAAACTGCGTATTTCAATAAACCTGTTTATCCGATTGAATTAATTAATTTTTCATTTTCACTAGGTACCCTTATCTCTCTCTCGTGATTGGGTATCTCTGGATTATTAATGAAAAGAGAAAATGTAATCGATTGGTTTTATATCATCTACACTTGGCAACACTGTCGACCAGCCACACGTAATGCAGCAAGTGCTTGCCCAGCGGCGCCAGAATTACAAGTATTATACATGAATCGCGAATTTTTTTAAAAAATTCATAACTCGGCCATTTTACAACCTAAAAAAAAAAAATTCGGATTCATGTTCATGACGACTAGTACTATTAACCCCAAAAATATGGCCGCCACTCTAAGATTCACCCTGTATATATACAGTACCTTCGATAATTTGAGAGTCAATAGAGAATGTGAAATTAATGTGAGTTTCCTTAATAAACTTATATCGAAAACTTAACCGTTTCAGAAATACAGGGCGTTAAAGTTACATTTTTTTTTGTATTTTTTTTTATATCTCCTGAAGTAAAATGAATATTTTATTGAAATTTTATGTGTACATGTTCCTGAATAAGTGTCACGTTTAATCATTACTTTCATTTTCCTACTTCAACCAGAGGCGTAACCACGGAGGAGTGAATCCCTTTGTTTAAAGAAAAAGGGTACGTTACTGATCGAAATTGTATTTTTTTCCATTTTTGAAATTCAGTCAGTTTAGAAATAAAAAGTCCTCTTTTAGTTTTTCCGTAAAACATATCGTTTTACAGTTAAATTTTAATTAGAATTCATTGCATATTCATGAGAACAAGTATTTCAAACATTAATAAAACACCTGTAATTTCTTTTCTACATTAGATGAAAATTTAAAATTTGTAGGACGTGAATTAGATAATATTACACATTTTTTAGGAAAAATCTTGAATATCAAAGTACTTCCGGTTTGACCGGAATTGACCAGAACTTTTGATTTTCAAGAGGAACATCTTGTTTTTTTTGACATTTTTGAGACCAGCGGTCATTTTACGTATAATAGTGCCTTTTTGGATATATTTTTTTGGAACTAACTATTTTTTATTTAATTTTTACAAACAGAAATAGGTGGCGGTGATGCACATAAATGGCTTTTGTTTTGGTTGGTAATTGTAGTTGTCAGGATAGGGTAAAGGAATAAAATACCAATGAAAAAAATGGGTCCTTTTCCACCTTTTTTATTTTATTTTAGTTTTAGTGCCAAATTCGTAATCAGCGACCCCAAAAAAAACCAGAAATCTGATAAATATACCTAATAAAAACAGAAAATAAAATCTTAGACATTCGACGTCATTTTGTTTATAGACCGATTTTGAGACAGTAATCTGTGTCCCCAAGGTCATTGTGTAATCAAATTTCAGTCAATTGTTTAAATAAATAAAAGAGTTATACATTTTTTAATTATTAAGAGCGTATTAAAAAACACTTATTTGTTAATAACAATTGAAAAAATTAAAAAGCCCACCTTCTCATCTATGGGGAACTTTTCTATAGGTAAACTTTTTCCGAAATTTAAAAAAAATTATATCAAAATCGGTTTTGAGTCACCGAAGTTAGAACTTTTTTTCTTTAGTAAATGGGCTATAAGGATTATTTAAAAAAAATGTAATTAGACATGAATATTTCACAAAGTAAACTCAAATCGTTAGATGAGTTGTTCAAAAAGCTCACCACCAACTTCAATATATTTCCGACATCGATTTATGGAATCAAATAAAGACCACACATAAAGATAATGAATATGCAACGAATTCTAATTACAATTTAAATGTAAAACGATACGTTTTACGGAAAACTAAAAGAGGACTTTTAATCGTTAACTGACTGTAAATTTCAAAAATGTGGAGAAAATACAATTTCGATCATTGGCGTACCCTTTTTCTTTAAACAAAAAGATCCACACCCCCGTGGTTACGCCTCTGGTTGAAGTAGGAAAATGAACACAATGATTAAGCGTGGTACTTATTCAGGAACATGTACACATAAAGTTTCAATAAAAAATTCATTTTACTTCAGGAGATATAAAAAAAAATACAAAAAAATATAATTTCAACGCCCTGTATTTCTGAAACGGAAAAGTTTTCGATATAAGTTTATTAAGAAATCTCACATTAATTTCACATTTTCTGTTGATTCCCAAATTATTGAAGGTTCAATTCGGACCACCCTATATACAAATATATCCAGTATATTTAATGAACATATGCGTAAAAACAAGTTTTTTGATTCGAATTTAAATATTCACGAAAGCACATACACATTTAACATTATTAATAACACTAATAGACAAACATTAAAATATTTGAATACATATTAGTAATTTATTTTATGTAGCCATTAAATTACATAATTCATCAGTAAACTAATAACAATTCAAATGAAATGCATTTTCGTTTCGCCGTATTATAGATAGCTGTATATAACTATATAAATGTTTTATCCTGTCTACGCTGCGTCTTGAAACAATTATCGGGAAAACTGTTTTAATGTAAATGTACTTAGTATTCAAACATAGTGTTTGTTAGTAATATTTCCTTTTAAAAATCCGTGTCACACTGTCACGCCTATTTATTAATAAAAACCCAGTCCATGCCATTTGAGATTGAAATGTGAATAAATTAGATCTAATCATAATGTCATTTTGTACTAAAATATGTAAAGTCTTAATAATGTCATGTGCTGAACATTAAAATACGATTTTCGATTTGGCCCATATGTAAAGAGGGTCCCACTTTAAATCCACATTTTCGTTAATCTAGAATAATTTTTCAAAAATATGATCTTTTCTATATGATTTTCCCCCTAGATTTTAATTAAAACGGAAACCATCATTTTTTCTACATATGTATAGAATTTTTTATTCTGATTTATCAAAAAGATAATCTTAATCATAATCGTAATAGTGCAATCACTTGATGATCTAAAATGGGTCAAATAACATATATTAAAAAGGAATAAGGGTGCTTTTTCGTTGGAGGTGAGTTTCACCCCAACTCAGGGGTTTCGAAAAAAAAAAGTGACGTGTAGATCGTCAAATTCTACCCCCTTGCTTTAATACCCGCTGAGTTACAGAGGTTAAAGACGCTGATTTTTAAACAAAGAACAGTGATTTTTCAAAGGTTTTAAGCATACTCGAAGAGGATCACATTTTCGAAAAAAATTATCATAAAAAGTTAGCTAATGAAATAACAAAAATAATCCATGAAATAAAAATTTGTTTAGACTCATCATTTCCACGATACAGTTGATGTTAGGTGCAATTGAACGTAGCCCTGAAAAGGTCACGCGCTTCAAACAGTCATAACTCGGGTTTAAAAAAAACCTTTTGATGTGTATAAATCAAATCGAAGAGTATTATAGTAGCTTAAAATTGTCTGTTGGCAAATTTTGATATCTGCTAAATCAAAAATGATACAAGGAAAATAAAGGCAACATTTTTATTTTTTACAAAGAAGTGCCCATTTTTTTATTTCAGTAAATTCCAAGTTGAAAAAAAAAATTCCAAATTGTGTTTCTTGTTGGTCATTAATATTATGTATATACGCTCAATTTTTTTTGACCCTGATGGATGTATTATCTAAAAGATATTACACTTGTTATATTTTGAAAATTTTTGAGGTAATGAATTTTTTTGGGTTTGCGGTTAAGTAACTTAGCAGGGAAGAATCTTAGCTGAATATTACCAGAGACAAAAAATGATGATAATAAATTAAGGAAAATGCTACTGGTTTTATTTTTTTGATAAAGATAATAGCTTAGGAGATAGAAGTGTTTGAAATTAACTCTTAACGTTCTTTTTTTTTTTAATTGATGCTTTTAAGGTGAATATAGAAAAACTGACGACCTATGTACTATTTCGACCTACCTGACCTTAAAGAGGATTAAAAGACCTTCAAAATGCTTTTTTTGGATGATTTTTAGCGTTAACTGCAAAGGCGATATGACCGAAATAAGAAGCGCGCCTCGTTTTAGCAAATTACGATATTGCTCGTTTGGCGGTTATTTAGTCTCAGAACTTCGCAATATTTTTTAACTTTAGGGGTGGTTTTCATCCCTTCAGTTGTAAGATCAATTATTTTTCTTATGGGGATGAGTTTTATGTCTCAAAGTGTAACAATCTGTTAAAAAAAACCTAATTTCTCAAAATAAACAAAAATTATTAATTCATCCGTTGTATCCCTTTTATATCGGCCTCATTGATGGTGCAACATAAAATTTTTAATATCTGATTTCACATTCGTGATCAGCCACTCCAAAAACATAAATAATATATTTTTCGATAATTTAATCTCAGTACTTCGTTAATTATTGATTTTTTGATTTTAGGGGTGGTTTTTACGCGCTTAGGGTTAAGAGCAATAATTTTTCTTATTAAGTTATGTTTTATGTCCTAAAATATAAGAATTTGCGAAGAAAAAGTTCTACTTGCTCAAAACAGACAAAATATGTTTTTCCATTGTAGGTACCCCTATTATATCGGCCAGTGCAATCGTTCTAAAATTCTGACTTGAGATTCGTAATCAGCGACCTCAGACATACATTCATGAATTTTTTTATTAACTAACTCTTAATATTTGAGTCAGTATTAAATTTTGATCTTCAGGTGATTTTCACCTTCTTAAGGGAAAAGCACATCTATTCCTTTTTAATATTTGAAGTTGAGACTCTAAAGTTTAAGAATCCGCAGAAAAGAAATTACAAGCAGTTATAGAATTAGTTCGAAGTTTGGGTACTTTTTGGCACCAAGTAACTATTATAAAAGTAACAATCGTTGCATTACTAGTACAAAGAAATGATTGGTTTCCATTTTGAATAATACAAATTATGTTCACAACTCCTTTGTGTGATATACAATTGTAGGGATTAGAGCAGACCACAAAAGTCGTTTCACGATCTCTTGTTAACTGTTTTGTATTTTCTGCACAGATAAAAGGATGTTAGGAGTATCCACTCTAATAGAATTCCTTCATCTCAGTACTAAACTTGCAGAATGTAAGTGCGATTTTTAATGTGGTAAATTTGACTGGACGAATCACACATTTCTTCTAAGAATATGTTGAAAAAATCCTCAGAGCAGAAGGCCAGTAGAATTTTCTATCCTATTTTATTGCATTCTCCAGTATTCATTACATGGCACTGTGTGGAAAGTATATCAAATAGAAGTTTTAGTGATATAGACCAAGAAATAATATCTAAATCTAAAAATTTTAGGTGATAGCTTAAGGAGAAAATGAGGAATTCGTTTTAGAGATTACGTTTTTGAATTTAACTATTTTATATTTCATGCTAAATAACCCTATCTTGGAAAGTTATAAGTTATGTTTATGAAAATTATTGACATCCTCTTTTGCAACTACTCTTCTTCTCATCCAGTATGATTGTTGAAAGATGTACCTAAATAACTAACTACATAAGTTAATTTGTCGATTTTTGTAAATAATCCTCTTCTATAAAATATCCTAATACGAAAGAGCGTGCTCTAATTCGGCTTGATGGCTCTTGTTTAAAGCGAAACCTCAAACTCCATTTGTGCACGGTCTACACTTTTAGCGGGTTTGTTCGGTCTGTACGTTTCAGCGGAAATGTTTGTTGTACAAAGGATGATGGCCTCCCTAAAATTGCTTGGTGTAATTATAATCTGAGCAATATAGCACAACGTACAAAGTAGAGATATGGGGTAACTTATAACAAGCCGCGAGTCATGTTTTAAATACGCTTGTAGATAAGGAAAGATTAAGTTTTCCTTTGTCATACATTTTCCATATTTTCTTCTTAATATTTTATACCTTTAGCCTCCAAGGTACACGTCAACATCGGTAATTTTATTTAAATTGTATTGCACTCGGATCGAGCTAATCGGTTTGCCCTTATACATATAGATTAACCTCTATTACTTACGAAAATTAAGTGTTCTAACCTTAAAGTCATGGTAGTTAAGCCTATCAACAATTTTGTTATTCCACTATTTTAAATTGAAATCAATTGATGTTTTGTATTTTCGAGAGAAGCAAAATGAACTACTTGTTTCCCACAGAAATCTGTTCCTTTTAAAAGAATACAATTTAATACATGCCTCTTATTCTATTGGACACATACTAAAAATATTAGAAACAACAGTCGTCTTTAACCTAATTCGGTTTTATACTTACCATTGCTCAATGGATTCATCACCGTTTATGTATTCCTTGTATTACAAAAAAGCTTTTAGAAAAGAGTTTCAAAAATTTTGGCACCAAAATAGTCGTAAAGTTCTTGCGTTTCAAGTTGTTTACAATTTTGAGCAGGCCTTTTACAATATAGGGGCGCCGTGAACAGGGAAATTTGAAAAGATACCTATTCACTCTTACTCTAAAGGCTTGAGGAGAAAAGAACCTCAGGAGGATATGTTGGATATGGAATTCAATGACTGTGTTTGTTGTTCGAGATAAAAAATATACTGAAAAGGCGACTTCTGCAGAACTATGACAATACAGTGCTTCGATGTTCCAAAATATATTACCGACCATTCGTAAAGCTAGATATTAATTAAATCCAAAATTTTCAAAGTCATTGGTAGTTCAATCAGCAGAGCTCAAAAATACACAAATAGATCGATTAAATCATATAGTTATGGATTTTTGAATAGAGGAAGGGGGAGGGGGGGTTCAAAGATACTTTTTCCCCGTTTGCAATTATCTCGAAAAGTATTAGTCCTACCGAAAAAATATTTATGTAAAAAATCTACATAAAATTCCTCACAAAAATATTCTTATTCATTTTTTTCGTAGGATCAATGGTTCAAAAGATAATGGGGAAGAAAAATGAATATTTGGGAATTTTCATTTTATCAAGTTTATTTATCAGGGAGACTTATCTACTGTTTTATAAAAAGGAATCTACTGCTAAAATAGTGTTTTGGTATAATATAATTTCCAGTAACCTCGGAACAAATGATAGACCTAAATTCAAGAATAATAACATTTATTGGCGTGGTGAAACACGTAGTAAAATAAGTGTATGTTACCTATAACTAAATAAGTGCTACAAAAGAGTAATATGTAACTTTCACGATTACAATAAATCGTCTTCTTCTACATACTCATACTCCAGTTCTTCGTCCTCTAATAATCGTGCATCGTTGGAGCACTAAACTCAAAAATAAAAACATTTATTGATATGGTGTAACACGTAGTAAAATAAGTGTATGTACCTATAACTAAAAAAGTACTACAACAGAGTAATATCATTAAGTTTGGAAATATAAAGAGGAATAAGGAGCCAGTTTCAGTGAAGCAAGTGCTTGTATTACGAGTTGCCTACCAGTGCTGGTCAATTAGGCCCAAATCGGTGTCGCCACCAAGTGTTCAATTGATAAAACTGTTACTCTAAATTTTATGTTGACATGTGCCTATTGCAGAAAACATTGTTATCATCCGAAATGCCTGGTTGGTAATATATCTCAAATTATTTTCCTACAAGTCAAGAATCACAGTTCAGTAGCCAGGGGCGTGCGTAATAAAAGGTCGGTTTCGTACTTATTAGATTTTAATCGTGACGATATTATATTATATAGGTATTACCATTTAATAAAATATAAAATTAATGATTTAATGTTTTTCATGTATTACTTGCACTAAAGCTCTGAAAAGATTTTAAAAATTTGGCCTGATACGTATACCTATATCCAAAATTGCTTCGTTTAGCCGTTGGAGGGCGTCAAAGTTTGAAAAAAATTTTTTTTTTTTTAAATATATCGAAAACCGCCGCTTTAATCAAAACGTATCAAGAAACAAAAAAATTTTCAAATCAAATCCCTTACTACAAAAAAAAAATTAGGTAGTCATTGCATAGACAGTAAAAAAATATGGACCGATAGGTATTTACACATCACATCTTTTCTCTAAAGTTGATAGTTTTAGAGATATGAATTATTTGAAGTTCGAAAAAACGTAAAAATGGCCATTTTCAACCCTGAAAAACAATATGAAAAAAAATTTTTTAATGTTGCTAAAGTCCTTAAATATTCTTTAGGCACACCTTAACAAAGTTCCAAAGCGTTTTAGGCTATTATGTTATGGCAACCCCCGCGTGCATCATTATGGTCGGCCGCGACTTCTACGCTCCGTCGCTTTTCCACTCAAGCGGAGTATAGGTACGATGCTGGCGCTCATATTTCAATGGTAAGTAGGTATAATTGCAAAAAACGTGGCAAAAAACCGCAGACAACAAACGCACAGTCGCAACAAGCTACTATTATGCGTACTTTATTTTGAAAAACTGAAATTATGGCAGAAAATAATTTTTAATGACGCGGGACTTGTTTCCTAAAAATGAAAAACGAACTCGCAAATTTTTGGTCTATAGTATAACACCTGCCTAGGTATTGTTGCGTCAATCCGTGAACACACTGTAGGTATATTGCATATTTTTAATAGTTATTACAAATAAGTATATAACAGTTCAGTACCTAGCTAGAATGCGAAATGTTACTTTCATTCTCGAACGCAAAAGCATTTCACAGTCGAGAAACAATTAAATCAAATTTTTTCGAAAAACATCATTATTACTTAATATGTAGAAAAATTTAAATACAAATTATAGAATCATCAATATTATTTGACAGTTTCTGAATAATTATAAAATTAACCTGCATCAGAGATGCCATGAAATAGATTCATGAATGTTCCTGGACGCGTAGTACTTTTTCTAGAACAAAAGTATGTCGCTTCCGACGCTTCGTGTTTACGACAATGACTCAAATCAAATCAAAATTATTAGGCATAAAAATACTGCGGTCATTCAAGGAATGAAAATATCCACATTTGTAGTTTTCGAACTAGGTATGTTACTTATTATTCACGTAGTAAAAACTATTTTAACAAATTTTCACACAGGTCCCCGAACAATTTCACTTACCTCTGTTTCTGATGAATTTGGTTACACTAAGAAATAAATAATAATGTCACTAATATTTGAAATAGGATTTTAAGTGTCTCTATCACAAATCACAAATAATAGCATTAAGTTTTAAAATAAACTTAATGATTAATAGTCCAACACAAAACTGTACACATAAAAATAAAAACGAGGAACGCAACAATAAATAATTCAAAATAACAGTAAGAATAATAAGGCACTCTACAAAAATGTAAATAACACCGTAGAAGACTACAAATTGTAATGAGCATTGAACAGCCTGCGCAGCTGTGTTTTTATTTTTTATACGTATTAAGGCGCGTACTGACTTGAATGTACAGGGTGGTCCCTATTAAATTAAACCCCCTCTTATTTCATTAATTTTTAACATATTACAGAAATTTAAAAACGCATTTTGCATCATTTTTAGCGTAGATTACGAATTTGCTGCCAAATTTTTAAAAACTCTTCAAATGTATACAGGGGGTAACAAGTTGTATTTTTTTTTTTTAAATGGAACACCCTGTATATTCCTGGATATTTAGATTCTACTCATCATTCTGAATACAATGATATACCATACCTATAGGTTTGCGTTCAAAATAAAAGATATATTCAAGAAATATATAAGAAATGTATTAACTGGTTGAAATATTCTATTAACTAATTAAATGTAACTGATCCTATCATAATAAATTTTCAATTATTCCTCCATCTTTTTCCACGCAAGTATTGCATCGTGTAATAAAATTCTGTCGAAGTTTCTCAAAAACAACAGGATTATTATTGATGGAATTAACATGTTCCTGTATGAGGTTTTTTAACTGTTCTAAATTGTCAATGGGGGCAGCGAGCGGAGGACTGACTTCACTCACTTCATAGCGATATTAGGAGTAAAGCAACATTTACCGCGTGTAGTACATGGATGGGGACTATCCACGGAAAGACGCGGTCTCGCTTCCCTACTTCTAGCGGCTTGTATATCAGCTATATCGCAGAAGCAATACAACTGTAGGCGAGAGGTGTATTGAGGATATACCATCCTTCGGAGGGGATGTAAAGCAGTCGGTCCCTTGTCTATTAAATGTTAGGCAAGTAAAAAATCCCTACTCTTATTAAGATAAGAGGTTCGGCAAAATTTCCAGGTTGGGGGTTGCTCGTCTCCTGGCGTCGGTGATTGGCCTCCGTAGCGGAAATAGGCCGACGTTAAATAAGTGATTAAAAAAAAAAAAAAAAAAATTGTCAATGTTCTCTTTATAAATTTTGTCTTTTAAAGCCCCCCCAGAGAAAATAGTCCAGCGGGTTCAAATCTGGACTTCTTGGAGGCCAAGGAATGGATCCTCTTCTACCTATCCAAATGGGATAGCGTTCATTTAGGAAGGTGGCTACTTCCCTGGTACTGTGTGGTGGTGCACCATCATGTTGCCATATAATGTTATCTCTTTCATTTACCTGCAACTCATGTAACAATTCATCTATCTGATTATTAAGCAAGTTTAAGTAATTGTTTGCTGTAAAAGTTCCTTGAATAAAAATTGGACCAATAATTTTATTATGCAAAATGCCGCACCAAACGTTAATTGAACGCCGTCCTTGCATTTTAATTTCCTGCACTGAACGCGTATTCTCCGTGGACCATCGATGGGTGTTTTTCCTGTTAAAAATTCCCGCAGTGGAAAATGAAGATTCGTCTGTCCATATTATTCTTCTTATAAAACTTGGATCTTCATGAATTCTTCGCAACATGTCTTCACAAAATCTGCGGCGGTTTACAAAATCATCAGGAAATAGTTTTTGGCTAGGGAAAACACTAAAAGCCTTAAAATTGTGTTTTTTAAGGACTCTCAATATAGTGGTCTTAGAAATTTCAAAAAATGCAGCTGCATCTCTTGATGATCTGCTGGGATCTTCTTGAAAATATAATAATATATTTAATTCAGTATCTCCCGTCAATACCCGTTTTGGCTTATTTCGTCTTCTATTTTCCAAATTATTATGCATTGAAAATTTCTCTGCAATATTCTTAAAGGTAATTTTACTAGGAACTTGCCTCATAGGATATTTACGTTGATACTCTCTTCGAGCTGTGCTCATACTCCTATGACATTCTATAAAAACTTCATAAAATTACGTCTTTCATCTTGAGTATAGTATGCCATTGTTCACTATTACTTTTATTTATTTTAGCAATTATATGTTACTAACTCAACGCCAAAACAAATAATAATTTGACAGGTAACAATGGCAGGCAATTGTCTTTGTTTTAGGTTTGGACCTGGCCTACATGGCAACTTATTTTTTATTTCCAGCAATCTTCTCATTCAGGAACATGTTAATTCCATCAATTATAATCCTGTTGTTTTTGAGAAACTTCGACAGAATTTTATTACACGATGCAATACTTGCGTGGAAAAAGATGGAGGAATAATTGAAAATTTATTATGATAGGATCAGTTACATTTAATTAGTTAATAGAATATTTCAACCAGTTAATAAATTTCTTATATATTTCTTGAATTTCTCTTTTATTTTGAACGCAAACCTATAGGTATGGTATATCATTGTATTCAGAATGATGAGTAGAATCTAAATATCCAAGAATATACAGGGTGTTCCATTTAAAAAAAATACAACTTGTTACCCCCTGTATACATTTGAAGAGTTTTAAAAAATTTGACAGCAAATTCGTAATCTACGCTAAAAATGATGGAAAATGCGTTTTTATATTTCTGGAATATGTTAAAAATTAATGAAATAAGAAGGGGTTTAATTTAATAGGGACCACCCTGTACATGCGTTGAGTCGGGACGCACGCATATGCACATTCAAATCTGGACGTCCCATTTGCAACGACTCAACGCATGTTTAACCTCTCGCGAGTCATCACGAATGCACATGGTCCGAGCCATCGGCTGTCGGTTTTTTCGCCACATCAAAGGAATCATATCGTGCGTGCGTGCTCAGTTTGGACCAGTTTTTGTTGTTTTGTTAGTCTGAATGCATGTTTGGTGCGAGTAGCATTTTCTCTTCTGGTGAATACATGTGATTTTTATTAATAAAATGGAGTGGTCTAATGAAGACTGCTTACAATTAATTGATATATACGAACAATATCCCGTCTTGTGGGACGCAAAGCATTCCTTCCATTTCTCCAAAAATAAGATGGTATATTTCATGGATCCAGAATCTCTTTGGTTTTTTATTATTATTATTTTTTTAAATAAATTTGAAATCACCATATAAGCAACCCCCGCAATAATAACTTCTTCCATCACGAACAAGAATGAATGACCGGAAAGGACTGAACCAACACGCATATGTGAAGTGAAAATAAATTTACAAATATACCCCGAGTCGCTACACACGCATGCATGTGCGTGCGTCCCGACTCAACGCATGTACATTCAAGTCAGTACGCGCCTTTACGTACTCGAATACCGCCGTTTCGGGGTGAAACAGAGGCGGTCTTATAAACGCGTAAGAAATAGCATTGTCAAAGATAGGTACCTAATAGCATATTTTAAAACTTATTGATAGTACAATAATCTCTGATAGTAGTTATTAAGTCTACCTATCTAAAGTCGGCTTTGACTACCCTTATAATATAAATAGGTAGATGATACAGCAATAGGAACGTTTTATCCGCCGAAATAAAAATCTGAAAATATAATTTATACTTACTGAATTTAACCAAAATACAAAAACAAGAATTTGCGACTTATTGCTTGGTATCACCAGATAGAGGTATATGTACCTATAAATACTTCCCTGTACTATTATGTATAGGTAAGTACGTCGTTGTGGCGAAAATGTTCCAACCAAAAATAAAGATACAAAATTGCAATAAATAATACAAATAAATACTTCATCATTTTTAGTTTTCCGACGTTTTGTCTCTGCCGTGTTCCATTTCTAAAAACATTCGTTACATATATTCACGATGAGCGACCTTAAAAACCCATAAAATCGCTCCCTATCGTATATAGTCCGCCATCTTGGATTACATGTCCATCATGGAATTCCAAAAACCCCCGTATACCAATTTTGAGAGAAAACGGTCCAAATTTCGAAAGTTTGGTCGCGCCTTTTTGAATTTTTGGGTGTTCAATTTTTTTTCTTTTGTTGTCACCGAAAATACATAAGTGTGCCAAATTGTGTGCTCAACGGGAAGTGGACGAAATTAGTGTTACCATTTGGAGGATATTTTATATACCTACATATTTGGTGCAAGAAATATTTATTAATAAAAAATATATATACTCGTATAGATATCAATCTAATCACGTATTCTCCATCAATGACTTAAATTAATGCAACGAGGCATTTAAAATATTATTATATTCTGTGAATGTTTAAAATAACTATAAATTCATAAATGTGCCCATGTAATTATGGCAACCACGCTGCGCCACTGCTACTGCCGACGTACGCGTGAAACTTTTTAAAATATATATGTCTACGCCATCTACTGGTCAATAGCAACAGGAAACTGGAAATTAAATTCTGCAGTTTCTGCGTGCGAATATTTTTTAACACGGGTAGCCAGCAGATGTCTTTGCAGCGCCATCCAGTAGTCACCAGTGTCTTTCTTGCTTCATATGAAAACAAAGGATTTCCCCCTCTATATATTTCCAAACTTAATGGTAATATGTAACTTTCACGATTACAATAAATCGACTTCTTTTACATAATCATACTCCAGTTCTTCGTCATCTAATGGTGCACCTTTGGAGCACGTTCCATGGCAAATGCTACAGATAGATGAGCATTGTATGCCAGCTTTTCGGCACCCACATCTCCCTCCACAATCAGCTGAACAACAACAGAATATGGTCTTCAAAATAGTTTCAGGAGCTGCTGGTACCTTAGTTCTCACTAGGATGAACAATCCATCCATCTTCTCGAGCCCAACCCCAACGTTTTGGACGTAATGAGTGGCTGTCAAACCACTGTTGTACCTGTAAGCACACTCTTATCGAGTGTTGCTCTGCTGTGCCTTTGGTAGATGGAAGTGAAGATACCGTAGTTTATCCAAATCACGTTCATTAGCAGGGACGTGATACATCACGAGGAGCATCTGCTCCACTGTTCAGCGGGATCATTTTCTTAACAATGACAGAACAAGACTAGGCTGATTCATCTACTAATACAAACATTGGCTGCAAGAGGTATTGAAGCGAGTACTGCTACAAGCGATGCCGATAGTACTATCGTGAGATATGGGTTAAGCAAGTCTTGTTCTCACCCGTCTGTTGTAATCATCGGAGAAGATGTTGACCTGCTCGTCTTACTGATTGCTCTGACACCACCAGACGGAAATGTGTATTTCAAGAAGCCCGGAAAGGGAAAAACTGAAGGCAAATGATTTTCAACAAGAAAATTACAAGAACTGACTTTTCATGAGTCGATCCTCTTCATACCTAGCTTCACCGGATGCGATACAATATCTGCTAACAAAAGCAAAGCAGCAATCCTCAAATGCTTCCAGAAACAACCACATGAAATGAAAGAAATTGCTGATATATTTTACGACCCTATCAATAATCAATACCAGAAGCAATCACTCAAGCTGGGGAGCTAATGAACGTGTCATGTCATCAACCAAGGTGAAAGCTAATCTCTCTTCACTTCCACCTACCAAAGGTGCAGCAGAGCAAGAGTGTACTTACTGATACAACAGTGGCTTGACAACCACTCATTACCTAAAAAACGTTGGGGTTAGACTCGAGAAGAGGATGGATTGCTCATCTCAAATTTCTTAAATATTTATTTTTCTTTCCCCATTATCTTTTGAACCATTAATCCTACGATAAAAATTAATAGGACCATTTTTGTGGAGAGTTTTATGTATATTAATTTTTTTCAAGAACATTTCTTCAGTAAGATCCCCCCTACCTCAATCCAAAAATCCAGAACTACACGATTTAATTGATCTATTTTTCCTCCACTGATTGGACTATGGTGCAGATCACCAAATGTTTGAGCGTGATCAATATTCCATACCATGACGTATCTGTGCTTAATATAGTAACAGTAATTGTTGTGAAGTGAAGTAGTACTTAGCTTTTACGAGAAACCGTTGTAAAGGTTTATTCATTTTTGTTATATTTTTGGAAAACACTGATTGCGTTTTGGAAGGATTACAGTCTATAAGATTATTTAAACCCCATTTCATAATTTTAGCCGAATCTCTTCTGCATCTTAAAGTGTAGGATTTAGCCGAGACTCCAATTAAAACATAAAGTAAGCTTTTAAAAGGAAAATGTGATATTCATAGGCTCAACTGAGCTGACGATCCATAAGATGGTAATTTTTGTAGTAGACCTCGATGCTGTAGTCTACAAAATACTTTAGATCTAAGGGACTTCGGATTCTCCAAATCTCTTTCATCGTTCCGTACATGGGTAATATATTGCGCAACCATTTATGCTCAAGTAATAAATCTTTCTGACGCAAACATAAATTTCGAGCAAAATAAAACATTCTTGAATTCTAACATAAATTAATTTATTCATTTATTTAATTAGATCGCATTTTCAAATGGACATGGGTGATTTCTTTGGGAATTTTTGGGCCAATTTTGATTTTACTAGAAGCATCTTTTTCAAAAACTATGCAAAACACCATACACGTGGTATACTCAGCAGTTAAAAATCTATACAAATTAAATCGTCTTCGAAATCTTAGACCTTATAATAATGAATTACCTACTCGACCAATACCAATATATTTTAACCAATAACATCAGAAAAAATCATTAGCTTAAAAAATAAAAAATTCAACTGGGTATAAAGGGGTACCTCTCATTTCAGTAAAAAAATGTTACTTTCCGAAAGTATTGTGATAATAATAAATAAAGCTGTTGAAAATATCAGTAGGTATTCACTAATCACTCCTATAGTAAAAAAATTTTCCTCTGCTTATTAAAAATCATTAGGTTAATTTCTCTTTTAAGCGTTATCTTAAAAATAATAGAAAATACTATTTTCACTAGTAATCAGCATGGTTTCAGAGAGGATTTATCTACTGAAACGGTAATAGATTCAAATTATTGCTAAAACGATCAACATGAAATTACTTTTTACTCGTTTGCAGGATTTATTCATACAATAATTATACAATTTTGCTCCATAAATATGTTGTATATTGTATTTTTGGATTTATATAACGCTAATATGAAATATTTAATAATTAGGATAATTCCTAATTTTATTTCTGGCATTAAAACGTTAACGGGCGCTGCAGGATATAAATATAATTAATATCTTTGCAGCAATATATTGGTAAGTTTTTCATTAATTACACTAAGAAATTGTCTAAACTACCCTCAAGTATGAGCTTGCGGACACTGCAATGTATTAATTAATTGTCACACAATCTGCTAGAAAAATTTGTCATCCAATCACTTTTATGTAATTCTGGATCTGTTAGTTGCGTGAAATAAAATATAAAATTTTAAGCCGCAGATAAATTAGAGAATTAATTCAACAGCAAATCATAACGCACAATTTTTAAAATTAAAAAAAACCTCGTGTTCGTGATGACATGATGTACTCGCCAATGGCCTCTGTTTCGTCATTTGTAAGCAAATTTGCAGCGCTGTCCATTTATTTCCATATATTATTGCGGACAAAAAGGATGTTCTAGTTTACATTAAAATTTTGCAATTGTGCAATTATAAATGTATCACCTAGGGGTACAAATTTATTACTGCTTATATATTCTTCGTCAAGGACCAATATCTATCTTATTCTGCGATCTCCTACATTCAACCAATTAAAACAGATTGATTTAAATTTCTATAGAGGGGTTGTTCTATACAGGGTGCGCCACTGAAAACTTCCTAGACTCGAAATTTTCTTATTTTTTAAGCGAAGACCATGTTGAGCACATTAAATTGCACACGTTCTTAAGTCTTTCAGTATGTGTACAGTTTGATTAAAAAAAAAAAAATTAAAAAGAACTTAATTTCCTTGTATATTTTTTGCCTCACCCTGTATATTAACTGTGGTAATGGTTTCTTATAAAGGTTTTAGTTAGCTTCAATTTATGTTATTACGTCATGTTCGAATTTTTTTTGGTTATACCCCTATTCAGTTCATTTTAATAAAAGCTTGTTTTTGAAAATGTATTTTCCTCTTGTTTTTTATTGTTGTTTTGTTATTTTAAATATTTTTTATGATATGTCGTTTACAAATAAAGCATAAAATTATTATTTACAGTTTTTTAAATTTATTTTAAAAGAATTCAGTTTCGAATCAATGAGTTTTTTCATTTTTTTCCCTAAAACCAAAAAAGTTTCGAACATGAGGTAATAACATAAATTGAAGCTAATTAAAATCTTTACAAGAAAACATTAACACAGTTCATGTACAGTGTGAGGCAAAAAAATATACAAGGAAATTAAGTTTCCTTTTGTAACAATTAAAACAAATTTTGATTACTCTGTACGAATGTTTAAAGGTCTTACAAATATCTACAGTTTGAAGTGCCCAACATGGCCGCGTCGTTTAAAAAATAAAAAAGTTACGAGTCTTGGGAGTTTTAAGTGGCGCACCCTTTATATACAGTTGATTTAATTACATGATTTTTTTAAATTATTTGTCACAATGTACCATCTCGCTATTTTCATATTGTTTTATCTGTTTTTTCAATTTTGTACATACTAGTCGCCAAAAGGGTAAGTAGGTAGATTATTGGCTGAGGGGAATTGGAAAAGATGTGACACTGACCGGACGTAATTTTCCTGATTTCATCTGAAGGACATTAAAACCATTTCCAGATGAAGCGAGCTTAATAGACGAAGAACACGTTGAACAAACGCTGCTGGGTGTTTTGATGTCACTGGAAACTACTTCATTGTTAAATAATTTACATTTTTATTATATCAATAGATAATGGAGGTTACAGTTTTTTAGTTGCTTTTATTTAACTCAAAATGTAGTTTTATTCAGTTTTCAGGCAGAAGTTTGTGTTCAAATCTTGCAACCTTCATTTCACACACTTCCTGACATAATTAATTAATGAAATTTTGCGCATTTACTCTGGTTGGATGACAATACAATATTCTACCGTTATTTTTCAAATATACCCACGTCGGGGGCGGGGGGTGAAAATTGGAGCGAGTAGTGAGATGGGGTCATGCGTACAATTGCCGGTCTTCGATCTTCGGAGCAAAGCAGCGGTGGTCGGAGCCGGGGAATGGATGGGTGACCGTATCTCATTACATTACCGAGGATAGTGCAGCGGGCTAGATCGCCCTGGAGTGGCACAAGGCGACTAGTTACTGCCTATCTCTCCTGGGTTCGAGTCCCAGCTCCGGCAGATGGCAATGTCGGAGGGAATGGGTGTATGTGGTGTGTCCTGGTTAAGTGTCAGAATAGCTCCAAGCTAAACTTCGCCAGGACGTTAATATAAATAAGACGATTAAAAAAAAAAAAAAATCAAAAAAAAAATCAAAACAAATCGTTCCTGACATAATTAATTGCTGAAATTTTGCTTAGTTAATGACAATAATTTAATTAAATTTAATTAAAGTATGAGTAAAAAGTAAAAAATAAAAAAAATATTTTAAACTTTCTTTTCTTAAAAAAAGTAAAAAATAATTTCTTTTTTGGTAAAGAATTTCATGTACGATTGCAAAGCAATGTGTGCGCATTTTATATGATTTTACGCATGATTGTATGAAAGGGGTGGGAATTGGGAGTGCGCACGCCTTGCTTTTCTTGTAGTCGTACATGAAATTTTTTGCCAAAAAAGAAATTACTTTTTAATTTTTAGTACGACTTTTTTAAGAAAGGCAAGTTTAAAAAAAAAATGTTTTTATTTTTTTTATTTAAATATGCAATGCAATGTATTAATTAATTGTCACACAATCTGCTAGAAAAATTTGTCATCCAATCACTTTTATGTAATTCTGGATCTGTTAGTTGCGTGAAATAAAATATAAAATTTTAAGCCGCAGATAAATTAGAGAATTAATTCAACAGCAAATCATAACGCACAATTTTTAAAATTAAAAAAAACCTCGTGTTCGTGATGACATGATGTACTCGCCAATGGCCTCTGTTTCGTCATTTGTAAGCAAATTTGCAGCGCTGTCCATTTATTTCCATATATTATTGCGGACAAAAAGGATGTTCTAGTTTACATTAAAATTTTGCAATTGTGCAATTATAAATGTATCACCTAGGGGTACAAATTTATTACTGCTTATATATTCTTCGTCAAGGACCAATATCTATCTTATTCTGCGATCTCCTACATTCAACCAATTAAAACAGATTGATTTAAATTTCTATAGAGGGGTTGTTCTATACAGGGTGCGCCACTGAAAACTTCCTAGACTCGAAATTTTCTTATTTTTTAAGCGAAGACCATGTTGAGCACATTAAATTGCACACGTTCTTAAGTCTTTCAGTATGTGTACAGTTTGATTAAAAAAAAAAAAATTAAAAAGAACTTAATTTCCTTGTATATTTTTTGCCTCACCCTGTATATTAACTGTGGTAATGGTTTCTTATAAAGGTTTTAGTTAGCTTCAATTTATGTTATTACGTCATGTTCGAATTTTTTTTGGTTATACCCCTATTCAGTTCATTTTAATAAAAGCTTGTTTTTGAAAATGTATTTTCCTCTTGTTTTTTATTGTTGTTTTGTTATTTTAAATATTTTTTATGATATGTCGTTTACAAATAAAGCATAAAATTATTATTTACAGTTTTTTAAATTTATTTTAAAAGAATTCAGTTTCGAATCAATGAGTTTTTTCATTTTTTTCCCTAAAACCAAAAAAGTTTCGAACATGAGGTAATAACATAAATTGAAGCTAATTAAAATCTTTACAAGAAAACATTAACACAGTTCATGTACAGTGTGAGGCAAAAAAATATACAAGGAAATTAAGTTTCCTTTTGTAACAATTAAAACAAATTTTGATTACTCTGTACGAATGTTTAAAGGTCTTACAAATATCTACAGTTTGAAGTGCCCAACATGGCCGCGTCGTTTAAAAAATAAAAAAGTTACGAGTCTTGGGAGTTTTAAGTGGCGCACCCTTTATATACAGTTGATTTAATTACATGATTTTTTTTAATTATTTGTCACAATGTACCATCTCGCTATTTTCATATTGTTTTATCTGTTTTTTCAATTTTGTACATACTAGTCGCCAAAAGGGTAAGTAGGTAGATTATTGGCTGAGGGGAATTGGAAAAGATGTGACACTGACCGGACGTAATTTTCCTGATTTCATCTGAAGGACATTAAAACCATTTCCAGATGAAGCGAGCTTAATAGACGAAGAACACGTTGAACAAACGCTGCTGGGTGTTTTGATGTCACTGGAAACTACTTCATTGTTAAATAATTTACATTTTTATTATATCAATAGATAATGGAGGTTACAGTTTTTTAGTTGCTTTTATTTAACTCAAAATGTAGTTTTATTCAGTTTTCAGGCAGAAGTTTGTGTTCAAATCTTGCAACCTTCATTTCACACACTTCCTGACATAATTAATTAATGAAATTTTGCGCATTTACTCTGGTTGGATGACAATACAATATTCTACCGTTATTTTTCAAATATACCCACGTCGGGGGCGGGGGGTGAAAATTGGAGCGAGTAGTGAGATGGGGTCATGCGTACAATTGCCGGTCTTCGATCTTCGGAGCAAAGCAGCGGTGGTCGGAGCCGGGGAATGGATGGGTGACCGTATCTCATTACATTACCGAGGATAGTGCAGCGGGCTAGATCGCCCTGGAGTGGCACAAGGCGACTAGTTACTGCCTATCTCTCCTGGGTTCGAGTCCCAGCTCCGGCAGATGGCAATGTCGGAGGGAATGGGTGTATGTGGTGTGTCCTGGTTAAGTGTCAGAATAGCTCCAAGCTAAACTTCGCCAGGACGTTAATATAAATAAGACGATTAAAAAAAAAAAAAAATCAAAAAAAAAATCAAAACAAATCGTTCCTGACATAATTAATTGCTGAAATTTTGCTTAGTTAATGACAATAATTTAATTAAATTTAATTAAAGTATGAGTAAAAAGTAAAAAATAAAAAAAATATTTTAAACTTTCTTTTCTTAAAAAAAGTAAAAAATAATTTCTTTTTTGGTAAAGAATTTCATGTACGATTGCAAAGCAATGTGTGCGCATTTTATATGATTTTACGCATGATTGTATGAAAGGGGTGGGAATTGGGAGTGCGCACGCCTTGCTTTTCTTGTAGTCGTACATGAAATTTTTTGCCAAAAAAGAAATTACTTTTTAATTTTTAGTACGACTTTTTTAAGAAAGGCAAGTTTAAAAAAAAAATGTTTTTATTTTTTTTATTTAAATAGTAATTTATGAGATATTAAATGACGTGCACTATGTTGATTTAGAATATCATACTATATAACCGTTTTTTTTTTTCAGGTGAACTCTGCCGACCGTTAAATTGTAAGAAGAAAGAAATTTGTTTATTAGAGGACACGTTCACCGCAGTTTGTGTATCTAGAAAAGAACTGAAAAAGAATGGGTAAGTATATTATACATATGAAATTAATATTTTATTTTTATTTTACTTTATTTTACATAATTGTTATAAATTGTTATAGTAGTTATGTTCACTCTGTTCACATTTTTTGTTATGGTTCACAGTGGGACCAATACCCCTAAAACTTGGCCAAAATTCTGAAACTTACAAGGTGACCCGTAAACAAGCTGAGATTTAACGAAAAAAGGTTCAAAAAATTTAATAAAAGTAAAAAAGGGTTGAAAAAAATTTCATCATAATTTCAATTGATATTGAAGCAGTTGATAAAAAAATCACAATTCTAACACTGTTAGGCTATTCCAAGGTATCTGACACTATTGATCATATAGTATTCTATCAGGAATTTAAAATTATGTTGCTGTACTGTGGTAGCATAGGAGTGGAAAAAAATATCTGAAACTACTTTTATTGAATGTAACCAAAATAAAAAATCTTTATTCGTTATTGAGATATTGAAAAAAAAATTTTTTTTCCGCCAACTTCAACACCTTGTATCTTGAAATCCATTTCGATATATGTTTATATAACAAAAAGTTATTATTTTTAGGCGTAGTATCCGCTGGCGAAGTTTCCCGACTTAAATTCGGACCACCGTGTATAGTAAACAACTCCAAAAACATAGCAACCAAATAAATTTAATAATTTTTATAATGTTGGTAAAAATTATTAAAAATATGTGAAGCATACTTCTATTTAACTGATCGCACCCTTTTTAGTTACACCGTCGTGAACTACAGAATTTTTTCTTTAAGATAAGGCAGAGTAAATAACATTTCAAGAAAATTTTTAAAACCGAATTTTGGCCGGGTTTTAGGGAGGTTTTGCCAACTTCACGGACCTGTTTGGTATATTGGTCATTGGTCCCATTGCGTGCGGTTGCCGAATTTTTGAACCTATCTTTCTTCCTTTCAAGTGACGCTCCTATTGGACTCTACATGTTTCCCGAGATCTTCTACTGCGCAAAACATCCGAGACACACAACAATGTATGAAATCTGAGAGACCTTAGAAAGATTATTTTTTCATTGGGTTATTTCTATGGCTCATGCCTCGGGACATTTTTCAAATTTTTTCCATATCTTGCGTTCATATGAAAATATAGTTGTTTCTACATTCCTTATTTCTTTTTAAAATGGTCCTTTTTGGACAAAATTTTCCAATAACAATAGCAGATTGTGTTTAAAATAAGAGATAAATAAATATGACGTAATGTAAATCGCCAACAAAAATGGGGTTAATGGACTTTAAGAAACGAAAATTCGTTAGCCAACCTCAAATATTCTATAAATGTATCGAAGGTTGCTATTTTGAAGGTACTAAAAATGTAACTCGTATATTTGTCAAATTCAGAGGCGTACAAAAGGGGTTTAACTAGTCTCAGAAATGACGATAACACCCTCAGTATTGTACAAGAACGTGCGTTTACTGGTCATGAATATTAAAAGTTGAAAATATGGGTAATCCTGAGCGCCATACAATTTTTTTATTTTTTTTTACATCTTGTTTTTCATGTAAATAAGAATTTTTATAAAAAAATAATATTCTTAAGATTTTATATATTGTTTGAATAAGTACCTAGGCTTTTTCATTTTTAATTTCTTTGATTAAAATAAATCTTCTAATGGTTGATGCAGAAACATTAATTTGTTGCTGTGCCCTTATTCTTATTCAGCGGAAATACCACTGCCCCATCCTGGCGAGGGGTCGTTATTCTCGGCAGTCCTTCTCTGTTCTGGTATGCAGCATTACCATAGATTTCATTTCTACGTACTACTCTTGCAATAAATGATCTGTGTATATTTAATATGTCTCTAATTAAATAATTGCATTGCCTTAGTCCTAAAATATTGACCAATTCCACACCAGATTTTCTTGGCATTCTGATTTTTAAAGTTTTTTTTTCTCATTTTCTGGCCTTGCTTTCGTTGTGCTTTAGCCAAAAGTTCTTTATGCCATCAATATGTTAACGCTTTAATTCCATGTCAATTTAAAAAAACAAGCGGCATAATAAGTAGTGACTATCTTTCTCGAATCTTTTTATAGTAACGCCAGTTGTCGAAAAAATTTAAAAAATGTCCCGAGGTATATATGTATAACATATGACTAATGGTCGTGATTGTAGCGTACCTACCTCTCACCCAAAAGTTCCGGGTTCGATTCCCGATCGTGGCAATGGAAAATATACAGGGCATTCCATAAAAAAAACCATACTTTTTTCCACCCCTCGTATACCGTTGAAGGGAGAAAAAAAGTAATAGCATATATGAAATCTACGAAAAATTCTATGTGTAGGTTTTGAAAATTTTGAATCGTTAATAATTGACCGAAATAAGGGGGGTATAGTTTTGAAGGAAACGCCGTAAGTTTAAATTCAATTATTTACGCCATTTTTATAGCAAATATATGTGTCATATATATTTGTAATCAGAAGGACGAGGCGAATCCAAATATGTAAAAATATATAGGGTGTTCCATTTAAAAAAAAACATACTTTTTTCTGCCCCTCGTATACGGTTGAAGTAGGAAAAAAAGTAATAGCATACTCAAAATCTACGGAAAATTCTGTGTTAGACCGGTTTTTGAAAAATTAAAATCGGTGGTAATTGACCGAAATAAGAGGGGGGGTATAGTTTTATAGGAAACACCCTGTAGAAGAAGAAAAGAACCCCAAGGATGGGGCTTTACGACACTTGGACAATATTTAGGATTGACAAAAAAATGTTAAAGTTACACCTTGATAAATATAGTGCTTTTTTAGGTGTCTCAGAAGTTTTGCACAGTAGTTTATATTCAACATTTTTATATTTATTGATATTATGTCTATTGAAAAAGGTTAACAAGAGGTGATTGATAAAAAGTTAAAATTGAAACTACGCTTCCTTTCTTCGAATTATTAAAATTATAATAATTTAAATTGTAATTTTTATTATTTTTACATCCAAACCATTGTTGGTACAATTTTAAAATAATTGTCGACTGTATGACGAATCTTCCTATGTACCGTAAGTGTTTGTGTAAGGCGAACAGTAGCTATAAATTTAGTATCGTTAACTGAATCTCTCTACGTTTGTTATATAATAATGATTTTTTTAGTTAAATCATTTTCAAAAAACTTTAAACAGTATAAAATAAAATCTTCTTCGGATTTAGATAAATTTAACTACCAGTTAAAGAGAGTAAAGCAGCAAGTAAATTTAACTTACTGACTTCTATCAACTGAAAGTCAAAACAAAAATGTGTAATTGCAAAAATTATTTCTGTTAGATTGGTATAATTTGCACCTTTCAATGCAGACCTCAGAACTATGCAAATTACTTAAAATGTAATTAACTATAAATTACAGATTGCTTTATATAAAAAATAATTTGATTTCCGTGCAATTTAATTACTCATGAAAAAAGTAATTAAATTGCTAATTACTCGGTAATTGTACTTAAATAAACAAATTAATCTAATAATTACTCTGCAGTATTCCAAAAGGAAATCAATAGATGTAATGTAAGTTATAAGATAATTTTTCAGTACCTATTTAATAAATTACTAAAAAAAACGCATATTTAATGTTTAATAACATATACTATGTAAATCTAATAATAATATGCAACTCAAAACAAATTTAAAAATTACATATGAATAATAGTATACACTTCTGTAAAATAATAAGGAGCAGTTGTAGACCAACAAAAATTGTCAAACATTAAACCTTTCAAGGTATAGGTATTATTCCCATAATATGTCACTGGCTTCTGGACTATATGTACAAAAAATATTGTAGTAAGCATTAATTCATTTGTTTTCAGTGACATAGTCGTTCCTAAACCGATAGCAAAAACCGAGGAGCCCAAGGAAGAAGACGAAGACGATGACGTTTTCTATGATACAGAGGATGATCCCGAAGACGAAAACAGTGATGACCTAAATGATTCAATAATGTAAGTGTTTGAAGTTAATTTAATCTATTTATTCTTATTGCAGTTATAAATTTGTGAATTTCTTCGGTCTACGACTTTCATGATACTTTTGTATATAAAATAAATGTAGTATTACTAAGTCAAAAGATGACATGTAATGTGTAAAATCCCCCTGCTTCACGTGATTCTTATTCGAATAAGTAATAGTACCTCAATATCCAATTTGGGCTGTTATTTTAAAACAAGATTAGAACCTATAGACTAATCAAATTAACATTTTTTTTTTCGAAAAAGGAAAAAATTGTTAACAGGGCTTTGGTAGTTGTAAATGGTAAAGTGGGGTATAATAATCAAAAAAAAAATCCATGCACTAGCAGGAATGTTCCGGGGGGGATTTGGGGGGGGGGGTCAAAGGGGTCAATTATGTATAATTATTGCGGTTTTCGGATAAAATTGAAGTCGGAGAGAAAAATATTTAATAGAAAAGTTGTAGATCGTCAAACAATCTACAACTTTTCTAGAAATCAATTTTTCACATAACCTCAAAATATCCGAGAAAAATGCGAAAAACTGGTTTTTCTGTTTTTTATTTTTTATTTCTATCAAAAAAATTTAATTTTGACGAAACTTGGTGGAAACTGGAAATATACCTTTTGGTCTTCTAAATATCCACAAATTTTTTCAGACCAAAAAATTCATAGGTTTCCGAGATATTCCCCTTTTTTTGGAAAAAAACATTTTTTTAAATGAAATTTGTCCTTCAGGGAATCATCGCACTGACTTGATTTAGGTCTTAATTTCTTCGTTTTTACTTATACTTTTTTAGTAAATGATAAAAAAATAGTAGTCTCCATTTAAAAACACGCTCAAAAATCGAAAAAAAAACAAAAAATGACTTTCACAAAAATCAATTTTTTTTGTATAATATGTTTATAATTTATTGAAATTTTTATATAATCTTATAAAACTGATTACACCATTGAATTTTACTTAGAAAAATACAAGATATCCTTAGTTTAATTATTTCGTAAAAACCTTAATTTTGTAATACTATTGCTATTAATATTGAAGGCGAATAATTATATGTAGTTTCAATTTCCCGCTACCTGTCTTTAGTTCGCTAGATTACAGGTAGAGGCAGCTTAGTTGCCGTACCAGTCTGTTTTCTAGTTTCTGCTCTTCAAAGTTCGAAACAGCTGGTCCCCGCATACCGGTTAGATTCCAGTGTATTGAAAGAGGCTCACATACTCGTTTCGGAGCAGAACGTCATTTTTTGTTTTTTTCGATTTTTAAGCGTGTTTTTAAATGGAGACTACTATTTTTTATCATTTACTAAAAAAGTATAAGTAAAAACGAAGAAATTAAGACCTAAATCAAGTCGGTGCGATGATTCCCTGAGGGACAAATTTCATTTAAAAAAAAATGTTTTTTTCCAAAAAAAGGGAATATCTCGGAAACCTATGAATTTTTTGGTCTGAAAAAATTTGTGGATATTTAGAAGACCAAAAGGTATATTTCCACCAAGTTTTGTCAAAATTAAATTTTTTTGACAGAAATAAAAAATAAAAAACAGAAAAACCAGTTTTTCGCATTTTTCTCGGATATTTTGAGGTTATGTGAAAAATTGATTTCTAGAAAAGTTGTAGATTTTTTGACGATCTACAACTTTTCTATTCTCTCTCCGACTTCAATTTTATCCGAAAACCGCAATAATTATACATAATTGACCCCTTTGACCCCCCCCCCCCCCAAATCCCCCCGGAACATTCCTGCTAGTGCATGGATTTTTTTTTTGATTATTATACCCCACTTTACCATTTCCAACTGCCAAAGCCCTGTTAACAATTTTTTCCTTGTCAAAGTGTAATTTGACTGGACTACTAATCGGTTATTTAATAAGATACCTACCTAGGCACTCAGTCCTGGCAATAGTGAAGAAAAGCATACACCTGCTGATAAAAAGGAGTTTTCAGCGTACAATGCAGGAAACATAAATGTTGCATGACATATAAATATTTATGCCACTACCACATCATTTAATAAAAAAAACTTTAGCTTATAACATGGCAATATTGTTTATTATATCAGATATCAGATGTCCTCCTTGTTTACGAGATATGACCTTTGTAGGAAGGTACGGTCGATAACATCACAGACGCTGACATTTGTTTATAAAGGTTGCCTATATTTTTTTCAAGTGAATTTTCTTAGTTATTTTAGCCATAGTTTATTTTTTCAATAATATTATACAGGGTGAGTCAGTTTTTTGCAGCAGGATTTTATATAGGGCCCGCCATAAAGTAGGCTACAGATAGCAAGACGACCAGACCGATTCTTTAAATTAATTTCCGGGAAAGTGTCTATGTCACAAATATTTGATTATTTTTACACAAACTTATGTAATTTAGCTGAATAAAGCTCTTTCGAAGTTAAAAAAGAATTTGTGATTTTTTCATAGTAATGGTACGAGTAAATTTTTGTATTTTCTTATTTTTTCTCAGATCTGATCCAAACCGCGGATTAATATTTTAATACCGGATGATTTTTACTACTACTTGATTTCTCATTTCCGCGTTACTTTTAACAAATCAGGTGTTTTTAACTATGGAGATGATCCGAAAGTACTGAAATATATTTTAAGTTACTCAGTTAATTTGTCTTCTGAATCATTTTTAAACTTCAAACTTTGACACCCTGTATATCGAACATGGGGTCTAAAATGAAAAGTGGCATTACGAAAGTCCTATTATTTTTGCTCAAGAAATTCATGGTTACCGGATTGGCCTGCTTTTTCCGGACATCCTTTACATATAGGAGACAGAAAATCCGTCCAGCAAATTATGAGATGTATAAATAAATATTTACTTTCGAAACTGAGGACTCACCGTTTGTTTTATTTTAATTCGTTAAATGCCAAAATACATATTTTAGTAATACTCTCTCGGGATAATAGAAAATTATTTTTAAAAATATCGAAAATATACATATATAGTGTGACCCATTTGTTTGCGGGCCGCTCTATAAAATCTTTATTTATTGTGCGATTTTAAACGGATTTTTTTTAAATATTAGAGCTTGACGAATTATATTCTTGGAGCAAAAAGCGCCATATTCCTACAGTATCCAAAGCCTACTACGTCAGTTTTTGGAAGTAAAATTTTGGGAATTCATATTGGTTTTTTTACGAAGAATCTGTGCACGCCATTGGATTCACTATCTGTCAAAACGGGCCTGTACCAAATTTTGTCAAAATGGTGGATTGGTAGAAGTGATAAGAATTTAGTAGTTCTTTTAACGCCCCTTTTTTTATTTCTTTTTTGATTTGTCAAAACTAAACATAAGAATAATACCATCTTACTATAGTTTAATTTTATTTCAATGTTATTTCATGGATAACTTGACATAAATTTATGGAAATGGTAATTAGGGTGCAAAATCGTTATTACTTAAAAGTGTTCGTTAAAATTTGGTACAGGCCTGTTTTGAGGGCTGGTGAATCCAATGGCGTGCACAGATTTTTTCTAAACAAAAATTAAAATTTTACTTCTAAAAACTGACGTAGTAAGCCTTGGATTTTGTAAGAATGTGGCGCTTTTTGCTCCACAAATACGGTTCATCAAGCTCTATTATTTAAAAGAATCCGGTTAAAATCGCCCAATAAATAAATATTTTATAGAGTGACCCGCAAACAAATGGGTCACACAGTATATTTTTTTAATGTTTTTTTTTGTTTTTTTCTCTCACCGTCTTGCATGCTGACAGTTTTCCGAAATACTAGTTATGTAGTTAGTACTACTAAATTTCGAAATAATTTATAATTTCAGAGTGATTTGCAGTTTCTTATTAGTATGCCTCCGGAGCCCTCTTAAAGAGAAAATACATATCAATAACCTGCACGTCTTCTGTCAACTAACTGTTGATATTCTGCTTTAAAAGACCTCGAGAATTCAGATCCGTTGAATTGTAATTAAATTAATTATTAATCATAAATATAAATAAGGCAGCTACGTTTATTATAATTTTTTTACATTTACAGATGTAAACCCTGTCCTGTTGTTACACCAATATTTCTTTGTGGATCGGATAACAGAACATACAGTTCTCTTTGTCGGTTGGACTATCATAATTGCATCCACCATACAACTATAAAAGTGGGTTGTAAAGGATTTTGCCCTTGTAAAGGTAAGTCATATATTTTTTTTAAATAAAATATTTTATATATAATCAATCATGTTCAAATCAAGGTTTCTAAGTTTAATTTACAGTTCTGTTCAGTATAGCCTTTGGGAAGATTAAATATTTTAGACTGGAATTCTCCACAATTGTACTAAGAGCATGAAAATTTGTTTTTATCTTTTTAACCACCGATTTCTGAATTGTTTGGATTTAGAAAAATATGCCTAAATTAGATAACTTTCATTTTATCTAATTGAGTTTGTCTGCTAAATTTAAAGCGTCTTTATAAGCACAGTATGACCTAGGTAAACATTAGAAAGTACAAGATTATTCAATTTTGATTAAAATATATTATTTCTTGGGTACTACATTCATATTAAAATTGGCGTTGAATGAGGAATTTTCACAAAAGGCATAATAATAAAAACATGGCATGTATTATAAAAAAAATAATAATAAAATGAAACTACATGAAAGATACGAAATTAAGAAATAAATACATGATTAAATAATAATGATAATTACTTTTGTTGATAAAAACGGTATGACTGATGGTTGAGAGGCAATCACGCTTCTCTCACCAAAAAAAATCCAGGCATGATTTCCAGTCATATAGCAGTGGAATTAACTATGAAAGATAATATTACTTCCACTATAAATGGATTTTGGGAGTGTGCCCATTCTCTTTAAATGTGTGCTTACACAATAATATTCATATAACTTTTACCATCTTTTTACCCTATCCCATTCCTTTGCAAATTATCCTACCCGTTGGGACTCTCCGGAACCCTGATAAGTAAGATACCGAAGCAGTTTCATTGGGAATATTAAGAGTTCTTACAGGGTGGGCCAAAAAATTTTGCACTTTTTACGTTTGCCCATAACTTTTTTGTTTATTAACCGATTTCAATGAGCTAGGTGTCGTTGCTTACAGAAAAGAATGAACTATCAAATTGGCTGATTTCTTAAAATGCGGTCGGGTTTGAAAATAGCCCTTTCTTTGAGCCAATTCTTTTTGAAGGAAAAATGTTGAAATGGCACTTCCAATAGAAAAAAAAACAATAAAATGGACCTTTCTCTACATTTTAAGCCTTCGATGAAAAAAATTGGTCCATCGGGAGAGAAATTATACATAATCATACAAAGCTATACGTAACCGTACAAAGCGTCTTTTTTTATTACCAACCGATTTTAATGATCTTTGTGTCATTGCTTACAAAAAAGAATGGACTATCGACGAAAAATTTCAATATGAGCGATTTTTTAAAATGCAAGATGGCGGCCGCGTTTGAAAATAGTTTTTTTTGGGCCAATTGGGTTATTTCCATAACTCAGTATTCAATTTCTTGGGATATTTATCTATGGTAAATATGAAAATCTCGGAAAATATACTGATACGTATCACATTTGTTGTTTTATTAAGTTATTTAACTTAGCAAATCTTATAAAATTTAAAATTTAAGAATGATATAAAACGCATTTCTATTGGTTAATGATACAGTGACATCACTTATCAGTACAGGCGGCGGTTGCTGGGCGACGACGATTGACTGATCGACAGTGATTGATCTAGTTGTCAATAATTTATTATTTTATATTTTATTCTGTATGATGAGCGCGAAGACTATTTGTGTTAAAATGAGTGATAAAACGAATTAGTGCATTAAAATGACTTTACAAGGATTTGTGAAAGCTTCTTCGAATAATTTGCCAACTGTAATAGCTATTAACATATCTAGGAATGTTATGAGTATCATAACTGCCACAGATGTCGGATTGAAATCCGAGCTCGTAGAACGAGGATTTTAAGACATCTAAGGCTGTTGTGATTCATAACATCCGTGATTTGTTCAATAGCTTATTGGTTTCAGAAAATAAAGACATTATTAATATTATAAGAAGCAGGAGCAGTAGTGATACATTTCAGTTTTCAGTTTTCTGTCTGCTTGCACTAATAAATAGCCCTACAGTTTCATTATTTATTATTATAAGAAGCAGGAGCAGTAGTGATACATTTCAGTTTTCAGTTTTATGTCTGCTTGCACTAATAAATAGCCCTGTAGTTTCATTATTTTAATATTTTTATTTCCTAGATATGTTAATAGCTATTATGGATTGAAATTTACTTTCAATAATCACCTAAAATTTTCTTAAGCTGCAGATTATCTCTTCTTGCTGCTTTTAAACCATTTTAATTTACGAGAATGGTCTTTTGGCCATTTATATCTATTTAACGTAGTTATAGAACATCATTAATATTTATTTTATCACTTTTACTAGATACTTTACACAAATTTAAATAAAATGGGACTACAAATTGGGCTTTTTGATTCATTTACTACCAGTAACCGCTCGGTTTTAATTGGATGTAAAATGGTCATCAGCTTGAATTTACCAATCAGAATTACTACCGGGTAGTTAGCGGTACCTATCGATATATAAATCGAGAAGACTTAATGTTTACAAGTAGATGACGTCAATGTGGTTATGCAACCCGACATACTCCAAAAATTTTGTTTTGGCGGGAATTTTAGCGCAAGAATTTTAATCTAGGATTATTCCTTCTAATACAAATATAATAAAATTCTACTACTACTTATTTGATTACAAATATGAAAGAGATGAGTTTGTAGTATTTCTGAAAATTTTGATAAAGTTCAATTCTTTTTGAAGAAAAAATGTCGAAATCCAATACAAAAAAGCAATACGATTAACCTCTCCCTACAGTTTAAGACCTCGACGAAAAAATCAGTCCATCGGGAGCGGAATTATACGTAATCATACAAAGCGTATTTTTGTCATTATCTTATATATTATATATTGAACTGTATCTACCTGCACCTGCTTACTCCCAGTTGTGTGGGCGGGAGTAAATCCTAAAAACTTATATGTAAATTAAAAATTCAGATTATTTAATTTATTACCTACCAACAAAAAAGGTATTGACCAAAGAAAAAACCGATTTTTCTCATATTTTCTTCAAAAAGAATTGGCCCAAACAAAGGGCTATTTTCAAACGCAGCAGCCATCTTGCATTTAAAGAAATCGGCCATTTGGAAATTTTTCGTCAATAATACATTTTTTCTTTAAAGCAATGACACTAAGCTCATTAAGATAGGTTAACAAACAAAAAAATTATATGTCAAAGAAAAAGGTGCAATTTAAGTAAAACTGCTTAAGAATAACAAAAAGACACTTTGTATGATTACGTATAGCTCCGTTCCCGATGGACCGATTTTTCTCATCGAAGTCTTAAAATGTAGAGAAAGGTCCATTTTACTGCTTTTCTCTATTGGATGTGTCATGTCGACATTTTTTATTCAAAGAGAATTGACGCAAAGAAAGGGCTACACTCAAACCCGACCGCCATCTTGTATTTAAAAAAATCGGCTGTTTTGAAATTTTTCGTCGATAGTCCATTCTTTTAATTCTGTATGCAATGAAACCAAGATCATTATAATGGGTTAATAAATAGAAAAGTTATTGGCCAATGATACAAGTGTAATTTATGTAATACAGCTTAAGAATGACAAAAAGACGCTTTCTATGATTTGATTACGTATAGTTTCTCTCCCGATGGACCGATTTTTCTCATCGAAGTCTTAAAATGTAGAGAAAGGTTCATTTTATTGCTTTTTTCTATTGGATGTGTCCTTTCGACATTTGTTCCTCAAAAAGATTTGGCCCAAACCAAAGGCTATTTTCAAACAAACCCGCCATCTTGCATTTTAAAGAAACGACCATTTTGAAACATTTCGTTGATAGTATATTTTTTCTCTAAACAACGACACCTAGCTCATTAAAATCGGTTAATAAACAAAAAAGTTATTGGCAAACGTAAAAAGTGCAACATTTTTTGGCCCACCCGGTATAATAATATTTATTTTTATTCTACCATAATATTTTTTTATTCCGGTGTGCTTCATTAATACAAGTATAAAATTAAACGTAGTCCCTAATTTTACAAATAAAATACAATTTCATACTTTTAAATTGGTTTAAATTAATGATAATAATAAAATTTTGGGGTATTTCACCCTTTTAAAGGTCTATCAAATTATATCTTTTAGCAAATATATGTGTTAACTTTTTTTATTTTTATGATTATATGAGGTGGTGTTTTTATGTGCTGAATAGTATTTTACGAATGTTATAGAATGATAGTACCAATAATTATGTATATCAATATTACCCATTGTTGCGTTTCATTGTTATTCCGCAGTATTGAAATACAACACTGGTGAACCATTGTAGTAACATATTGGTCAATATCAACAAAACAATATCCGAATTAAAATTTCCTATATTATATAATTACATACCTACTCGTTTTTCAAATAATTATTGTACACCTCATTATTTCTTTCTGAAAAATAATATTAATTGAAAAATCCAAAATATCGCATAGACATGAATAATGTATGCAAATTTTCTAATTTGTGATGTGAAAAAAATGTATTCATTTTCAGAAAATGAAGCGCATCTCCGTAAGAAACAGCGTCAATCAGAGAGACTGAATTCTTTCATGAATAAATACAAAGCCACATTAGATAAAAGTGGAACGGCTGGGTCCATAAATGGTGGAAGGCCAGTTCAGCCATCTTTAAAGTCCGATGTATATACATTTACTCCTCAGGATTTCAAATATGAAAATAAACATTATAAATATATCAAATACACAAAGAACAACAAGGTAAGTTAATTTTCATTATTTCATTTCATTTCTGTAATGGTAAAAGCGTTTATTTGCTGCAATATAATATAATAATATTAATATTAGAGGCGTTTTTGCAAAATCTGTAGCAGGTAGTAGCAGAAAAAGTAAAAATAAGTAGACGTTTTTGAGAAAAATCGACAACAATTCCTAATGTTGATTTCATTGTATTATCCTCGGTATTATCTTCCGGTTTATGTTTTACGAAATTAAATTACAGTACCTATATAAAACCTAGGTACGTTATTGCTTGCAGGACAATAATAATATATTATATGCCGAGGACAAAGAGAGACTACGAGGATATAATGAAGTTACAGATAACAAAATATACAGTAATTCAGTTAGAACACTTGATCCTGCAATGCCCCCAGCTAAACAGTGTTCTCCTTCCGCCTTACAAGCAATGGGAAACAGGTTGCTAGACTGGTTTTCCGTGGTTATGGCGGATTCCTCCAAACGAAGACGACCAAGAAACAAATCAAAAGGTGTGTACAATATGTTGCTTCAATATTGTAATATTTACCAAAACAAGCACAGAGTAACTATTTCAGTTATATTTTTCTGTTAGTTTCATATTTCCTTTTAAAATTAATTTTTTGGCTAAGAAGGTGAGTATATCTAAGTATATCTATAACCATTACAACACAAGCCTTTTTATTATTTATTTATTATCTATGAGACTACATATGACTTGTTTTTTAGCCCACTTTCCTGCTGCATGTAAAGGAGAAGTAAGATGGATGTTTCAACATCTTGATATCAATGGGGATTCAAGATTATCTCTAAAGGAACTGTATGATTTAGAACACGATCAGAGTGAAGTTTGTTTAAAGCCTTTCTTACAGCAATGTGATATTGATAGAGATGTCATTGTAACACCATCTGAATGGTGCAGATGTTTCCAAAGAACAGAAAGGCCGTGTGCAGCGGTAAAACGCAAAATAACACCAGACGTATTAGGTAGACTTGTTAGCATAATGCAATAGTTCCCAACTAATCCCCAAATACCATTTTTTAGGTGTTTACGTACCAGACTGTGATAGTCAGGGATACTACAGACCAGTACAGTGCCATGGCGCTATTGGCATGTGTTGGTGTGTTGACAAACATGGTCAAGAAATTCCTAACACAATTACACACGATAAACCTAGTTGTGGTAAGTATCAAAACACAAAACAATCATAACAGTATAATACCCTTCCTAATATCATCTTAGTAATTGTCAGTATCAAAATATTTTACCACAGTACAACCAAGATTAACCATCACTATGTTATTAGTAAAGGAATAAAATAAAATAGCGCAACCGAACAGGTTTCGTAATTCTTTTTGCCAGTAGCTTCGGGATTGTCATCAATTTTTAATGCTTTGTAACTTGGCTGCCTGGCCCTAAAAATCGACGACAATCCTGAAGCTATTGGCAAAAAATTACAATACAAAATCTCGAAACCTGTTCTGTTGCACCTCTTTATATTATTCTTCTAATCAATGGTAATAGTGAATTTAATAGGAAGAATTGGGAGGGGGAGACATTCATCCTTCATTCTTTATTGACAGTAATATTAACAACATTATTTATTATTTAGAAACAATCATCAATAAATCAAATAATCTCTCAAAGCAAGTTACCAACAACAATGCAGGAAATGATTCCAGCGATGATGAAGATGGCGATGACGTAGAACAAGATATTGAAGGTAGTGCAGACCATCCAGGAGATTATTAACTAATAAACATTACCACCTCTACATTATTGCCTGTTACTTTAACCTAATTTAAATTACAGCTTAGATATTTTTTATATTAAACTTCCTGTTAGAATCAGTGTAACATAATGTATTTTTTAATTTTGATGATTATATACCTACGCTGGGGAAAGGTAGGTATATGTGTAGTGGGCAATATCATGTTATTTTATAGTATATGCTTTAAATATTAAAAATAGAAACATACATTCCGAAGTTGCCATTCCTATTTTTAATAAACTTTTATTAACCTATCTGGTATTTTGGTTAAGTTTATAAAAGTTTATTGTTGTAAATAATTAACTGATTATTATATTTATTTAGAAAAAATGGAAATTTGTTCTCATTTTTCCATTTGTTATTAAATGCAATATTAAACTAGCATTGTACCTAATAATTATTTTTAGTGATTATGCATATTTAGGTAGAAATAGCCATCTAATAAGCCACAGCTTCGTGTTTGTGCCGTCAAAAAACATACATACTTATGCATTTATGTATTAGATATATTGTAATGATTGTTAAATTTAGAAATTATTTATGTGATTTTGATGTCTATTTTAATTAATTAATTAGATAATTTGTATATGATACAAATATTATTTTTGACTAGACATAGAAAATTATTTTTTAAATGTAATTCTTTTGTATATTATATACTTGCTATACCTACATAAAATGATATGTACATAAGGGAAAGTACTGTTTATGAAAGATTGTATTTTATGTGTAATTTTGTATTTCAGAAGTATCTATTTATTTCACACATTATACTGAAATGGTTTAGTACCTACCTAATTACATTACACATTTGAGTCACAAAATGTAACATTTTATTTTCTTTTTAAATTGTGTGTTTGAAACAGCTTTGTTGATTTCATTTTATGATATACGGATGTGCAGTTTAGATCAGTTTATCAAAATATTGTTATTTTTTAGTTAAAGTTATATCAAATTATATGGTGCCTTTAACTAAGAGATAACTTTGATAAACATTAATCATATGAAGTATACATTGTAAGCGTACACATACACATCTATATATAAATATATATATTTATTGTATGTTTTTAAAATAATAATTAATAAACTAGACCTCTTATACACATATTTTATCATTTTCTTAACCTCTTCCTATATGTGTTTGAAATTATAATAAGGATCACGCACAAATTTTAATATCAATAAAATTAGATTCTCTATTTGTTATAATATCGCCTCTAATTTATTAATCTTTTCAAAATATGTTATTGGTGGCATAAAATTGGATTCAAAACAATGTTATTTTAAATTACCCGGCAAAACGGATTTGACGACCGCCATATTATGACGTCACTCTATCTGTTTGCTTTGGCAACAGTGGTTGGTTGTTTACTGTACGTTTACAGTTTATTTGATTCACTTTCGATTTACTATGAATTTAAAGTACTCTAAATATTGCTTAGTGCCACAATGTGAATCATCGTCTATTAGAACACCAGAAAAAATATGTATATCATTGCCAGAGGGGTCAGGGTCAGGTGCTAAATACTCTAGGTATTTTTTTCAGACCTTAATTGAAATATTAATAAAGCGTTAAAGCAATCATTTTAGCGGATGAACTCCATCAACATGAACGAATCAACATTCGATAAATTGTCACTTTTGCCTTTCCAAAATCTCAGTCATTGCAATAATGATAAAAAACTACAGGGTGTCCTTAAACTACGTTCGGAAAATTCGGGAGGTGATTGCATGTGCGAAAATGGGAACAAAAGTTCCTATATGGACATGGGTCCGCAAATGGCTCCTAAGGGAGCTACGCCCCCCTTAAAGTTGACGTTTTTTATTAATATCTCAGTCTCAGTCCCATTTTACTCGAAAGCGGTGCGTCCTACGGCTCCGGAACAAGGAAATCATTCTTACGTAAAATTATTCAGAAAATTCATTTCCTATATCAAAATGCAAGAAAATAAACAAAAAAATTGGTGGGAAAAATATAAGACCCCCCTCCAGTTTAGTAAATCCGTGATTAATATTTTCTATTGTTGATAATGCAGATTCATAACCTTTACTAACATAAGGTAGCATGCCAAATTTGATGTTAGTAGCTCAAAAAGTGCCTGAGATATTAACTTCAGGGGAGTAGCTTCAGGAGCCATTTTTGCCGATCGGTGTTCATAGGAATTTTTCTTCATATTTTCGAGCACGCGACCAGCTCCCGAATTTTCCGAACGTAGTTTAGGGACACCCTGTACAGTTATTGTTCTAGTTAACCTTAATTTACTTACATTAAACCAATTAATAAAAAACACAGAACCCTTGAAAGTCATGAAATAAACCTTACATGCTTACAGGTACACAGGTAAGTAGGTACTAGTAAATATGGACGCCGAGCAGCGAAGTAAACAAATGGTATATGACGTCACACGGCTCGTCGGAAGTACTCGCAAGAGTTCGAGAGTTGGTCGGAAAGCTTCAAATTATTTGAATTTTAATTTTCAATTATTAATTTTTATTGAATGTTTCAATAATTTAAATTATGATGTAGTTAGTCATTTTCAAACATAAATCATCTATTCTGATAAAGCACATTTGGATGTAAAACTGATACTCGCATGTACCCAATTGTCCCAATTGATAATAAGTGACAAAATAACCATATTAAAAGCCCTTGACTGATTGCTTTGTTAATATGGTGAAAAATCGATTATTTGTATTAAATTGCCAAAACGTCAATATTTATGAAACAGTCCATGTATATTGGAAAATGTATAAAATTGTTAAATTTAAGTATATCAAAGTCAAAATGAACCTTTGAAAAAATTATTCCGTGATCGTTTCATTATAGTTCTAAGAAGTGAAACGGCTTTTTCGTCTACACATATCATTGGTTTGTAAAAGTTTGTACCATAGCTAGTGTATTGGAAGAGTCTTTGCAGGATACCAATAATTTTTTGATATACTGTTATTCTATCAGCAGACCATACCTATGCGATCAGGGGTTTAACATAATTTAAAAAAAAATCCACTACTTCTTCCAATCGTTCTTGGTTTCTATAAGGGAGGGTTACGTCTAGTCGAATCCTTGTGTCAAAAGGTTTGGAAGTTCTTGTCGTCATGTATGCGTGTGGTGTCAATGTTTACCTCCATTATTATTTGATTTTGATTTCGAAGATGGGGTACTCTTAAATGAAATGTATCGTCTCGCTACTGTTAGATAGACTTGATATACATATTTGGATGTTTGAGTGTAGACGGTACTATAATAGTAATTTTTGTCACAAGTCCGGAAGGTGACTTGTTACAGTCGAGTAGATATTATGGACGAGGCGACGTCAGGAGCCGAGTCTAGAATATCTAAACGAGGCTGGAACAACACCTTACGGACGTGTGTCGAATGATATTTTATTTCATCCCGTCATTTCTTGTATATTA
Source organism: Rhagium mordax (assembly GCA_963680705.1). NCBI lineage: Eukaryota > Metazoa > Arthropoda > Insecta > Coleoptera > Cerambycidae > Rhagium > Rhagium mordax. Next base: position 11,746,445 of record OY796659.1, on the reverse strand, counting down.
GTATATTTGTATAATTTGACACTTGGTTATTTTCTTATGTCATTTGACATTTGACACTATTTTTTAATTTACGGTCGATTTTTATATGTCAAACAACTGTCAAAAGGTATAATAATAGTTTGTGATTGGTTCGTAATAAGTTTCCGGTAGTTTCCGGTACCTACTTTTACCGGCTCTGATACCGTAATGTCTCATTTTCCGGCCGCATATGAATACTGCAGTGAGATTCCGGAGAGACGATACGATACTATGACGATACGAACCGCCCATATTTGTGATTCCGGTCTTAAAACGACTGTCGTCAAATCGTGAGAATTCAAATGTTTTAGACGATACATATTTAGATGTCGTGATTAAACGTAAACGATATGTGTATCTCGCTTCAATCCCTAGTGTTGTACCCTTCTAGTCGACGGTTGCACCTCCCACTCTCAAGGGAATTCTAACCTAAAAATACATTTTAAAGTAAAAACAAAACAATCAAGTTCTGTGGCAATATGGCGTTTAAGGTGACAGACAGTCGCAGATTTTGCAACTTTATGAAACTACATGGTGATTTAGTAAGGGGAAGATTAAATGTGCCCTCAAGTAGAGAAGAAATTATGGGCACAACTTGCTTTCAGTTAAATGCTCAGGGCTCGGGAGAGGACAGTGGAAAAATGGCAGAAGATTTGTATCCATTTATAACTGTAGTTGTACAATTTATATTTTTGTTTTTTAGATATGGAAATACTCATTAAAGAGGAAAGCAAGTGGCAGGGGGACCTAAAGATGTCGTATTAACAGATATAGAGGAGATATAATTCTTAATTTATTAGGGAATATTAGGGAATTTTGAGATATAAAAAAATAAAGATACACTACTCCGAACTTTTATTTTTTTCAATCATTTATTTTCACATAACGTGAAATATTTATCAGAAATTTTTACCATAAGGTCCTATCTTATGCGTATTTCACTAATATATTAAATATATCTGCACCAGAATTCACAGAAGTAAACTATTTTTAAAAACCACTCACTTTCCATTGTAAACTATTTGTTGTTCACGGTTTCGTCATATTTTGACATTAGTCACAGCGCCATCTAGCGTCTCATGTTACCATGATTTTTCCCATTTGTTCAAAATACCGACGATACCACTCCAGAATCGTTACCATTGTCAATTTGTATACGATATCGAGTTAGATGTCGTGTCGTCGAGCTGTATCGTATCGTCAAACCAGAATCCCACTGCTGTACTGTTGTACTTTCCGGACGGGATGATTTCTTTGTCTTTTTTTAAGTTGATTGTTCCACTAGGTCTCAGGGGCGATACTTCCATATCTGATGTACTATCAAGGATAACAATAAGATCGTCTATGGTTTATAATTTAGGATAATCAATATTTAATCTAGTTTTCATCGGTCTGGTCTATATTGCCTAGAACTGATTGGTTCCTTCTCGTTTTCAATGGGATATATTTCGATGCAGAAAAAGATATCGGCAACTTTGTTTTCCTTACCTTTCTTGTAGACAATGTTATAAAATCGTAATCGAGCAATTTCAGTCTCCATCTCATTAATCTGCTGTTTGGTTCTTTAAGGTCGTTTAACCATTCCAGTGGTTGGTGATCAGTGATAAACGTGAATTTCCTGCCGAAGAGGTATGGCCTAAAGTATTTGGATAAATTCACGATTGTTAGTAGCTCTTTCCGGTGATGCTGTAATTTATTTCGGCTGTGTTCAACGTACGGGAGGCAAAGGCAAAGCAAAGCTTTTAGAAATTCTTGTGTATCAATTATTTTTCTTTTTTTTTTTTTGTCAGGCACCTTGTGAATGGTTTGGTTATTATTGAGAAGTCTTTTATAAACTTTTGATGGAATGATTTGATTTCGCGTGAGATTTTTGAAATCGGAAAGTTTCGGATTGCGCGTATTTGGTTTGATGCTTTGAGGCGTGACTCAACATTCTGATGTAAGAATTCGATTTGTCTGGCTGAATTTTAAGTTTTGGCCCTCTGAATTTTAGAAAGACTTGACGGAGGTTGGCGATGTGTTCTTGTAGGGACGTGCTGAATATTATGTCGTCTATGTATACCAAACAAATTTTGTTTTGTTCATCAGAGAGAACATGGTTCATTTAGGTACCCGTTGGAATGTCGCTGGATCATTCTACAGCCTGAATGGCATACGAAGGTACTCATAATATCCATTTTCGACATTAAATGCGGTCTTGGACTCTTGGGGATACTTCCTTCTGACAATTCGATCTGGTGAAATTTCCTAGCTAGATCTAATGTGAAATAGTTGCATTCCCAAACTTATCGAGGATGTCGTCGATATTTGAAATACCATTCCATTATCATTTATGGTAATTGTCGTTTATTATTTGATAATCTACCACTATACGCCATTTTAGTTTTAGAACGATGAGAAAAGTACCGATTTACTCGTCAGTCCTAATTAATGTCAGACACTGCTTTTTTCTAATCAATTCCTTATAGAGGATAGATATTTAATAACTTATCTCTTAACAAAGATTTCAAAATAAAAGGATTGTTAATTTTTTTAATACTTTCCTATCTTTTATTTTTTATAGGGCGTGACGGTGTCAGACAACCGTAATGGGCATAGTGATAGAGAAGCCACATTTAAATCATTCACTTAATTCGCTATAAACAATTTGACAATTTAACTGCTCTTTATTCTTATTTATCAGCGCTGACGTTCTTTCACAACTCGCTGACGCACAGGGTCGGTTAAAACGCAGGGCCGCGCTGGGTATAGAAAATGAGCCTAAAACGGTCATGGGTCATAGTTATTACGTATGCATACATAGGTATACATGTAAATAAGTTGTTTACTAAAATTTAAGCTCTCTATTCTTTTTGGGTGCACAACCGACTTTGAGTAAACACAAATAATCAGAAATCAAATGACCAAAGAATTACACAACCAATCACACACTGCATACGTAATAATTCATATAGAATTATTACGTATGCAGAAAAACGAAATTTCACTGGTTGCCTATTTTTATTTTTTTCTTTTATTTTTATTTTATGAGCTTATTTATATTAACGTTCTGGCGAAGTTTAGCTTATAGAGCTATTCTACCACTTAACCAGGACATACTGTATACATATACCTATGTTTAAACTATTTGAAGGGCAGCGAGCGGAGGACTGACTTCACTCACTTCATAGCGATATTAGGAGTAAAGCAACATTTACCGCGTGTAGTACATGGATGGGGACTATCCATGGAAAGACGCGGTCTCGCTTCCCTACTTCTAGCGGCTTGTATATCAGCTATATCGCAGAAGCAATACAACTGTAGGCGAGAGGTGTATTGAGGATATACCATCCTTCGGAGGGGATGTAAAGCAGTCGGTCCCTTGTCTATTAAATGTTAGGCAAGTAAAAAATCCCTACTCTTAGTAAGATAAGAGAATTTCCAGGTTGGGGGTTGCTCGTCTCCTGGCGTCGGTAATTGGCCTCCGTAGCGGAAATAGGCCGACGTTAAATAAGTGATTAAAAAAAAAAAAAAACCAGGACACATCACATACACCCAATTCCCTCCGGTATTGCCGTCTGCTGGAGCTAGGACTCGAACCTAAGTCGTCTTGTGCCCTCAAACGCGATCTAGCCCGCTGCACTATCCTCGGTTTTTATAGTCACTTTGTCTACAATAATTATTTTCGCTCTGTAAATATTATTATCTACTTATAAATAAGTTATCTTCTACTAAAATTAGAGCTCCCTACTTCTTTTTTTGAGGGTACTTTTGTTCTTGTGATTTAAAATATCATTTTTACAGTTTCTATTAGAGTAGCATTACATTATTATGTACAAGGGAAAATGATACGTGATTTATCACGATTTTCAATCCTTGTGGAGCAATGCAGACGACCTGAGTTTCTTCAGCAACTGTAACATATTTTGTTATAATTACTAATGAAACAAAGCATTTCAAGCACGCCTAAAACATATACGCAGCTATAAGAAATTTATTAGCGAAAAAATCAAGAACCACTAAATATCTTGTCATGTTGATTGGTATATCACTTTCTGAGAATTAATAAAAAAATAATATATATTATGACGATACACAATAATTTTATTAATGCACATATTATGTAACTCATTAAATTTACACTATGATAATAACTGCCACTAAGATTCAAATTGAACACAACATATGTTATAAATTAAGTTCATAGCACTATTCTGCGTATTCTTTTACATTTACTCGAATTAGATAGATTTACCTAAGTTTGAAATAAATCTGTTTGTATTTTTATGACCTTTGAACATTATCCAATTGATTTTCAATTACCACCTAAAAAATGTTTTCGTTAGCTTTTATCTAAACGTTTATTAGGTGTTGTATTTAAGTTACTGTTTCATTCATCATCATCATCATCATCTATTGCGCTGTGGAAGCCAGAAGTATCGTGTGTTGTGGAAGAATGATTACTTGATTTTTTTGACATGTTATGATCTTTTGTTTCATTATGATGTTCTTTTGTTTTATTAGAATCATGACTATTTTTACTGCTGATTGAGGATTCTGGTGTAAGAGCTTTATTAGTTGAGGGCATACTTTTATTTCCTGATATAATGCTAGTATTAGTACTATCACATTCGACACCTTTTTCCATTTGACCAGAAGAATAGCATTGAATTCCAGTGTTTCTGCAAGATGGTTTCGTGTCAACACTTTTGTCGTGTTGTCCTAAGCAGTGAGAACAGGGGCGACCTTTTGGTTTCGGCTCAGCAAAATGAGTACAAACACCTACATTTACATTATCTGGAAGACATCTCACACCAACATTCTTTGTATCTCGACAAAGACATAATTCATCTCCGACTTTTTTTGATGACATACACTTCTTAGGCATTCCTTTTAAAGCAGTACTACACTGTTCAAGTTTAGACATGAGACGTGTTTTACAACTTGGTTTACGTTGCTTACAAGTACAATGTCCACAATGTCCACAACCCGATTTGCAACATTTACATAATGGATAATCTGAAATATATTAAATTAGTTATTTAATGTAGGTATAATATTTTTGGAATAGGTAGGTACTTAATACTTTTCTCCCTTATTATCTTAATACATTAGTATTACCACAGATGATCGTACGACATCATCTTTGCTGAAACCTACTAGCATGTTATTTTTTCCCCGCCCTGGCCACCCGCCAAGTTTACTTATTCTTACGTTGAATTAAATACAAATCCCAAATATAACAAAACCACTTTAACTGAGTTAAAACTGTACCAAAAATAAAAATGATAAAGTTAATGAGACGACTCTCTGAAATCTAAATTTGTTTGAATAAAGAAAAATGGAACCCTACCCTACACTTTCCGGTGGAATCCGAATGACTTCTTAGGAATAATTTATTTAAAAAAATCTGATGTGTAAAGATCCGCTTCACTACGGCCAAATACCCCTTCCGATCAAATTTTTCCATATAATTAACACATCCAATCTGACACATGTTCAACTAGCAAAACAAATTAATGAAAGAAAACAAAAAATATTTTGAGGCATGTGCAAATATATTTAAGAATATATTAAAGTCTACTGACAATATAAGATGCGGCCATGGCTCTTAATTATATGTATATAATTATTCATAAAATGAAATGTTTACCTGTGTCTTCTTCTTGAATGGGTTCTTTAACTGTTTTTTCAGATTTGCCAGTTTTGTCTTGATGTGAAGATGATTTCGGAGTAGAATTATGTTTTTTATTTGTCGTTTCGTGTTTACCAGTATGATCGTGTGGTTCTACGGTACCCTCATGGTGTGGAGATGAGGAATGCATAGCAGAATTGTTTCCTTCGAAATGAGTTGGACATGTACATGAACAATAATTAGTTAGATTTAAGTTTTTCTTAGGTGCACTATTTGAAATATAACATCCACACTTCTGGCAAATCAGATCGCTGCAATCTAAAAATAATTACCATGAATGGCTCGTAGATACTGTTTATTAATTTTTGCGATGTTATCCGAATATTCATGAACATATTTATGATTTGGTCGTCAAACGTTAACCAAATGTCTATACCCTGAGTACTAACAAGACTATTCAAATCATGACCGAGCAAGTAAATCTTTAAGACTTTTGCTGTAACAGCCCGATATCAAAAGTGGCATATATACTCTGTTGAAACGAGATTGACCCTTGGCCAGAGATGGACGGATGATCTGAAAAAATTTGCCATGTTTATTATTAGATACCAAGGAAGTTCTAGGGCACAATACAGTTTCAAAGAACGAAGTAGCTAGATGAGAGGGTCAAGAAACATTGTTTAAGAGCCAACCTGATTTTGAGTATGTTGGATAGCACAAAGATGCAGATCAAGTTAGTCCTTCATGAAAGGTTGACGAAGCGTAAAAGAACCTTATTTGAAATGCTGCTGCGATCTAGCTAAAATATTTGTGATCGAGTCGAACAAACCAAGTTGTACCTGACGATTGCTGACTCGAAACTGAAGGCAATTAATTCTGAATCGACTAATAGAACTTCTAATAGGACAGTATAAACTTAGAACACACCTAACTCTTAAAGGTGGTTAAGGATTCTAAAAAATTCTGAATCACCTAATTGAAGTTTTGATTAACGAATTTAACTTAACGTTTTTGGAATAGATAATTCCACCTATACAGAATGTGGCAGGATCTTTCTACCCAGGAGTAAGTAAGGATGAATAACCATCCTACTATTTCTTGAAGCAGTGTAAAGTTTTTGAGTGGCTAAATCATGAATCCTTTTAAAGATGTGTTTTCTTGAATAGAAAAATGTTCTTATATTCCTAAGGATAAGGTGTAATTCGGTTCACTTGTCAAGCACGACCCTAGCCCCATTAAGTATTACACTATTAAGTGGTTTTTAAAGATACTTTCCAGAATTTAATTTATTTTCCAAGAAGGTATAGTAAGTAAGACTCTTTTTCCTTAAGAAATTTTTTAAGTTAATTTTTCATAAGGAATTTGAAATGAAAATATTTGTCCTGATTAACCAGAAACTTTTTATATTACCTTCGTTAGATTGTAATCCTCTAAGCATTCTATTGTTCTTATATTTAACAATGCACTTGTTCGCTGGCTTTAAACAACTTGATTTTATAAATGCCCTAGATTTTGCACGTAATTTTTCCAGAAAAGTTTCAGATTTGTTACAGTTGCAATGTTGATAGACAAAGTATTGAATCGGCTCCATTCCCATAGCTTTCCAGGGTGTTGTTTCCATTATTTTTCGCATAAGAACGCCATATTCTGTTTTCATTAATGATCTCATTCTTGAAATTGACTGCTCATTTAATAATGAGTATTTAATCGAGTCGTCTATTATATCTTCAAAAGATCTGTCTCTGCGAGACGAGAGAACACTTGTTGAAGTCTTACTATCGAACATTACTACGAAGTTCTCAAAATTATCACAGCTATTGCGAGGGTCAGTTAATGGCAAATCGTTAATAGATTCTAACCGATTTTTCATTTCAGCAACTAATATATCAGGCATTTGACAGCTTTTACTTATACCCCGTTTTAAAATTTGACATATATTATTTTCAAAATAATTTGTTATTAAGTGGTCTCCATTAATCTCTTGGTGTATGGATTTCATTCTTGTAATTTGGATTTGACCTGGAACATCGTCATCGTCCATTCCAGCCTCAACATTCGGTTGAGACAGGAATCTAGTAGGAGGTTGCTTAGCAGTCTCTGAAAACAATTAAAATTTAAAGTCGGTATATTTTTAGATTAAAATTAGTTTTTTTCAAACAGAAAACATTTTTTAGCTAATCAACATAAGTGTATAATAAAAACTAAAAAAATACCATAAATAATATATAAACAATACGTACCCACCTTCTACAATCCTCTGCTTTATATTGCTCAATATTTTATCCAAATATTTATTTTTGGCAGTTTCTGTACATGAAGATGTACTATCCTGAACTTCCAGTATTGTGTCTTTTCTTTCATCCAAAAATACATCTTTTAACAAACTTTCATAAAAGAGTCTTGTAACATATTGAATGGTACTGTTGGATATCTTAAGGTCACCATCAAGGTATTTCTCAAGTTGGATTTTTGATAAGGTATCGTTTCTACAAGCCCCAATTCTTTTATTTTTGTTTATTTCATCTGAAGCTACATTTATAAATTGTATATCTTGCCTAGATTCGGTGAGATATATTTCCGAACGAGATTTAGTTAACAGAAATTCTGATTTCTTTTTTCTTTGCTTAAGTACCCTGGATGAATTTTGTTTTTTATAAGTAATTGGTCTAGACAAATTGGCATCACAAAAATAATCATTAAAGGATAAATCAAGACTGTCTTCAGACGATTTGGAATCACTTTGAATTTCAGGGCAATTACCCATTTCGGTCATATGTTTATTCATTAAAACTGAGGAAGCTCCTAAATCGTAATTGGTATGTTGAAGATTTTCTGTTTCCAATAAATCATTTTGCGGTTTCCATAACACTACTGGAGATGTTACCTCTTTTTCATTTGCAAGGAGGTTGTGATATTTTGCTTCAAAGCCTATATTAAAAAAATATAAGGTTTAAGTAAATTTAAGATTTACATTAATTATAAAGCAAGATGTGTTTCGTTTCAAGAGGAGTCACTCCCACACAAAATTTCTTCAGACAATTTATTTGGATAGCCATACAAATCTATTTCACTCATTTAATTTTATATCTGCAGAATTTCTTCCACAGATCAAAAGTGTCCTTACGCAACCCCAACTTACGACTATGCTAAGGAAATTTTGTCATTTCTGGATCGTTGTAATGTCTACTCTTCCTTGTCAAAAAATCTTTATAAATCCCTTTTTACTTTTAAACCTTTATAATTTATTTATTATAATGAAAATGTAATGATTTTTTGACAAGGATAGTATTGGTCATAAAGAAAATAGTTTAAACCCTTGGATAATATTTTTAAGAACTTTCCGTTACTATTTTCCATGCATAAAATAATATGTTAGAATATACAGAGCGCTTCATAAATGATCGTAAAGCACGTGACCAAAAATTGTCAATTAAGTATACATTTTGTTTTTTCTGCATATGTTTAGTAGTATGTACCACATATTATGTGACGTCACACTAATAGTACCCAATAAGGGTGTCTTTTTGATATATTGATAATAATTATTACAGGATTTCTTGCAAAAAATATTATTTATTATAACTTTAGGACTAGAGTCAAGAAGCAGGTTAATGAAATCGATTGGTATCGATGTGTTTAGAAATAATTGCAGTCTCATAATGAAGTGCGGAATAAATAATGAAGAAAAACAAAAAACAACTCTAAATGTTAATTAATACATTGAAATTATATTTTTACGGTGTATTAATTTTGAAATGCATAATAAATTACGCTCACCATAGCAATCACGAGTATTTAAAGTCGGTAATGTCAATGCTGCATCGATCGCGAAGTTCCCATAATCTGCGCGCAGTATTTGCTTCCGGCTTCTAAATGGATGTCTGCTGCGATCGAGTTATAAATTGGCGTTAGTAATTTTATCCACTTCCTCAGATCTTACCAAAAATATAAATGCAACAGATTTATATGATTATTTTTTTAATTCCAGGATTACAATTACATTTTTAGTATGTATTAGACAGTTGGTTCATTTATATTTCTTTTAAATGTCAGTAAAAATTTCCTTTAAAATCGAGCAAAACAATAATTAAAAACATTTAAATTTCGCTCAAAACGTACTCTGATATTAAGTTTATAGAATTGTCATCTGAATATATAGGTAATTCTTTTTAGCAGTGCTTCCATATAAATTTCAAACGTAGCCGCAGGATCAAAAGTAAATGTCGCAGCCGTTTAATATGAAAAACAATACAGATAATAATAGCTGGTGAAATTTAGATTGGTAAAATATTCCATACTTTTAAGATATTCCTACCAAGTCTAAATGAAAACAATTTGTAAAAAAAAGTTGCAATTGAAATTTGCGAATATATTTGTTTTTTCAAAATCAGTAGGAAACATTTTGTTTTTTGTAAAGTTAGATTTTTTTGTTAAATTAGGAACTTCAAATTTCAAGAAATAACTGCACACAAGGTAAAAATTTGCAATTTAAACACTTAAGCGAAATATACTGGGCGAGTCAGTTTATGATGTCATTTATGCGTTTAAGAAAGTAGAAAACAAATAAAAATATGCAGATAATGTTTAGTAGGTAAACCTTAAAATGTTTCAACCACTAAGTTGCTGCTGAATAATTTTTTTTACAATCAATTTTCAATTATTCAGTCAGCCCTTTAATAAAGAGACAGCAATTACTTCGGCATCTAAGTACGCCCGTTCTTCTTCTGTTCATTGTGGTTCTTGACTCTAATCGCAATTTTAAGTATTTCTCATTATTTTGTCGTTTCCGTTTGGTTTCATTTACTCCTAGAGGAGATTTAGCCTTTGAATGAAGTAATTATATATATTATTTGATCAATGGCTTCTATATGGATTAACATAATAAACAATTTTTCAAATTATTGAAATGAATAATTATGAGGAGGAAAACCGGATAACAGTTAATTTGGTAATAGTACTTTTTAATTACCCTGTATAATAATAAATTTTTATTTTGTATTAATTTTTCATTAGAACAAATAAACTCATTTTCCCCCTTTAAATTATGAAAAATAGGAAATAATGTTTTAATTTTCATTTCTTATAGGAAATTTAATGATTCCTAGAAAATTAGAGAAGCGTTAAGTGAAACCGAGCAGGATGCATTAAGTACTGTATTTCTTTGCCAATAACTTGTGATGGTCTCCAATTTTTAGAGCAACTCAGCCAAATTATAAATACCTGCTTCCCATAGCACTAAATATTGATGACTATCCTCAATATTGGGGAAAGACATACAACACTAAAATCTCGGATTCTGCTTGCTTGAACCTTTTGCTAAATGTTTAAATCAATGGTAAGAGCTATCAATAAGTATATTAGTCAAACCTTTTACCGAAGAATTATTTGTATTTTCGAGAAATTAACTTGAAGTACATACATGAATTACAATACATGAGAAATGTTGTTGAAGTAAGAATGTATGAAATGTGGATGGTATATACTGTTCCATTGCACTTTCATCGCTGATATTACTAATTACTGAAAGTATTTCATACATTTATAGGACTAACATAAAGGTATTATTAAAATAATAATTATTTAAAGAATAATATTAACGAAGCAACAAAAAAATTAGTGTTGCCCCCTGGTAGTGACCACCAATATTTTAGACAATTTCTCGCCTCAATTTCAATGTCTTTCCATTTTCAGCGTTTTTATATGTCATTGCTAATACTAATACATTTGTTTCCGCCATATGTTTAAATTACAACTACGATTATTTTCAAAAAATGTCATTTAATGATTCCACAAAACATTTTTTTAAATCTATAAATAATTGAATAATGAATAATGTGGCAAAACATATCCCTAGCGAGAAGAAAAAAATACTTCATCGAATCGGATTTGATTAAATAATATACACTGACGACCAAAATTAACGCACCACCCAAAATTTGCAATGATGTTGAATTAAATTTTTTTCTAAACCGTTTACCTGATTTTTAGTCGTTTCGATTTTAAGTAAAAATTATTTTTTCTTTAAATATAGGGCGTAACAATAACATTCCAACATTCAAAACACCCTGTGAGAATCACCAGCAGCAAAATTAAACTTTAATTCAGACCCAATTGTAGCTTTTTTGGTACAATTTTTAATCTTTGCTATTAAAAATTTTGTTTCTTGGATGCCAATTTTTTGTCACTTAACCGATTCGAAAAATGGCATCATTAGATAGGCAATTTAGTAGGCTACAAAACCTATAGGTCAAAATGGTAGACACGAAAGAATCAAAATGTTAAAAATTGATGTTTTTCTATCCTCGTTCTTTTTAAGATCTGATTGAGCTAAATCTAAATAAATTTGTTACGAAAATATGACCAATAATTAAAAAATGACTGTTCTGATGCTTTTATGGCCATCAGTCCCCTTAATGTAGTAAAAGATTAGGTTAATAAACAGATAATTTTTCAGCTGGTCGTAAAGTCATAATTATTGAACCTATTTAGGTTTTCCACAGCTACCCTCAATAATTTTAAATGCATGCTTTTAAATGGTGTTTACTAGCATTTTTTAATTGGTTACATAACCAATGGACCGATTTAGCTCCATCAGATATTAATAAAGAACGAGGATAGAAAAACATACATTTTTAAAGGTGTCTGCCATTTTGATTTTTTCATGTCTACCATTATGAACTATGTTTTGTAACCTACTAAATTGTCTATCTCTAATGACGCCAAGTTTATTCGAAAGAAACACAACAAATTTTTTATTTTTTTTCCACTCTCTCATCTCCTTTATTACCAAAGATAAAAAGTGTACCAAAAAAGTGAATGTTAAGAAAATGTGAAGCTACAATTGGGTCTGAACTGTAGCTTAATTTTGCTGCTGGCGATTCCCACAGGGTGTTTTGAATTTTTTAAAAAAAAACAGCTTTATTGTTACGCCCTATATTTAAAGAAAAAATTATTTTTACTTAAATTTGACACGTCTATATACTCCAGAAGAGTTAACCTACAAAACAAAACATATAATTAAAATCAGACAAACGGTTTAGAAAAAAATCAAATTCAAAATCATGGTAAATTTTGGGTGGTGCGTTAATTTTGGTCGTCAGTGTAGTTTGTTATTTCGTGTAGTTTTGGGTAGACACACTATTAATATTTATTCCTCTCGTACCAATCTTTTCAGATAGTCCCCGTCTCTTTACGCAACAAACCCCCAAGCAGCATAGTGATGTCTTTTACACGTCACAGTTAAGTCATTTTTGGCCAGCGCCGTCATATGACTAATTATTGACGTCTTTGTGACGTCATTCGAGAGATGTATTTATGACGTATATTTCTGACTTAAAGCTACTGTGACAAAAGAAAATGTTCACTTATAATACCAAATCTAGAGTTTACTATTAAAGGTTAAGGAAATATATTTGGCGATTAAACAGATAGATCCTTCAATTATAGCTGTACATACATTTGCAGTTTTTAATTTTTTTACAAAAAAATTACCACCTTCTCTAAATATTCTTTAAGAAAATTCGAAAAGTAAGGTTGTACAGCTTTAAATTTGTTGTTTTTCTGTTAAATTTTCAAACATTTCTTCTTAATCTTTAATATAAAAAATATGGTTTGTTAAAGAAATGTTCGATTTTTCGAGCTCAATAGAACCCCTAAATGTGCCAATACTGGCTGTCAAGAAAGTGGGTAGTACGTCAAAAAATGGTTAAAATGACGTCACAATTACGTCATGTAAGTACACTTTTTTACGTAATTTTGTGTCATTCCTGGGCTGTGACTTTTGGCCGTCATTTAGACGTATTTAGACTAAAACTATGACGTCGGTAGTTCGTCAAAATTATGTCACCATGTTACTTGGGCCTCAATTATTAATATTTCACATTTTTTACTTTCTCCTTAGTAACTCATAAAATGGATTACGAATTTAAAATGTTCTTGTCGTATGCAATTTTTTTTAAAATTAATATCATGTTAGCGAGATGTGTACTGATATTAAACACCTTTAATTGAAATTTTAGATAAAAACAAAAATATTCTATTAACACTTTTTTCATAAAATAAACCTTATCGGATATATTTATTATAATAGCCGTGGGCTATACAATAACATAGTTCTAAGTTTCTAGTTTCTGATAACGGTCAATAGAAATAGAAGAGACAAGACAGATTCCACACCATTAATTAAAGCGGAGGAGCTAAGGGCTTTAACAACAATTGGATCAACGGGACGGGCCCATTGTCCACTATTACCAATTGAACCTAGTAACTGCTCAAGTAATAAAACATATTAAAACTATTTAGTTATAGTATTTAGTCTACCATTTAAATAACGTTTTTAAGCCCTACTACAATGTCTGTCTTGACATCTTTATAATAATAGAACTTGATGGTATCTGGTATCACTTCGGACTAATTCTATAGCAGTTTTCAATTCAAATGTTTTTGGATAATTTGATTCAGAATGGGTCAAATATGAAATATTAAAGAGGAATAAGGGTGCCTTTTCGTTGGGTGTGAGTTTCACCCCAAAAAAAGTGACTATTTCAACGTGTAGATCATCGAATTCTACCCTCCAAGCTAACCACTCTGGTTTAAAAAAACCTTTTAACATATACCTTGAACCAAATTAAAGCTTTTTATAGTAGCTTAAAATTGTCTTTTGGTAAATTTTAATATCTGCTAAATCAAAAATGATATAGGCAAAAATATAAGGCAAATTTCGATTTTTTACACAAAAAAGTGTCCGTTTTTTTTAAATATTCCAAATTAAAAAAAGAAATTCAAAGTCGTGTTTTTTATTAGAACTATTATGAATACCCTCAATTTTTTTTTACCGTGTTGGGTGCCCTATCTAAAATATTTTACACTTTACACAATTTTTTTTTTAGCTTTAAGGTTAATGAGCAGGGAAGAATTTTTACTGAATGTTACTAGAGACAAAAGGGGGCTGAAGGTAATAACTTAGGAGATGGAAGTGTTTGAAGTTAACTCTTAAATTTTTTTTAAAAATTGATGCATTTAAGATGAATATAGAAAACTTTTGTGCTGTTTTGACCTTCAAAATACTTTTTTTGGAAGATTCCTAGCGCTAATCCTTTACGAGATATAACCGAAATAAGAAGCGCGTCTCGTTTTAGCAAATTACGATATTATTCGTTCGGCGGTAATTTATTCTCAGTAAGTACAGGGTGTTTCCTATAAAACTATACCCCCCCTTATTTCGGTCAATTACCACCGATTTTAATTTTTCGAAAACCGGTCTAACACAGAATTTTCTGTAGATTTTGAATATGCTATTACTTTTTTTTCTACTTCAACCGTATACGAGGGGCAGAAAGAAGTATGGTTTTTTTAAATGGAACACCCTATATTTTTTTACATATTTGGATTCGCCTCATCTTTCTGATTACAAATATATATGACACTTATATATTTGCTATAAAAATGGCGTAAATAATTGAATTTAAATTTAGGGCGTTTCCTTCAAAACTATACCCCCCCCCCCCCCTTATTTAGGTCAATTATTAACGATTCAAAATTTTCAGAACCTACACAGAATTTTTCGTAGATTTCATATATGCTATTACTTTTTTTCTCCCTTCAACGGTATACGAGGGGTGGAAAAAAGTATGTTTTTTTTTATGGAATGCCCTGTATTTTTTTACATATTTAGATCCACCCTACCTTTCTGATTATAAATATATATATAATACTTATATATGTAAAAAAATACAGGGCATTCCATAAAAAAAAACATACTTTTTTCCACCCCTCTTATACCGTTGAAGGGAGAAAAAAAGTAATAGCATATATGAAATCTACAAAAAATTCTATGTGTAGGTTTTGAAAATTTTGATCCGTAAATAATTGACCGAAATAAGGGGGGTAAGTTTTTAAGGAAACGCCCCAAGTTTAAATTCAATTATTTACTCCATTTTTATAGCAAATATATAAGTGTCATATATATTTGTAATCAGAAGGACGAGGCGAATCCAAATATGGAAAAATATATAGGGTGTTCCATTTAAAAAAACCATACTTTTTTCTGCCCCTCGTATACGGTTGAAGTAGGAAAAAAAGTAATAGCATATTCAAAATCTACAGAAAATTATGTGTTAGACCGGTTTTCGAAAAATTAAAATCGGTGGTAATTGACCGAAATAAGGGGGGGTATAGTTTTATAGGAAACACCCTGTACATACTTCATTAATTATTGATCTTTTGACTTTAGAGGTGGTTTTCACCCTCTTAGGGGTAAGAGCAATCATTTTTCTTATTATGATATAAGTTTTATGTGCTAAAATATAAGATAGCTTCCAAAGAGAAAGTTTTACTTGCTCAAAGCAAACAAAATATATTTTTCCATTATACCTTCATTATATCGGCCGCATTAGGGGTGCAATCGCGAATTTTAAAATCGTAAAATCTGGCTTTAGATTCAAAAACATACATGAATCTTTTCAATACTAACTCTTAATATTTGAGTCAGTATTAAATTTTGAAATTCTGGGGTCGTTTTCACCCTCATAGGTACCCCTAAGCACATCTATTCATTTTTAATATTTGATATTGATACCCTAAAGTTTATGAATCCGCCAAAAAAATTCCAAGCCGCTAGAGAATTAGTTCGAAGTTCGGGTAATTTTTGACACCAGGTGACTGTATTATAAGGTAAAAAAAATAAAATTTATCACAGCTACCCTTTCTAATTATTGTTTATGGCCTCTAGCTAAAAATTATTAATTATTACTGTTAAATAAAATAATACCTAATTTGTAAGAACTACTTCACTCTAATAATTTCAACAATAATTTTATCCATTGGAAAATATTGCTTCCTTGTACAAAACAATTTGTTTCCATAACAAACAATTAAACAATGCAGATTAGATTAATCACCTTGGGTTATACTATTCTCTTCCCTAGGTAGTGATTGAGAACTTATTTCATAAACATCAGGTTCATACTGTATGTTTTCCTTACGATAAAGACTTTTATGTGTATAATATTTATACACCGGAATTTTACTAACATTTTTCTTCCTGGCTTCACTCGAATAATGTTGTAATTTCTTTGTAGGTGGGCATTTATTGTATTCCAATTCTCTTGATGTATTGTAAATTAATTGTCTTTGAGGATTGAATCTCAAAGCCCGCAAAGGTTTTCTATTTATTGTAGAGCTGCATTCAGAGATATTAACAATGGAATTTAAATTAACCTCTTGTCCAAATGTTTCGTTATTATGTCTTTGAGGATTTTCTGTTATTATTTTGTAACCCCCAAAATAAACTCCTGTTGGTTTTTGGTCCACTTGTTCATGTTTTAATTCATTTTTTCCTATTTTATAAACTTTGGTACTTTGTAATGCATTAGTACTATTTTGCAATGAGCCGCTGTTATGATATCTTTCAACTTCGAAAATTCTCACTTCATGAATATGTTGCTTGTATGTATTTTCAACATCGTGAACTAAGTTTATGTAAAAGCTTAATTTTCTGATCATAAATTTATTTTTTGGAGGATTTTGCACTTTAGGAAACAATACTCGTGGATATAAAATAAGAAGGAAACCTACGTGCAAGTTTGTAGGAAGCACATTATCTGCCAGGTGGGCGAAATACGCTATTTTATTCATCACATCCTTGGAAGTTTTGCTTTTCTCTAAACTCATATTTAATGACTGATGAATAATATCGGCATCAGCTTCTTCTAATGGTAAAGATGTTAAACTGGCTGAATATGGGAGACATTTTCGTAATGTTTCATTCAAGACTGCGTGTCGACCACATTTTACAGGCCTACATGCTCTTAATAGATTATTGACTCCTAATTCCTGTAATCGAACTACTATATTTGGATTTAAATGTTTTATACCTCTGTTTCTCATTCTTGTATCCATTACCGAAACATCAAATTCTAAAGAAGAACAGATTTTAGTTCTTGCTAATGGTATGACACGATCAGTTGCTACTCTGTTGCAATCGGGATTTGTACAGATTTTTTTATTGACATTATTATTATTTACGCGAGTCGTAGATTCACTAAATATATCCTTTAAACTAAGTTTTCTTACAGGATTAGATGTTTTAGGTCTAATAGTTAAAGATATAACCAACTCTTGTCCGTCTTCAGTTGAAACACACAAATTAGTTGTCTCATAAAGTTTAATTCGTGAGTAATCTTCGTCTTCTGAAATATTATTTAATGGTGTGTCAATATCTTGTCCAGGTTCAACAGCCTCATATATTGGCTCAATATTTTGCGCACTCTCTTTTTTATGTGGTTCAACTATTGATTTAGATGGGTCATCGGGATCAAATAACACATTGAGTCCAGATTTCTTACGATAACAAACATCTGAAGATGACACGCTACAAGTTTCACGATCTTTTCCATGAAGTATGTCACTCTCGTAATTCAATTTAGTTTGGCTTTGCACTTTGTCAACTTTATCAGCCTCATCTGATATTTTTACACTTTTACAATCGGAACATTGACGAATTATTATTTGTACATCTTCAGTTTCGTCTTTTCCTTTTATACAAATTATCAATTTACTACCTTCAGGTTCCTGAAAATGTATGAATATTTTATTAAATATGAACTCTAGAAAATCAATCATTTTCATATTTTAATGATTACATGTATATTTCATAGGGAGAAGGCAATTATATAGGTTCATCATAGCATTCATCGCCTCTGATAATATATTGTTAGTTGTTCATTGCTGTTAGCAATATTATTTTGAATAGATGTTTTGTTTTTGTAAAATTTCTTGCAAACTGAATCCACAGAAAAGTTTCATGTTATCCTTATAAACAGAGTTCACTAGTTTGAAAGATTGGCGACAATTACTGCTATCAATAAAAGGTTTACTCTGACTTCTCTAGAGGCAATGATTAATCTCACCTGCAGATGCAGTCTGCAAGAATGTTTACTTATATTTTGGTCCTTCGATCACATAAGTAACAGTATAACACCTATGGTACAAATATGTATACGAAATAAGATAGGTACTGCATATCTTAACAATTTGATATCTATAGAATTTTCTAAAGAACTGTATTGATGTTCTTTACAAAAAGTTTTGATCAGCGACGGCTGGTGAATTTTAAATGTTAAAAAAAGAATTGAAAAACAATTTGCGAAAAAAATTGTCCTGAAATTTTATATACATATATTTGAAAGTATATAAATTATTATAAACCAATAGGCCTATGAACATTGTGGTAAAACATTTTAATCAATCTTACAAACAATTTCGATTAATACCGTGATTTTGAACTTGATATGGTCCTATGAAACAAATGTAGAATGAGGCGGGAACCTACATTCAAATTTTATGTGATCAGGTGTATCGCTTGTGATATTAGAAGGAAACCTACATCTCCAAAAGTAATTTTTATCAATCAACCCAAGAATAGGTTACTTTAATTCATAAAGAACATTTTTTTAAGGAGGCCCCAAATGCCGCAAAAACACAATGAACTTTTTGTGTTCTTGATTTCGGCAAACGTGCAGTACAATTTTTCCAATGAGAAAATACCTCTGCTATACTTATACAATAATGTGACGATACTAATAAGAAAGAGTTAATAAATAGCCTACTTACCGTAGCCGGACAACTATTTTGACTCTGGTGACTTGATTTTACTTCAGTTACAGTTACTCCCTTATTTGAACCGACTTGTTGTATTTGTAAGTTTTGTATTTGAACATCAGCAGATACACCAACCTCAACCCTTTCCATTTCAAAAAATGATCTAACTTTAGCCAGATCGGACAGACATTTTACTATTATATTTCTAGCACCAGCCACATCAGTTACTTTTGAATTTTTCTCATCGGATCTTATCGATCCAGTAGATTTTGTTTTTCTTGTTGACTGCCTAGATTCAGACAGTTTAACTTCAGAATTGGACGTTCGCTCTTCAGAAAGGGTAGATAAATTATTCTTTGGACATTCGCATTTGCAGTCTGATCCCAGGGATGTTGATTTTATTGTATGTGCCGACATTACCAAGAAATTTCCTTCCAAAGGGTATGCTATTGATGTTAATAGTTCATCGGCTTCATCTTGTTGTGTATTCTCCTCAATATATTCTGTTTTTTTAATAAATTGCATAGTTTTGCCACAACTTCCTTTATTTGTTTTAAGCGAGGCTTTAAGTAATTCCACAGAATCTTTCTTTTGTAGATTGATAGCCACATTTAATTTATCTTCCGATATATTATTCTTCTCAAACGAATTAAATAGTTCGTTTGAACAATCCGTTTGTGTATATGAACTAGTACCAATTGTGGTGATAGCCTCACTTGGTGTATTTTGAATATTATGAATAATCTCGCCCAATGAGGTGTGCAATTCAATTAACTGAATTAAAATTGCCGTGTCAACATATATTTTGCCGAATTTGTTGATTTTAACATTTTTCTTTTCTAAATTAAAATGATTTACATTAAGCTGTTTTTTCAAAAACCTGCCATTTTTTTTGACGAAAACTTCATCTGCCTCCTTTAGTATTTTCGACGCCCAGACTGCATCTTCATATTGTTCCACGGTGAGATAATATGATGTACCTATTTTTCTGTTTTTTGAATTCTCTTTTGCAGTTTTCATTACATCATCTATTACGGGTGTAAGTTTTTTCTGGGCTAAATAAAGGTTTTTAGTCACACTTGAATCTAACACATTTGCTAAATTTTGAGAGTTCTTTAACGACGGTGATGAACATAGTGTATAGGAAGTTTTAGAGGTCATTGAAAGAGCTTTACAAAAAATTTGACACTATGAAACATTATTTGACGCACACTGAAAGCTGATAAGCAATAACGTCAACATGTGATATGGCGAATTAGTAACTAATAGTATTCTGTAGGCATCATGCCTGCCACTGAGATTTTCAGTATTTTCTGGCAAAGTAAGTTTGAACTTGCATAGAGATCTGTGTCAATCAAAATGGGCAACTTGTTGAGCACTCATTATAATTTTTTCCGTTGAATTATTTGAAGGAGCCTCAATTTTTTAAGTTTATTCTTCGAAAATAGTTACAAATAGGCATAGGAATGTCCATATAAAAAAGTCACATTGTCAAAAAAATACAGGGTCTTCCATTTGAAAAATTTATTTCAAAATGTTCTAAATTGAAAAATCATTTTTTGCCACCCTATGTGCTTTTAGGAAGTGAAAATGATTCAAAAACATTAACTAGATGACTAGTAACTAGTGTTCACATATTTTTTTTATAATCTCATATTTGTATAACTGTAGGTAGTGATTTTTTTCAATATGCATCTGCAGATGGCATTATTTCAACAAGAGCTTATAATAACTCGCGGCTCCTTCGAGAAGAACCGGCAGGACATTATTTTCTGAAAACTAGATGAAATTTAGAAAATCCACCAGTAAAGTCGTTTTTCTCGATTTTGCTTCCTAGAGATGATTTTTTTAAAAGGGGCGTTTTCGTTAGAACCGCACCACAGCCTTTCCCTTTGGATCTTATGAGGATCGGGACCCGGACGGTGAGCAAGAAGAAGGAAAAATGAAGAACTCTTGTCTTTGTTTTTTCGCCAATATCCGATATTAGCCGAATATGAATTTGTAAAAATGTCGATTTTGCCAAAAAATGACACATTTCCGGGGTCCTTGCTCCTTTCCCCGGAGGATTTTCTCGACCGGACTTGCAGGAGAGCTAGAACCAACCTTTCTCTCGGGGCCCTGAAAATTTCGTTGCTTAATATCCATCCGCGGCAGAGCTGTGAATTTTTTAAACACATTGGGCATTTACGATAATTGGAGCGCTACATACCGCAATGTATCAGAGCGTTCGATAATAAGAACATATCTACCGAACCGCGTTCGGTAAATGTATCGAATGTATTCGCTACATCTACCCGATCCAAAATTTATGGATCGACTACATCGGTTGGTAAATGCGGTACAACCTTAAAATATGATTAAAAAAACTTAATTTTTGACATTTGGTGAGTATTTGAGAAAAATGAAACCCATCATTGACGAAAATAATGAAGTAATTTTAGATGAGGACGGAAACATTTATGTATATGTATAATGAATTAAGTAAGTAAGTAGGTATACCTAAATATGCAATACATATAAATGTTTTTTTACTTTCCATTTTGACATGGCGAGCAGTATGGACTTATGAATAAGCATAAAATAAAAAAGTAATTCAATTTTCAATTATTTATTAATTAGTCAAGTGATGCTTTAGGTTACATTTGAAATTTTGCGTTCGGTAATTCTTAGCTCGGTAGATGTATTGACATAAAACAGCTGATTACCGCAATGTACCAGGATACATTACCCGCTCCAATTATCGTAAATGCCTATTGTTATTACGAATAATTATGAATAAAGAGCGGAATAATATGCATTTAAAGTCAATTAAAATATGTGGATATTTATGCGGATAGATATGCAAAAGTGGTCGAAATTTATTATTTTTTATTTTCGATCCCAGGAGGGAACCGATTACATTTTCGGACTCGAGACGACTTCAGGATCCCGAAACTGTTTTTAGATTTTCGATCGGACCTTTTCTGAAATCGATTTTGACAGTTAAAAATTGAATTTAAAATTGAACCAATAAGAAGCTTTTCTCTAAAATGGTCATTTTCGAAGCGATTTTCTCGCGGTCTTCGATAGCGGATCGGTAGAGCGCATCTCCGAGCGGCTCTCTCGACCCTTATACCGAGTGTTCGACTTTCCCACACCCTGCGATTAATTAAAAAGCCGGAAAATATTTTCAAATATCTCAAATTTTCGCTTGGAACAGCGTCAAAATTTTTATTTTAAGTGAGTAGCTCGAGAAAAAGTATTTTTTTACAGCATTAAATTCTACGTAAAAAAATGAGTACTCATTTTATGTTGGTAGTATGTACCGTTTTCGAGAAAAATGCATATAAATTGCATGTAACACAATGAAGAGAATTATGTAAAATTTAAATCATTAATTTATTAGGTACATGGATATTAGGCAACAAAATTTTCAGGGACCCGAGAGGAAGGTTGGTGCAATAAGGGCCTCCGGAAAAAAATTATTTTCGACAAAATCGACCTTTTTAAAAAATTCATATCTCGGCTAATATCGTAGATGGGCGAAAAAAAAAATTCTTCATTTTTCCTTCTTCTTGCCTGCCGTCCGAGTCCTGATCCTTTCCAAGGGAAAGGCTGTGGTGCGTTGCTAAAGGGTAAAAATCCGACAAAAACGCCCCTTTTCAAAAAATCATAAATTTCTTGGGACGCGAAATCGAGAAAAACGATTATAAATAAATAATAAATAAATACACCACATGTAATTACGACCCCCTTTATCCCAGAAGGCTGAGCCTTGTGCGGGAGGGGGCTACACATTTAAAGACAAGGGACACACATCCAATATCCATGTATAATGGAAAAATCCCTCTCACAGTATTTTCCATTGCCACGACCGGGATTCGAACCCGGGACTTTTGGGTGAGAGGCAGGTACTCTACCATCTCGACCATCAGTCATATAATTATGCCGTGGGATTTTCTAAATTTCATCTGGTTTTCAGAAAAAAATGGCCCGCTGGTTTATCTCGAAGGAGCCGCGAGTTATTAACTCAGAAAGGGGACATGTCTGAGAAATTTGACAAAATTGAAAAAATTGCGAAAACACGAAAACTTCTAATACTATTTCCAAACCAAAAATTGAAGCCCATAAGGGTCCAACTTAGAACTACAAATCGCACGGTCCCGCTGCGTTTTAGGTTCATGAAGACATAGGCGCCGCCAAGTGGGGGCAGGGGGGCGGTCGCCCCCTCCTGACTCTTGAGATAATGTTAAAATTGGCTAATTTAATATTCACAAATCACAAGTAAGTTTTATTACAATTTTTCAATCATCCATGTCAAAAGTACCTACAAAAAAATTCTTTATTTAAGTAGGTAACAATTCGGTATCTTTTTTCCAATAAAAACGCTAAGACATTTCTAAAAAAATTTGCTCTATCCCCCCTGGAAATTTTGGAGACGACGCCCTTGCCTGAGAATCAAATCAAAAAGTGGAATTTTGACGTCTATCGATCAGACATCGGCGCGGCGGCTTCCCATTCAATAGCTCCCCCCGAATTAACGCCGCCAGTAGGAGGCGGCAGACGAATGACGATATTTACACATCACATGATTTTTAGAACACTTTGTATGTTGTTCAGGCCTCAGGCCATCCTATACAACAATAAAAGACGTCAATTGAAAGTAGAAACTCATACCCCAAAAATGTTCAAAATCGATTGAAGTTAGGCTTAATACTCCAGGAAACGTAGGCTCAAGGTGGAAAACTATATAGGATTTGATTTTTATTTTTTTTATACTGATCTTGGGATGCTCAATTTAGGTCTGAGTTTGTGGGACACAGCTGTCCCCGGAACATCCACCCCCCCAAAGGGCTTTTTTTTTGCTTTTTGCTTTATATCAAGCTTCCGGTGCATGCTATCGCAAAAGTACCTATATTGAAAATTAAAGAGGAATAAACAGTGGAAGAAACAGTGTACAATATAAGCCATGTTTGGTTGTTGTACGTCAAACCGTTTCTTTGCACGGGCACCTCAAAGTTGGCCCTCCCTTTGAAATAGACACTTCGTAATTTTTTTATTGTGGCTCACAGACAGTACTAATTAAAAATAAAACATATGGCAGTTTATCACCGATAAATACCTGATTTTTTGGTATATAGGTATCTGTTTTTTCTGACATTGCTCTTTTTCGAGATACAGGGTCGTCCATCCTAAAATTCACTCCATTGTATCACCGGGGTTGTTCATATAGGATAGTTCAAAATTTATGGTATTATAGACTTCAACGTGCTGTTTGAAAATACGTATCAGACGACCAAATTTTTTCGCCGGAACTACCCCTTAACCTAAAAAAAGCGTTTTTAGGTTAGGTTTTTCTTTAATATTCGCTCTTCAGGGCACTCGACTATGAGAAATCGTCACGTATTAAATTGTTGTATACTCGCTTATACAGTAAATTCACTTTTAAACCAAAGCAGTTTGTGAGTGAATAGGAGATAGTAGTAAAGCGAGAGCACTACATGCGTGACTGCATGTCGATCTCAGAATGTTAGCGCTCTCGCTTTATTGTCTCCTATTCACTCACAAAGTGCTTTGGTTGAAAAGTGAATTTACTGTATAGTTTATGTATAGGTTTCATAACGGCTTATATTGTACACTGTTTATTCCTCTTTAATTTTCAATATAGGTACTTTTGCGATACCATGCACCGGAAGCTCGATATAAAGCAAAAAGCAAAAAAAAAGCCCTTTGGGGGGGTGGATGGGGATGTTCCGGGGACAGCTGTGTCCCACAAACTCTGACCTAAATTGAGCATCCCAAGATCAGTATAAAAAAAAATAAAAATCAAATCCTATATAGTTTTCCACCTTGAGCCTACGTTTCCTGGAGTATAAATCGAACTATTTTGAGGAATATTATGTGGTCTTACACGTTGTACACGCATTACCCGGTCATATATTTTCACAAGTAGGCGTATTTTTAAAACCAAATAAAAACACGAGATGTGTCATGAGACATATTAATAAAAGACGACTGCGATATGTAGGTAAATACCCGAATATTATAAAACAAAATCGGTAAATCCCCGCCAGCCAATTCGCCTAACATGCGTTATTTCGGAATGAATTTTTCCATTTGCGATACACACTTTACAACGATGTACAAATACAAATAGGCAGACATAAAATGTAGGTTAACCATAAATATATTTAAAAACATATGTTTGCATACTTTTGTAAACAAACGCCAAACGCTGCTATTTTGTAAAGTCCGATTTTTATATCTTCAAGGTCAAGGAAAAGTTACATTCCAGGAATTCCCCAACTCCAATTATGTTGGCACGGGGGTTTTTTGGTTACTTTTTTCGCACTAGATAAATTCTTGTCAAAATAATAAATCTAATATGTCAAAATGTTGTCAATGGCCAAGGATAGTTTAGTTTACAATTCGTGGTTAATGGCAATTTTATATATTTTCAAAATATTACATTTCTAAATTAAAAACAATAGACAAAACAATAGGCCGAAAGGTTAAATGCATAGACGTAATATAATAGACCACAAGATGCTATACGTTTACTTAAAAACCTGTCTTCAGAGTATCCACATGACTTTTTAGCCTTATCGCTTTTCTCTACAATGTAATTCGTATCTTCCATCTCTCTTTCGGGTTATTGTTTCAGGTATGTGCTACGACGTACGACGCCTCTGTGTATTCGGTATTAGCATACTTATTGTCTATGGGTAATAGCTGATATTCTTTTTACAAAACACTGGATATTAGAAAAGAACGAACATAAAATTTATTTCCTTTCCTGTACATACATAAATGCCTTTCAGATTTCTCTAATCAACTACGTAGCTTACTGTAATTTTATGCAACTAACAATACATTCTGTTATATTTATACAACCAACTATACATACTTATGTTGAGAGTCAACTATCTGTGGCTCGCAGTTACCCAAAGAAAGATAGCTTTATACGCATCTTACATTATAAAAAGAGACGGAGCGAGAACATATCGTCGTAACTATGCTGGCCCCAAGGATATGAGTTATCTTGGGGTCTATTATAATAAGTCTATGGTTAAATGTTCTTGCACAACATTAATACTTTTTATTGAGTTTCAGTGCGAAAATAAAATTTTAAATTCCAACCTATAAAATTTTATAGTCCTCCCAACAGTAAATATCGAAATTTCCTACGGTTTAAGTAGCATTTCTACCAACTTTGTAACACTTTGACAGATATTATAGAAAAAAAACAGACTCTAGATCCAAGAACGGTAAACTTACCGTTCTTGCTCTAGATCCTCAAATCGCCCCTGACGCCACTATTAGCAACACTGAATGAAAATAGGTATATATAGGTATATTGAAATATACTTATTTATCGAATAATTTCCAACCAAAATAATATAATAAATTCATGCTTCAAAAATCTGCAACAAGTAGTAGCCTTATAGTAGGACTAGTAGGTAGGTACAAAAAGTTAATCGAATTCTAGTACAAAATATGATGGTATCTACGGTTGGCGACACTGGGACAACCTAAGTAGCACAGAATATTGTTAGTAGCAATAAATATATTAAATTATTTAAATTAGGTAATTGCATTGCTCGTTTTATTTCGTTTCCTGATTAATAAAAAATATTGCGAATAATTAGCTCTTTAAGTAACTGTCTAATATTAATATACCTACTGTAATAAGAGCAAAGTAGGTTAAAATCAATAAAAAACAACAAAATATTAATGTCACATTGTATAGCGCATGTCTAAAGAAGAAAGTTGCACTACGCCGATGTCGATGCCGCTGTCATTCGCCTTCGACCCGAGGAAGGGTGTACGTGTTGATTGGTGTTCTTTTCACAAATTTCTTAAAATAATTTAATCAAATAATTTGTAGTTCGAAAGTGTTGTGCTGCAAAAATTAAAAAAAATGGGCTCCTTATTTCGGAGTGCGGAAATGACATTATGTCAATTGTTTTTACAAAGCGAGGCCGCATATGCTTGTGTGTCAGAACTTGGTGAACTCGGTCTTGTACAATTTAGAGATGTAAGTTAAAAATAAACCAAAGTATTTGTGCACTAATTTTCTGTTTCTTAGCTCAATCCCGACGTAAACGCCTTTCAAAGAAAATTTGTAAATGAAGTCAGACGTTGTGATGAAATGGAAAGAAAACTCCGGTATCTGGAAAAAGAAATTAAAAAAGATGGTATTCCAATGCTTGATACTGGGGAGAATCCTGAAGCTCCTCAACCCAGAGAAATGATAGATTTAGAGGTTAGATTACTTTAAAATATTATAAAATGTTGGTTTCTATTATTAATTCTTATTAGGCCACGTTTGAAAAACTTGAGAATGAGCTTCGAGAAGTGAATCAAAATGCAGAAGCCCTTAAGAGGAATTTCTTGGAACTAACGGAACTCAAACAGATCTTACGTAAAACCCAAGTCTTCTTTGACGAAGTAAGTTTTATTTTAAATTTCATTGTTATTATTATCAGAATTTAGCTCACCTAGCATGATAAATACTGTCAAATAATATAATTAGATACCTATATTTCCTACATAGCAATTTCAATCAGTCGCAACATCACTACTTAAGTAGGTGTAATATTTCATGTGGCAAAATAAATATTCAAGGTGTGGTAAAATACTACTGAGAATATTATTTCTTTAATAATTACTTTTGACCTTGAGATTTTTAAGAAGAATGGTGAATGTTGTGGCTCCATTGCTAGACCATTTTTAATATATTTTTCAAATAACATGAGAATGTCAGTATTAAAGCTGAATTGCCATTTAAATCTGTTTTTATCATAAGAAAAGATGCTGTATTTAATTAAAATTATAATATTACTGCTAGAACTTCACGATTTGTACTCATTTTATTTTACATAAAATATGAAAGAATGTACCTAGGTATATTACTAATTATTGAGTAAGTAATTATTTACTGTGCTATAAAACTCTCAAATTTTATTTAGCTTGTTATCGAACCTCTTTAAATCTCTATTAGAACCGTGTGTCTTAAATACTTTTATCTCAATTTTTCAAACATTACAAATACAGCTCTTAGCATACCATCGTTTCTCAACCTTGTTGGTGTAGCGATTCCCCAGAGAAAGTCAAAATAAGTAAATCACCTTACGACCCTCTTACTAATTATAATAATTTCATTCAAATTCAATCATTAATCAATAAGTGATTTTTTCTTACTATTTTTATTTTTTCTGACCAACTGCAACTCTCGGTATATGGTACTGTCGTGTTGAGTAACTACGCCTTAGTCTTAAACATAAACTTCAACCTCGACTTTAACATACCTACCTATGCATTTATATTATTGATATTTATCTTTTTACCTACTTATATTGGCCACCTCAGGTGGGAATCACTTATAAATCTTTTCTAAAAAAAATTATGATTGTATGTAAATCTTCACTAGGTTTAGGTAGGTATGTGAAACATTATTATTTAAAATTACATTTAAGTACATGTCGATATAAGAGTTAACGATGAGCCGACATGGTGATTTGACTTTATTAAGCAATTACTACTAGTTGTTTTAAAAAGATTCGTTATTTTTTAATAATAAATTTTACTAGTCTCAAATTTGGGATGATGACTGATGAGATATAAAGATCTCCATTATATGTATTATTTTGCATCCTGGTTTACGTTGAAGTTTAATAAAGATATTCTAGCTTCGGTTAAATCTCAATGATTAAGTTTTTGATTTGTTAGTAATCGTCATCAATGCTTGATACTAGAGATCATAAATTGGACAGATATTCCAATTTACTAAATGCTTCACTCATTTTCATTTCAAAGCAGTCATCATTTGATGATGTTTTGCGTTAAGTACGTTATCCACATGATTCAAAAACAGGTTATTAGATAGAGGAAAGTATAGTACGCTTTATATTTAACCTCGTATTTAACAGTACGGAACATTAACAAAATTTTAGGAATAAATTTTGAGAGGTTTATAATGAGGAAATAATTACTACTTATTATCAGTTTTATTCAAGTTAGGTACTTGCATTTTTTGCAATCTTTAAGAAAAAGAGTTATAAGAAATATATTTTAAGTTTTCAATGTTTCATTCTTAATATTATAAATAAAAATGATTTAAAATGTATTTATTACAACTTAAACCGAATGACTATTGACTTAATAATCACAATTGATGTAGCGAATTCATTTGTATGCATTACTGCGCACAAATATATGTATCTTCTACTACACTGAGAGATACAAGAAATGCAGAACATTCAGTGTGTAGTAATTTATGAACGAATCCGTTAATAGTAACAATGAAAAACAATGTTTTACCCACATTCATTTCCTAGTGTGAATATCGTTTTTTTATCATAAAAGTGACTTCATATATTTCAAATACCTATAAGCAAGATAAAAGCTGTTTGCTTAAGTGAGACTTACAAATATAATTTATCATATTCTGTTTTATTTGTACTAAGTATATAAATATTTATTTTAAATAAAATACTGTAGTATAAATCATATTGTATAAAATAATTGCACTCGACAAAATTTTTTGTGTTGATTAATTTTATAATTTTTGGTGATTATTTAATTTTTAACTACCTTAATCCAAGAGCTAATCAGTTAATTCATACATTATTATTTTAATATTTTAATATTATTAAGATACATGTTCTAAAATGTAGATAATGTCTAAAATTGTTTTCAAAACATGATTTTTTGGATTAATGAACGTAAATCTCACTAATCAATTTTACAAATTAAAAAAAAATTGTTTTCTGTGTTCCTAAATCCTAATAATATTATTAATTAGTGTGTGCTCGAATGTATTGTAACTATACAACCCCAAAACAGCTGAACTTACAAGAATAAGTTAATAAAAATAATATAATTTAACTGAATAAAATATACAGGTTATTGATCTCATTTCATAGGACATAAATGGACTTAATTTATTCATATATGTTTATAAAAGATAATAAATTTTTAACGTTTGTCAAAACACATACTTGTGGGATTTTCATAGACCAGCAAATTGTTTAGAAAACCGTTATTTTTTCAGATAAATTACCGGCCTAAAAATTACCATCATTGTAGTAAATCAATAATTGTCGGTGCTGAAAAAAAAAACGGTTTTACAAAAGACCATCTTCCTGAAATTTTGCATACAGCTGTAATTTCACATTCTGAATATTTTTTCTAAATAACATTTTACCATTAATTGATAAAAATAGTTTTTTTATTAGCTGACCAATCAGTATAAATTTTTTTGAGGTGTAATTCTAATCTTATCCTTTAAAGTAGCTTTAGGTGTTAAAAGACAATGTAAAACGTTTGCATATAAGTTATACAAACACAGATTGTCCAGAAGTGATTACACATTCATTGCCTCCTTCATTGCTTTATTATGAATATAATAATAAAATGCCCTTATCAGCTACCAGCAGAGTTTCAAGTGTAATGATAATATCCAAGATGATCATTTATTTGTAGTGATGTGAGTGACCTATCGAAATTTTCCGGAAAGGAAAAAATAGTTTTTCTGCAAAAATGAAAAAGTAAAACATTTTAAACGGTACGAAATTGCCTTCAATTTAAATTAAATGTTGTTTAAACGTTAATTGTGGCATTTTATAAATTCTTTCTCTTGTTTTTCTTTTTTGGGATTTATCACCACATTTCTTCCCATCCAAAAAAGTTCATTTACATATTTAAAAAAATATTTAAATTAAATGTTTTGAAAGTGGTCAAGTGCATAATGATAGTCTTTTAAAAAATTGTCAATGAATTTAAAATGGCTTTCTTAAAATTTGAAACAATTCATTTATCACAATACGCACAGTCTTTTAAGATATTTTCCAGAAAATTTCAAAAAAGTCTCTCCAAAATCTCTTCTGAAAAATTCACATCACTACTTATTAGTGAAGTCAGAATAGTAAGTGAAGCAGTGCTAGTTGATTGAAATTAAGTTATATACAGGGTGGTCCTGCTACGGTGTCCTCGTCATTTACTCAAATGGCATAAGATCGCTATATGAATATGGGTCACCCTGTAGAATTAAAACTGTATGATGAAGAAAGAATACTGTTAACTTCCATTTGAAATTTTTTTTTTTTATCTCATGGCTTCTGAGTAAGTGACGAGGACACCATAACTGGACCACCCTGTATAGTCGAGGAATAATTTAAGCTCTATCGCGTGTTTTAAAGTTCTTTTGTCCCTTCATTACCCAACTTGTATTCTAGCGTCCTCTGTGCAATAATGCGAATAAGAGTAATAATAGAATATCTAGTGGTGTCTATGTAAGTACCAGTACCTAGTGTGTATTTATTACATAACTCTATAACTAGTGTAGACTGTGATTGTAGGTATAAACAAATATTTTAATAAAGAATTTTCAATATTTAGCACTGCATCCCATCAAATTATTTTTTTTTATCATACAGTATTCTGTTTTGGCAATCAATTTTGTGGATGAAAAGTATACTCCGCTGCAAGAACAGCTGTATTTTAAAAAAATAATTTTTAATATTTTGAAGCGACTGTAAATTACTCTAGAATAGGTACAAAAACCTTGTATTATTTCATATTCCATTTGAGAATTCCAACATTCCGATGATTTTGCAAATTTGATATTTGTTTTGGACTATTTTTGAAAATATTTCAGTTTGTCAAATGTTTGAGAGGAAAAGTAAAAAATAAAAGCTTTTTATCGACTGTTGGCTATTTTTGGTGTTCAAATGTTTCCCCTGAAATAGCTATAGAGTTATGGGACAAATACACACTGGATGGACAGTGGACACCCTGTATACATAATGAATAGGTAACATTTTGATTTACGTACCTATAATTAATTTAATTTTTAAAATGTTTTCTCCTACCGTTTTGAAATTTGATTGGCTGTAGGATAATTTAGGAATTTGATCTACGTTAAGGCTAATCCACAAAAATGTGTTTTGGGAAGATGCATGATGCATCTGTTACAATTTTTTTATAGACTGGCATATTGAACTTGGACTCATTCACGCAACTGTATTGATTTTAACGTTTAAGTAACAATACTGAATTTAAGCGAATATCTTATTTTCAGAAATATAGATTGTTTCTAAAGGGAATTTTTAAAAAATTGCTAGTTGGTTTTGGAATCTAAACAATTCATTTTTTTGGTTACGAGTAAATAATTCTACACATTTTTAGTTTTAATTAGGTACTTGTACAAGAATGGATTTATACCGTTGCAATGAAAATGACCATTGCAAGATGGTATATCAACACAAGAATTACACAAAACTGTAAATCACCAATTAAAAACAAAATAAATTGTCCCGTTCCTAGTAAAATATAATTTTAGCACGTTAAGTACAATCAAAACTGATGTCTAAATATTTTTTTAATAATTCGAAAACTATCTTTTATAAAAATAAAAAGAATAAAAATCTACAAAATCGTATTTTGTATAAGTAATAAAAAAAAAGAAAAAATACTCATGACTGGATGTGCCCTTAGCTAATAAGTCTGTATTTTATTTCAAACGAGGAACATGTTTTTGTTTTTGGTTATTATCAGTAGAAAAATTTCAAGTACGATTCACAGTTTAATGTTGGATGCCTGGTGAAAACAGCTTTAATGTGCGCGTTCCATATGCCAAGTTTATAAATACTTCAGATTAAATAAATATAAACTATATATTGTTTTTAACTTTATTTTTTCAAGATGAGTAT
Source organism: Rhagium mordax (assembly GCA_963680705.1). Lineage (NCBI taxonomy): Eukaryota > Metazoa > Arthropoda > Insecta > Coleoptera > Cerambycidae > Rhagium > Rhagium mordax. Next base: position 11,713,520 of record OY796659.1, on the reverse strand, counting down.
ACAGAGGCGCATATTTATATTTATGTTGAAATAGTGAGCTAAATCGACATGCATTCGATTTCATAACATTCTGTCAAATATTTGACACACAAACGACACACACTGCATTGGTCCAGGGATATTACTTTTCTCTAAATCAAAAAACGTGGTTTATCTGTAATGGACCCACGATACACTTACAACAGTATATCCGTGCGCATGTTCAGTGACGTCACGTACGACGGCAGATCTTTGCTGTCACAAGTGTATTATCAGTTATATTTTAAAGATTACATATCTTAACATGATGCACTAGGTTAGGCGGCGCCAGACCCTACGGGTCTGGCTTGCCTAACCTATCTCTGCGAGGCTGACCCTCTATATCAGTAGTTTTATCTCGGGGTTTTTAGTTGAAAGACGGTTTTTAAATTTCGGGAAAAAGTAGAGTCCGACATGGGGTCGCGGGGTCGGCAGTTGGAAAAAATTCAGGATTTTAGGATTAAAATTTGAGAAAAAAAATAAAAAGTTCAGAGCCCCTGCGGGGCTCTATTTAAGATATGGTAATGGAATGGCCCCTGCGGGGCCGTAGAAATAGTGAGTTCTAGACTAAAATTTTTAAACATTTCGATGACAGCTGCCAAATAAAGGTCAGTGACGTTTTTTTGGTAAAAAAAAATTTTTTGGATTTTTTTTTTTGGTGGGGGTGTCTAAAATGGGGGAAAATTTTTTCGAAACTTTTTTAATTTCGGCCCCCTTCGGAAACATTTTTTGGTCGCCCAATTTCAATTTTTTTTTCGACCCCAATGGGGAAAAAATATGATGCCGTTCTTTAAAAAATATTAAAAAAATGGCTCCTGTGGGATCGTAGAAATAGTAGGTTCTAGACGGTCCAATATAGCAAAAATAATAATGACCGTACGCATCAAGTAGTTTTGGTAAAAAATTTGCAAAAAAAAATGAGTCCGACATAGAAGTCTTGAATAAAAAAAAAGGTGAGAAGGTTATCGGAAATGAAGCGTATGGTGTATTTTCGTAGGCCTTCTCGATTAGTTAAAGGATTCGGGCGTTTTAGTTGGATTCGGCCGAAAAGCTTCGGGAAAGATGCAGAGCCCGACAGAGAATTTATAGATAATGTGGAAATGAGGCGTTTCGTGTATTTTCGTGGGCGTCTTCGATTAAGGGATTCGAGTAATTTATTTGGATTCGGTGGAAGAGTCTCGGGAAAGATGTAAAGTCCGACAGAGATGCTACTTGAAAAGTAGAGGGTCATCGGAAATGAGGCGTTTCGCGTATTTTCGTAGGCGTGTTCGATTAGTTAAGGGATTCGGGCAATTTAGTTGGATTCGGCCGAAGAGTCTAGGAAAAGATGTAGAGTCCGACAGAGATGCTACTTGAAGAGTAAGACGGTCATCGGAAATGAGGCGTTATGCGTATTTTCGTAGGCGTCTTCGATTAGTTATGGGATTCGGAAAATTAGGTGGATTCGGTGGAAGAGCCTCGGGAAAGATCCGACAGAGATGCTACTTGAAAAGTGAGAGGGTCATCGGAAATGAGGTGTCTCTCGTATTTTCGTAGGCGTCTTCGATTAGTTAAGGGATCCGGATAATTTAGTTGGATTCAGTCTAAGAGTCTCGGGAAAGCTGCAGAGTCCGACAGAGATGCTACTTGAAAAGTGAGAGGGTCTTCAGAAATGAGGGGTGTCGCGTATTTTCGTAGGTGTTTCCGATTAGTTAAGGGATTCGGGCAACTTATTTGGATTCGGTCGAAGAGTCTCGGGAAAGATGTAGAGTCCGACAGAGATGCTACTTGAAGAGTGAGAGGGTTATCAGAAGAGAGGCGTCTCGCATACATTCGTAGGCGTTTTCGATTAGTTAAGTGATTCGGGCAATTTAGTTGGATTCGGTCGGAGAGTCTCGGGAAAGATGTAGAGTCCGACAGAGGTGCTACTTAAAAAGTGAGAGGGCATCAGGAAAGAGACGTCTCGCGTATTTTCGTAGGCATTTTCGATTAGTTATGGGATTCGGGAAATTTAGTTGGATTCGGTCTAAGAGTCTCGGGATAGATGTGGAGTCCGACAGAGATGTTACCTAAAAAGTGAGAGGGCATCAGGAAAGAGGCGGTTCGCGTATTTTCGTAGGCGTCTTCGATTAGTTAAGGGATCCGGATAATTTAGTTGGATTCAGTCTAAGAGTCTCGGGAAAGCTGCAGAGTCCGACAGAGATGCTACTTGAAAAGTGAGAGGGTCTTCAGAAATGAGGGATGTCGCGTATTTTCGTAGGTGTTTCCGATTAGTTAAGGGATTCGGGCAACTTATTTGGATTCGGTCGGAGAGTCTCGGGAAAGATGTAGAGTCCGACAGAGGTGCTACTTAAAAAGTGAGAGGGCATCAGGAAAGAGACGTCTCGCGTATTTTCGTAGGAATTTTCGATTAGTTATGGGATTCGGGAATTTTAGTTGGATTTGGTCGAAGAGTCTCGGGGAAGATGTAGAGTCCGACAGAGCTGCTACTTGAAAAGTGAGAAAGTATCAGGAAAGCGGCGTTTCGTTTTATTTTCGTAGGAGTCTCCGATTAGTTAAGGGATCCGTGTAATTTAGTTGGATTCGGTCTAAGAGTCTCGGGAAAGCTGCAGAGTCCTACAGAGATGCTACTTGAAAAGTGAGAGGGTCTTCAGAAATGAGGTGTGTCGCGTATTTTCGTAGGCGTATTCGATTAGTTAAGGGATTCGGGCAATTTAGTTGGATTCTGTCTAAGAGTTTCGGGAAAGATGTAGAGTCCGACAGAGATGCTTCATAAAAAGTAAGAGGGAATCAGGAAATGAGGCGTTTCGCGTATTTTCGTAGGCATCCTCGATTAGTTATGGGATTTGGGCAATTTAGTTGGATTCGGTGGAAGAGTCTCGGGAAAGATGTAGAGTCCGACAGAGATGTTACCTAAAAAGTGAGAGGGCATCAGGAAAGAGGCGTCTCGTGTATTTTCGTAGGAGTCTTCGATTAGTTAAGGGATTCGGGCAATTTAGTTGGATTCGGCCGAAGAGTCTAGGAAAAGATGTAGAGTCCGACAGAGATGCTACTTGAAAAGTAAGACGGTCATCGGAAATGAGGCGTTTTGCGTATTTTCGTAGGCGTATTCGATTAGTTATGGGATCCGGGTAAGTTGGATTAGGTGGAAGAACCTCGGGAAAGATGTAGAGTCCGACGGAGATGCTACTTGAAGAGTGAGAGGGTTATCAGAAAAGAGGCGTCTCGTGTATTTTCGTAGGAGTCTCCGATTAGTTAAGGGATCCGGGTAGTTTAGTTGGATTCGGTGGAAGAGCCTCGGGAAAGATGTAGAGTCCGACAGAGATGCTACGTGAAAAGTGGGAAGGGCATCAGAAAACGGGCGTTTCGCGTATTTTCGTAGGCGTCTTCGATTAGCTAAGGGATCCCGATAATTTAGTTGGATTGAGTCTAAGAGTCTCGGGAAAGCTGCAGAGTCCGACAGAGATGCTACTTGCTTTTCGTAGGTGCTTCCGATTAGTTAAGGGATTCGGGCAATTTTTTTGGATTCGGTCGAAGAGTCCCGGGAATGATGTAGAGTCCGACAGAGGTGCTACTTAAAAAGTGAGAGGGCATCAAGAAAGAGACGTCTCGCGTATTTTCGATTAGTTATGGGATTCGGGAAATTTAGTTGGATTCGGTCGAAGAGTCTCGGGGAAGATGTAGAGTCCGACAGAGATGCTACTTAAAAAGCGAGAGGGTCTTCAGAAATGAGGTGTGTCGCGTATTTTCGTAGGCGTATTCGATTAGTTAAGGGATTCGGGCAATTTAGTTGGATTCGGTCGAAGAGTTTCGGGAAAGATGTAGAGTCCGACAGAGATGCTTCTTAAAAAGTAAGAGGGAATCAGGAAATGAGGCGTTTCGCGTATTTTCGTAGGCATCCTCGATTAGTTATGGGATTTGGGCAATTTAGTTGGATTCGGTGGAAGAGTCTCGGGAAAGATGTAGAGTCCGACAGAGATGCTACTTGAAGAGTGAGAGGGTTATCAGAAAAGAGGCGTCTCGTGTATTTTCGTAGGTGTCTTCGATTAGTTAAGGGATTCGGGCAATTTAGTTGGATTCGGCCGAAGAGTCTAGGAAAAGATGTAGAGTCCGACAGAGATGCTACTTGAAGAGTGAGAGGGTTATCAGAAAAGAGGCGTCTCGTGTATTTTCTTAGGTGTCTTCGATTAGTTAAGGGATTCGGGCAATTTAGTTGGATTCGGCCGAAGAGTCTAGGAAAAGATGTAGAGTCCGACAGAGATGCTACTTGAAAAGTAATGCGGTCATCGGAAATGAGGCGTTTTGCGTATTTTCGTAGGCGTCTTCGATTAGTTAAGGGATCCGGATAATTTAGTTGGATTTAGTCTAAGAGTCTCGGGAAAGCTGCAGAGTCCGACAGAGATGCTACTTGAAAAGTGAGAGGGTCTTCAGAAATGAGGGGTGTCGCGTATTTTCGTAGGTGTTTCCGATTAGTTAAGGGATTCGGGCAATTTATTTGGATTCGGTCGAAGAGTCTCGGGAAAGATGTAGAGTCCGACAGAGATGCTACTTGAAGAGTGAGAGGGTTATCAGAAAAGAGGCGTCTCGTGTATTTTCGTAGGAGTCTCCGATTAGTTAAGGGATCCGGGTAGTTTAGTTGGATTCGGTGGAAGAGCCTCGGGAAAGATGTAGAGTCCGACAGAGATGCTACGTGAAAGGTGGGAAGGGCATCAGGAAAGGGGCGTTTCGCGTATTTTCGTAGGCGTTTTCGATTAGTTAAGTGATTCGGGTAATTTAGTTGGATTTAGTCTAAGAGTCTCGGGAAAGCTGCAGAGTCCGACAGAGATGCTACTTGAAAGGTGAGGCGGTCTTCAGAAATGAGGTGTGTCGCGTATTTTCGTAGGCGTATTTGATTAGTTAAGGGATTCGGGCAATTTAGTTGGATTCGGTCGAAGAGTTTCGGGAAAGATGTAGAGTCCGACAGAGATGCTTCTTAAAAAGTAAGAGGGAATCAGGAAATGAGGCATTTCGCGTATTTTCGTAGGCATCCTCGATTAGTTATGGGATTTGGGCAATTTAGTTGGATTCGGTGGAAGAGTCTCGGGAAAGATGTAGAGTTCGACAGAGATGTTACCTAAAGAGTGAGAGGGCATCAGGAAAGAGGCGTCTCGTGTATTTTCGTAGATATCTTCGATTAGTTAAGGGATTCGGGCAATTTAGTTGGATACGGCCGAAGAGTCTAGGAAAAGATGTAGAGTCCGACAGAGATGCTTCTTAAAAAGTAAGAGGGAATCAGGTAATGAGGCATTTCGCGTATTTTCGTAGGCATCCTCGATTAGTTATGGGATTTGGGCAATTTAGTTGGATTCGGTGGAAGAGTCTCGGGAAAGATGTAGAGTTCGACAGAGATGTTACCTAAAGAGTGAGAGGGCATCAGGAAAGAGGCGTCTCGTGTATTTTCGTAGATATCTTCGATTAGTTAAGGGATTCGGGCAATTTAGTTGGATACGGCCGAAGAGTCTAGGAAAAGATGTAGAGTCCGACAGAGATGCTACTTGAAAAGTAATGCGGTCATCGGAAATGAGGCGTTTTGCGTATTTTCGTAGGCGTCTTCGATTAGTTAAGGGATCCGGATAATTTAGTTGGATTTAGTCTAAGAGTCTCGGGAAAGCTGCAGAGTCCGACAGAGATGCTACTTGAAAGGTGAGAGGGTCTTCAGAAATGAGGGGTGTCGCGTATTTTCGTAGGTGTTTCCGATTAGTTAAGGGATTCGGGCAATTTATTTGGATTCGGTCGAAGAGTCTCGGGAAAGATGTAGAGTCCGACAGAGATGCTACTTGAAGAGTGAGAGGGTTATCAGAAAAGAGGCGTCTCGTGTATTTTCGTAGGAGTCTCCGATTAGTTAAGGGATCCGGGTAGTTTAGTTGGATTCGGTGGAAGAGCCTCGGGAAAGATGTAGAGTCCGACAGAGATGCTACGTGAAAGGTGGGAAGGGCATCAGGAAAGGGGCGTTTCGCGTATTTTCGTAGGGGTCTTCGATTAGTTATGGGATCCGGGTAATTTAGTTGGATTCGGTGGAAGAGCCTCGTGAAAGATGTAGAGTCCGACAGAGATGCTACTTGAAAAGTAATGCGGTCATCGGAAATGAGGCGTTTTGCGTATTTTCGTAGGCGTCTTCGATTAGTTAAGGGATCCGGATAATTTAGTTGGATTTAGTCTAAGAGTCTCGGGAAAGCTGCAGAGTCCGACAGAGATGCTACTTGAAAGGTGAGAGGGTCTTCAGAAATGAGGGGTGTCGCGTATTTTCGTAGGTGTTTCCGATTAGTTAAGGGATTCGGGCAATTTATTTGGATTCGGTCGAAGAGTCTCGGGAAAGATGTAGAGTCCGACAGAGATGCTACTTGAAGAGTGAGAGGGTTATCAGAAAAGAGGCGTCTCGTGTATTTTCGTAGGAGTCTTCGATTAGTTATGGGATCCGGGTAATTTAGTTGGATTCGGTGGAAGAGCCTCGTGAAAGATGTAGAGTCCGACAGGGATGCTACTTGAAAAGTGAGAGGGTCTTCAGAAATGAGGGGTGTCGCGTATTTTCGTAGGTGTTTCCGATTAGTTAAGGGATTCGGGCAATTTATTTAGATTCGGTCGAAGAGTCCCGGGAAAGATGTAGAGTCCGATAGAGGTGCGACTTAAAAAGTGAGAGGGCATCAGGAAAGAGACGTCTCGCGTATTTTCGTAGGCGTTTTCGATTAGTTAAGTGATTCGGGTAATTTAGTTGGATTCGTTCGGAGAGTCCGATAGAGGTGCTACTTAAAAAGAGAGAGTGCATCAGGAAAGAGACGTCTCGCGTATTTTAGTAGGCATCTTCGATTAGTTATGGGATTCGGGCAATTTAGTTGGATTCGGTGGAAGAATCTCGGGAAAGATGTAGAGTCCGACAGAGATGCTACTTAAAAAGTGAGAGGGCATCAGGAAAGAGGCGTTTCGTTTATTTTCGTAGGAGTCTCCGATTAGTTAAGGGATCCGTGTAATTTAGTTGGATTCGGTTTAAGAGTCTCGGGAAAGCTGCAGAGTCCGACAGATATACTACTTGAAAAGTGAGACGGTCTTCAGAAATGAGGTGTGTCGCGTATTTTCGTAGGCGTATTTGATTAGTTAAGGGATTCGGGCAATTTAGTTGGATTCGGTCGAAGAGTTTCGGGAAAGATGTAGAGTCCGACAGAGATGCTTCTTCAAAAGTAAGAGGGAATCAGGAAATGAGGCGTTTCGCGGATTTTCGTAGGCATCTTCGATTAGTTATAGGATTTGGGCAATTTAGTTGGATTCGGTGGAAGAATCTCGGGAAAGATGTAGAGTAGGACAGAGATGATACTTAAAAAGTGAGAGGGCATCAGGAAAGGGGCATTTCGTGTATTTTCGTGGGAGTCTCCGTTTCGTTTATTTTCGTAGGAGTCTCCGATTAGTTAAGGGATCCGTGTAATTTAGTTGGATTCGGTTTAAGAGTCTCGGGAAAGCTGCAGAGTCCGACAGAGATGCTATTTGAAAAGTGAGACGGTCTTCAGAAATGAGGTGTGTCGCGTATTTTCGTAGGCGTATTTGATTAGTTAAGGGATTCGGGCAATTTAGTTGGATTCGGTCTAAGAGTCCCGGGAAAGGTGTAGAGTCAGACAGGGATGCTATTTGAAAAGTGAGAGGGTCATCCGGAAATGAGGCGTTTCGCGTATTTTCGTAGGCATCTTCGATTAGTTAAGGGATTCGGGTAATTTAGTTGGATTCGGTGGAAGAGTCTCGGGAAAGATGTAGAGTATGATAGAGATGTTACTTCAAGAGTGGGAAGGTAATGAGAAATGACGCATTTCGCGTATTTTCGTATAAGTTTTCGATTAGTTAAGGGATTAGGGTAATTTAGTTGAATTCGGTGGAAGAGTCTGGGGAAAGATGTAGAGTTCAACAGAGATGCTACTTGAATAGTGGGAAGGTCATCAGGCAAGAGGCGTTTCGCGTATTTTCGTATTAGTCTTCCATTAGTGAAGGGATTCGGGTAATTTGGTTGGATTCGGTGGAAGTCTCGTGAAAGATGTAGGGCCCGACAGAGATGTTACTTGAAAAGTGAGATCATCGGAAATGAGGCGTTTTGCGTATTTTTGTGGGCGTTTTCGATTAGTTAAGTAATTTGGGTAAATTAGTTGGATCCGGTCCAAGAGTTAGTTAAGGGATTCGGGTAATTTAGTTAGTTGGATACGGTGGAAGAGTCTCGGGAAATATGTAGAGTCCGACAGAGATGCTACCTAAAGAGTGAGAGGGTCATCGGAAATGAAGCGTTTCGCGTATTTTCGTAGTCATCTTCGATTAGTTAAGGGATTCGGGTAATTTAGTTGGATTTGATGGAAGAGTCTCGGGAAACATGTAGAGTATGATAGAGTTGTTACTTGAAAAGTGGTAAGGTAATGAGAAATGAGGCATTTCGCGTATTTTCGTATTAGTCTTCGATTAGTTAAGGATAATTTATTTGAATTCGGTGGAAGAGTCTAGGGAAAGATGTAGAGTTCAGCAGAGATGCTACTTGAACAATGGGAAGGTCATCAGGAAAGAGGCGTGTCGTGTATTTTCGTATTAGTCTTCGATTAGTTAAGAGATTCGGGTAATTTAGCTGGATTCGGTGGAAGAGTCTCGGGAAGGGAAAGACGTAGAGTCTGACAGAGATGCTACCTGAAAAGTGGGAAGGTAATTAGAAATGAGGCGTTTCGCGTATTTTCGTATTAGTCTTCGATTAGTTAAGACATTCGGGTAATTTAGTTGGATCCGGCGGAAGTCTCGGGAAAGATCTAGAGCCCGACAGAGATGCTACCTGAAAAGTGAGATCATCAGAAATGAGGCGTTTTGCGTATTTTTGTAGGCGTTTTCGATTAGTTAAGTGATTTGGATAAATTAGTTGGATCCGGTCTAAGAGTCTCGGGAAAGAAGTAGAGGTCTATAGAGAAGCCACTTGAAAAGTGATAAGGTAATGAGAAATGAGGCGTTTCGCGTATTTTCGTAGGCATATTCGATTAGTTAAGGGATTAGGGTAATTTAGTGGGATTCGGTCGAAGAATCTCGGGAAAGATGTAGAGTCCGACAGAGATGCTACTTGAAAAGTGGGAAGATCATCAAGAAAGAGGCGTTTCGTGTATTCTCGTAGGCGTCTTCGATTAGTTAAGTGATTTGTGTAAATTAGTTGGATCCGGTCTAAGAGTCTCGGGAAAGAGGAGGAGTTCAACAGAGATGCTATTTGAAAAGTGGGAAGGGCATCGGGAAAGAGGCGTTTTGCGTATTTTCGTAGGCGTCTTCGATTAGTTAAGTGATTCGGATAAATTAGTTGGATTCAGTCTAAGAGTCTCGGGAAAGAAGTAGAGTCTTACAGAGATGCTACTTGAAAAGTGGGAAGGGCATTAGGAAAGAGGCGTTTCGCGTATTTTCGTAGGAGTCATCGATTAGTTAAGGGATGCGGGTAATTTAGTTGGATTCGGTGGAAGTGTTTCGGGAAAGATGTAGGGTCCAACAGAGATGCCACTTGAAAAGTGAATAAGGTCATGAAAATAGAGACGTTTCGTGTATTTTCGTAGGCATCTTGGATTAGTTAAGGGATTCGGGTAATTTAGTTGGATTCGGTAGAAGAGTCTCGGGAAATATGTAGAGTCCGACAGAGATGCTACCTAAAAAGTGAAAGGATCATCGGAAATGAGGCGTTTCGCGTATTTTCGTAGGCATCTTCGATTAGTTATGGGATTCGGGCAATTTAGTTGGGTTCGGTGGAAGAGTCTCGGGAAAGATGTAGAGTAAGATATAGATGTTACTTCAAAAATGGGAAGGTAATGAGAAATGAGGTATTTCGCGTATTTTCGTATTAGTCTTCGATTGGTTAAGGGATTAGGGTAATTTAGTTGAATTCGGTGGAAGAGGCTGGGGAAAGATGTAGAGTTCAACAGAGATGCTACTTGAATAGTGGGAAGGTCATCAGGAAAGAGGCGTTTCGTGTATTTTCGTATTAGTCTTCGATTAGTTAAGACATTCGGGTAATTTAGTTGGATTCGGTGGAAGTCTCGGGAAAGATGTAGAGCCCGACAGAGATGCTACCTGAAAAGTGAGATTATCAGAAATGAGGCGTTTTATGTATTTTTGTAGGCGTTTTCGATTAGTTAAGTCATTTGAGTAAATTAGTTGGATCCGGTCTAATTTTCTCGGGAAAGAAGTAGGGGTCTATAGAGAAGCCACTTGATAAGGTAATGAGAAATAAGGCGTTTCGCGTATTTTCGTAGGCATATTCGATTAGTTAAGCGATTCGGGCAATTTAGTTTGATTCGGTGGAAGAATCTCGGGAAAGATGTAGAGTCCGACAGAGATGCTACTTGAAAAGTGGGAAGATCATCAAGAAAGAGGCGTTTCGCGTATTTTCGTAGGAGTCATCGATTAGTTAAGGGATTCGGGTAATTTAGTTGGATTCGGTGGAGGAGTTTCGGGAAAGATGTAGGGTCCAACAGAGATGCCACTTGAAAAGTGATAAGGTCATGAAAAAAGAGACGTTTCGTGTATTTTCACTGGCGTGTCTGTTAAGTTAAGCGATGATTCGGGTTATTTAGTTGGATCCAGTTTAAAGATTTCGGGAAACATGCGTACAGTCCGACAGAATTGTTACATGAAAGGAAATAAGGTTCAGGGAAAAGGGGTCTCTAGTATTTTCATTGCCTTCGCCGTTTCGTTAAACAATTCGTGTTATTTAGTTGTATCCGGTTTAAAGTTGTTTTTATCTTTTGCAGATGCCGCATTTTGCTTTTGTATTATACCAACAAACATTGCTCCTGTTTCATAGTAAAAGTGCAGCATGTACCTGTTTTCTTTTCTTGTATTTTTGTTTGCATTAGATTTTTGTTAAAAATATTCTTGTGATTTCATTATTATTAACCAAAAGCATTTTGTGTAAACCCAAATGGTTAATTTCCAATACGTATCATAAGCATCAAATACTATAAAGTGAATCGCTGTTTTCTCAATACTCAATACTACTAATTAGATGCACCACTCTTGCTAATGAGGGCAGAATTGGGTATTTAATAAGGGTGTCCACATGTTTGGTGACGTCACCGACGACTTTTCGGCGTGTCTTGGTAATTTAAAATATTCACCGCTCGGACGCCGGTGGAGATTAAGGAACGAAATTTTCAGGGACCCAAGAGGTAGGATGGATCTAGCTTTCCCGAAAGTCCGGGCGAAAAAATCCTCCGGTTAAAGAAGTTAGAGCCTGGGGAAAAGTAGCGTTTTTCTGCAAAATCGACCTTTTTTAAATATTCGTATCTCGGGTGTGTCGCGATCCTCTATATCCAAAGGGAATGGCTGTGACGCGTATCTAATGGGTAGGTGTCGGAAGAATCGTCGAAATCCGACAAAAACGCCGCTTTTCAAAAAATCATAACTTTCTTGGGAGGCAAAATCGAGGAAAACGATTGTCGACAGCGATTTTCTAAATTTCATCTAGTTTTTAAAAAAAAATACGCCGCCGGTCCGTCACAAAGGAGTCGCGAGTTAATAAGCTCGGAAGGGGGACATGTTTTGGAAATTCGAAAAAATTGCGGAAACGCGAACACTTCAAACGTTATTTCCAAACGAAAGATCGCCGCCGGACCGCCGTTCTTGCGCGAAAACCGAGTTAGAGGATGCAACTTAAAACTACATCGCGAATCGCGCGGCCCCCCGCCGGTTTTAGACTCAGTAGGAGCGAACTAAAAGGCCCTATTTTGACGTCTATCGTTCAGAAAACGTCGGCCATTTTTTTTCAAATTTCTCGCGTGTCGTATCTCTTTCTAATTTCTCAAATTTTACAAACCTCTTCGACACGGTGCTATCTAAACGCCAATAACTTCTAAAATACTTGGCGGATCGCCACGAAAGTCCGCGATTCGATGGTCCCGACACGAAAACGTCCATAACGCACGGCGCTGCGCGGCCAAACTGGTTAAAAAAAAAGCCTTTAGCGCCGCAGAATGTGTGAAAAATCGGCGCCGAATTAGAGTGAGGAAGGGCTGTCAGATTTTAATAGATAGTAATAGGTTAGGCGGCGCCAGACCCTACGGGTCTGGCTTGCCTAACCTATCTCTGCGAGGCTGACCCTCTATATCAGTAGTTTTATCTCGGGGTTTTTAGTTGAAAGACGGTTTTTAAATTTCGGGAAAAAGTAGAGTCCGACATGGGGTCGCGGGGTCGGGAGTTGGAAAAAATTCAGGATTTTAGGATTAAAATTTGAGAAAAAAAAATAAAAAGTTCAGAGCCCCTGCGGGGCTCTATTTAAGATATAGTAATGGAATGGCCCCTGCGGGGCCGTAGAAATAGTGAGTTCTAGACTAAAATTTTTAAACATTTCGATGACAGCTGCCAAATAAAGGTCAGTGACGTTTTTTTTTTTTTTGGATTTTTTTTTTGGTGGGGGTGTCTAAAATGGGGGAAAATTTTTTCGAAATTTTTTTAATTTCGGCCCCCTTCGGAAAAATTTTTTGGGCGCCCAATTTCAATTTTTTTTTCGGCCCCAATGGGGAAAAAATATGATGCCATTCTTTAAAAAATATTAAAAAAATGGCTCCTGTGGGATCGTAGAAATAGTAGGTTCTAGACGGTCCAATATAGCAAAAATAATAATGACCGTACGCATCAAGTAGTTTTGGTAAAAAATTTGCAAAAAAAAAATGAGTTCGACATAGAAGTCTTGAATAAAAAAAAAGGTGAGAAGGTTATCGGAAATGAAGCGTATGGTGTATTTTCGTAGGCGTTCTCGATTAGTTAAAGGATTCGGGCGTTTTAGTTGGATTCGGCCGAAAAGCTTCGGGAAAGATGCAGAGCCCGACAGAGAATTTATAGATAAGGTGGAAATGAGGCGTTTCGTGTATTTTCGTGGGTGTCTTCGATTAGTTAAGGGATTCGAGTAATTTATTTGGATTCGGTGGAAGAGTCTCGGGAAAGATGTAAAGTCCGACAGAGATGCTACTTGAAAAGTAGAGGGTCATCGGAAATGAGGCGTTTCGCGTATTTTCGTAGGCGTGTTCGATTAGTTAAGTGATTCGGGCAATTTAGTTGGATTCGGTCGGAGAGTCTCGGGAAAGATGTAGAGTCCGACAGAGGTGCTACATAAAAAGTGAGAGGGCATCAGGAAAGAGACGTCTCGCGTATTTTCGTAGGCATTTTCGATTAGTTATGGGATTCGGGAAATTTAGTTGGATTCGGTCTAAGAGTCTCGGGATAGATGTGGAGTCCGACAGAGATGTTACTTAAAAAGTGAGAGGGCATCAGGAAAGAGGCGTTTCGCGTATTTTCGTAGGCGTCTTCGATTAGTTAAGGGATCCGAATAATTTAGTTGGATTCAGTCTAAGAGTCTCGGGAAAGCTGCAGAGTCCGACAGAGATGCTACTTGAAAAGTGAGAGGGTCTTCAGAAATGAGGGGTGTCGCGTATTTTCGTAGGTGTTTCCGATTAGTTAAGGGATTCGGGCAACTTATTTAGATTCGGTCGGAGAGTCTCGGGAAAGATGTAGTGTCCGACAGAGGTGCTACTTAAAAAGTGAGAGGGCATCAGGAAAGAGACGTCTCGCGTATTTTCGTAGGCATTTTCGATTAGTTATGGGATTCGGGAAATTTAGTTGGATTCGGTCGAAGAGTCTCGGGGAAGATGTAGAGTCCGACAGAGATGCTACTTGAAAAGTGAGAGGGTATCAGGAAAGCGGCGTTTCGTTTATTTTCGTAGGAGTCTCCAATTAGTTAAGGGATCCGTGTAATTTAGTTGGATTCGGTCTAAGAGTCTCGGGAAAGCTGCAGAGTCTTACAGAGATGCTACTTGAAAAGTGAGAGGGTCTTCAGAAATGAGGTGTGTCGCGTATTTTCGTAGGCGTATTTGATTAGTTAAGGGATTCGGGCAATTTAGTTGGATTCGGTCGAAGAGTTTTGGGAAAGATGTAGAGTCCGACAGAGATGCTTCTTAAAAAGTAAGAGGGAATCAGGAAATGAGGCGTTTCGCGTATTTTCGTATGCATCCTCGATTAGTTATGGGATTTGGGCAATTTAGTTGGATTCGGTGGAAGAGTCTCGGGAAAGATGTAGAGTCCGACAGAGATGTTACCTAAAAAGTGAGAGGGCATCAGGAAAGAGGCGTCTCGTGTATTTTCGTAGGAGTCTTCGATTAGTTAAGGGATTCGGGCAATTTAGTTGGATTAGGTGGAAGAGCCTCGTGAAAGATGTAGAGTCCGACGGAGATGCTACTTGAAAAGTGAGAGGGTCATCGGAAATGAGGTACCTCGCGTATTTTCGTAGGCGTCTTCGATTAGTTAAGGGATCCGGATAATTTAGTTGGATTGAGTCTAAGAGTCTCGGGAAAGCTGCAGAGTCCGACAGAGATGCTACTTGAAAAGTGAGAGGGTCTTCAGAAATGAGGGGTGTCGCGTATTTTCGTAGGTGTTTCCGATTAGTTAAGGGATTCGGGCAATTTATTTGGATTCGGTCGAAGAGTCCCGGGAAAGATGTAGAGTCCGATAGAGGTGCGACTTAAAAAGTGAGAGGGCATCAGGAAAGAGACGTCTCGCGTATTTTCGTAGGCGTTTTCGATTAGTTAAGTGATTCGGGCAATTTAGTTGGATTTGGTCGGAGAGTCTCGGGAAAGATGTAGAGTCCGATAGAGGTGCTACTTAAAAAGTGAGAGTGCATCAGGAAAGAGACGTCTCGCGTATTTTAGTAGGCATCTTCGATTAGTTATGGGATTCGGGCAATTTAGTTGGATTCGGTGGAAGAATCACGGGAAAGATGTAGAGTCCGACAGAGATGCTACTTAAAAAGTGACAGGGCATCAGGAAAGAGGCGTTTCGTTTATTTTCGTAGGAGTCTCCGATTAGTTAAGGGATCCGTGTAATTTAGTTGGATTAGGTTTATGAGTCTCGGGAAAGCTGCAGAGTCCGACAGAGATGCTACTTGAAAAGTGAGACGGTCTTCAGAAATGAGGTGTGTCGCGTATTTTCGTAGGCGTATTTGATTAGTTAAGGGATTCGGGCAATTTAGTTGGATTCGGTCGAAGAGTTTCGGGAAAGATGTAGAGTCCAACAGAGATGCTTCTTAAAAAGTAAGAGGGAATCAGGAAATGAGGCGTTTCGCGGATTTTCGTAGGCATCTTCGATTAGTTATGGGATTTGGGCAATTTAGTTGGATTCGGTGGAGGAGTCTCGGGAAAGATGTAGAGTAGGACAGACATGACACTTAAAAAGTGAGAGGGCATCAGGAAAGGGGCGTTTCGTGTATTGTCGTGGGAGTCTCGTAATTTAGTTGGATTCGGTCTAAGAGTCCCGGGAAAGGTGTAGAGTCAGACAGGGATGCTATTTGAAATGTGAGAGGGTCATCCGGAAATGAGGCGTTTCGCGTATTTTCGTAGGCATCTTCGATTAGTTAAGGGATTCGGGTAATTTAGTTGGATTCGGTGGAAAGATGTAGAGTATGGTAGAGTTGTTACTTCAAGAGTGGGAAGGTAATGAGAAATGAGGCATTTCGCGTATTTTCGTATAAGTTTTCGATTAGTTAAGGGATTAGGGTAATTTAGTTGAATTCGGTGGAAGAGTCTGGGGAAAGATGTAGAGTTCAACAGAGATGCTACTTGAATAGTGGGAAGGTCATCAGGCAAGTGGCGTTTCGCGTATTTTCGTATTAGTCTTCCATTAGTGAAGCGATTCGGGTAATTTGGTTGGATTCGGTGGAAGTCTCGGGAAAGATGTAGGGCCCGACAGAGATGTTACTTGAAAAGTGAGATCATCGGAAATGGGGCGTTTTGCGTATTTTTGTAGGCGTTTTCGATTAGTTAAGTGATTTGGGTAAATTAGTTGAATCCGGTCCAAGAGTCTCGGGAAAGAAGTAGAGGTCTATAGAGAAGCCACTTGAAAAGTGATAAGGTAATGAGAAATGAGGCGTTACGCGTATTTTCGTAGGCATCTTCGATTAGTTAAGGGATTAGGGTAATTTAGTGGGATTCGGTCGAAGAATCTCGGGAAAGATGTAGAGTCCGACAGAGATGCTACTTGAAAAGTGGGAATTGCATTAGGCAAGAGGCGTTTCGCGTATGTTCGTAGGCATCTTGGATTAGTAAAGGGATTCGGGTAATTTAGTTGGATTCGGTGGAAGAGTCTCGGGAAAGATGTAGAGTTTAACAGAGATGTTACTTGAAAAGTGGGAAGGTAATAGAAATGAGGCGTTTCGCGTATTTTCGTAGGCGTCTTCGATTAGTTAAGTGATTCGGGTAAATTAGTTGGATCCGGTCTAAGAGTCTCGGGAATGAAGTAGAGTCTTACAGAGATGCTACTTGAAAAGTGGGAAGGGCATTAGGAAAGAGGCGTTTAGTGTATTTTCGTAGGCGTCTTCGATTAGTTAAGTGATTAGCGTAAATTAGTTGGATCCGGTCTAAGAGTCCCGGAAAGATGTGGAGTTCAACAGAGATGCTACTTGAAAAGTGAGAGGGTCTTCAGAAATGAGGGGTGTCGCGTATTTTCGTAGGTGTTTCCGATTAGTTAAGGGATTCGAGCAACTTATTTGGATTCGGTCGAAGAGTCTCGGGAAAGATGTAGAGTCCGACAGAGACGCTACTTGAAGAGTGAGAGGGTTATCAGAAAAGAGGCGTCTCGCATATTTTCGTTGGCGTTTTCGATTAGTTAAGTGATTCGGGCAATTTAGTTGGATTCGGTCGGAGGGTCTCGGGAAAGATGTAGAGTCCGACAGAGATGTTACTTAAAAAGTGAGGGGGCATCAGGAAAGAGACGTCTAGCGTATTTTCGTAGGCATTTTCGATTAGTTATGGGACTCGGGAAATTTAGTTGGATTCGGTCTAAGAGTCTCGGGATAGATGTAGAGTCCGACAGAGATGTTACTTAAAAAGTGAGAGGGCATCAGGAAAGAGGCGATTCGCGTATTTTCGTAGGCGTCTTCGATTAGTTAAGGGATCCGGATAATTTAGTTGGATTCAGTCTAAGAGTCTCGGGAAAGCTGCAGAGTCCGACAGAGATGCTACTTGAAAAGTGAGAGGGTCTTCAGAAATGAGGGGTGTCGCGTATTTTCGTAGGTGTTTCCGATTAGTTAAGGGATTCGGGCAACTTATTTGGATTCGGTCGGAGAGTCTCGGGAAAGATGTAGAGTCCGACAGAGGTGCTACTTAAAAAGTAAGAGGGCATCAGGAAAGAGACGTCTCGCGTATTTTCGTAGGCATTTTCGATTAGTTATGGGACTCGGGAAATTTAGTTGGATTCGGTCTAAGAGTCTCGGGATAGATGTAGAGTCCGACAGAGATGTTACTTAAAAAGTGAGAGGGCATCAGGAAAGAGGCGATTTGCGTATTTTCGTAGGCGTCTTCGATTAGTTAAGGGATCCGGATAATTTAGTTGGATTCAGTCTAAGAGTCTCGGTAAAGCTGCGAGTCCGACAGAGATGCTACTTGCAAAGTGAGAGGGTCTTCAGAAATGAGGGGTGTCGCGTATTTTCGTAGGTGTTTCCGATTAGTTAAGTTATTCGGGCAATTTAGTTGGATTCGGTCGAAGAGTCTCGGGGAAGATGTAGAGTCCGACAGAGATGCTACTTGAAAAGTGAGAGGGTATCAG
The DNA here is from genome assembly GCA_963680705.1 of Rhagium mordax. Classification (NCBI taxonomy): domain Eukaryota; kingdom Metazoa; phylum Arthropoda; class Insecta; order Coleoptera; family Cerambycidae; genus Rhagium; species Rhagium mordax. The sequence goes on along the minus strand of OY796659.1, from coordinate 11,695,919 downwards.
GAAAGCGGCGTTTCGTTTATTTTCGTAGGAGTCTCCGATTAGTTAAGGGATTCATGTAATTTAGTTGGATTCGGTCTAAGAGTCTCGGGAAAGCTGCAGAGTCTTACAGAGGTGCTACTTAAAAAGTGAGAGGGCATCAGGAAAGAGACGTCTCGCGTATTTTCGTAGGCATTTTCGATTAGTTATGGGATTCGGGAAATTTAGTTGGATTCGGTCGAAGAGTCTCGGGGAAGATGTAGAGTCCGACAGAGATGCTACTTGAAAAGTGAGAGGGTATCAGGAAAGCGGCGTTTCGTTTATTTTCGTAGGAGTCTCCGATTAGTTAAGGGATCCGTGTAATTTAGTTGGATTCGGTCTAAGAGTCTCGGGAAAGCTGCAGAGTCTTACAGAGATGCTACTTGAAAAGTGAGAGGGTCTTCAGAAATGAGGTGTGTCGCGTATTTTCGTAGGCGTATTTGATTAGTTAAGGGATTCGGCAATTTAGTTGGATTCGGTGGAAGAGTCTCGGGAAAGATGTAGAGTCCGACAGAGATGTTACCTAAAAAGTGAGAGGGCATCAGGAAAGAGGCGTCTCGTGTATTTTCGTAGGAGTCTTCGATTAGTTAAGGGATTCGGGCAATTTAGTTGGATTCGGCCGAAGAGTCTAGGAAAAGATGTAGAGTCCGACAGAGATGCTACTTGAAAAGTAAGACGGTCATCGGAAATGAGGCGTTTTGCGTATTTTCGTAGGCGTCTTCGATTAGTTATGGGATCCGGATAATTTAGTTGGATTTAGTCTAAGAGTCTCGGGAAAGCTGCAGAGTCCGACAGAGATGCTACTTGAAAAGTGAGAGGGTCTTCAGAAATGAGGGGTGTCGCATATTTTCGTAGGTGTTTCCGATTAGTTAAGGGATTCGGGCAATTTATTTGGATTCGGTCGAAGAGTCTCGGGAAAGATGTAGAGTCCGACAGAGATGCTACTTGAAGAGTGAGAGGGTTATCAGAAAAGAGGCGTCTCATGTATTTTCGTAGGAGTCTCCGATTAGTTAAGGGATCCGGGTAATTTAGTTGGATTCGGTCGAAGAGTTTCGGGAAGATGTAGAGTCCGACAGAGATGCTTCTTCAAAAGTAAGAGGGAATCAGGAAATGAGGCGTTTCGCGGATTTTCGTAGGCATCTTCGATTAGTTATGGGATTTGGGCAATTTAGTTGGATTCGGTGGAAGAGTCTCGGGAAAGATGTAGAGTAGGACAGAGACGATACTTAAAAAGTGAGAGGGCATCAGGAAAGGGGCGTTTCGTGTATTTTCGTGGGAGTCTCCGATTAGTAAAGGGATCCGGGTAATTTAGTTGGATTCGGTCTAAGAGTCCCGGGAAAGGTGTAGAGTCCGACAGAGATGCTACTTGAAAAGTGAGAGGGTCTTCAGAAATGAGGGGTGTCGCGTATTTTCGTAGGTGTTTCCGATTAGTTAAGGGATTCGGGCAATTTATTTGGATTCGGTCGAAGAGTCTCGGGAAAGATGTAGAGTCCGACAGAGATGCTACTTGAAGAGTGAGAGGGTTATCAGAAAAGAGGCGTCTCGTGTGTTTTCGTAGGAGTCTCCGATTAGTTAAGGGATCCGGGTAATTTAGTTGGATTCAGTGGAAGAGCCTCGTGAAAGATGTAGAGTCCGACGGAGATGCTACTTGAAAAGTGAGAGGGTCATCGGAAATGAGGTGTCTCGCGTATTTTCGTAGGCGTCTTCGATTAGTTAAGGGATCCGGATAGTTGGATTGAGTCTAAGAGTCTCGGGAAAGCTGCAGAGTCCGACAGAGATGCTACTTGAAAAGTGAGAGGGTCTTCAGAAATGAGGGGTGTCGCGTATTTTCGTAGGTGTTTAAGATTAGTTAAGTGATTCGGGCAATTTAGTTGGATTCGGTCGGAGAGTCTCGGGAAAGATGTAGAGTCCGATAGAGGTGCGACTTAAAAAGTGTGAGTGCATCAGGAAAGAGACGTCTCGCGTATTTTCGTAGGCATCTTCGATTAGTTATGGGATTCGGGCAATTTAGTTGGATTCGGTGAAAGAATCTCGGGAAAGATGTAGAGTCCGACAGAGATGCTACTTAAAAAGTGAGAGGGCATCAGGAAAGAGGCGTTTCGTTTATTTTTGTAGGAGTCTCCGATTAGTTAAGGGATCCGTGTAATTTAGTTGGATTCGGTTTAAGAGTCTCGGGAAAGCTGCAGAGTCCGACAGAGATGCTACTTGAAAAGTGAGACGGTCTTCAGAAATGAGGTGTGTCGCGTATTTTCGTAGGCGTATTTGATTAGTTATGGGATTTGGACGATTTAGTTGGATTCGGTGGAAGAGTCTCGGGAAAGATGTAGAGTAGGACAGAGATGACATTTAAAAAGTGAGAGGGCATCAGGAAAGGGGCGTTTCGTGTATTTTCGTGTGAGTCTCCGATTAGTAAAGGGATCCGGGTAATTTAGTTGGATTCGGTCTAAGAGTCCCGGGAAAGGTGTAGAGTCAGACAGGGATGCTATTTGAAAAGTGAGAGGGTCATCCGGAAATGAGGCGTTTCGCGTATTTTCGTAGGCATCTTCGATAGTTAAGGGATTCGGGTAATTTAGTTGGATTCGGTGGAAGAGTCTCGGGAAAGATGTAGAGTATGATAGAGATGTTACTTCAAGAGTGGGAAGGTAATGAGAAATGAGGCATTTCGCGTATTTTCGTATAAGTTTTCGATTAGTTAAGGGATTAGGGTAATTTAGTTGAATTCGGTGGAAGAGTCTGGGGAAAGATGTAGAGTTCAACAGAGATGCTACTTGAATAGTGGGAAGGTCATCAGGCAAGAGGCGTTTCGCGTATTTTCGTATTAGTCTTCCATTAGTGATTTCGGGTAATTTGGTTGGATTCGGTGGAAGTCTCGGGAAAGATGTAGGGCCCGACAGAGATGTTACTTGAAAAGTGAGATCATCGGAAATGAGGCGTTTTGCGTATTTTTGTGGGCGTTTTCGATTAGTTAAGTGATTTGGGTAAATTAGTTGGATCCGGTCTAAGAGTCTCGGGAAAGAAGTAGAGGTCTATAGAGAAGCCACTTGAAAAGTGATAAGGTAATGAGAAATGAGGCGTTTCGCGTATTTTCGTAGGCATATTCGATTAGTTAAGGGATTAGGGTAATTTAGTGGGATTCGGTCGAAGAATCTCGGGAAAGATGTAGAGTCCGACAGAGATGCTACTTGAAAAGTGGGAAGATCATCAAGAAAGAGGCGTTTCGTGTATTCTCGTAGGCGTCTTCGATTAGTTAAGTGATTTGTGTAAATTAGTTGGATCCGGTCTAAGAGTCTCGGGAAAGAGGAGGAGTTCAACAGAGATGCTATTTGAAAAGTGGGAAGGGCATCGGGAAAGAGGGGTTTTGAGTATTTTCGTAGGCGTCTTCGATTAGTTAAGTGATTCGGATAAATTAGTTGGATTCAGTCTAAGAGTCTCGGGAAAGAAGTAGAGTCTTTCAGAGATGCTACTTGAAAAGTGGGAAGGGCATTAGGAAAGAGGCGTTTCGCGTATTTTCGTAGGAGTCATCGATTAGTTAAGGGATGCGGGTAATTTAGTTGGATTCGGTGGAAGTGTTTCGGGAAAGATGTAGGGTCCAACAGAGATGCCACTTGAAAAGTGATAAGGTCATGAAAAAAGAGACGTTTCGTGTATTTTCGTAGGCATCTTGGATTAGTTAAGGGATTCCGGTAATTTAGTTGGATTCGGTAGAAGAGTCTCGGGAAACATGTAGAGTCCGACAGAGATGCTACCTAAAAAGTGAAAGGATCATCGGAAATGAGGCGTTTCGCGTATTTTCGTAGGAATCTTCGATTAGTTATGGGATTCGGGCAATTTAGTTGGGTTCGGTGGAAGAGTCTCGGGAAAGATGTAGAGTATGATAGAGATGTTACTTCAAAAATGGGAAGGTAATGAGAAATGAGGTATTTCGCGTATTTTCGTATTAGTCTTCGATTGGTTAAGGGATTAGGGTAATTTAGTTGAATTCGGTGGAAGAGTCTGGGGAAAGATGCAGAGTTCAACAGAGATGCTACTTGAATAGTGGGAAGGTCATCAGGAAAGAGGCGTTTCGTGTATTTTCGTATTAGTCTTCGATTAGTTAAGACATTCGGGTAATTTAGTTGGATTCGGTGGATGTCTCGGGAAAGATGTAGAGCCCGACAGAGATGCTACTTGAAAAGTGGGAAGATCATCAAGAAAGAGGCGTTTCGTGTATTTTCGTAGGCGTCTTCGATTAGTTAAGTGATTTGGGTAAATTAGTTGGATCCGGTCTAAGAGTCTCGGGAAAGGTGTGAGTTCAACAGAGATGCTACTTGAAAAGTGGGAAGGGCATCGGGAAAGAGGCGTTTCGCGTATTTTCGTAGGAGTCATCGATTAGTTAAGGGATTCGGGTAATTTAGTTGGATTCGGTGGAGGAGTTTCGGGAAAGATGTAGGGTCCAACAGAGATGCCACTTGAAAAGTGATAAGTTCATGAAAAAAGAGACGTTTCGTGTATTTTCACTGGCGTGTCTGTTAAGTTAAGCGATGATTCGGGTTATTTAGTTGGATCCAGTTTAAAGATTTCGGGAAACATGCATACAGTCCGACAGAATTGTTACATGAAAGGAAATAAGGTTCAGGGAAAAGGGGTCTCTCGTATTTTCATTGCCTTCGCCGTTTCGTTAAACAATTCGTGTTATTTAGTTGTATCCGGTTTAAAGTTGTTTTTATCTTTTGCAGATGCCGCATTTTGCTTTTGTATTATACCAACAAACATTGCTCCTGTTTCGTAGTAAAAGTGCAGCAAGTACCTTTTTTCTTTTCTTGTATTTTTGTTTGCATTAGATTTTTGTTAAAAATATTTTTGTGATTTCATTATTATTAACCAAAAGCATTTTGTGTAAACCCAAATGGTTCATTTCCAATACGTACCATAAGCATCAAATACTATAAAGTAAATCGCTGTTTTCTCAATACTCTGTAATTAGATGCGCCACTCTTGCTTATGAGGGCAGAATACAAAAAATGTATGCGACTTTCGGCATGGGTATTTAATAAGGGTGTTCATGTTTGGTGACGTCACCGGCGAATTTTCGGCGTGTCTTGGTAATTTAAAATATCCACCGCTAGGCCGCCGGTGGAGATTAAGGAACGAAATTTTCAGGGACCCAAGAGGTAGGATGGATCTAGCTTTCCCGAAAGTCCGGGCGAAAAAATCCTCCGGTTAAAGAAGTTAGAGCCTGGGGAAAAGTAGCGTTTTTCTGCAAAATCGACATTTTTTAAATATTCGTATCTCGGGTAATATCTCAGATGGACGAAAAAGAAAAAAAGGAGTTGTTCATTTGTCCTTCTTCTTGGCCGTCGTGCGTGTCGCGATCCCCTATATCCAAAGGGAATGGCTGTGACGCGTATCTAAAGGGTAGGTGTCGGAAGAATCGTCGAAATCCGACAAAAACGCCGCTTTTCAAAAAATCATAACTTTCTTGGGAGGCAAAATCGAGGAAAACGATTTTCGACAGCGATTTTCTAAATTTCATCTAGTTTTCAAAAAAAAATACGCCGCCGGTCCGTCTCACAGGAGTCGCGAGTTAATAAGCTCGGAAGGGGGACATGTTTTGGAAATTCGAAAAAATTGCGGAAACACGAACAATTTCAAACGTTATTTCCAAACGAAAGATCGCCGTCGGACCGCCGTTCTTGCGCGAAAACCGAGTTAGAGGATGCAACTTAAAACTACATCGCGAATAGCGCGGCCCCCCGCCGGTTTTAGACTCAGTAGGAGCGAACGAAAAAGCGCTATTTTGACGTCTATCGTTCAGAAAACGTCGGCCATTTTTTTTCAAATTTGTCGCGTGTCGTATCTCTTTCTAATTTCTCAAATTTTACAAACCTCTTCGACACGGTGCTATCGAAACGCCAATAACTTTTAAAATACTTGGCGGATCGCCACGAAAGTCCGCTATTCGATGGTCCCGACACGAAAACGTCCATAACGCACGGCGCTGCGCGGCCAAACTGGTTAAAAAAAAAGCCTTTAGCGCCGCAGAATGTGTGAAAAATCGGCGCCGAATTAGAGTGAGGAAGGGCTGTCAGATTTTAATAGATAGTAATTCTTGGGAGGCAAAATCGAGGAAAACGATTTTCGACAGCGATTTTCTAAATTTCATCTAGTTTTCAAAAAAAAATACGCCGCCGGTCCGTCTCACAGGAGTCGCGAGTTAATAAGCTCGGAAGGGGGACATGTTTTGGAAATTCGAAAAAATTGCGGAAACACGAACAATTTCAAACGTTATTTCCAAACGAAAGATCGCCGTCGGACCGCCGTTCTTGCGCGAAAACCGAGTTAGAGGATGCAACTTAAAACTACATCGCGAATAGCGCGGCCCCCCGCCGGTTTTAGACTCAGTAGGAGCGAACGAAAAAGCGCTATTTTGACGTCTATCGTTCAGAAAACGTCGGCCATTTTTTTTCAAATTTGTCGCGTGTCGTATCTCTTTCTAATTTCTCAAATTTTACAAACCTCTTCGACACGGTGCTATCGAAACGCCAATAACTTTTAAAATACTTGGCGGATCGCCACGAAAGTCCGCTATTCGATGGTCCCGACACGAAAACGTCCATAACGCACGGCGCTGCGCGGCCAAACTGGTTAAAAAAAAAGCCTTTAGCGCCGCAGAATGTGTGAAAAATCGGCGCCGAATTAGAGTGAGGAAGGGCTGTCAGATTTTAATAGATAGTAATTCTCGGCCCAGTGTCTCAGTCTTGCGGTTTCTCACCTTCTCACCCTGTTTAAGTCTTCACGCAAGATAACTTATAACCTCACTGACGCACGTTTTCCTTCGCACATGACGTCATGCGCGGCATGAACGAATTAGTGCATATCGTTGTAGCAGTATCGTAGATAGAACAGTGATGATGTGATTAAAAACAACAATGGAAAGCAAGGATTAAAACTAATACCCAGATATACAAAAAAAAATCGGTTGTCGGCGCCACGAAATTTTTATGCATAATCCTATAAAAACTTTCAATGCATATGAGCATCCATAAATATTTACACATTTTAAGAATATTTGAGAAACGGAGAAACAGCAACCCACTTATAATAAATACGCCTAGACCACTGCAGTGTGCGCATATAAATAAAATCGATCGTTTCTTCAAATAATTTTATTACAAATTTAGAACACTATTAACAATATTTGTTTTTAATTCACTGGCTAGAAATCTTGCTAATAGTTGTGCGAAAAATTAACAACTTTAATTCGGGACAATGTTAAGGTTTAAAATATGTAATCAAGTATTTTGAAATTAGGACTGCCAAGACCATTTTTCGAATTCAGATTCCTCTCCAGAAATACAAAGTCAAACAAATGTCACAGACCATTTCCTTTTTTTGTAAGTGATTCTAGTTTGAGGGTTGGTTTCTAACATAATAATTAAATACAGCATCTTACCATGCATGTTTTGGTTTTGTTTTTATTATTATTATTTTTAATAACCACAATAATACTTTTATTTGAGATTTTATAGGTTGAAGTTAATATTCCTAACTAGGTTTTTATTTTAAAAATTTATTAATAAAATCTACTAACTATTGTGTATGAGTTAGGGTATTCCAGCTTCTTTGGATATTATAGCGTTGGATTTTTTAAATCCCACTTTTTGTCACATTTAATCAGCAGCCTGGGGTCACATTGCCAACACGTATATTTTTTATTTGTCAAGATTGTGGGTAGAATTTGGTGGAGGTATTGACTAAAATGTAGTCTGTCAATATTAATGTGAAATTTATAAGTTGTGTATTTCTTTCATATTTTCAGTGTAATTTTTAATTCTTTTAAAGACTAACAATTGAGGGTATCTTTTATTTAGCAGTATATATGGCTTTTTTATGAGCTTTTTTATATTCTGAAATAACCTGGGTGAAATCTATTTAAAGAAAAGTATGCCGAAAACCTTTGATATTGATAACATCGCCGAAACGATATTACATGAAGATTTGATATTTTCAAGGACTAAGCTATTTTAAGATAATATTTTAATTACCCACCTAATAGTAGGTATGTTTTTATTAAAAACTAATAGATAGTATCTATCAATTTATGGATTAAATATATTAAAATTTCATAAATTTATTTGAATTACAAAAATGCGTCATTTGTTTGACGTCTATACATCTCCATTCTGAGTATCGAAAATAAGCAGTTTGTTGGAAGCGATATGTACACAAGGAACTTTCATCTTCCAAGGATTCTGTGTCTCGTGACCACGTGACGCAATTAATTATCCGGACGTAACGGACCATTGAGATTAATCAGGGAGTTTCCAAGTTGTCATTGTCATTTTGTAATGCGACCATTTAAAGTATAAATCGTTATTTATTTAATTAAGGCTCGTACTTTTTTAAACCGTCGTAAAAGTAAGTAAGGAATAAAAACGTGGAATTATTTAAATTATTTTATTATTTGTTTAACGATTTATATAAATAATATATAAAATTTTGTTGACTTCTATAATATATCACATAGGTCATAGTTTGTGAATATTACATTTAATTTTTATATTATATTTATTAGGTAAACATTTTGTATATGAATAAACAATAATAATACGAGTATAATAACAAATTGCACGTGTTGGTATACAGTGTGACCTATTTGAAAGTGGGACACCTCTGTAAAGTGGTTATTTTTGGTCCGATTTTTATCAACTTTTTACAAATTAAAATTGGTAGCCAAGTTCGATTACCTGGCGCACTGACGAGAACATAATAAGTTCGAAACCGGTCTGTGTCTGGTAAAGAAAGGACAAATAATAAACTTGGCTACCAATTTGAATTTGTAGGCGTGATCCAATGCAGGTCGGGGCTTTTGTCCGTTGAGTATTTTGTTACCTACATTTTTATTTATTAATAATTTAGTCCACTTGGGCTAGAGGTCGCCTGCTCTAAAAGGTACTTTAGTAGAGTCGCTATTTGTCACAGAGACATTGTATGTCTTGACAGGTAGTAGCAACTGACCACCAGAGGGATACACTTATCCCTCATCATTATTTTAGATTGTTGCTCATGGAAACCTGCATTTTGTGGCAAATCGATAGATTTTTATCATTAAAATCCACGCATACTTTGCAATTATTTTGGAGCGAAAATTCTAGAAATCGTATTAGCGATTTTTTACATGAATACTAACTACCTACACCACTGTATTCAGCGTCTCCTAAAATAGACAGTCTGATATTATTACTTTTAAAAATTAATTTACCCGGAAATGTTCAAATAATTTTCTCAAAAAAATAATTTGTGTATGAGTTATTTTTATTTAATTATTTTACGAGTTCTTGACATTCACAATGCATTTTCGGGTATAATATAATTTTTAAAAGTAGGTATGTAATATGTAATATTAATTTTTAACATGCTGTACTTTTGGATGAAATTTGGTACAGACCCATTTTAGGGGACGCTGAATACAGTGGCGTATTTAGTTTTTACGTAAAAAAAAAATCGCTAATACGATTTCTCGAATTTTCGCTTCAGAAAAATTGCAAAGTACCTAGGCCTTGATTTTTTGTGATAGAAATCTATCGATTTGCCCCAAAATGCAGTTTTCCATGAGCAACAATCTAAAAAAAAGTTCATCAAAATCGGACCAAAAATAACCACTTTACAGAGGTGTCCTAATTTCAAATTGGTCTCACTGTATATTTACGAAGTTCAGATTATAAGTGCAATGCGCTCCCTGCTATGCTCCTTAACTACAAAAAAATGCAAATATTGGAACTTTATTAATTAATAAATATCACGTAAAATAATTGTTTATAGAGAAAATTATTATTTTTTACGGCACTGTAATAAAAAACGGATATTTTTTTGATAATTCAAATCCGACGTTATTCCCAGTTTAGGTTTTTTTATTTATTGTATTCGACACTATGTAAATTGATTATTTTTTCGTTATTATTTACAGAGGAATTAATTATCTGATATTGTTTCGTAAGAAACGATATCATGGATTAGTAATTCGTTCATGCCAAGTGTGTAGTAGATAGTAAACTCAATCGCTAATTTTTTGAATGTGTATCGTCTTCTAATCAGATGAAATTACGAAAAAATACCATGGCGGATGTACAGGGATATCCAACGAAAATGACCACCCCTAATAACTTTATTTTTGATGCTATAAAAAAATTGTTTCTATAAAAGTTGTAGGGTTTATTGAAAGCATTTAGAATATATTCAGAAAAATAAATGAAAGTCGTTTAGAGGAGATATGGTTTTAACTTGCATTTTTTCAAATGGAGCACCCCATTTTTTTGCATTTTTGAAATCAATGTACTTTCTCATTTCGAATATATAGATATACACTGTGGGCCTAATTAAATGGGACCCTAATTCTTCTTGTAATAATTTCTTTATTACTCAACGATTTTTTACCGTTTTTGGGTATGTTGTACTTAAAACTATCCAAAATGAAAGCCTGGTTCAAATATAGCAATATTCAACTGGCGTGCAAGAAACGGGGCATTTATTTAAAACTGTGCATTTGAAGTCGTTGCAAATATTAGTCTAATAGTCCAAATTAAATGGGACTCTAATTCTTCTTGTAATAATTACTCAACGATTTTTTACCGTTTTTGGGTCTGTAACAGCTGCCATCTAAATGTTGTTTTGTTTTCAAAGCTGCCTTTATAGCAATTATTATTGTATTAATGCAAAACTGCTCTTACGAAATCCGTGTAATGCTTTCACAAAAATGGCTATTTCAAACCTAAAACTTTTTAAATCTTTAAAATCTCATAGGAGTCGTTAGTATAGATGCTTTTAAATTTCTTTTACCTACTTTGAAAATTTTATACCATTAGACTAATATTTGCAACGACTTCAAATGCACAGTTTTAAATAAATGCCCCTTTTCTTGCACGCCAGTTGAATATTGCTATATTTGAACCAGGCTTTCATTTTGGATAGTTTTAAGTACAACATACCCAAAAACGGTAAAAAATCGTTGAGTAATAAAGAAATTATTACAAGAAGAATTAGGGTCCCATTTAATTTGGCGCACAGTGTATATCATATTATCTTTTAGGGTTTTCTAATGATTCCAATTTTTGTGGCCCGAAAACAACAAGGAAATAAAATAACAGAACAACTTTTTATTTTTAGTATGCATTAGCCTTGGCTAATTTAGATATTAATTACAACTATAAATAGAAGTAATTAAAACTATCCTACATAAACTGTTCAAAATGACGCCCTTCATGTTAGATACAAAGCCGATACCTTATTCGAAATGAGAAAAGTACCTTGATTTCAAAAATGCAAAAAAAATGGGGTGCTCCATTTGAATAAATGCAAGTTAAAACCATATCTCCTCTAAACGAATTTCATTTATTTTTCAGAATACATATTCTAAATGCTTTCAATAAACCCTACAACTTTTATAGAAACAAATTTTTTATAGCATCAAAAATAAAGAAGTTATTAGGGGTGGTCATTTTCGTTGGATATCCCTGTACATCATATTTTGTAGTCTATCCATACTGTAATATACAGGTGTTAAGAAAAAGTAGGTCAAGCCGTTAACCACAGATTCTTTGGATGAAAATAATGCGACTTTTAAGGTGTGATTTTTTTATTTTGACACGTAGTTTTTCTTATACAGGGTGTTAAAATTTAAATTTTGAAGATTACTTATTTTTATTTATAATTGGTATTTTTTAAGTTTTCTACATGAAATTTTGCACAGACTTTTATTTTATGCAGATGCACTGTTTGTGTAATTTTGGTTAAAAAAGTCAAAGGGCAGCCGGGACAAAGGGGGGTTGTGGTAACCATTAACCTCCCCAACTTTATCATGCGTACGCCTATGGTCTCTAAATATTTATTTTTAGATTAAATACTTATTTCTCTAACTTTTCTTACTTTTATAAGTTTTAATTTAGGACTTTATTAACGAGATATTCCGATAAATTCAGGTTCATTTTCAATATCTTAGTTTCGGAATTTATTATTTTTATATTTTTGTTGTTTGTTAGTAACATCGATTACCTACTTTTAGACAAAAAAATGCCTAGACTTTTTTGTTGTGCATAGTTAAAAACACATTTTTGTTTAGAAACCCAATTTAATTCTCATTTAACTATGCCACTGACGTAGGTAAAAGAAGAAAATAAAAATACTAATTTACAGAAAATATTTTTGCTTAAATTGCCTCGCACCTTCTATAATTTGTTCTCGTAATTGTTGCTCATTAAAACTGGAATCGAATAAACAAAATCTTTCACAACTCCCTACAACTGAAATCATTCCAAAGACGTTTTGTGAAATTCGCATCACTAGTAACGGCTTGACCTACTTTTTCTTAACACCCTGTATAAGCAGTAAATTATTTCACAAATTATTAGTTATATCATGATCCTGACTTGACGCGATTTCTATAATATATGACGGTTTGGATCGATAGAGTCTTGCTCAAGGTTGGCGGGATTACCGGTGCCAAATTTAATATTTATTTATTTTTTTACTTTGTTTAAGCCAACCGTTTTAATGTCGTAGAACATTAAACAAACATACATTTAACTATTCAATTAGCCAGTTTATCGATAAAATAGTCTTAGAACACCAGTGGCCAATTTGATATTTTAAATGAAATATATTCCTTCTGTCTAGAGACGAAATTGGCAACTCTCACGTTTTCCCAGCAGCTGCTTTGTGGCTCAATGTAGAATCCACAACAAATAATTTGTCGAAGGAACAAATAATTCATTAGTATTATGTAAATTCATAATTAGCTGCTAAGATAGTTTTAAAATAAAATTGTAGGTGATAGTAAATTGCAATAAAAAAATTCAACTAGTGAAAAAAATGTTAATTTTTGACAGTGGATTTTCGTCGCGTTTGCTCGGAAAAGTACAGCAGTAGAGACAGAGTTATCGTTATTATGAGTTGTATTTATAAATATGTTATAAAACGTAAAATTTATCACATTCTTGGAAAATAAAAGAGATAAGATTTGCCAAAAATATGTTTTTGCATTAAGCTGTGCATAACCCATTTTCAGTAGTTCCGACGACAGCAACAGTAACTATTACTATTAATATCCTTCATGTAAGAGGCAGTTCATTTATGAATGATGAAATTGAGGAATAATAACGGATCTAATCATATTCTTGATTGTTTTAAAGATATCTGTCGGACGTCATATATCATGTCTTGTCAATAATATATAGATAGAATAGATCCAGAAAAGTGTTCTTCTTATCCTTATTGGTTTACAAAAATGTACGATCCTTTATGTACACCAAGATCCAAGATAAATAAGTACGTGACAGAGGCCGTCTCATTCATTATCTTCACATTCTTGACACGATCTGTCCTTTTTCACATGCAACACATCTATAATGACTAATAACCCCATATTATCACGTTTCCTGAAATTTCATTATCTGATTAATTAAAGACAGATGCAGAAAAAAACAAAATGTGTGCCTAGTTGCTTATTTTAGGTCACGTGGTTTACGATCATAGAATAAAATATTACATTTTCGGGGTTCGGATTAACCTCGCAGAAAGAAATAGAGCATGATGGTTATATCTGGAGATCCACTCGCGGTTAATTTTCGTTTTAATTGAGGTACAGAAGAATTAGAAAGAATCAAATAGGTACAGTTCGCATCATTGTGTGTTTACTTTTAATTAATTTCATATTATTTTTACTACTAAAGCTCAACAGGAAAAAAAATCAAACGGAAACCGCAATTGATCAGGCATTGACCGGTAATTACTGAAATCTTTTGACCTGGTCAACACAAAAAGTGTAATTTTATTTAAATCACATGACTTCGTTGCATTAAAAATTGTCTTGCGAAATCTGTCGATCTGCGCTCCTGTACCAAAATGTAAATCTCCAGAAACTATAAATGATCCATTTTCTAAACGCTAAAAATTCGCCACAGTTCTAACTTCGTTGACTCGAAATTATTTTATTGATTTTTTTTTTTTTTATTTCGGAAAAAGTTTATAGAGACGTTCCCCAGGTGAGGTGTGCTTTTTATTTTTTCAATTGTTATTTGCAAATAAGTATTTTTTTAATACACTCTTAATTAAATAATTTATAACTCTTTTATTTATTTAAACAATTGCCTGAAATTTGATTACATAATGTTTTTGCAGTCACAGATTATGATTCTGACCTCAAAATCGGTCAAAAAACAAAATGGCGTCCACAAAATGACGTCGAATGTCAAATGTTTTATTTTATTTTTTTTATTATATTTATCAGATATCTGGGGGTTCTTGGGGTCGCTGATTACGAATTTGGCGTTAAAATTAAAATAAAATAAAAAATGGCGGAAAAGGACCAATTTATTTTATTGGGATTTTATTTCTTATAGCGGGATGACAGCTACAATTACAAATCAAAACAAAACCCATTTATGTAAATTATATGTCACAGCCACTTAATTCCATTTTTTTAAATTAAATAAAAAATAATTTCTAAAAGAAATCCAAAAAGGCACTATTATACGTAAAATGATCCGCTGGTTTAAAACAAGTCAAAAAAAAACCAGGATGTTCCATTTGAAAATCAGTTCTGGTCAATTCCGGTCAAATCGGAAGTACCGTAAAATTCAAAATTATCCTAAAAAATGTATAATATGTATCAAAATTGACCAGAACTTTTGATTTTCAAGTGGAACATCCTGTTTTTTTACAATTTTTTTTCTTTGCTTGATACGCATTGTTTATAAATGACAATTTATCCTGTTTTTTTTTTTTTCATTTTTGAGACCAGCGGATCATTTTACTTGTAATAGTGCCTTTTTGGATTTTTTTTATAACTAATTATTTTTTAGTTAATTTTTAAAAACAGAATTAGGTGGCTGTGATTCACATAAATGGTTTTTGTTTTAGTTTGTAATTCTAGCTGCCACCCAGTATAATAAATAAAATCCCAATAAAAATTAACCCATTTCCGCCATTTTGAATCCGCCATTTTTTATTTTAGTTTTAATTCCAAATTCGCAATCAGCGACCGCAAAAACCCCCAAATATCTGATAAATATACATAATAAGAAAAAGAAAAAAAAATTAGACGTTCGACATTTTGTTTTTAGACCGATTTTAAGGCCAAATTCGTAATCTGTGACCCCAAAAGGATTATGTAAGCAAATTTCAAACAATTTTTTAAATAAATAAACGGAGTTACAGATTTTTTAATTAAAAGTGTATGATATTAAAAAAACACTTATTTGTTAATAACAATTATTGCAAAAATAAAAGGCACACCTTCTCACCTAGGGGGAAATTTTCTATAAACTTTTCCGAAATTTCAAAAAAAAATATATATATATCAAAATTTGTTTTGAGTCAACAAAGTTAGAAGTTTTTTTCTTTAGTAAATATGGACTAAAAGTGGTACATTTAGTCCTCTAAAATTGATTGTGAAAACCGGTTGATTTTGTTTGAAATCCTTTTCATCTATTTTTTTTTATTATTTATTTAAACGAGATTTACTATATTTTGTCCTATTTAATTTCTACATTTTAAAAATTACTGTGACGAAAAATAATGCGTTATATGATTATATGATATAATATCTAATTAAATATTATGTCAAATAAATGATATATTAAACCTAATTATAATAACCATGCTGTTAAATGCGTTACGTGTTGGAAATTATCGTAATAAATTAATACGTTAACGCGCCATTTGTTTATTCAATAGTAAAACCATTAATCCCAATGATTTGCGGTAAACCAAGTAGCCTTTATTTAAAAATATATTTATCTTTATTATTGCAAAACCATTGGCAACTAGTTTTTTTATAATTTTATTAATCCCCTAATTCATTTATCTACCATCCACCTTTATGGTTCCAAAATATAATTTATAGACACAAGCATGTCTGGAAATGGCGGGTGTAGTGGGAATTTGATATCCTTTAAAAAACACTTTGAATTTACAGATATAGGTGATGTGGTTCAAAAACTTCAAAAGTGAATTTTCAACAAATTCTTTATGTTTGGTACATTTGATTTTTAAAGAAAACAGTACAATCTTGATGTGAACTAACAAAAGTTTAATCATATTTTGATGCATCGTTTTTTAAAAATTATTAATGTTTTTTGTTTCGAAACTGTGAACATCCCTTTATAATAGATTTTTCTACACGTATTTTTGCCATAGATAATGTTCAGAAAACGATATGCCACAGTTAAAAAGGAACTGCCTGGTGAACGAGAATTTCTTGAAAAATATAACACAAGAAATGTACAAGGTGATGTATTTTTCATCTCAACTCTTCTTTAATGAAAGTTATTATTTCACACTATTAATACCTATTATTCCACGTTGAAAGTTTCGCAAACTTGACGTGCTTCTAGAATTACTAGGTATCTTATTTATTTATTGCACCGCATCGAGTTTTATGTTCATATCATTGTTAAAATGTAGTACTGTTATTAAAATAAAATATAACACAGTAAATACACATCACTATATCACCTGTATCCATAAATTATAAAATTAAAATATTTTTAAATTTATTGTAGGTTAAGTTTTTAATACTTGGTCTCTGAAAAAATATATTTATTATCCATTAAAAATATTTATTGAATTAAAACTATAAAATACGTATGCGCAAGTGTATTTACGCCGCTACATTCGCTAATCCAGACGTTTTAATCTAAGCATGACACTTTCTTATGCTTGTTATGTTTGCATGATACCTTTTTTTTTTTTTTTGTTTTGTTCCAAATATTGTTTAACTTGTTAACGTCGCGTAAAGTTTCCAAATTTCACAAAACTCCTCAAATCAAGAGATACCTATATAATATTCCTTGTCAATTTTGCATACACTGAAAATTCAGTGATCACTCTACGAACCTATCGCCAACCAAAGTCTGGAGATGATTGAAACTATTCTGTTAGTTTTTTTTTTGTCAATTCTAATATCTACCAGTGATTCCAACTTGGTTGACGCGCTTCGGTTAGCCTTAGTAGAAACGACGTCGGTGTTAATGTCACATCGAAGGTTCCAACTATCTTCAGGAAATTATCTAATATTCCTGCGTCAAGTTATCATGCACAAAAATGAACACTCATCCTTACGTGCCTATTTTAGGCACAGTCAAAATAAATTGTGTACCACATGGATTTATTTTTTTAGGGAATTTAAATAAAATATATTATTCGACACTTCATTTCAACAATTTAATTTACTTAGCCAATGTTAAATATGCCAAATTTATTTTCAAAGCGTAAATTTGAATTATATAAACATTGTTTTATCGCTTTCTATAAATATTTTTATGTCTATGACAATTAAATTTATACTGTTTTATAAGATCATAGATACAATTTAATGCGTAATTTTATTATGTATAACTATTAAAAAGTAATTGTATCTCTCAAATTACTAACTATTCATCTTAGATCTCGTCTTAGATAAAACAAGGTAAAGGGGTGTATTCCCAAAATTGCTAAGTTTATTGATTCTGATCAGTACATGCGATATATTAAGTGAAATATAATGTTTTAAGATTTATTTTTAGTTAAATTAATTTAGTTGAAGGTTAAAATTAGTGTAGATGTTCTACTAGCTGATATTTTTGTAGTGTAACGATCATTCATAGTAGCAGAGGTACTATTGGTAAATATTTGAACTATTTCTAACTCTTCAAGGTGGTTCCCTTAGCTTTACAATTGTCTTTTTGGTACTGTACGTTTTCCAGTGGTTAACCTTTCATTTTAATGGTGCAAAACCGTATCCAATTAAATGATTAGAAAATTGTCTTCTCTAACATTGGAACATCAACAAAATCCATTCCATATTCAGACAATGTATCAATGTATCTTACCCAATATTCTAACAATAGTCTTGATCTTTTAGATATATTCGAATAGATCCATCAACTCTTTCTATCTCTAAAAGTGCAGAAATATTGAGGAAAATTTTTGCGAGATAACTTCTGAATGAGTTTATTTAGCAATTAGATAGCAACATGGTAGATGCATGACGTCAGTAAGGAAAAAATTAGATCATGTACTAAATTTGATCTTTTCTGGATTAGTTGAGTCATTTGACAAATATCAGATAATTTCCCAAAAGATAGATTGGAATAGCTGAAGGAGGTGTGATTCCATGCCCAAACGATTGTAATAGACAGGTGTTTCACCAAATCAATTTATTATCCTTAAATTATTTTACATACTTTGCTTTGCAAAGCCAAAGTAAAATCAAGAATAAGAAGATTTTATCTTATTATTGAATATTAAAAGATTATAATTCTCACAGATTTTTCCTTCAATAAATTCCTTCCATACTTCGATCATTTTAACAAAATCGATTTATCGTTAAAATCTTTTTTATGTACAAATAATTTCTAACTTTGGTGAAGAGAATTAAGGAATTCAAGAAAATTTTTTGAAAAATTGAATATTCTTAAACCAAAAAGATTGATAAATTAATAATAAAATAATAAAATAATTAATAATTTCAATATCATTATCCTTTAAAATAGGTACCTTCAATTACGTATTTGCATAGTACTGATGTAAAGGACATCAATGTAATTTGTTCAAAAGAGAATAATTATTGTTACATATTATAGAAGTATAAAAAAAATTACTCAAAAAAAAATAATAAATCGTAATAAGGGAACTAACTAACAAACAGTACTAGTTGCTGAAACTTGAAACACATCTATCATCTGACTAAACGTATAGAAATCGTCAACCACCTTGTGGAAAAAGATTTTCAAAAAAGTAAATATCAAAATTTAACTTTTGATTTAGATGATTTTCGCAGGCAGGCCTAATGTGGTGGAATTAGTACGTTTATGAATTACAACAAATTTTGTTACTGTTAGCCATCTTATAGAATTTTGTGATTCGACAAAAGAAAGAAATTATATAAAATGCTAAAACGTTTTGGTTATGTCCAGAAAAAAAACATTTTAAATAAATTGATATACGTATAGACATTCGTAAATCATACTCGATGAAAATCATTTAAAATAAGTGTGATAATCTACTCATAGCCAGTTACAGCCAGTTACTTATGGTACCTAAATTCTTAAAAAAATATGATTAAATCATTTTCAAAGAACGCGATTTTTACTATTTTTGTGCTTAGAAACGGTGCTTTCATTACTATAAGTGAATAATTTCATTCAACTATTGGTACAATTACCAATTAATATTACGGATACAAAATTGTTTGTGTTTAAAACAAATGTGTGTGACATGTAAATTAATAGAAAGTGTGTTTGTAAATGCTTAATAAATGCTAATGCTTTGTTTAAAAATATTAACAAAGACTCTTCTGCGTGACACTAACAACTATTTGTTCAAGAGCTTCTCGCATTGTTTTATCTGTTTTGGATGTGTGCGTTTTTTTCGGCGAAATCTCGCTTAAAAATTATATTGGAGCCAGTAGGGGCGGGTAGATATTGGGGTTAGGTGATTAGTAGGAGGCAATGTGTCACCAGGCTGAACGAGGCGCCTCTTCTCAGATGGCCGATCCGGCGCGTGAAGAAGAACAAGTGACCCTCTTAGGCGAAGAAGGCCTCCGCGCAGGAGGTCAGGCCCTCAAGCTAGGGTAAATTGCTAATTTGTACTATCTAAAAGTTAGTTAGCTCTACAAATATTTCTATATCTTGTTAAGATTAAGTAAATATACTTCATTCAAAAAACGAGGTTTTCCAAGTTAATATAGCTCTTTCGCTGTATTTATCTAAAAAAGGTTATATTTGAGAAGGATTGTACAGTTAGAGACTCATATACATTTAAGAATAATAAAATACTGCAACTTATTCATATACGCAGAAATGTTTTACTCACTGGGTTGGGATGTGTTGTGGTGATCATGTTTCATCATAGTGTATCGAGAGACTAGATGGGTAAGATCCCTATTTTCGACACTGACAATGTTAAAATGTTAGTGTGGGTAATGGATGTGTGTTTGCATTTATTTAACCCTCTCTCGAACAGCCTTGGCTTTGGGTTTGGTAATTATTGTTTAATTTAGGTGATGTGTCTTTTTTTTTAATAGCACACGCATACAATTTTTTTTCTTTTATTATTACACAACACAATATTACCTAGTCTCGCATTATTAAGTATTTATTTTCAATAATGCTGAAATATTTAATCAATCTTCAAGACCATAATTTAATGTAGGTAAATATTATTTTTGTCACTGCAATTGATTTAAACGTCTTTATATCAGGTGGTCATAAACGGAATTTTTATTTTTGCTTGTAACTTTTTTGCTTCTATACCGATTTTAACTTTTTTGGGTGGTTTGAAAGCCAAAGCCGCCTAGTAAAATATTAAACGTCAGAAATTGACATGGTTCATAAATCCAATATGGCGAATGTGATCAAACTTACCCAATTTTGTAAAATAGCAAATTAAATGGCCACTTTTTTATCGTAAAGCCTAAACTGTTAAAAATATTTTGACATAGATCACGAGAGTCGTTAAAAATGTACAATGATATGACTAACACAGTGAATGTAATTAAATAACGAACTGAAACAAAAACATAATTTAATTATAACTTGAATTAATTAACAATAGCTGTGTGTCTGTATTATCCGGCTATTGCTTTGACAATTATTGTCTGCTAGTCAATTTCCTCCCAACGCTCAAAAATTCATTGTCGCAATTCATCTAAAATATTGAAATGGAATGACAACCATTCTTTTGTGTTCTTACCTTGCAAATCTCCCCATCAGTAATAGCCACAATGATTTAGATCTGGACTATTAAGAGGCCAGTGTCCTGATTCAATAAAATTTCTTGCCTGCTCCCTTAAAATTGTAGGTGTATAGTTGCTTCTGTGACGCCTTGCTCCGTTCTAAGAGGTAAGAAGACCTCGACAAGGTGGTCGAAAGGTCAAGAATTAAAAATTTTTAACGTGGAAGAGAACCCGAAAATTCTACAAATCATTAGTTCCATTAAGACAGAATCAAAATTAACTTGAAACATGATTACGTTATCAATTAGGTACATCTTTGGAAGTTCTTAGCTGATATTCGTGATCTATACGTCAAACTAATTTTAGAATACTACCACATTTTTCAATTTGTTAGGACAATGTTTTTTCCAATTTAAATATATATATTTTTTTCCATAATTGGAGCTATTTGAAACTATTTTAAATTTTTTTATTTTGTAGGTACTAATTTTTTTGTAATAATAAATATTTTTCATTTTTGTTCCATTATTTTTCTTTGTAATAATTAGAATTATAAATTGCAGGTCAAAATAATAAATTAGGTACTGTTGAGTTATTTACATATTTATAATCTGTTATCTTCATATAAATTATTGATAAATAATAATGCTTAAATAAACAGGAATTAGATATCACTTAACAAAAATTGTGTTACATATTTAACGTCTCAGATAATACATACATAGTAATACCCGTGAAACATTTATCATGTCATTATTAGTGTGAATTAATTATGTATCGATAAATTAATTAGCGGGTTTACCTACTAATGATAATTAAATTATCAGGTTTCTATTAATACCTATGTTTGCGACAGCAAATTGAACTTTTGAGAAATATAATTCATAAAAGTTATGAGTTGGCATTAAGTATTTACAGAAAACTTCTGATTCATACTTAATCAAACATAAAAACTGTAACTACTTCTAATTGACCTAGTAAATACGAGGTGTATTGAAATACTTAAATTTTAGCAGGATATAGAAATTTTTTATATAAAAAAAAATTATATACAAAAAAAAATCTTGTCGTTCTTACAGCACTATATCTACATGGCAGACACAGTGAACTACCGGACAACTTTGAGGCAAGCTTGTGTCTGTGTCGTAATTTTATTAACCTGGCCAACAATAGATCAGTAATAGTTCTATTACCTTGATAATAAATTCTAACAAAAAATGTTCCCCAAATAAGTTGTGTAGTATATTATATTAAGGATTATGATTATTCAACACATATTATTATCGACTGCATGTGTTTGGGCTTTCTATTAATATATCAGTTTATTGTGTAAGGTCCTGTATTACATTCTTTCGTGTGTTTTTAAAAGTTATTATTTATTCCATTCCGTTAATATGAAACAGACTCATGATCTTGTACAAAACTGCCAATTATTTCTAACTCTATTAAATGCATGGTGGTGGTAAAATAATTGCATTTATATTTGTAATTGCCATTCTATTGTCTCTGCCATTTTTTTTTCGTATTAGGATTATGGTAAAGTATTAAGTAGTTCATGCTAGGTGTATAGTTAGAGGCTTGGTTTTGGCTTTTTTGTTAATTTTTATACAATTTTGAATGTTTCATGACTGTTTCTACCCCACGCAAATAATTTTATCATGTTAAATTGTTGTTTACTCGCTATCAATACCATGATAGTTTTATCGCTATAATAATAACTTGATATTAGCAATGTTACACTACATAATGCAAATGTAAATAAAAGTTATTATAAAGCAGATATAAAATAATAAAAAAACCAAACGGTTTGTTCTAGGAAGCAATAACCACGTATCCAAGTTTTTAAACAACTATAATAGGTATTTCTGTTTTACTGCAACATAAACAATTTGTTAATGTTTTAGTATATCAATCTTTTATGTAGTTTTGTATTGATCTATTTATTTTTATTAACATTTTCGTCATATTAACGTTTTAAATAGGGTATAAAAAAGGTTATCCAGCACATGGAACTGACAATATTAATAATTGTTACTAATAGAAAGTGTTTCTCATAGTTCATTATTTTTTTTTTAAACATAAATGTGGTGAGCATTATATTTGAATTAAATTTAAATGTTTCATGTTGTAAAATCAGAACTTTTTAACAGTAATTTTGTGCTGAAAATATATAAACTATTATTCTTAAACGTTTCCGGAGTGAACAAGAGGTCGTTAAAGGAGCGAAAAAAAACCTTTTTATAGAAATATGTGAAGATATGATTCGAAATTTTTTTCATTTCTTATAAAAATACTTTTTTGTATACTCAGCAACATAGAAAAAATTATTAGATTTTTAATCAAATTCTTAAATTAAAATTTGAGGAAACTATCGAAATTGGCTCAGATTTTCCAAAAAATAAACAGTCTTCCCCCACCCTTATAGACGGCCAAAACACATGAATATTAGTTTATACAGTATTTTTCGCTTAAAATAATTGTTTCTTTAGTTCTTCTGGTAAAACCCCTGCACGAAAACCTGCAATAGGGGATATAAATAAATATTAATTAAATTGTAACTTCCAACGCAGTGTTTCAACTAAAGTATCAAAGTCACAAAGTCAGACTAAAAATGGTTGGTGGATAAAGAATAAAGCGACAACCATATGCAATTTTATTTGAAATGGGTGAAAGATTTTATTATGATAGGCACATACTCCAAGTGTATCTGAACAGTTTTATTTTTGCAATAATGATCCGAATCAATACACACAATGCACTTTAAATAAGAATCTTTATTTTTTTTAATAACTAGAATTTTTATTGTGCCATAATTATATGACTTAGTTATAATACGACGAATGTTGTGGTGATAAAATGTTTAAATAATTAATCATACACCTCGTTTATGAACAATTTAATCAATTTCTATAAATAATTGTCAGCGTTATATCCCTCATAAATTAGTCATCGTATGATATTTTATATTTTAATAGAAACTACCATAAATTATTTTTGCACCCAAGCGGATTATTATTTATTATTATTTACTTGAAATTTAATAGTAAACGAAATACTATACTTGAATATTTATGTATACAATTTACATTAAAAATGATAAAAAAAATAAATGGTAAAAACAGTCATGATCACTTGTGGTGGTGCATTGGGTTTGCTAATGTGTTGTGTTGTTGAGCAGCACGAGGGGGGTGCAAACCCCACTGAGTCTATGACCAGAGCCCTCATTAGTGACGACTGTATAGCCCGACAAAGCACCTTAGGCCCCGTGCAATTGGGGTACGTATCATTACCTCA
Source organism: Rhagium mordax (assembly GCA_963680705.1). Taxonomy (NCBI): domain Eukaryota; kingdom Metazoa; phylum Arthropoda; class Insecta; order Coleoptera; family Cerambycidae; genus Rhagium; species Rhagium mordax. The sequence goes on along the minus strand of OY796659.1, from coordinate 11,671,921 downwards.
TTAAAACTCACAATATTACACAGAACCTAGCTCTCATCACACATTACATTCTCATTATTGATTTTATGTACATTATAAACACTTGTTCTAAAAGTTCCGAAAACTAATTTTAGTGGATTTCTTACAATTCATAATACTTTATCATTAACACTTCAACAGGAAAGTAAAGTTAATTAATTCTTGATAAAAAGATAAAAGTTTTATCTATTTTAACCTCGATTTTAACATGGATGTAGTGTAGAGGGGCATATTTTTATATACATTACGGTGTGTCCCGTTTCAAATACGACCTCCCTTATCATTATGGTAAATTTTTACAAGTATCATATTGGCGATAGAGATCGATTCAGATGACTTCTGAATAAAATTCTGCATAATGTACAGGCAGGTAGGTAATAAATACCACCTAAGAAAAAAATCGCTGTGATGACATTTATTCAAATAAAATATATAAAATAAGAAGTAATCGTTGTTCTATCAGGTTTTGTTGGAAAAAGAACTAAAAAACAATAGTAATTTTCGTAACAAAGTCCGGAAGGTGAATTGTTACAGTCGAGTAGAAGAGGCGACGAAGGAGCCGAGTCCAGAATATCTAAACGAGACTGGAACAACACCTATCGTGTATCGAATAATATTTTGTTTCATCCCGTCAATTTGTATAATTTGAAACTTGTTTACTTTCTTAGATCATTTGACATTTGACAGTTTTGACGCTATTTTTTAATTTAAAGTAAATTTTTATATGTCAAATGGTATAATAACAGTTTGTGATTGGTTCGTAATGAATTTCCGGTGGCTTCCGGTACATTACAGTATCTTGTACCGTAATACCTCACTTCCCGGCCGCATATGAGTACTGTAATGTTCTACTTTCCGGACGGGATGAAATAAAACTATTTATATAATCCGAAGGACTGTTTTGGTGCCTTATTTTAAGACCGTCTATCATTGACGGTCTTAAAAGCTCTTATCATTTTAGAGCATGCATTTGAATATTAAAATGAATTTATCTCGAAAACGGTGCCTCCGATCGAAGTTGCACAAGAGAGCATTTCCTTTGTGAAAAACTCTAATAATTCATAATTTGAAGGCAAAACTCAAAAAAATTTTCAATTAAAAAAGTTGCGGTAATTTTTACCCCCCACCTCTACAGCTTGACCCACCCTTGGTAAAAATTTGGAGATGATATTCACCTCATTTTGTTAGGCTTAGAAAGTTTAGTGGATGTGCAAAATTTAATTACTTTAACTTGAACAGTTTCGGAGATAATAAATAAAAACCGTCTTCAGGGGCCCACATTTAGGGGCCTGTAGCTCCCTTAGGAAGCATTTTAGTATAGGGGTAAGTTTGGTCCAATCGATTTATTTTGGCCTCGGGAATATGTGGTTTCTTTTTGTGCACTTATTTCTGGGACACCCTGTATAATTAATGGAATTCATTTTGCACTCTGAATACGGTAAAGTTGCTTTTCTTGGACCTTGTTAAATAATATTTATATATCATATTTTACCTTTGCACTATTGAATAATCATTTCAATTGTATCTCTAAAGCTAATATGAATTTTGCACTACTTTGTTAATTTTTAATCGTGGTAGGAACTTTTTTTTACCGATATCATCAAAGTCCTGTTTGAAGTTATATCGCTGGTTATATAGTCCACAAAAATTTGAATTTTATTTCTTGCCTAGTAACAAAGATATGAGTGCTCAAATTTGAAACGGGACGCACTGTATACATTGTATCTTCGTATTGACTTTAAAATAGGTGTAAAAAAACAACCATTTTTGCTAGCATAATTTTATGTTTTTAAGGTTGAATATTTTTAATAATAATTTTTTGTATTTGAACAAAAGATTTCAAAATATAGCTTGGCTAGTGACCTAAAAAAAAATGAAATTAAGCTGGAAAATAGTTTGTGATTAAGTAGAACGTCAATCTATGGACGTACTGCAGTATATTTGTAGTGTTTTCAAATAAAATATCTTCTGGTTAATAGTATCTAGAATCTAGATATTATCATTACTACAATTTCCAATTTATCATTGCAAACAATATAGAAACAACTGAAAACGAATTATAATAATTGATTAGGATAGTATTAGAATTTTGTTAACCTTCTAAAACAACATAAATCTAAAATTTTATTAGTTCTGAGAATTTACATAACTAACAGAAAAATATATCAAATATATTTTATTTGAAAACATTACAGTTTCTCTTAGTCTACCGCTAGTATGCAAATGCATTGATTTATTTTCGTTTTTGCATTGTCACTTTCATTAATAAACCGAATTCTGAAAACTGTCAAAAAGTTGTTAGTACGTTCTTATAATTTAGAACTTCTGAGACTATTATAACATATCCTAACAATCACTAAAGCTATTTGAAATTTCATGAAAGACACGCTAAGTATGTATATACACAATAATGAGAATTAAATATAATTTATCATTATTAAACTAGAAAAAAGTATTTCACAAGTTATAATTATTATTTTATTGATTTATTTAAAATACCTGATGGATTGTTTGTCTAAGGAGGTGGTGTTATAATATGCAAGTATGCACTTTAGAATTATTGATTGCCATATACATACTGAAAAATCTTGTATAATAATGATAAATCTACTTTTAGAACAGTTGTTTAAAACCACATCATTTATTACATGAACATTCATTCATATCGCTAATTTCTATTATCAGTGTGTTATAATGTACAAACTTTTACTTGAACAGTTTTCCGGAAAAACATTTTGACCCAGAGGAGTACTTTCCATGGTCAGTACATTTGTATTATTTTAATTTATTTTAGATGTGTGTCTGACCAAAATTAAATTTTTACTAATTTCTATATTAATAAATTTTATTTTGGTTAACCTGTTGTCAGTTTTTACTTGTGCTGCTTTGTGTAGTTTGTAGTTTTAGTAGCAAGCACCTATAAATCCTTTTGTTAAGAAATGCTTAACATTTTTAGTTTTGCCTCTTGTGTAATTGTGTAACGCTCAAAATTAATAATAACTCAAATTGGCTGTATTTCTAAAAATGATGAAATTTTATCAATGTGCTGGTAAGAACAACACAGATTTAATAATTAAACTGTACATTTGTGTTTAAAGAAGTAAGCGACAGAATTTTAGAGCATCATTGCAACTTAAAATAGAAGTATAAATTAATTAACATCCGGTTTAGAAGGTATTATTGATAAGTTAAAATATTCAAAAGTTTTTTTACTTTAATGTTAACGTAGCAGTTATATGATGATGCTTATAGGTTGTCATCGTTATACTAACCTTTTTATTGAGACAGCTCGTGTTAATTTGTAATATCTGGAATGTGTTTGTATCAGATCTTTTTTCTCAAATTTACAGTTTTATTTGCATTTTGTATTAAGGAGCTTGCAATTATCGTATATACATATATGTGTGTATATATAAATAAATATTATATGTATATATGTATTTGTATAATTATTTAGTTTTGTTGCTGGCGTCATACTACGAGAAAGAATTCCTGCATTTGAACGTATGTTATGGCGGGCCTGTCGAGGAAATGTTTTTTTGCGCCAGGCAGAAATTGAAACTCCTTTGGAAGATCCAGCGACCGTAAGCAATCTGTAATGATTGTTTAGTATATTTTATGACGTTATTATTTTTTAGAGCGATCAAGTTTACAAGTCGGTTTTCATCATATTTTTCCAAGGTGATCAACTCAAAACTAGAGTTAAAAAAATATGTGAAGGATTTAGAGCAACACTTTACCCATGTCCAGAAGCTCCAGCTGATCGCAGAGAAATGGCAATGGGAGTCATGACACGTATTGAAGATCTTAACACTGTTAGTAATTCAAATTTTTTTTAAATAATTCTTAATAGGAAGTACGTCAAGTTTTACACCATATTTAGACGAAGAAGAAATATAAATAAAAAAATTGCTGTTATACAGTTTTGTATGTTTTAGGTGTTGGGTCAAACTCAAGATCACCGTCACAGAGTGCTAGTAGCTGCTGCAAAAAATATTAAAAATTGGTTTGTTAAAGTCCGTAAGATAAAGGCTATTTATCATACGCTCAACTTGTTTAATTTGGATGTTACTCAGAAATGTTTAATTGCGGAATGCTGGGTACCAGTCCTTGATCTTGAAAATATTCAACTTGCACTTCGTAGGGGAACGGTAGGTACAATTTAGTTGCATCATTTTGTCCAAAATTTCATATATTTAAGACAGAATGTGTTTACCTTTAACATACGGTACACTCCACCGGAATGCAAACAAGAGCAGTGCTGTAAACTGTTTATTTAGTGCAGTTTCTAGTCTGCATCCTGTAAAGTGTTTATTCTCTACAGTCAATCTTGATATTTATGAAGTTTACCACACGATCAAGATTTGTCAGTTCTGAGCGGGTAGTCAATTTCATCGATCTTGTTAATATCTTTGTGGACCACACTGTTATATTTCAAGTAGAGTTCATTCGTCTCAGATTATGATTAATGCGTTAAATACGGTTTATGTGTTCTTTATGCCAATAAATCTGGACGACTGGACGTGTTTTGTGTGTTCTTTATATCACAAGAAAATTTTTTGGGTCGACTAATTTTATTATTTCTCTCATTTGCTATTTTTTCAATAATCGACACTATTTGTTGTCTTAAAAAAATCATTAATAATATTAAGTACATAAAAACTTACAAAGTGTACAGGGTGTTTCCTATAAAACTATACCCCCCCTTATTTCGGTCAATTACCACCGATTTTAATTTTTCAAAAACCGGTCTAACACAGAATTTTCCGTAGATTTTAAATATGCTATTACTTTTTTTTCTACTTCAACCGTATACGAGGGGCAGAAAAAAGTATGGTTTTTTTAAACAGAACACCCTATATATTTTTACATTTTTGGATTCGCCTCGTCTTTCTGATTACAAATATATATGACACTTATATATTTGCTATAAAAATGGCGTAAATAATTGAATTTAAACTTAAGCCGTTTCCTTCAAAACTACCCCCTTATTTCGGTCAATTATTAACGATTCAAAATTTTCAAAACCTACACATAGAATTTTTTGTAGATTTCATATATGCTATTACTTTTTTTCTCCCTTCAACGGTATACGAAGGGTGAAAAAAGGTATGTTTTTTTTTATGGAATGCCCTGTATTTTTTTACACATATAAGTATGATACAGTGCGCGCCACCCGACTAGGAACACGGGACGGGAAATGAACGAGCAGCCGCACTCGATCAAGTGTCCTCGTTACGGGAGAGAATGGAATTGAACGCACAGCGGTACAAGGACGAGGCTCGACGAGGTGCGTTTGCCCATTCATTCCGAGGTCCCATGTTCCTATTCGGCTGGCGCGCACTGTATATATATTTATAATCATAAAGGTAGGGCGGATCTAAATATGTAAAAGAATACAGATAAAAAAAACATACTTTTTTCCACATAAAAAAAACATACTTTTTTCCACCCTTCGCATACCGTTGAAGGGAGAAAAAAGTAATAGCATACCTATATGAAATCTACGAAAAATTCTATGTGTAAGTTTTGAAAATTTTAGATAGTTAATAACTGACCGAAATAAGGGGGGTATAGTTTTAAAGGAAACGCCCTAAGTTTAAATTCAAGTATTTACGCCATTTTTATAGCAAATATATAAGTGTCATATATATTTGTAATCAGAAGGACGAGGCGAATCCAAATATGGAAAAATATATAGGGTGTTCCATTTAAAAAAACCATACTTTTTTCTGCCCCTCGTATACGGTTGAAGTAGGAAAAAAGTAATAGCATATTCAAAATCTACGGAAAATTCTATGTTTGACCGGTTTTTGAAAAATTAAAATCGGTGGTAATTGACCGAAATAAGGGGGGTATAGTTTTATAGGAAACAGCCTGTACATAAAGAAAATCCTTAACAATGAATGATTAAATTAAGTAGTACTTATATAATTCCTTGAAAATGAGAAAATAAAATAATTTAATAGTCAATAACTTTACTAGTCTAATAGTAATGTGATAACGAATAAATTGTTTGCAATATGCAATATGAGAGAAAAAACATGTGGTTTATATAGATATAGATTTAAATTTTATATATTATACAAGGCAAAAATTCCTAATTAAAGTTAAATATCTGATTTACTTAAAAAATGGCCGAACTTTAATAATGAAGCATGTTTGACGACAATCTTGTGGGGAAAAAAGAATTTTTGGCATCTATTTCAAAATGTTTGGTGTTAGTTCAAGGAACAGACAAACCAAATCTTATGCTTTTTGTTGTGCAACGCTTCCACGAACGCCTTTCAGGAGTACATAATTGTTTTCTCAATTTTTAGGAACGTAGTGGTAGTTCAGTACCACCGATTTTAAACAGGATGGACACTATGGAGGATCCACCGACTTATAACCACACTAATAAATTTACATCTGCATTTCAAACACTTATCGATTCCTATGGTATTGCTTCATACAGAGAAATGAATCCGGCCCCATACACTATCATCACCTTCCCATTTCTCTTTGCCGTGATGTTTGGTGATCTTGGACACGGTTTTCTTATGGCCCTCTTTGGAGCATGGATGGTCTTAAAGGAGAAGCCATTAGCAGCCAAGAAGTCTGACAATGAAGTAAGTTACAATTAATTATGGATGATATTTTATTTTGTAGCAAATCGAATACATTTTTTTTATTGTTGGGTATTAGTGCGTTATATATTTTTAAGCTTAATTAACATGTTTATTAAGGGCCGATATTTTCAGTCTGATTTAACCCTGATTAACTTTAATCATTGATTAATTACCATGGAAACAATTGTCTCGACAATTATTTCCAAGGTAATTGATCAATGGTTAAACTTAATCAGGGTTAAATCAGACTGAAAATATCGGCCCTAAACGTATTCAATTAATCCCGGATATACTTGGTATACAAAGTAATAAAAAAGAAATATGTATCCAAATCTTTTTTACCAAATTTAAAAATACTAGCAATATCAACATTTCCTGTTTTAGATATGGAACATTTTCTTTGGTGGTAGATACATTATATTACTTATGGGTTTATTTTCGATGTACACTGGATTGATCTACAATGATGTGTTTGCCAAATCATTAAATATATTTGGATCTTCTTGGAAAATATTTAAAATGAATAACACAATTATGGAACAGTATTCGTCAGGTTATACTTTGGACCCCAGGACAGACCGTGATTATTCTGGAGCTCCTTATCCTATAGGAATGGATCCAGTTTGGCAACTTTCAAAAAACAAAATTATATTCCAAAATTCTTTTAAAATGAAAATTTCGATTATCATTGGAATCATACATATGCTGTTTGGTGTTGTGATGAGTCTTTTCAACTATATGTAAGTTACCACGTATACATTAATATGCAAGCATTACGAATATTATAGTATTTTATTTTGAACCTGGATGGAAACTGACTCTGACAGTAGTTTCCACGAAGACCAAACACCACATTCGACAAAGGTTTCTGCAACCAAGTAGGCACAATTTACAAATGCTCGCTTAATTGGTGAAATGTGTGTTGATTGTGATGTTTTGATGTTGTTGGTAACTACTTTAACATGTAACTTTGATTTTAGGTATTTTAAAAATAAAGTAAGCATTCTGGCCGAATTCATTCCACAAATTATATTCCTCGTTTTCTTATTTTTCTATATGGTAATACTGATGTTTATCAAGTGGTTTACGTATTTCGCAAATGTATCAAGTATGTTTTTTCTTTAATTAATATATTTAAATTACTGTGCTTATGCTAGAAGTGGTAAACGAAAGAAATTGCTAGTTACGCTCAAATTATGGTAAAAAAATAAAAGTTGGCTTATTGTATCATTCGAAAGCTTGTAGAAAGTACTGAAACTGATTTTTCTAAAACGATTAAAAAAAATTTCAAAATTTTGTTTTCTAGGGTTTTTAATTTGTGAACAAATTTTCTCTGCTGATTGTTTTTTGTATCTCACTTAGTTTTCAAGGAAAAATTGTCTGATTCTCAAAAGAACCATTGCCTAATTAATTTGCGAGTTTGATAGAGATGGGATAACTTCATCAGAATCAGAACAAAAGAGTTAAATATCTCACATACTTATTTAAATAATAACGATAGAAAATACAATTTCGACGAAAAAAAAATGAAATATATTTTGTCACAGTAACGAACATAAAGTAAATTTTATTTTATCCAACAATAATAATTTGTCCCTAATTTAACGTTGCTTCTACTTAAGTTCAGTTTTTAGATACAAGATTGTTTCCTTTTATCTACTACAATTATAACTAAAAATAATTAAATAAATGTATCCAACAGATAAAGACATCGATTATGGTACAAGATGTGCACCTTCCATTTTAATAACTTTTATTAATATGGTCCTGAACAAGAATACCCCCTATGATCCAAAGTGTAGTGGTTCTACAATGTTTGCTGGGCAATTACCAATACAAAAATTACTTCTCTTCTGTGCCCTTATTTGCGTTCCATGGATGCTACTTGCTAAACCCATTTACATTATGAGAAGTCGTAAACAAGCCAGTTATTCTGTAAGTATATAATTAATATTTCTATATTTAATCAATACTTTAAGATAGTAAAATACCTACCACTAAATTCATGACACTAAACGAAAAATGTTATTATTTATTTATTTTTATTACATTTTTGGTCTAAAAATTTTAAAACATTTGCAATTTGTGAGCAAAGGAAAATCGGACCAATTTTTTTTTTCTTGAAATTACATCAATTTCTATTCAACGTTTATAGCGAGGCTAGAAAATCACCCTGTATATTATTTCATATAGTTACTACAAAATCATCCTAAAAGCAACTGAACCCTTTTACAGCCAGATAAATGGTACAACAAAATTCCAATGTAGTGAGCTCATTTTGCTAGTTTCCGACTGTAACATTATATTTTTTCGATTTTTCAATTTTATTCTCAAGTTATCGATGCATTTGCAATGTGAGATTCGGCCGCATTGCCATTATAGTTACTTTCTACATAAAACAAAACGTTCTCAAAATTTGTCTCGTTTCCACATATAAGCGGTCTGTACATTATAATAATTTTAACCAAAAATGATGTCGTCGTTTGCATTTTTGTTTCTTTTATTTCAGATCACTCATCAACAAATGCAGTCAGCAACAGAAAATGGCGACGCTGAGCAGCCAATTCACAATAACACGGCTCAAACTCCTGTTGCACATGGAGGCCATGAAGAAGAACCTCTGAGTGAAATATTTATTCACCAGGGTATCCATACTATAGAGTATGTATTAGGATCTGTGTCCCACACTGCTTCATATCTCCGGTTATGGGCTTTGTCCCTTGCCCATGCACGTAAGTATTTACTTTTTAACATAGTATAATGCTTAAAATGAACGATTACTAAAAAACTGAGTTGTATAAATTCATCATGTGAACGAGATGTTGAAATACTGTTGTGCCATTTGTCATTCAAAAGGCAGGTTAACTAGTTTTACATTTAAGAAAAAATTAAATATCAGCAATAATTTTGGATTTGTAGGTATAATTCAGTGCAAGCCGGGGCTTTGTCCGTTGAATAGCTCCTATTTATTATTAATAATTATTTGTTTAACCAGGCAGAAAAATAGATTCATTGCCAAGGCAAGGAATCCACTTTTCTGCCATATTGAACATGTATTTTTTTCTTTGATTTTTTTGAATTAATATAATTTTGTACTGTTACAACTTACATATTTAAATAGAAAACTAATAGTTATCATAAGCATAGGTGGCTGAACTTGTTTTTTAGTATCACATCATTTCGCTTATTATTTATAGTTTCTTGAAATATTAAAATAAACTATATGACCTGAAATGGATGCTGCTGGCCTATCTGATGTCACTATAATCAAAACAATATCAATTGAAGAAAAAAGTATATAAATTGCAAAAACATTTGGTATTAGACTTTCTTTTTATAAAAAAATATGATTTCAGAACTGTCGGAAGTGCTATGGTCCATGGTATTAAGTAAAGGTTTAAAAGTAGAGGGATGGGCAGGAGGAATTGCCGTATATCTCATTTTTGCTATGTGGGCTTGTCTGACTGTGTCCATTTTGGTCCTAATGGAAGGGCTCTCTGCATTCTTGCATACTTTGCGTTTGCATTGGTAAGAAGTTATAAATATTGCCTGATTATTACTTTCTTAAATAGTTTTCTTTCTTTGGGACTTTACCATTTGTATCCAAGAAAGATTATTGATTATGTTAAAGAAGGAAATCTCTGCGCCTTTGACCTTTATGTCAAAGAAAAAACAGGAGGCGTTTTTTTACATAGATGTAGATGAATATACAATAATATTGATGTTTTGTATATTGGATCTGTTTCCTTTTTCAAAATGTTCATGATTTTTTTTAATGCATCATTTCAATATTAACATTATTTTTTAACATGTTTCAAGAACGGAAACAGATTTAATCTCCAAAACGCCAAGATTATTATTTTATACATTTCAGTTTAATTTTTTAATTTGTCTCGATTGAGCGTAGTTCTATCTTGACAATACTCATATTCATTGTGAAAGGTTAAGCAATAGTAGCCATGCTTAGTATTTGAATGGGTGATTCAATTTTACATGTGATAGAATAATAAAAAAAAAAATAGAAATTATTACTAAACTTGAATGAATAATCAATTGTGTTATTTTAGGGTGGAATTCCAAAGCAAATTCTACTCTGGAAATGGTTATGGTTTTCAACCGTTTTCCTTTGAAATTATACTGGATTCAGCTACTCTAGCTAAAGAAGAAATATAATAATTGATCTAATAGCTTAGTTCCACATTTTTCTCTCCAATCCCTTTGAAGGGTATAGTTGTCGTATATATCTGTACTTAATACTGAAGTTAATATACTTCTAAGGAACAATGCATGTGGTAGCAACTGAATGTTTATTGACAATTTTTGTTTTTATTAAATTCAATAAGTAATGTGTTATTTGATGTAAACTTGTAACCAATAAATTACAATTAATGCAAAATTGTATTAGTTTCTAATTCCTTTAAAAGCCAACCCTAATCAGGCACTAATGTCTCGTTCAGACAGTGACACAGATGTTTGTGATGTCTAGTGTCAAACCAGTATTTGACATTCGCTGTCGTAACACTGGGTATTCACATTATAGTCCAATATATACTTCAAATCACGAGAGATGACCGTTACGTCACAAATTAATTTCTAATCTTCAACGTACGCTGTTCAAGCGTTCTTTGTTTACAACACAGTAAAACGAGGGAGACAGAGAAAGGGAGTCCATTATATGTGACTGTTAATATCTCCGACTGACGTTGTTGATGCGTTATACGAAAACCAAAAGAGAGGGCCCGATTTCGTATGTCTCAGTAATAAGCAGAAATTCGATCAACTGATCGAACGCTTTTGACTAGCGCCGTTGTCGCATGTTTCATAGTTTCCTGTTTCTGCCAGAGACATAGAGAGGGGAGAATGATCTTAGAACCTGCGCGAATGGCAAATCACAATGGTCGCCATTTTGAACACCATGGCAGGCAACCTAAATGATATTTGGGGATTTTTGATATGACATTTGGGGATTTTTAATGCAATACAGGGCAGATGATTTAAAATGACGGAAACATTCATAAATATTTCTTTATTATAGTAAAATAATATAGGCATATACATATTAAATTGGATGCTAAGATCGATAAAAAACACAACTGGATATATCGCTTATAATAAAAAATATAAAAAACCATTTATTTTAGGAACAAATTTGATACGTAAAATATAATTTTTAATTTAATCTTATTAATATTGCTTTGAGCATAAGCGCCAAGTGCATATCACTTTAAATATTTTCTTGTATTCACATACCTGTAATTGTGTACACTTTGAATATACTTTACACGTCTCCTCTTTGTGCTTGCCGAAGTATCTTGCCCAGACGATTCGTTGAAATTATATTTATTTATCAAACTTCAAACAAAACAATTATTATCTCAAGATTTATTTAAAAAAATATTATTAACAAGTAATATTACCTACGGTGTCGTTTCAGTTTAGCATCTCTTGGCAACTCTATCGTATCATCTGAAGAGGACATATCAAAGACGTAAATGAGGCCATATTCTGAACCGAAGTTACAGATCTAACTAAGCTTGTAGATGGGGTATCTACTACCTCGGCCTCGGCCTGATACATCTCCAATCTTGGTACAGCATTAAGTTTTAGGCGAATTTGATTATCACTTTTTATAAAATCTGTTGTTTTAAAATTATTAAAACAAACAAATTTATTCTCTGACCAAGAGTATTCATCACTCAACTCTCCAACCACCTCTTAAACATGTCACCTCTTGAGAAACTAGAATGTTATACTGTTATAAACGGCTGCAAAGAAAATTCATGAAAAACCTTACTGGTGAAATGTAATTCCTTCAGGCTTAAATCGCCTTGCGTTAGAACATCCCCTTACAACACAGGACATAATTAAAAACAAGCATTTTCAGTTGTAAAAGCAATACAATAATGATAAACAAAAACGTCCACCGCGATAACAAAGTCTAAAAAATAACAATAAAAAAGTCCACACCACAGCGTTAAATATTAAATTAGTTTATAGAATAAATAGAAACGTATATGCAGTCCGTAGAGTTTATAAATAAATATAATTAAACGCACACCAAAAAATTTAAATAACTGTAACCTCACTTTACTCGACACTTTTTAACAGTTGCACGACAACAAACTTGAACAAACCACGTGATCATGTTCAAAATGTCTGCCCCCGTGGTGTCTTAGCAAAATTGGATGCGCAAAGGTCTAAGAGCGTTCTCCCCTCTCTATTTCTCTGGTTTCTGCATGTCAGCCATAGTTGTCAAATTTGAATTTGTTTATCTTTGAGTTTGATATTGTTACTGTTTTCCTTATTCCATTGATTTTTGCACATTAAAAATAGTTCATTATGGAATTAACGATAGTTAATCTTCAAAACATCTGCATTTTGCCAAATTATATATATTAAAAACCTCGATAAGAATATACAATTAGTTCAAATTTAGACAGGCGAGATCGTTAAATTATTCTGACATTTAACAGACAAATTACAGGTTATATTTTGTTTTGACGTTTAAGTTTGTTTACATCCGGATGTCATTTCAACAAGCATGAATTTGACTAACTCAGTACTGATTTGATTCATACGAATTATAACGATGACGTAACGGTCTTCTTTCGTGATTTAAACTATATTTGCGTGTCATGACCCCAAAGATCCATGCTTCGGTTTATAAATGTCAGTAGCGCCAGGTAGTATAAATTTTTTACTAATGAAAACTAGCCAGCTCATGTACAAACTGTATTGTACTCTATCACTATAGTGTGCAGAAGGTGGAAGTAGATGTGACCGTTGATTCCAGAGCCTTATTTAGCCCGTTGGGGAGAGCCCGAAAAGCCTTCTCTTTCTTGTCCCACCCAATACTGAATTATAACCAAATGAGATCTTCACCACTTATTAACACATGTTTTTTCACAAATGAATCAAAGTTGACGACACTCTCCATTGGTCGAGACACGATATATAAGAAAAAAACTACAAAAAAAAGGAATTTAGAAATTTGAGTTTTGACCACGTATAAGTTTGGAAATAAAACAGATCAAAATTAAATTTTATTTTTATTTTTACAAGTAAACCAATTGCTCTTTAATTTGAGGTCTAATTTGTTGCAATAATTAAAAATCTAACATAAAAAAACTGGCGGTATTCTAAAAGATACACAAATTATCAATGTTTTTTTAATACTTAACTCGTCGTAACTCGCTTATATGTTGAGGTATTTGAATGTTCTTGGCACCAAAAACTGCCAAATTTAATAGGCTTCATTTTGTCTCAATTAATGCATAATCTATTTTTTTAAATAAAACCGCTATAACCCTCAACATACAACGAGGTCGCGTGGCTTTGTTTCTCGTTCCCCACTCCCGCGTTCGCATGAAATCATACTATTGCATGTAATCAAATACCATATTTGATGTAATGTATTATATTAGTCATTAATATATTGTCTGGCCAGTCTGGCCTAGTAATCAATAGGTTTGTTTACATTCAGATTATAAGAGATTTAGTTGTTTTTGTGGTGTTATTTTATTTTTTATTGGACAGCGGACATTTTAGGATAACTGTTGTTTGGTGGTTGTTTTTAGAAACTTAGTAAAGCTTAAAGCACATGTCCTTATAGTGTAGGCAAATTGGCAGTTAAGGTTGAAATAATTATATACAAGTATTTCTCAACGAAAATGTACGAGGAAAAATGTGTTAAACCACATAGTAAAAGTCCCATCAAATATTATGTCTATGGCAAGTTGCCAAAAACTGCTGCCATTTTCTTTTTTCATTTTATTCAAAATATGAAAAACTGTGGGGTTTATGAAAAAAAGTCAAGAGATCTTTTTTACGTAAAATAAGAAAATACATTGGATAAACTAAATGTAATAGATTTACTCGTAGATTTATTTAAATAATTGACAGGAAAAACATGTTTTTTTTTAGCTTTTAGCATTACAAATAATAATTATATCCAATTTAAAATAGGATTTTCTTCTTCGTCATACGTCGTACGATGCAAGGATTGTAATAAGCAAATCCTAAGCATTGACTACAATTGGAGGAACATCTTAGCCCAAGTTTTTTGCAGGAACATAATTTGCCACATGAATCTCCCTTGCAGTTGCAGAATACCAATTTTAGTATATCAGAGGGAGCAATTTCTTTTGTTATGGATATCGCAACAAGGTGTCCCTTATCTAATTGTCATCCGTACAGTAAAGGGTAAAGGAAGTAATCATAATTAGATACCTGATAATAAACTATTAAAACATGTTATACAGCAGCGTCTTCAGTTGGGGGAAGTGATGCCAAATTGAAGTTTGCAGATAGATCTTGACGAGATGTCACTCGATTGACTAAAGTGTACCTTCTTTACTATTCATGGGTCGGTATAACTTGGTAATGCATTTTACACTTACTTCTATTAACTGTTTTTCATTTGGACTTTGTTGGTAAAATATAAAGACGTCGCATAAAGGTATATCATTGTTTAGCAACTGTAAACAGAATTCCTTGTTTTTTTTTTAATGAACGAGGTTGCGTCGTTATCTGATACAGCATGAAGGAATAATACGCATTGTTTAATATGCTCTAGTTTTTCTTTCCCAATAAACACAACATATATGGCCCAATAATGGTAAATCACAAACTGCCATCTAACTCATCAATGGTACTTCGATGGCTGCTTAGTACTGGACTGTGCTGGACCGGAAAAAATATGTCCCACCGGCCATCAGAGATTTTGCCATCATTTAACCAGTAATGTGTCGCCACTGCTTGGCCTCCAGTGGTATTTCATATAATTAACATTGGGCCATTATTAGACCACAATTCAGCCATTATTCAGCCACTCCAAGACCAATAATCTGTTACCAGTGTCTAACCAGTACTGTCTGTGCTATTGGCCATTTCGTGTGCCAATATAGGTACAGTGCTATCAGTGGCGACTGGTGAAATTTAATTTGTCATTTCTTCGTATTGGAGCGAGGGTCAAGCGATACTTTAAATTAACTACCTACTAAGACTGAATGAAGAAGTTCTGCAGAACAGAATTAAACTTGAAATATGCGAAAACAGTTGCCAAAAATGGGTTTGCTGCCCCTGATAATTTTGTAGATATAATTTGAAAAATGTTTGCTAAGCTTTCGTTCAGATTCAGATGTCAAATTTATCTACGGATTTCAATTTGTATTAATATTTTATAAAGTTGACATTTAAAAATACGATAAGTATAAAAATTTAATCAAAAACAAAATTTTCAATCTGAAATCTGAAAAATATGTTTTGCAAACATTTTTCAAAATATCCACAACATTTATTATCAGGAAAGGCAATCCCATTTTTGGGCAACTGTTTTCGCAAATTTTAAGCTCAATTTTGTTCTGCAAAACTTTATTTAGTCTTGGTAGTTATTTAAAATATCGCTTGACCCACGCTACAATAAGTAGAAATTACAAACTAAATTTCATCAGTCGCCACTGAGCACACTGTACCTATATTAGCACACTAAATAGCCAACAGCACATATTTTACAAACCATTTACAAATTAAATAGATCCCATTTTTCAAAGCCGCCAGTGACATGCTATTCACATTTTAGTATATGAACATATTAAATAAAAATATATAGCATTTAAATACAAATGTTACTTTTTCAATGAAAGACAGTATATTTATATAATAACATATTTATTGTAAAACAAATAAAAACAATTTGTATCATTAAAACTATAACAAAATACGTTTTTCCAAGGTAAACATCAATATAGGTACATATAATTACATATACCTACATATGATTTTTAGTTTATTGCTTACCTAAATCTACCTAAGAACTAGTTTTTGCCAAAAAGTGCAGGTGACCGGTGTTTGGGTAGATTAGGCGCGGCCTATCACAGTTATAGGGTTTTTCTATACCAAAAGACACAAATCGATATCCACTCAAAAAGTTCAGCTGACGTACGTTACCTGTAACAAAGGATTATCACAATAATTATTTTTTTTTTCGTTGTTTCACTTCACTTACTAGGAAACTAATTGTTCGGGTTTGTCGGTTAATCACCCTGTTTTCTTGATGTTTCGTAACTTTTTTGAGAGATATTTGTAATGAAGGAGGCGGCAGGAAAAGATATGACGGTTTTAATTTTTACTTCTAAATTACACTGTTTGTCAGTACCTATTATCCATATTTCAAGCACTTTACACTAACAACTGCTTAAACACTTTTCTTTACAACGACATTGACGACTGACGCCACCACAGGTTAAAATGGCGAATGATAGTGGTGGTACGGAATGTGACGCGCAAGCGCAGACTCAAGTAGATTGCGCCGGCAATGAACCATTATTGGTACTGAAATGGCAATAATGCAATATATAAAATACTGGCAGAAACTCAGTAAACCATTATTGGTACTAAAATGGCAAAACGTCATTCATAAACTACTGGTAGGACTGTACACAACTTGTAATGGACCATTAATGCATAACCAGCAACATCACAAAACCATCAATACTAGGCCAACAGAATGCCACACATCATGTGTTTACTGGGTTAAGTTTCAATATGTTCGTCACTTTATCAGCATCAGCCTTAGCAGCTTTTCCTGGTCAAAGCAATAACATTTTATCATACTGTGAATAATGAATCAACAGAACCGCAACATCAGTGTCTTCAGATACAACTACAATAATAGCTCTACCACAATTTGAATGTTCTACTACAGTATTAACGATTAAACATCTGTCGGAGCCATTTGCAGCCTGTAATTTCTTCAACACCTATTCCTATTTTGTAGAAATTCTACTTGTGGCATAGCAATTGTATTTTCTAATTTGATATGTAACCGCAGAAACATCAAGACTGTATTTCGTAGTGAGATGGGGTCATGCGTACAATTGCCGGTCTTCGATCAACGGAGTAAAGCAGCGGTGGTCGAAGCCGGGGAATGGATGGGTGACCGTATCTCATTACATTACCGAGGATAGTGCAGCGGGCTAGATCGCCCTTGAGTGGCACAAGGCGACTAGTTACTGCCTATCTCTCCTGGGTTCGAGTCCCAGCTCCGGCAGATGGCAATGTCGGAGGGAATGGGTGTATGTGGTGTGTCCTGGTTAAGTGTCAGAATAGCTCTAAGCTAAACTTCGCCAGGACGTTAATATAAATTAAAAAAAAAAAAAAAAAAACTGACCGTAAGATCCAGTCTGTCCTTAAAAACCCAAAGGACAAAATCCCACTCGAAAACCAAGGAGTATACGAAGTTCCCTGTCATGATTGCGAGAAAACATACGTTGGACAAACCAACAGAAGGATAAACGTAAGAAACATACAACACGTTAACTCTGTTCTCCGAAATGAAGCGACATCGTCACTATTCGCCAACACGTCAAAAACACAGGTCACTTAATTGACTTTGACAGAACCAGAAGCCTGGCAACTGTGGAACATTTTTCATCAAGAATGATCAGAGAGGCCATCGAAATCGAAAAACGTCCCAACGGCCTAAATAAACGCGATGATAGCCTGAGACTTACGGCAACGTGGAGAACAGCTTTAGTTAATCGCCAAATCCGAATGGGAACAACCTGTATAAACCCTTACACCCAGAAAACGGGGTCACTTTTTCGAGAAGTCATATTAGGCATTTTTTACAGAAAAACTAATGCAATATTATTAATCAGCATGCTTTGGAACCCCCATGTTCAAAATTTTACTACATTTTGGTTAAGGGTTTCCGAATAACGGGCCCAGTGAAAATACATTTTTTCAGTCGTAAATAACTGAGAACTTGAAAACGGTATGTGTTTCGAAAAAAAGTCATTCGTCATTTTCAATTTAAACTGATTTACTCTATCACGTCATGTGCACAAAAGTTTGAAATGCCGCAGTCATAAATAATAAACTTGACAACGGTTTATTTTTCGAAAAATAGTTTAATTTAATATCAGAGCAACCTTATTATCACATAAGATCGTTTTTTATCACTTAATGCCCAAATAATACAGAACCGGTTAAAATATTTCTTTATCGTCGAACGAAAATTTTTTGCTTGCAGCATTTGAAACTTTTGAAGGCATGGGGAGATAGAGTAAATCAATTTAAAATGAAAAGGAGGAACGACTTTTTTCAAAACGCAAACCGTTTTCAAGCTGTCAATTATTTACGAATGAAGAAATGTACTTTTACTGGGCCCGTTATACGGAAACCCTTAATCAAAATGTTGTGAAATTTTCGGCATGGAGGTTCTAAAGCATGCTGATTAATAATATTGTATTAGTTTTTCTGTAAAAAAATCGAAAAAGCGACCCCCTTTTTTTTCTTAATAAAAATGCACGCCACTGACAAAAATAAATTTTGTTTAATTCAAAAAGATCACACCAAAGGTCATTGACACCGATCCAAATTTGGTAAAAATTGGTTAACTAATAACTGAGTTGTGAAGGGGGGGGGGGGGCATTAAAAGTGGGACACGCTGTATATAAGAATATATAATATAAATAAATAATAAAAGCTGGTAAATGGTAGGAAAGGAATTGAATATTAATAGGATATATACAGGTATAATATATTACATTACGTAGGTAAATTTTTTCGATGACATTTGACACTCATTAATGCCCTTATTATTTTTGAAACGTCTTATTCAAATATTTCAAACTTATTCATCTATTAAATCTTAAATCAATTGTAAATGTAGTTAACTTTCTTACAGCACACTGATGAATGGCGTTTATGTCCATAAAACATGTAGAACAATTACTTCTATATTTAAATTTCCTATATACTTTAAATAAATCTCATTATTCAACTTGATTTGTTAGTTTTATCATTTTGCACTAAAGGGTAATTATTTTAAAGCTTTTATTGTAGGGGACGTTGTCGAACGCGGGAAGGAGATTGGAAGCCTCGCGCCTCCGTCGCCGTAGCGCGCTTGGTTGTGTTTAAAGGGCTGTACCACTTTAGTTTAAAAAACTAGACCCAACATTAATCGAGACAAAATAAAGTATATTAAATTTGGCAGTTTTTGGTCGCAAAAATATTCGAATACCTCAACACATAAGCGAGTTACAACAAGTTAAACATTTTTAAAAAGTTGACAGTTTGTGTAGTTTCTAAAATAACATCATTTTTTTAAAGTTAACGTTATTATTTTTGTGACAAATTATACCTCAAACAAAAGAGAATCATTTTTACTATAAGACTAAAAAAAATATATAATTTTACTCCTTTTTGTTTTAAAGCTATTCGCGGTTAATTTTAATATTCTTATTTTCAATTTTTTTTAAATTTTTTATTGTAACTTTGGTCTCTAACCAATGGAGAGTGTCGTCAAAAGTGAATTATATGTAAAAAAACCTGCTAAATAAAATGGTAAATGTTTTATTTGGTTATACCTCGGTATTGGGTTTGTGAATGCTAGACCCAGCCATCCGACGGGCTAATTCCACCGGAGCACCGTGGTACATGTACAGTACAGTATGTGCAGATTTGGTGAAACGTGCGGTGGACCATTGGTACAGGTATTTGACAGCGAAATTGACGTTTCTTTGTTTCTTTTTCTTACCTTCCCAAAATCTTTACGGAAGTTTTTCTAAAATAATATATTAAGGGTCCGTAAATGATTTTGGGAAGGTAATAATTAAAGGAACCTTAAAGACATGTCAATTTCACTGTCAAATACCTATATCAATGGTGCACCGCACGTTTCACCAAATCCGTTACATAAACTGTACTGTACTGTACATATACAGTGCTCCGGTTGCACATGTGCACCGAAGACTGGAATGTAATGTATGTGGAACTGTACGGTGCTCCGGTGGAATGCGGCTCTGAAGTGTATCTAAAAATTTGACCGGACACTTCGAGGACAGACAGATGATTTTTAATCAAACTTTGATTACCAAAAACTACAAAATTAAAAAAAATAACATACATATTATAAACTAATTAAACTCAATTTGCATATTAATTTGTCAGTTCAGGTTTTCCATTCGGTATTACCAGTGAATATATTCACTGCTATTACTATTTTTTATAACGAAGATATATAGTTAGTGTACAATTTTAGTAGAAAATAGTACATTGTGAGAATTTGATAGATATTTATATATTGAAAATTTAAATTACAAGTCGGTTACTATGAAACAGAATAATTAAGCATATCTGCCTAAAAAAATACAAATAAATAAGGACTGTGTGAAAAATATGACAGTAGGTACTGTGTTTTCGGATTCTTGTACACGTGAAAAATGATAGTCGTAGAAAAAATATTTTGCACACTAGGGTGCAAAATATTTTGCACATCTATATATTGTTCATACTGCCGTTTGGATTTTTCCCGTAGGAGATTCAGTGTAAAAGTTGCGAGAAAAGTTGCTGCATCTGATATTTCTAGTGGGGTATAGGATAAATGAGACTCTCCATTCTTATGAATTATTTTACTTTAAAAAACTCACAATATTCAACATTCACAATATCGAAAACGTCAGTGGAAAATGTTTGTTGTCAAAAATTGTGACGCACTTCGGTTTTAGGCAAGAAAATGCCGAAGTGTCACTATGGCACTCGAGTGCAGAAACACCACTACTCAGGCAGCTTACAGTGAAGAAACGGATATTCCAGTGGGTCGCTGGGAAAATTAGACTTCGTAATTGCGGAATAAAAAGGCACAGCTAGTATCACAATTAGATTTATTCAAGTCTAGTTATATATTTATCACATAAACAGGAACAAAATGCGGTTATACTATAAAAGCTCTAATCTGATTACATAACTACATCTAGTATAGGGCTTAAAAGCTATTCCAAATACAGGGCTACGGTTACTACGTACAGTTAGCATGACTTAAAAGCTAGTACCAATATATACTAGTATATTACGTAATGAGAGTTGTAAATAGCATATTACGCACGAATGGAAAAATTGCGCACGATGCCGCGTAGCGGCGAGTGTGG
Organism: Rhagium mordax; assembly: GCA_963680705.1. Taxonomy (NCBI): domain Eukaryota; kingdom Metazoa; phylum Arthropoda; class Insecta; order Coleoptera; family Cerambycidae; genus Rhagium; species Rhagium mordax. Next base: position 11,650,359 of record OY796659.1, on the reverse strand, counting down.
CAATTCCATGAGTGCGTAATTGCTTTACAACTCGAATTATGTACTATACTTTACCTACGATCACTAACGTAAATAGCTGAAAACGCACTCTGCGCCACCTATGTAAATTGAACCTTACACACCGTAAACAAATCGCACGCTCAGCCGCTGAGGTGCAATGCAATGTGACCACGTGACCAACTTTACACAACACTTGTAGTTCATATTTCTGACACCAGGCTAAAATTATTAAAAATGGCAGGTGCAAAACTTAATTTTCCAACGCTGTCAAAACTGACATATAAGCAACAAATAATACAAAATTGTGTTTTAATTTCAATAAATACGATCGTAGGTAAAGTATAGTACATAATTCGAGTTGTAAAGCAATTACGCACTCATGGAATTGCCGCACTCGCAGCTACGCTGCGTCGTGCGCAATTTTTCCATTCGTGCGTAATATGCTATTTACAACTCTCATTACGTAATATACTATTACCTACGATCGTATTTATTGAAATTTAAACACAATTTTGTATTATTTGTTGCTTATGTCAGTTTTGACAGAGCTAGAAAATTAAGTTTTGCACCTGCCATTTTTAATAATTTTAGCCTGGTGTCAGAAATATGAACTACAAGTGTTGTGTAAAGTAGGTCACGTGGTCACATTGCAGCACATCTCAGCGTCTGAACGTGCGATTTGTTTACGGTGTGTAAGGTTCAATTTACGTAGGTGGCGGAGAGTGCGTTTTCAGCTATTTACGTTAGTGATCGTAGGTAAAGTTACTTTAAAGCACAATCCAAAGCACAAACTACGAGGCGGCAGTGCGAGTATCTATCAAGGCGGGCAGGCGGTTAACTAACGGTTACAGAAGTCAGAACTAACAGCAAAGCGACGTACGGATACCAGGATTAGCAGAAGCAAACAGCCAAAAGCATACAAATATTAAAATAGACTATTTACAAAATGACAGGTTTGGCTAAAGCACAGAATTAATAACAATCAGAACCCAATCTCAAAGTCGGCACCTTTTATCATTTGTAGCCAGATTCGGTGACCTCCAATATACAGCGGCCATATTCTTTGTCAAAACATTCAGGGCCTTATTACTTGAATAATTTGTAGCTCTTTCATAAACAGTCTTATATGGTTGTATTATTTCCTCCATTAAGCATTGTTTTTTTTCATAGGCACTTCAATTCAACTCATACGCAATAGATATCAGGGTTTTGCTATTTAGGAAACGCAATGAAAAATATTTTCCTAAAATTAATTCACAGTCGAATTGTTTCATTCTACCACCACTTTTATTATACTGAACACTTAAATTAACTGATTATAGATTGACGAAATTGTCTAGAGACTTGCAGTTGCGAACACTAGTTGTATAAAAATTATACCAGCGGCGTACTGTTGCTAATACTGGCCTGGCACATTCTCTTCTTAAGAACATGGCGGACTAACGTGCGCGAAGACGGTGCGCGAACTTTTCCCGCCAATAGGAGATAGTATTCTGATTGTTATTAATTCTGTGGCTAAAGCGTAGTATAGACTGAAAAAGTAAGGTTATAGGGGTTAATAAGACCAACAGGGGACTTATTCCTTTCGGGTCTGGATCTCGAGCACTGAAAGAAAAAACTTTAAGAATATTGCAATTCTTTACGTGTACACTGTATATCGGAGAATCGCGTATATACAGCATAGACCAATAGCTAGCTCACTTATTCAGCTGGAAGAGAATTTGATTACAGGAACAAAAGATGGACAGCAGCGGACTGAAAGAAATTTATTTTTATTAATATTGTTAGTTGCACTATTTACGAATACACTGCCGGAGAATCGCGTATATACAGCATAGACCAATAGCTAGCTCCCTTCAGCTGGAAGAGAATACTTATAATGATTACCGGAACAAAGGGCGGACAGCAGCGGACTGAAAGTAATTTATTAATAATATTGTTGCACTATTTACGTATACCTACGCACTGTATAGCGGAGAATCGCATATATACAGCATAGACCAACAGCTAGCTCACCTTCAGCTGGAAGAGAAGACAGCAGCGGACTGAAAGAAATTTATTAATAATATTGTGAGTTGCACTATTTACGTATACCTACGCACTGTATATCGGAGAATCGCGTATATACAGCATAGACCAACAGCTAGCTCACCTTCAGCTGGAAGAGAATTAATATACAATATAATGATTACCGGAACAAAGGGCGGACAGCAACGGACTGAAAGAAACTTATGATTAATATCACACATAGAGATATCTTGCAAAATAGCCAAACCTTACTCTTGAGTTCTACTCCTTACTACTTCTGCCTACTATAAAACACGTCTGGTCAGGAACAGCAGCGGACGGGTACTGAAGACTGAAGGTTAAGGTAGTTGTTAGTTGTGTCGGATTCGGAATATCAATACTCTGTAAAATATCAGAGTACTAGGGATGAACGCAAAATAAGCAGCGCAGTGAATAAATGCGTCACGGCTGGACTTTGCCGAAATTCCTGCCCTGGTTAACTTACTTTACGGTGGATATGTCTGCTTGCTCTCGATGACAGCTCTTGACAGTCTTGACTGACTTCAGCTCTCCCGGATTCGGAATATCAATCTTCTATAAGCCAATGGCGAGTGGTAGGGATAAGCGTAATGTTCAGAAGTGTGGCCGTATATATGACTGATGGTCGAGATGATAGAGTACCTGCCTCTCACCCAAAAGTCCCGGGTTCGAATCCCGGTCGTGGCAATGGAAAATACTGTGAGAGGGATTTTTCCATTATACACGGATATTGGATGTGTGTCCCTTGTCTTTAAATGTGTAGCCCCCTCCCGCACGAGGCTCAGCCTTCTGGGATAAAGGGGGTCGTAATTACATGTGGTGTATTTATTTATTTATTTATATCCCAAATAAGAACAGAAAGAAAATAAGCGTAATGTCGCAACGCAGTGAACAAATGCATCCCGGCGAGGCTCTGATGTAGGGCAGAGTTTCAACTGCTATAGAACGCTGCATCGACACGTCTATACCTTCACTGCCCAGGTAACATGAGGTCGTCATATTGACGTTCTTTTTTGGTACTTATTGATCTACGACGTCATATGACCAATAAAAGATGACGTTCTAACGACGACACATTTTAGACGTCCCTAAGGCTATACGTTCGAGTTTGACTGGGGCAAGGCGAACAGTGCGGGTAACGGGTATTGTGACGTCAATACCGAGCGTACCGGTTGATTTTAACTCGAACGGTAGATGGCGAGTAAAATACACAACAACACAACCTCAAATTTTCCATTTTGCACTAAATAATTTAATAATTCGGCCTGCCTACTTTTTTTCTTTACACTATTTCACAGAACGTATGAATCGTATGATAACATTTTGACAACGACAGTCAGTTGTTGTTGACACTTTTTAGTTTTTGGTACGACTTTTAAGGTTATGTTTTAAACAAACCCTGATGCTTGACCTCCAAACTCCGAGAACATCGAGCGCGCTCGGACGTGCTGCCCCAAGCCGTCTCAAACGCAAAGGAGAACGCTCCGAGTCTTAACTAAAACGCTTAAAACAATACCGAACGCCTCGGGCGCCCTTGGGGCGTGAAAACGAACGCCCCAAGACGTTCTTAAAGGTGACGTCATATAAACGTCAACTTATTACCAGATATGGACGTCTATATAAGATTGACGTCAAAGTGACGTTACTTTACATAATCACGAATACGAATAGAATAATTGTACTGCGTAGACATATAAATACTTTATTAAACAACTCTTAATTATTATGACGCATTTAAATTATTATTATTATTTTACATCAGCACCTCGCCGGCCTCCTTGCCTGTAGTCGAACACGAGACCGAGTTCATCTGCGGCCCTCTGTGCTGCCTTAAACAATAATGCGCCAACTCCTACAGTTTCGTGATCTCTCACTAACCTGCGTAGGAGTGGATCCGAGCTCCTGAGGATGTTACATGCCATACTCAGTGCTACTCCGCCATTTATCATTATCATTATCATTATCATTATTATTATGCAATTTATTTTACTTAAAATACCCCACTGATTTAATTTTTGTATGCAAAATTTGTGAAAAATAATGCGCATAATAATTATCCCCAAGTTATCATTTATTTTACAACATCAAAATGATATGGAATGTTTGTATTTTCAATTTAAAAGCAACAACATTTAAGTATTTGGAGTGAAGCTAATAAAGAGAATTAATAATCTGATCTTTTAAAAACTGCCGCTTAAGATCCTGTTTCCCACTACAAAGGACAGATGTCGCTTTTATATTATTGACGAGTTTCAACGATCGACTTCGACAACTAAAATTCGAATTATTTTTCGTGCAACCCTGTATAAATTCATAAATTGTTCAAAATAGTATAAATGTATCCAAAAAATGTGATCTTTATTTCAAAAATGTAAAAACATCCAGGCAGGGTGGTCCATTTAGAAAAGACTATTGGGGCCATTTCGGGTGAAACCGGAAGTGACAAATATGGCGGATAGGTCTCAAAATTGTCAAAAAGTTAGAAATCTTACCCAATTTCACCATACAAAATTTTGTCCCGATCTTTAAAAACGAGGAAGTTACCAGGTTACAGGGGTGGCCCACTATTCGTTTACACCCGGTATTCTATATAAAATCTGCAAATTTGTCCGCATTTCTCAATCGGAATCTGACAACAGTGACAACCCCTTTTATTTATCTAGGTAGGTAAGTACGTACTAAAGAGGTAGGTAAGTACTCTCTATCTTCAATAAACTTTATAGGTACCTATCTGATTCTGAATGGCGTGTTACATGTAAATTCTTATGAATCTTATGTAAAAATTAAAAATAAAAATGTATATTTTTAATCGCAAATCGACATGTAGGTATTATGTATAAATACCTCAAGGTTAATACAAACGTATCTCGCCGGGTCATGAGATAAAAGTTAGCCAAAAGGTCTACCCTGACCTTTTCTTAGCCTTATGATTGGCATTTTAAGTTTCAATCATAATTTTATTGGACGGGTCATTATCGCCGTTAAGCGACGTCAAATTTATGGTCCACACCCTCACCACAATCACAATTCGTATTCCTACAACTGCAAAGTCAACGTTTCAGTAGCTTATCAGTTATCGTGGTTGTTCAATCGCTCACAGATCAATTGTTTCTCTTCAAAATTCACTTTGGATTATTCTACGAAAATGGCATGTACAGATCCAAAAAAAGTTTGCATCGTCGGTAGTGGCAACTGGTAATTTTTAAATATTCTTTTGTTTCTGTTTAAAATTTTTTTAAAGATATAAATATAACCTTACTTTTAAACGTATTTTTTTTTAGAACTGTTAGATAACAACTGTTAACCTTGACATAGGTACTGATTTATTATTTTCCCATTTTAAACGAATATTTATTTTTTAGGGGTTCGGCTATTGCAAAAATAATAGGATACAATGCTGCACAACTTAGTCATTTTGATGACAGGGTCACTATGTATGTTTATGAGGAAATTATTAATGGAAAAAAATTAACAGATATTATAAATGATCATCACGAGAATGTGAAATATTTACCAGGCCATAAGTTACCATCTAATGTGGTAAGTTATATTATGTATGTTTTGCCCTCGATTTTGCCATTCGTTAAGTTTAATGAATTTGAAGAATTATATTTGATGATCGTAAGGAAAAATAGCAAAATGTAGATTTTTAAGAAGGTGTTATAAGCTTTATACGATGTCTAATTGTTCTATTTACTTATGTTGTTTAATTACGAGTTGACATTTTATAAATATACCTACATAATATAGTAAATATTGGTAAATAGTTTTGTGTTCAGTATTATAAATTATATAAATTATAAATACCCTTTTTGTTCTGACATTAAACTAGTTTATAATGGCCTATTGATAATTAAAACACTCTTCACTTCACTGTGAAATTTAAATTTGTGTTATCAGTTATCAGTTACGTAAGAGTAGTCACTACGTCATCTTAGTAAAACTATTTTAATGTTAGTCTTACTAATCCCCAAAAGGCATTTAGTAGGTATACCCATTTAAAAAAAAAATATTATGTAACCAAACATAAACGAACAAAACGCTTCATTTACACTGTGTTTGCATTATGACTAATAATATTGGTTTATTAAGTTATCTAATTACAAACCGCCTAAAATCCTCCTCTCAATGTTATTGTGAGTTTTTGCTTCATTTTGTGTCGCTGTTTTGATTACTTAGGTCAGGCTTAATAATTAGTAATTGTAATTGGAAATTTAGCAGTTGTTGGTGACGATATTTAAAAAATTGATGAAAATTAAGTTTGGATCAAAAATGACCCATTAGTATTTGAAGTCTAGTAGCGAATAATGTACGCATAACGCTCTATTAATTTTAGATGACATGTATATTGCTAATTTAATATCTATTCGAATTTAGCAGTCCCAAAAACTCCCATGTAGCAAATTCTATACAGTTTTGGAACAATCTGAAAGAGTGTTTTTCTAGCTTAGTACGCCAGTTGTTAGTTTATAGAGCATTATTTTAAATTTTGAGCCCTTCTAGAGCGGAAACAGCTCATACGATCGAGTGGTGACAATCATAACTATTGATGAACAAAACTTAAATTACCAAAATGACGCAGTTTCAGCTAAAGAGACTTTTTGCCATTAGAATTGTACGGGATGCTTTTGTTATCCAAAACAATATTCAGAAAACCAATATATAAACTTAAATTAAATGAGCTCTGAATAGGTATTATGTGTTTAACTAATCCAGTTGTTATATTAATACTTATACAATTTTTTTTTAATAGGCAATAGACCCTTTGAATGAGTCTTATTCTAATTTTGATAATCAGTTTAAAGATTAACAAACAGTTTCTATACTGATCAAAGTCAATTTATTGCTCAGATTGATCTATAATTAGTGTGAGTAATTTAATCAAAGGTTAAATTGACAAATCATGTAAGTACCTATTTTATTTTGTTTTTAACTTTGATAAATAACAGCCCTACATTTTCATTGCCGAAACATTATTTTAATCGAGTAAACAATAAATCAAGAAATTTGATGAAACTAATTACAATAATTGGTTAAAAGAAATTTACAAGAAATTAACATCGGCTTTGTTTAGTTTTGCCAGTTTTGGATATTTTTCAAATTAAATAACATGGCAAATATAATTGGAAATATAAAATAGATGTAATTGGAAATATAAAATAGATGTCTCATATATGTTTTGTGCATCTAAAAAGGTAATTAAGATATGTTTCAATATGAGCAGTGTCGTAGCTGGGACCTGTGGCGCCCAGGGCAAGCATCATAATTTTGCGCCCCCACCCTTCCTAATGGAGTTTGTGTGATTTTAGTCGGATTAACTTAGCGTAGATCAAGTAGCGTGATTTGTCAGCCTGCGATTTTGCGCCCCACAAGGCTTGCGCCCCTGGCGTGGGCGCCGGTTGCCCTGCCCTAGCTACGATGCTGAATATGAGTGTGTAAATGCCCACTTTATTTAATAGTCATAGGAAAATTTGTTCTATTTTCTATATTATTTATTGCTTGTCAGTATTAGAAAAATTGCTCAAGTAGAGTTTTTTTTTTTAAATTAAATTGATAGGTATATAGATATAGTTCATTATCTCTAAAGCCGATATAATATCTGAGAGGATATGCCAGTTGTTTACTACAGTAATTAATTACTAATAAATTAAAGGGAACAAATTAAATGCTCGGTATTTTATACCCAGTGCATATTACATTTTCCAGTTAATTTATTCAAATGCATGACAAGAAAATAAATATTCGATAAAAATAATAGACGTTTGATAAATGTAATGAATGCTCGCTATAACATTCATATGCTTGTAAAAATAATAAATATTCGATAAAAATAATAGGCGCTCGATAAATGTAATGAATGCTCGATATAACATTTATATGCTTGTTAAAATAATAAATATTCGATAAAAATAATAGACATTCGATGTATAAAACGATGGCTCCGATATCAAATTTACAAGCTTCCTAAATTAATAAATATTCGTTATAAATATAATACAAGTTAGAAGCCGGAGGCGATAGCCGGAGGCAGGTTAGATATGTGTGTTATTCCCCTGATAAAGGCATTTTTTTTTATTAGATTAAAGGAATTTTTTTTTATGAAGAGGTCTATGCGAGTTAGAAGCCGGAGGCAGGTTAGATATGTGTATTATTCCCCTGATAAAGGAATTTTTTTTATTAGATTAAAGGAATTTTTTTATTTTGTCTAGTGAATTACTGTAATATGCAAAACTTCATTGAATACTGAACGTAAATTATCGAGCATTTATATATATTTTTTAGTGCACATTTGATTAAAATACTGACCAGAACGTAGCGTGCAAATTGTATATTTTATATTGCGATTTTATTAAAAATATAAGACATTTCCTATTATTTTATACTGCGTTTTTAATTTTTTTATCGAGCATTTAGTATTTTTTAATCTGCAAACTGCAGTAATTTACCGTGTGTTAAATACGACCCTAAATTAAATAACTGCCAATAATATAATATGTGTATAACTAGGTAGAAGGTTTTTGAAAAACTATACTATAATTTTAACAAGAATTCCAGGGGCAAAAATAGAATAAAAAATGGAGTTTAGGAAAACAAATTTCTATTTCCTAATTTTAAGATATTTTGATAATACAAGGTGGCGCAAAATGAAGACCCTGATATGGTTTGCTTATAGTATTTAGGTTATTCAAGAAATTCTCATTTTGTGAATCATAAATATTTACTTAAATCTTGGAAATTTGTTGTTACATGCTAAAAATAATATCAGCCAAATGACCACCCCTAGCTATGACACAATAGTGAGCCCTTTTTAAGGCCTTTTTCCTTTCTCCAACATTTCAGGTGGTATGTTGACGATTTCCTCTCGTATGTTAGCTTTTAATGCTTCCAAAGTTTCAGGTTTATTCATAAAAACTCGATCTTTGAGATTGTCCCAGAGAAAGAAGTCAGGCACCGTCAAACCTGAAGATCTCGGCGGATATGCCACATCGCTGAGCAGCTAAGATAATCGACGAACTTTTTTGGTAAAATTTTTTTACAATTTCCGCACGTTCTCTAGGCGTATATTGAATTCATGATGAATTTCCCATGTATCTATTTTTCAATTGACAACACATATCTGACATATGTCAATTAAAAACAAAATTATAGCGACTTCTGATAGGGGACTTCATTTTGCGCCACCTTGTATATGCGTTTATTTACTTGTTTTCGTTTTCAAAAATCCGTTAGCTCATTTTTAAGTTTAAATTAAATCCTACGAAACTTGCGCCAAACGTTTTTAAAAGTGGTTTTTATTCCCATATAAGCCTTTGTTCCGAATTTAAGGCATACTTAAATAATAACTCAATTAATAACCATTTCAAAATGTATCTAACCTATACATGTAAACGTTAAACATATCAAAATTATTATATTTCAATATCTGTATTGTTATGTCTGTATATAAACTCTTTACTTCAACAGTTTCAAATATGATTTATAGATTTATGCATCTTTTCCATTTGTATTTAATTTTTATGTTTTTTATCAGAGATATTTTATTACAGGTAGCAATACCAGATGTTGTCGATGCAGCAAAAGAAGCAGACATTCTAGTTTTTGTAGTGCCACATCAATTTATTAGAACATTGTGTTCAACCCTTTTAGGAAAAATTAAACCGACTGCCATTGCTTTATCCTTAATCAAGGTAAGTTATCTTTGGTTATTTCTGGAATATGTACACGTAAATATTTTAGAAATGCAGTTAAATATGTAAATAAAGTAGTAACATTTGGTTTTTTTATACTGTAAACCAGTATAATATAATATGTAAATTATCAAGTAAATTATTGAGCTCGTTATTAAGTTAATAAATATATGTATCATTAGTTACATATTACGTAATATATAATATTCACATATTATACTAAATATAGGATTTCCCTTATATTTTTAAACCCAACTAAGTATACAATTTATTTCAGCAATAAAAAAAATTGGAAATATCAAATGTTAACATTTTATGTTTTCTTAAAAAGAACACTTTATGTATTGGTGCATATATGATATGTTTGTGCAAACTCTTTCGAAATAAGCTCCAAGTTTGCATTTATTTTTATCACACAGAATCAGTAATCGTGAAATTAAATAAATGCATTACGTAACCTGCAATATGAACACTTTTAGAATTACTAGAAAGATTTGCTTAAGAATTAAATTTTCTGATCATCCATCTGGGTTATGTCACCAACACTATAAATAATTTATATATGCCTATTAAATATAGAAAATGCACAATCAGTTTTGGCAAAATTTAACTTGAACAACTTGAAACTTACAAAAAAACTGAATTTTTGGAGGCTTACATCTCAGTAACCAGATTAGTGATTTCAGTTAACACTGATATCTAGGGGTTTTAAATGGCGCTCCTTACGATGATGAAACCGAAATTTGAATAAAATCGCTAATACTTTTTTTCCTTAAAAATCGACTTTGCAAACCCCCTTAAAATCGCACGCTACTGACGCGTTTCACATACAGTGAGCTCGTAAAGTTTGGAATAAATTCGACAAATCGTTATTGAAGATTTTTCACAGGAAATCCTCGGACATGTCAACTTTATTTTATAAAATGTCACTTTTTCCGCCATTGGCATTTTTTTGTTTTTTGTTTTTGAGCTATGATGTCATCGATAATTTTTTTAAATGGCAATCCATATTTTTTTCAACGCATTTCGAAAGAGTACATTTTTCTGATTATGAATATGTCAAAAACGTATGACCTTGAAGATGGAAGTCTTAGAGATATTCGGTTCCAAAGTTTCAAAAATGTATGTAGAAGGCACAAGCTATCGGGTGGGTCAATTATCAACAAAATAAAACACAAACTTGCGAGGAAAAAGTGAAAAACTCTAATAACTGTCAAAACTGTCATTTTTCCAGCGTTTCCTTGATAAATGAGTCTTTTGTCATAGCTTGTACAAGTTGTACATACATTTTTGAAACTTTGGAACCGAATATCTCAAAAACTTCCATCTTCAAAGGCATACATTTTTGACATTCGTACTCAGAAAAATGTACTCTCTCGAAACCCATTAAAAAAAAATTTGGATTGCAATTAAAAAAAATTACCGATGACGTCATAGCTCATAAACAAAAAAAAAATGCCAATGGCGGAAACAAGTGACATTTTATAAAATAAACTTGACGTGTCTGAGGATTTCCTGTGAAAAACCTTCAGTTATGATTTATCGAATTTATTCCAAACTTTACGAGCTCACTGTATTACTAAATTCACCTTATCGATCTTTTCCTACCACCAAAGTTTGAATTTCATAGCTCATAAACAAAAAAAAATGCCAATGGCGGAAACAAGTGACATTTTATAAAATAAACTTGACGTGTCTGAGGATTTCCTGTGAAAAACCTTCAGTTATGATTTATCGAATTTATTCCAAACTTTACGAGCTCACTGTATTACTAAATTCACCTTATCGATCTTTTCCTACCACCAAAGTTTGAATTTAATCAAGAACCAATTTACGGATATACAGGGGTGTTGCGATCTTAAGTGGGTCACACTGTAGGTGTCAATAATTTTTGGACAATTTTTATGCCAAGGGCTGATTAGTTCTTTAGCTCGGTTGAACTGATATATTTTTAAGAATATAACCATGTGTAATTATATGACCCCCTTTATCCTGGGAGGCCCTATAGAGGAGCCTTGTGTGACATCTATTTGAAATTGTGAAATTTATACTATACTTAATAAACTTTTGTCTAAGTATGTGTATAATTATACAGAATGATTATTTTTAGCATTAGTATTTGTCTAGTGTTTTCATTAGTATTAACTTGCATTTAGTTTGCAAATATTGAAACAATGCTTTTTCTTGTAATAATATTTTCATATTACCATTGTGATATGAAAAATGGTGACTTTTAGTAATGATTTTAATTAGCATTACGTAATCACAATCTTTTTAACTGGCCACAAAAAAAAAGGAGGAGGTTCTCAATTTGATCCGTGTGTGTGTTTAAGTTTAATGGCACTGGTTTAACACCAACTATCCAGTTATTAAATTAATGTATTTCTGGCATTGAATCGTTATTAGGTCAGGAGGGTTTTTATATGACGACAAAAAATGTACACCATGATGAATACATTTCATATTGGGTTTAATGCTTAATAACTAATAACTAAGAGTATCAAGGCAAATTCATTAAAAACTCAAATTTAGTAGTTTATAAAAGCAAATTAAGTAAGATATTAACAGTCGTATAATAAAATTAAAAATTAGCTGTATGCAATGATAAAATTTTATTATTAGCCAAAATTATGCCAATGTTATATTTATAATTTTTTTATTATTATTGTTTTATATAACACTTTCTTATTTGCCTTTAAAGTTTACTGGGGAATTCATACTAAACCAACACTAACGAAATTATTCTTTATATACATGTAATGACATAATCAATTACTTTGCTATTGTAATAACAGTATAATATTTTTGTTTATCTCTGTCAGTAATATAAATTGAGGTTAACAAAAAGTTATTGACCAAAATTCTGGTAAAAATACTAATATATTTTCTCAAGGAAAATAATATATTATGATGTTCTATTTTTAAATTGGATGACATCTAAGCCAATGATACTAATCAGCAGTAACGTCATTGTACTTCTATTTTGCACAGTTAATTTTGAACATGTTTACCTTTTAAATTAACAGATAAAAATAAAATTTGATACTGGAGATTTTTACAAATTGTATGAAAAATTTGTTGATTTTTTAGTTAGTGTTTAAAACTAAAACAATTATTAAACCAATAAAGACACTGTTTTTACATCCACTGTTCAATCACAATGTATAAATATCATTACATGCTTTCTAAAATCAAACATTTACATTGTTTATTTATTCCACATATCCACTTTTGACATTGAGTTACGCAGAATAAAATTGGTTTTATATCTCAGAGCTTCTGCTGTAGAGTAATCAGATATTCGCAAATGCAGTATACCGGGTGCCACAGGCTACTGGCTCACCTCTATATTTCCTTTATTTTTTAACTTATCCATTTGAAATTTGGGGGTCATAAACTACCGTTTAAAATGTATTTCTGCACATTACAAACACTTCCGGTTTATCCGGAAATTACCTTAACTTTCGATTGGATGCAGGGCAGCATTCTGCATACACCATGTAAGTTTCGCGAATTTTTGAGCCGATGTTCAATTTTTTCAAGCATCTTAAGAAATAAGTCTAGAGTGCTTTGGAATTCCAAAATTCGTTATACGGTAGGTAAACTTCAAAGGGCTAACAATAAACTGTTTACAAATGTCATCATTCTTTTGTTTTATAATGTGTCAATTCGTAGTGCAAAGGTAACTATGTTAAGGTTCAATGAAAGTTATTTTGAAAGTGGCTTTTATACTTTCAAACGAATGAAATAAAATTGAAAATAAATAGCACAGATATGAAATAGATATCAATGAAATCAGAAAGAAAATTATAATTTTTCAAACACTATGAGCCACCACCTTCCCATTTGAAAAAAAAAAGTTTTCGATAAAAAAGTGATATGTTCAACTTTGGAGGCTTCGCAAACAGTTGTTAGTGAAACGAAAAGAAAAATTATATTTTTCCTTTGAAGTTTACCTACCGTATAACGAATTTTGGAATTCCAAAGCACTCTAGACTTATTTCTTAAGATGCTTGAAAAAATTGAACAACGGCTCAAAAATTCGCGAAACTTACATGGTGTATGCAGAATGTTGCCCTGCATCCAAATTTGTAAAAATATACAGGGTGTTCCATTTGAAAATCGAAAGTTGAGGTAATTTCCGGATAAACCGGAAGTGGTACCATAGTGTTTGTTATGTGCAAAAATACATTTTAAACGGTAGTTTATGCCCCCCAAATTTCAAATGGATAAGTTAAAAAATAAAGAAAATATAGGTGTGAGCCAGTATCCTGTGGCACCCGGTATATGTGAAGTTTTAGAATTCGTTAAAAACAACTACTTTTCATAACTCCGTGTAATAAATTATTGAATTAAATAATAGAATTTGCATCATCCAAATTAAAAACATATTTAAAACACTTTAGAACACAATTGTTATTATTGGATATTTTTGTAGCTTGTAAAAAACCTGAATAAATTTATAAACAATTCGTATTAAGCCAAGAAAACAGAATAATTTGCAAGAAACCTAATCCATACGAAATTTCTTAAAATTTTCAGAAAAAAATCTCTACACTTTTTTTAATTCAGGCGGGGTTCAGTAAAGCAGCCTGTATATTATGTCAGAAATTTATGTTCATTGGAAAAAAAGCACGTTTCATATAAAAGAAAAAACTAAAGTGTATATAGGTACTAATTTTGTATTTTCGATACAGCTCAATTTTTTTTTTTTTAGTAAATTCTGGCAGCTCATGAAAATGCCAAAAGCTATGTATTTATTACTTTTTTCACATCTTGAAATAAACCCCGTAAGATCAGCATCAAAATATTAGAGAAAACCGCATATAACTAATTAAATAAGACAAATTTAATCCAGTATTTTATATGTAACATAAGGAAAGTATTTAGATTTTGAATTATTCATATGCAGTAATATGTAAATATTATTTATATTAAGGTTAACCTTACTATACCTTGTTTTGTTTAATGGCCATGGGGAATGTAGCATAAATTAAAATTATGTAAGGTAAAGTAAGATTACAGAAATTTAAAAAGAAAAATAGGGAAATTAATATACTTAATGATAAAATATTCAATAATTGCAAGAATTTTCATTTTAATGTAAGTAATGAGTAATCAATCAATTTCACTCACAACCATGGAGTCAATGAGTAATAACATTTATCATGCAGGAAGTTAGTGATAGACTTTCTGAAGTGCTTTATATTTAGAATAATTTTAATAACAGGATTTAATAACCTTTCATAACTCTGTAAGTAGTTCTTTTCTGATAAAATGCATTTTTCCTATCAGATGCATACATACAGTGAGGTCAAGTATTAAGTACCAAATTCATTATCTTCAACAACAAATTAAAATTATTTCAACGTGTTCAAAATGCCTCCCATTGGCTACTTAACAATAATCTAAACGATTGATAAATTCTTGATTTTTTTTCTAATAATTTCTGGTGTAATTAGCCTGTTCAATGCGAATAAATGTTAATAACTCAGAAGCGATTGATTTTAGATATGGGATATAGAATTTTACAGGGAGTTCGAAATTGCAAAAAAATTGGTTGTTGCCATTTGAAAAATCAAAGTTGATCACTGCCCAGCTTCTTTTGGGACACCTTGTAGAATAAAAAATATTTTTAAAAAAGGCCTAATATAAAATCAAAATCGACCTGTCCGAGCGATTTTTCCAAATCTTATACGTTTTAAAAATATTGAATTTGTTCCTTACTACTCGACCTCATTGTATATCACTGTTAGTTTGAAACACATCAGAATGCTATTTAACAAACATGACAAGGGATATAATATACTCCATGTTGTTTTCAACTTTTTACTAAATGCCAATATTTTTTTATAGTCGGGTAGCAATTCCTTGAATGCTTTTTTTTCATGTCTATATATTTAAACAACTTTTAAGAACAGCTTCTTTCTTGGTACAATAATCTTTTACATATGTGTATTTAATATTCTTTTATATCATTAGTAAACCAGTTAGGTACTCTCTTTATTTCTAACTTTAAGTACTACTATTTCAAGGAAAGGCTTTCTCAAAATGGTAATACAAAATAGAACATGTTGAATATTTTTCATCTATATCTGAGCATTGGTAAACCTCATCCCACTTTTCGAAGCACAGAACACTCAGAAGTTGTTTGTGCCATTTAAGTTATAAAACCATTTACTAACTTAATACTGTTTTATTATTATTTGCCTCCTGATTTTGAGCAGTTGATATTTAAGATCAAAATTGTTACACCAGATTTGGCTCAATGGTTCTAAGAATGTGATCAATCTGGGTAGTCAAGAAAGTCAGTGTTGCATATATGAGATGTATTTTGTAACTATATTTGGTAAGCTATACTCAATAATCCAATAAAGTTGTGCTCGGCATATAGGGGCCCCAAAATAAAATTCCAAACAGGATGATTTTTTCAGGGTTGCTTGGGGACTGCCTCCTGACTATCCAACCAAAAGATCACACTCTGAACTCCTGGTACGATTTGCGCTATAGGGGTGGTTTCCTAAACATTTTTATAGAGCAAAATGACCTTAATAAAAGTTGTAGAGGACCAAATTCTGAGCAACTTTTCCTTATAAAATTTTAAACATGTTTTCACAAAAAAATTTTATTACGAAAAGTTGATCAGAATTTGATCCTCTAAAACTTTTAATAAAGTCATTTTTTTGTAAAAACATGTTTACAAGACCACCCCTGCAGCGTGCGCAATGTTTGTCATATAATGCGCTGTAACTCGTTAAGTATTAGAGATACAACAAAATTTTATAAGGAAAAGTTCTTCAGAATTTGATTCTCTGCAACTTTTATTAAGGTCATTTTGCTCTAAAAAAATTTTTAGGAAACCAACCCTATAGCGCAAATCATACCAGGAGTTCGAGTGTGATCTTTTGGTTGGATACTCAGGAGGCAGTCCCCAAGCGATCCTGAAAAAATCACCCTGTTTGGAATTTTTTTTTTTAAACTGACATCTTTATCGGATTACAAGGTTTTTGTGGGCACCTTCCAATTCAAGTATTAATTTTAAGTTTTAAGCTATCATCTAAGTTGCCTTCTTAAATTATTGTTTACTTCATGAAGATGTTTGTTTATGTTCACTAGCTGATGGTACCAAATTTATTTATTAATTCGAGCACATTTAAGAATTCTCTAGCAAAGTGTCTTGTGACGTTCCTCAATTGAACTTATCTCAGAGAATTTTTTCAGATGAATGTCATACACACGTGTGTAAGGGGCCTCCTAATACTTCTGAAGATATGTTTTTTAGTGCTAGATAATACTAAAAATGATTTATTATATTCTCACGTGATAAAATAATTAGTCGGTTTATCTCTGGAATGAATGAAATAAATATCATAATTATTTTTTATCTTGCCAAAAATTTTCTATGCGTTATATAATATCTAGAACTGATATGAATTGTAACGATAATATTAGTATTTGACCCCTAAAATATCAGAGGGCATGATTGTATACATGACTTCAATAAAAACTATGGCATAATGACTATATTCTTTTATATATTGGTCATTTGAAAGTTGTTTAAATAATTTTTTTTTATCTTTTGTTATAAATTTGCTGACCTCTAAAATATGGTCGGAGAGCTTATTTATTTTTTCAATGACACCATATTCTTTGTGTTGTTTGATTTCAGCATTTTTTTTAAGCGCGACAGTTAAATTTTTATTGTTGTTACATCAGAAAATTATCAAGAAGATCTATTTTTTTATAATTCTAATGGAATAAGATCATGTAGCCAATAGCCGAACATGACTCGGTCAGTTATTACTGCTAAAAGTAACCTACATGAAGCACCTATATGTTGTATTTATATAGTTAATAGTATATTACGTAATGAGAGTTGTAATAGTATATTACGTAATAAGAGTTGTAAATAGCGTATTACGCACAAATGGAAAAATTATGCACGAGACGCGTTAGCGTCGAGTGTGATAATTCCATGAGTGCGTAATTGCTTTACAACTCGAATTATGTACTATACTTTACCTACGACCGTATTTATTGAAAGTTTGTATTTCATTTTTATTATTTATCGCTTATGTCAGTTTTGACAGCGTCAGAAAATTAAGTATTGCACTTGTCATTTTTAATAATTTTTAGAGAATAAGTTTGTTTGTATTGACCGTTGCTAGGAAAACTGTACGAATTGTGCGATTTTTTTACCAAGTTGTACGATTTTTTTACCGTGCGTAATAGGAATCTTACATTGATCGCAGACGGTGTGTTTTTAAGTACTTACAGTAGTGGTCGTAGGTAAATAGCATATTACGCACGAATGGAAAACTTGCGCACGACGCCGCGTAGCGGCTAGTGTGGCAATTCCATAAGTGCGTAATTGCTTTACAACTCGAATTATGTACTATACTTTACCTACGATCGTATTTATTGATATTAAAACACAATTTTGTATTATTTATTGCTTATGTCAGTTTTGGCAGCGTTAGAAAATTAAGTTTTGCACCTGCCATTTTTAATAATTTTAGCCTGGTGTCAGAAATATGAACTAAAAGTGTTGTGTAAAGTTGGTCACGTGGTCACATTGCATTGCACCTCAGCGGCTGAGCGTGCGATTTGTTTACGGTGTGTAAGGTTCAATTTACATAGGTGGCGGAGAGTGCGTTTTCAGCTATTTACGTTAGCGATCGTAGGTAAATATAGTTTTCATAACTGTTTTATTCCAATTCAGGTACCTACATGATATTTTCCTGATCGGCAAGTGGGTAATATAGATTTTGGCTAAATTAACTATACGAGGTGTTGGGAAAAGTTTTAGACAAAATTAAATGGGTGGCGTTGAATGTTCCAACAATCAAAAGGTCTTACCTTATAGGTATAAACCGTTTCTACGCATTTTGTATTATAATTCCAGAGTAAAACCCTATTTACTGTTTACTGTAAACAACGTCAAGATGATACAAAAGCAGAACTATTTTCTGTAAATACCACGTTTTTAGGATTTTTGTAAAACATGATAAGGACATGTTCCCACGGTATGAACTTCAGCATATTCTGTCTTTTGTTTCAATGATCAATCACACATGCATCTGTCTCATTACATCTCGTAAATTTTTATTCAGAGCTGGCTTTATGCCGAAAATTGACCCATGTCATACATGAATTAAAAAATATTATTATGATATGAAAACCTATGTTTGATCATTGAGTAAAAAATAATAAAGAGTTGCAACTGTCAAGGTTTCGAGATTTTAGTATTGTATTTCTTTACCAATAACTTCATGATTGTCATCAATTTTTAGTGCTACGGGCAGGTATTTGTAATGTGGCTGTATAGCCCTTAAAATTGAAGACAGTCATGAAGCTATTGGTGAAAAAATACAACACTAAAATCTCGAAACCTTGACAGTTGCGCCTCTTTATTATTTTGTACTCAATGGTTTGATACAATTGAAAATATGTCGGGTAATAGTTTAAATTTTATACCTCTAATCAGGATTAACTATCTTATTGGTAAATCATATAATATTGGCCTATAGATCTAGATATTATGATAACAATATTGTTGGTGTATTGCTTGTCGATAAATTTGTATTTTCGGATTTAGATTGTTAACTGTCAAGCTCAGATAATAAATATAATTACTCTATTAGACGAATTATTTTTTGTTTGAAACGAAAACTATCTGAGTAGATTCAGGATTAAAATTTTTATGCAACCAAATATTTAAAAGAATTTTATCATATGTGCTTCATGCTTTTTGTGTAATGCAAAAGTTACCTATTCGGATAGCTATAATAAAAGCGATGAATTTATGTTTAGATTAAGTGTAATTATACTGAGAGGTGAAATAATATATTTGACAGATGCCTCGCCAGATTATTTATAAGTATATAAAAACTTTTTGGTCTTGTATTTTTCTGCTGTTTTGGAAAATTGGAAGAGAAACAATTTATATAATCTTCTGTATAGGGGATTGACCGTCTAGGTTTAAAGAAACTTTGAACTTAGTAACCCAAAGAGATAGTAAATAAACATGATTTTTGTATATATTTACTTTATATTATATATATTTATTGTTTAAGCGATTTAGAATTAATTCATTTTTTGAGTATATTTCAATTTAAGATTTTATATTTACAATTTAGTACTAGCTAGGTCAAGTGAAAGATTAGCATAAATTAAACTTAAATCCTGTTAATTTATATATGATTTATTATTACTGCTACGTTATCAATTGTTTTTTAGTGTTTTGTTTTCTTAAATCGTAATGAATTTTATTTAAAAAAAAATCGTAAATATACAGTAATTTCATCAAGATAACAATGAACATTCATGCAAATTATTGTATTTAGAGAAATATCTCGTTACATATTCTTGTATGGTATACGTGACTATATAATTAGCTAATTTAAATAATTCATGCAAACTGGAAAGCTGAATTAGGTGTTTCTTTAAATAGAATAAGGCAACGGCAGCATTTTCCACCAGTGGTCTAATGAAATATGCATTAATTATAATTTTATTGAGTATTCTGCTATTTATGTGTTTAGAACGGCTCATTTTTAAAACACGGATTGTTAAATTATGTATCGTTTAATTTATTAAATAATCTGTTTTTAGGGATTCGACCGTGCAGAGGGTGGTGGTATAGAATTAATTTCACACATTATTACTCGTAATTTGAAAATTCCATGTTCAGTATTGATGGGTGCCAACCTTGCTGGCGAGGTTGCCGACGAGAAATTCTGTGAAACTACCATTGGTTGCAAAGATAGCAAATTGGGTCCAATTCTCAGGGACATTATTCAAACCAATTATTTTAGAGTTGTTGTTGTGGATGATGAAGATACCGTTGAAGTTTGTGGAGCATTGAAGGTAAGTACCAGAGGGAAGATTGTTTTATTGTAAGGAAAATTATTGCATACCATGGATTTTAATTTACAACAATGTGTATATTCTTAATGGTGAATATTTTTATTTATATATGGTCAGTAATCAGAGGTAAAATATTATTTTACACAACAAGGTTTCCAATCAGATCGCTTTTTTCCTATCGTAAACTATTCTTTAATTCATTCATAGTAACTATTTTTATATTTATTATAATTAGCCAAAAGTTTGTTTTGCCAAAAAAAAAATAGTTATTTGTGAAGATACATCATCGACTCCCAGCAAAAAAATAGAATTTCGTAATGTTGTGGAAAACAAACAACTAGTAGTGTAGGGAAAAATTCCTGCAATTTATATTTGTCATCAGAATAGCATAAATACCAATAATACATTTTTTTTTATATGGAAAATTGCAAAGAATTCATAGTTCTATTATCAGAAATGGTCGTTAATATATTGTACATAAAAACCGTCAGTAACCTTTAATAAAAAATAAATTAACTAAATTTTTTCCCTTCGGGTTACAGTTACCTAGTTAACTAGAATTGTGTATCTGGCAGTGACGGCTGGTGAATTTTCGATGTTCGATATTTCAATTTAGAGACATGGGACCCATACCAAATTATAAGAGGTTTCATTTGGGATGAAAATGAGAATGTTGGCGAAAAAAAATTGAAAAACAAATTGCGAAAAAAATTTCTGAAATCCCATCGCTTAAATTTTATAGATGTATACTTTATGAGCCGGTTAAAGCTAAGGTCAAGCAATATTAGTCAATTATTAAGGGACCAAAAAAATTTAATTGGAAATTGCTGAACTGGATTGCATTTCATATTTTATACTTGGATCCAAAAGTCCTTGTGGTCTCTTAAACTTAAGTAAATACCTTAAAAATGATTGTCAAACAATATTGTAAGAAGTTTTATAATATTTAAAACTGATACTCTAACTCCCCTTGGAAATATTGCTGTGTGCTAGTTATAAAATAATTCCAATAAGGAAGTAAAGGAAGTTTACCTTTAGCTGATTTGTTTATTACTAGTTAAAAATATATGTGAATGGCTGTAATTAATGTAAATAATTTTATTAGTATTCACTCTGGCATAATGAAAACAAAGATTGATTTTAGTAATGCTATATACATTAATTATTAGAAACTTGTTTAGAAATAATCAAATGTCAAGGGTGTTATTGTCGTTAATCCATATATTTTCTCTTCCCTATACAGGGTGGCATAATAGAAGTTTGTTTTTATAGGTGCCTCTCTTACGTAATGAAAATAATATCATTTATGGGGCGCTTTTGGTGCAACTCCGTTGTTATTGAGAAAAATCTTTTTGTAGGAACTCATGGCATTAGTTAATAAATAATAATAATAATAATAGTAATAATATGTCTTTATTTGTGGCGGAGTCTAACCTAAGTTACTCAATTCAGCCTGTACAGATATACAAACAAATAATAAATAAATAAATAAAAAATAATAACAATAATAATTACAGAATAAATATGGAATATATAAAAAAAGAAAATGGAAAAAGTAATAGAAAAATCAGATTCCATTAGCTGTTTTTAAATAAGTAAATTAACAGTAAAAAATTAGGTTGAGAGCACAATTTAAAAACAATTTCCCAAATTTTACAGAATTTGACAGAAACACATACAGTTTATTGACAAAGTTAATTTTGTTGTAACAGAAAATAAGCCTTAGCCTTTTTAAGAAAACTATTTAAAAGGAAGTGACTTGAGTTTTACATTATAGTTTACCACAGAGTTGTAAGAAAATGAACTTAGAAACAAGGCGATATGTAGAGGAATCGGAAAAAAAAAATCTTAATTTTAAATTGGCATTATGCAAGTTATCCCGAAAACACAGTTTTTTGCAAAGGTAAAGTGGGGATGAACTGCTGTAGTTGTAGTATTTTTGAAGATACTCTGTCATACTTTCGTAATCTATATACAATCCTGCAGCAACAATTTTCGATTTTTTGGAGGCGATATTTTGTAATCTTGTCCAAACACAGGAAATAAACAATAAAACAGTAGTTAATTATGAGAAGGACCAGCGATTCACACAACTTTTTTCTCATTTGAAAATCTATTACACTAATGTTTGTATATAGAAGTTTTAAGCAGACATATGATTTTTTACCAATGAAGCAATATGTTGTTTAAATCGAAGATCGCAGTTTCAAGAAGCAAACCCAAAGTTTTTATTTTAGTGACGGCATTTATCGTTCATTTTAAGTTTCATTTCTTCAATAAGGGTAATTTTAATTTTGTTTGAGCAAAAAAGCATGTGCGTTTTCATGATTGTTCTTTAAATTATTATTTTTATTTTTTGAAAAAATTGTTAGAGCATTTAAATCTGAATTAATATTTTCACAAGCATTTTTTAAATTTTTTGGGTCGAAAGCCTATTCAAGTTGTGAATCATCTGCGTAACACTGTATGCGACAAAATTGTACCGAAAAATTTTTATTTATTTTTCAGAACATTGTAGCTTGTGGCGCTGGATTTGTTGATGGCCTGGGCTTAGGAGACAACACAAAGGCTGCTGTCATACGTCTAGGATTAATGGAAATGGTAAAATTCGTTGACGTGTTCTATCCTGGTGGTAAATTGTCAACATTTTTCGAAAGTTGTGGTATAGCAGATCTTATCACAACTTGCTATGGTGGCCGTAACCGTAAAGTTAGCGAAGCTTTTGTCAAGACTGGAAAGTCGATAAAACAACTAGAAGATGAATTGTTAAATGGTCAAAAATTACAAGGCCCATTCACTGCAGAAGAAGTTAATTTCATGTTGAAAAACAAAGGCATGGAAGACAGGTAAGTTGTTTTATTTGCCGTTAAACCCCTATTTCAAATTACAGTAGATATAAATCTAAAATATATTTGGTTCCTGCTACTTTTTTCACATAGGAGTGATGTTGGATTTTGATTTTGGTAATATCTTCAAATCGTAGTTAATAGAAGTGGTACATAGCAGAAATTGCCACTTAGGCTGTAATCGTTATTAAAGCATGAGATTTAGTTTGAGTTCATTATATTATCAAAATTTTTCCTAAAAATTTTTTTTATTCTAATTCTAGTTTGAAAGAAATCTGTTAAAATAGCGATTTTCGTAAAAATTTCAAAAAAGATATGAAAAATCGAACACCGGATTTTTTAAATAGAAACAATTCCCTACCTCCACTTACGATCGACCCCTCGCAACTTACAATTTTATTTTTCAGATTTCCACTCTTCACAGCCATTCATAAAATATGTACTGGCCAGTTATTGCCAAAGGATTTCATAGATTGCATCCGAAACCATCCCGAGCACATGTAAGTGTGCTGTTTTTTTTTACATTGTATCACGCATGTAGAATTTTAATTATCTGGTGAATAACTTTTACTGTAGGGGGAAATTTAAATGAAAATATCGGGAAATTGACGTTTAGTCGTGCACTTTTGACGTGAGTTTTTATGGCACTCGCTCTTTAGGAGTGCTGTAACTTTTGGACGCTGACACTTTTAGCACATGGATAATAATATACAGTCGACAGTCGATTCAAATATAGAATCTATATATACAATTTTCTATAATTTACGGACTACTTAAGTTTTTCCTGTGCATTAGATCAGAAAACGAATGAGTTTAGGTTATATACAACATATAATTATGATGCCAATTCAAAAAATCGTTGATTCGACTATAGTTAGATTAGTTAGAGATTGTGTTTTTATTAAAAAATAAATACTTAATACAATGTTGTTTAGGTATAATAACCTTAGTTATAGTTATAATGGATCGTAATTGTATGAAATATACTTTAGGCAGTGGCAGCTCATGATGTTGACTTATGGGAGGACGACAATTTTTCTGGAAACTCAAGGTTATTGCATTTACAAGTACCCCAAAATTTTTATTATTATTAATAATTGTTTTAAATTTTTGGCTAAAAACAATACTGCAATCGCGATTTTAAAAAAATCATTTTTTAATTCATGAGGGCCTCATTATTATGTTTGGCGGTATCTTTTAGAAATATACTATACAACACAACTAACACAAGCAAGTTTTTAATAATATACAGTGCGCGTCGCCCGACTAGGAACACGGGTTGGGAAATGAACGGGCAGCCGCATTCGATCAAGTGTCCTCGTTACGGGTGAGAATCGAATTGAACGCACAACGGTACAAAGGACGACGCTCGATCGAGGTGCGTTTGCCCATTCATTTCGAGGTCCCATGTTCCTAGTCGGCTGGCACGCACTGTATAGATAAATCATCAAAGTTAATCAATTTTTGCAGAAAAATGTTACCTTGTCCTTATCCTATAGTTTTATATACAAACTCGGCTCGGCTTTCCTTCTGGGGAAAAAATTCTTCTATAACTTGATCATTAAAATTGTTTATGGTTGTTGTAATCATCTCTTTTTCAAAATTGACAACATAGCCAATGCACAAAATCTGCCCTGAGACATGGTGCTCCTAAACAAATTTTTTATTCTCTTTAGAGTTGAAAAATTTCGTTCATTTTCTGCAGTTGTCATGGGAATTGTACACATAATTATTAGATCCAGGAGTTTTAGAATTTAAAGATTCATCGTGACCTCGCAAAGCCAACTCAAACGCACCACAAAATTTTATAGTCTATTATTTTGTTCAATAAATGCAAGTTTTCCTTAACTTTTTCATTGCACTCTTTAATAGAACAAGGTGAATCTAATTGAAACTGAATATTTACACGACCCAGTAATGAAAATTTAATTTCGCCATGTAAATGAGATTCACTCTTTCTCGTAAAGTTTAAATATTCCAACTATATTTTGCTGTTGCTGCATTTTTTAACTACACTTTTGTGGAAAGTCTTTCCCCACAGAACATCTTAAAAAACTATCCAGTGGAAGAGAAAAATTACATTATAAATATACTGCTCAGAGTTGCAGTGTTTGGTAAATGTTGCCAGTGACAGAACAATTGATTTAGGCATAACTGTATGTGCACCAAATATGTCAGTGTTCAAAGGTACCAGCGCCTAAAAACTCACGTTGAAAAATTTGCGCCAAATGGCTAGGCGCTAAACGTTCTAGACTCAAAAATATCATATGGCAGTGTATACAAAGGAGCTCTCCAAGTTTATTATTTTTGTTCGTAGCTCATAATGACGTGCATGCTATTTTTATTCTAAATTTACTCTACTTTATAAAATCTAGAATCAGGGAAATATTTGCTATAGTATGCCTTAATTTGGAGTTAATTACAATTTGAGAGTAGTATTTAGTTTCCATACTAATAATTTGTTAACTATTAGTTATGGATAAAAAGTTTGTTGTAGTGTTTGTGCCTTGAATGGGAAAAAATTAAAGTAGTTTATAATTAATAAATGGCCAATATAGTTTTATTAACTACTTATTTATTCTGTTCGTTTGAATTTCAAATGAATATTTTATTATAAATGTTCCCAATTCTGAAGTTACTTTCTGTTCATGCAGAGAATACTTTATATAAGAAAATTATTAATTTAAAAACTGCATGTACTTAAATAAATAATGCATTCATGATTTATGCCATTTATTATTATGAACTAATGGTAACTAAATTTGTCTACTAAAATATAAATCTCAAGGTGAAAATAATGGAGATTTATATCTGTAAATAATATCGTGTGTTTTAATATTAGAACAGACAGAACATAGTTATGTTAAACATGAAAAATGTAAATATTAATATGTATATAATTTTTGAGAATTGAAATATTCCCCGATGGTTTTTTAATTTTAAATGTATATAAATTATAAATACACAATATATGAAAATTTGTTATGGTTAAATAGAAAAGTTATTATTTTTTTAAATAATGGCCATATGTTATTGTATATTTTGTATATTTCAATTATAACATGAACTTATGTACCTAGTGGCAAGCTGATCAATTACATATAGATTGCGCGCATTGATGGTGTGCATACGAAAAGATACCATAATAAATGATTAATCAAAAAATTAATAGTATTTTTATTTTTATCAAACAATGACGATTAGGATCAAAATTTTCTGCATACCAATATGATTATTTTTTGAGTTGAAATAGGTTTGATTAGATTTTGTACATGTGATATACCAGACACATTTTCTTAGGTAGCAAATGGCAATAATAATAATTTTGTAATAGAGTGAACTGATAAAGTGAAAATAAAAATGTTATAACCAAAGGGTCTTGATAGTTTACCGTCAGCATATGTGTTTAGTTTAGTAAAAAATGTTTAATGAAATAAATATTTTTATTGTACATTTTATGTCAGAGATTAATATTTGTCTAATTCCTGCTGCATATTCCATTAGAGAAAATTATACAAACTCTGATATTTAAACTTTCCGTAAATTTCAAATACTTGAATCAGTCTATTGTGTAAAGTTACCATTAGCTCAGAAATTTATTTATGTTTCAAATCTTTAGAAATCTGTCATTTGAATTATTTTCTAAATTAAAAAAGTAATCATTACACTGGGTTGCGATTTGCGAATATTTAAAAACTGGTGTTATGCTCCAGCTTTATGCGTGTAATGCGATAAAAATAATTTTTTTTATGTAATCCTTAAAAAGTTAAGACTTGTGTAATCGTTTGATTGTGGTCGTACATTTGATAATCATAAACGTTAAAATAGGAATAATACCATCGTTAATAACTCATTTATTGTTGACTCTAAATGTGTCGATCCAGATTTTTATTGATACAAATTTACCTTGGATATATTCTATTTCCATATTATTCTAGTCAATTAGTTTGTACAAAAAAAAAAATTGCCATTGCCAATAACAGCATGTTATTTTATAGTTTTATATTTAAAATATGTAGAGGGCGCATTTCAGATATTCCTTAAGTCAAAACCAGTATTAGTTTTAGATGTTGCATGTATGACATACAGAAAGTGGACTTTACAGACATATAGTAAAGTAACTTCACATTAAGGAACGGGTGGGATGTATTAACTACACACACAACTAACGAATGACCGGCAGTCATATAATATATAATAATATACTTAAATATACAAAATATTACACAACTGCAAGGAACATTTTGTAGAACATTTTTGGATACATCTTCCACTATAAATGCTGTGATCCGATCGGAACATTTAAAAAAAAGTTTATTTGTCAGTGCATCACTTCTGTCGAGGTTTTTCATTATATGCATACCTATGTTTATAATAATTAGTTTATTTTATTTCAAAAAGTTACGTCAAATGTTTACATCATTTCATTATTTATACGTACAAGTTATATCTGGAATGAATACCTGAAATCTGCTCACTAAAACTAGTAAAATTGTATATTTTCTATAAAGTAGTTCTTTTTATACATATCCTTTCCTTGGCAAACTAGTATGTTGCTGTGATAATTATCAGAAGTACAAACAAAGAATTAAAACTTACAAAATATTATTCTTTAAAACCATGTTCTTTATTAACTTTTACTAAAGTTTCGGAATACTTATTTCAAACTAATTTAAATTTAATGATACTTAAAATATTGTACATATGCCCATTATTTTAATTTATCTCTTGTTAATATTTACTATTGCAATATTTACTTTTACAATATTGTTCTGTTTTTGTTTTTTCTTTTTTGTTGTTAACCATGTTACTGTTTTTTACATCTTACAATATACTGTATTAACTTTTGTTGGACAAAATAAAAAGGTCATATTTGTTTTAAACACACAAATATTGTATTATTCGATTTTTTTTCAGATATATTCCTAAACACATAACATTCAGTGATTAACCCTACCCTACCTTCCCAAATTCCTGCCATATCCAAATGTATGTTAATAATTTTTATCAAGCCATGCAAATTTAATGTGTGTGGAGCCCCATCATGTAGGAAAAATTAAAAGTTTAAAAGTAAGGCCAAGCTGTCGAACAACAGCCTATCCCTCTGCTGCTACTACTCCCAGTACGTTAAATGAAAAAAATTCCCTTTATTGTTAAGGCCATGTCATAAAATTCTGTAAGTTCATATATAGAATGAAGAAGAAATTGTCAAGATATTATCAAAACTTCCTCTACTTCTTATGACGAATAGATCGACAGATTCTAGTTATAGATATACAGACTCTGAGGACATGGCTTTAACAATATAATAACATAAATGTATTTTTTAAATAAAATTTTTAACATCCCCAAAGTTTTACTTATTTTTGTTTTAAGTTTGTGTTTGTTTTTTTTCTTAATAATAATTGTTCTGTTTTAGGAACTCTAAATTAGACAGTATTGATTCAGACAGACCCGCACATCATAATGTCAGCAAACTTTAACCTTTTTGTTTAATAGCTAAGAACATAACTAATAAGCTGCTTAATGTCAATAAAATTTGATGTTAAATAAAATTTGTACAGTCGCGACCAAATAAAGGTGTCTAATTTGAACAATTTATTTTATATATTTTTTTCTGTTTGAGTATGGCTTTGTTTGGCTTTTGGAATGTGGAGATGCTCTAGGTAGAAACCCTTTATTTGGTCACGAATGTGCTACCTGCTGTGTGATTTGTTTTTTAATGTTGAATTTTGATTAAGTAATGTAATTTTTGAGACTGATTTTCTATTTTCTGGAAAGCAATAAATGCGTAAGGGAATCCTGTTTTCATTTTCATATATAATAATATAATTCATTTGCATGGAGCTAAAATATACTGCTTTTCTGTCTGACAATTTTGTATTTAATTGTATACTTTTACAGGATATATTGTAGGGAAACCATCAATTAATATGTTAAAGTACTGTTTCTCAAACTTTACACATGAGGGCGCCCCCTTTGTTTAAATTTCAGTCTTGTCCATTAGGTACACATTGGTGAATTTTGGTTATTTAGATGCTTATTTCATGTATTAATATATTTTTACCCTAGGTACCAAATATACTTAATATAGTTACATATTTCATTTAAACTATGAATATTATTGTGCGTTTTAACATTTAACATTGAATATTACCGTGAAATTAACTTATATTACGAAAAACAATAAAAACGATGCCATCTTCGTTTATGTCTGTTTTATTCTCACTTCTTGGGTCTTCTTTGAAGCACTTTGGTTAATAGGAACAAGAAAGAGGTCACACACAGTGCCAAATCCGGGGAATAAAGTAGGAACTCTAGCACTTAAGTGTTTTACGGAGATGTGTTGTGAGCGGAAAAGTATTGTCTTAGTGGAGAATTCTTCCGTCATTTTTTTACAAATCTATCTACTTGTTCTTCCATACTCCATCATGAAGTTTACTCAAGCTCCCGATATGATAGAATTGTGATAGATAATTGACCTTCAAAAACCCTCACAACCATGAACATAAAGGGTGAACCCCAACTTATGTATTTAGTTTTAAGGAATGGTTAATGGCAAATCCGTATAAAAAAAAATGAGAAATACACGTGGCAGTTTTTGAGAGAAAAAGAAAATTAAAATACGTCAACATTTTGAGAACTTAACAATTGACGTATCTCAATCGAAAAGAATATAAGTTAGGTCGAGTTGACCTTGTTTTTACGTTGGTTCACTAGCTTTTACCGCACCACTATCAATTAACATTGCCCGGAAGTCTGTGGAGTGCATATTTTTTATACCATTTGTTTACACAAACATCAAACGTGCCCAAGTTTCTGCCTTCAAATCCGCATCCCGTCGAACAGCCGCTAACTTAATTAGCTACTTTTTTGTGAAGTTTTCTTGGATAATTTATCGTTTGAAGTAAATGTAGCCCCAAAACAAACTTTGTCGGTGATTTTATGGTGTTTTTCTTATATCTTTGGAATTTGTAATGAAATTAGATAAACAAAGCATGTTGTTTACCTCATATGTGGATGTTGGTCATATGATGCACATGATCCATTGGAGCATTTAGAAAGTGTTTACAGTGCATAGTTTTCTTGCTAAGACTGCCTTGGTTTACCTTTATTTTACAAATTTGGTATGTGTTGTATGATTTCTTTTAAATACATTTTCATGAAACTCAATAGGCATGTCCACAAAAAAATTAATATACATTAATATTAGTTAAAATCGTACATCGGAGCCCCTGGTACCTATATCTGAAATTTTGTTTGAAAAAAATTCATCCTAACCATAACAGCGACCGAAGAAATCTTTTGCTCCGTTTGAATTAAATAAACGCCTGCTGATTGTTTTGACGTCACAAGCTCGCTAGCCTGGCTGACGCGCGTGATTAATTTTCGCACGGCGCGGCGCGCGCTGAGCTGTCAGAAGT
Organism: Rhagium mordax; assembly: GCA_963680705.1. Classification (NCBI taxonomy): domain Eukaryota; kingdom Metazoa; phylum Arthropoda; class Insecta; order Coleoptera; family Cerambycidae; genus Rhagium; species Rhagium mordax. The sequence goes on along the minus strand of OY796659.1, from coordinate 11,619,486 downwards.
GTCAGAATGCAGTCTACATTTGCAGTAGCTCTATTATTAGTAAATATGGAAGAAGGTTTCCAGAAAGGAGATTCACATAATTTGCCAAATGTAAGCGTAATTATGGTATCCGATTTTCTGATAACAAACAGTGATTTTAACCAGCCCCAAAGGAAATCACGAAAAAAAGCTGTGTTTTAATGTAGGTTATTTAAATTCGGGTTTAAACTGAGGAGAACTAATCGTATAGCATTTATTATTATAGTAAATTAACTTGCATTAAAATGATCCTCGCAGCAGTACAAAGTAGATGTCGATGAAACGTTTTTAATATCACGTCTTACTGCCTCAAACCATTTTTTCTTGTTTATTGGGACGATTACAAATATTTTCGTTGGCGTCTTAATAGTTGTATTATTGCAGCAAGGAACAAAACATCATTTTCTTGCCACCATATTTCTTTTATAATACTGCTCATTAACACAGAGAACGCTCACTGCATGACGAACCCGTACAAGCCGGCCGGCGCGAGGCAACGTGCCTGCGAGGATGTGATGTCATGTTACTAGCCTCTATCTTGGGAACGTTTCTTAGCCTCTCTGCTTTTAGGTGATTTCTATTGCGAATAATTGTCAAAATTAAAATATGCAATTTTTTTTATTGTTACATTAGTTCATAATACCAATAAATCTATCATTTCCAATTGAAATTAAAATTTTGTGGACATACCTATTACCTCTCGAGTATTAGGGGGCGCATTCTACTGTTTGAGGAACGAGGAACATTGCATTAAGGTTTTTCTTCGTAACATTCTTTATCGTATTTATTGTTCTAATGCTTTAGGGACTTATTTTATAAAACAAGGCATGCAGTTTTGTGTTATAGAGTCTTATTTTATGAATTTCCATATAGCAGTGATTTTAATACTCTCACTCTTTGAAGAGTTGTGCCTTTTCCGTTGCATTTGGGGTGTTTTTATTCTGACTTTAGATTTTGTTAATATTGATATTTTGTTGGAAGACATTATAAATTTTATTGATATGAAAATGCATGTTTCTCACATTGTAGTTGCACTGTTTGAAATATGAACTCAAAAGGACATAATTCGAGGCATATAGCAATAAAATCACTACTATATAATGCATTGTTCTACGTAGGCGGCGAGAAGCGTTTGACTCCTACAATCAGTGGTGGCTCGTGACTTTTTAGGGGAGACAGACAAATTTGTTAGATTAATTTTTGCAATTACATGTCTGTTTATAATCTCTTTTGTAATTTTCAGCCTCCCGACCGTTTATTGCCGCCTACGTAGAACACCGTAACTAATAAATTTTTATGTTTAATACTTAACCTCTTGTCTTTTTCCCCACTCAATTTATTCAACAAAATTTTGCCATTACCACTTGATTAAATCATTATTAATTATACGAACAATTCATAAGCTTAATTTGACCAAGTTATAATTATATACGTAATAAGTACCTACGTGTAGTTAGTTGTCCTTTGTGTTTATGAAACAATTTTTCTTGCACTAACCATTTATGTTCTATTAAATTTTCTTTGATTATCTGATTACATGCACATGCACATATTTATGATTAGATGTTTTAGTGTTCACTATTGACCAATGTTTATTGCACAACCGGTACATTTTTTGTACTTCTGAGTATAGTATAGAAAAGTTAATGTAACAAAGGCTCAAAGAATAACTTAAAGATCGGATATCAAAGTAAATAAATGTGGAAAATTAAACAAACCGAGACCTACTTTCAGTCCAGTCCCCAAGGTAAGTGGAGATTGACAGGAAAAAACTCTCGGCAGAATTTTTTTCATAGAGTAGTAGTTTTGGTACAAGAAACCATAATCAGAATTATCAGAAAAAATTATTGGTTGGTTCGGAAATTATTAACTATGAAAGTTCTGTTTTGCAATTTTTTTGTTTATAATTTTAAAACAAATGGAATATATTTTTGTTCTTACAGTTTACTCTGTTTACTAAATTCTTCAGTCAAGATTGAGGTAAAAATGTCTCAGAACCCCCACCTTTAAAGACTTTCAAATTAATAATTAAGCATTTAGTTCTATGAAGTATTATTTTTGTTACATTTCTTTTCTTGTTTAATGTGTGTAATCAGATCTCTAATATCTTTCTGCACTGAATTCTTTGCTTATATGGGTTTGTTTTTCAGGATTAAAAGTGCTGGCAGTTGATTATTACCTTTATACATTTCATAGCCACCAACTCGTAGTATGCAGTAGGTTTAATTAATTATATGTGTATATATTGGAAAAAAAAATGAATATAAAACCTGTTAGCGCAACATCGTTAGTTTAGATTAGATATGCTATTATTTTGGGTTTACATAGAATTTCCATTAAAATTGTTAAGTATAAAACTTTTTGTGGTTTGCTCTCATAGCCAAAATCATAAACTGTACCATAAGATATATATTATATATTTTTTAAGGGTTCAATACAATTTCATATTTTCGTATTTTTGTAAAATATCCATTCTAGTGCTTAATGTTTCTGAAAAAGAAAAAAGAACTATAAACCTGGAGTTATTTTTTCTCGTCAAGTATAAAAACTTCTCAAGTTTAACTTTCCAAAATACATCAATTTATGATAAATCATTTAACTTGAGGTACTCTTGTTTGAATTCAAACACCTGGAAGGTGTCAAAGATTTCAGTTCCGTTACGATCTGCGAAGTACAAAATTTGAACGTGCCTGTTTTATTTAGCAGCAGTTGTCACTATTAGTTGAACTTGGATAATTAGACTGCATATACAAATAAAGTGATGTCTCAAAATTTTTAATTTGCCAATAATCGGTCTGATTCCATTTAAAAAAATTTTGTCATACAGGTCCTGGTCCTAATAAATAATAGGAGTTACTCTCTGGTCTTCGTTCAATTACAGGAAAGAAAAAATCTATTAAAGAATTTTATTATTTTCGTAGAACTGATAGTTCTACTGGGAGATCAAATGCTGCAAAATTTTAATGTTGTCATGATTACTCTTCTCGGTATCAGTATATAGATAAATAATATAATTATTTAATCAAAAACAAAATCACAAATTTTATATGATTTTTGTAACATATATACATAATTGAATGAAATATATATATAATATATGATGAGTTTTGGTTAATAAAATTTGTCCAATAGATAATATCTGTAAAAAGTTTAATAATCATATAATTTAAACAAACCTAATGCCCTATTTTAAGTATATCAGAGTTGTACAAATTTTCAAGCACGTCGAAGAAGCTTTACCAAATTTTATTTTAAATATAGGCAAACATATTGTGTATAGTATGTAAATCATAAAGGCATTGTATCAATTATATCGTGTTTCATTTCATATTGCTTATACACCATGATCATAATGGTGCGCATCATATGAGAAGCTTTATATTGCAAATAAATGTAGTTTCTAAACAGTTTCTTTCTAATAAAATTGGTTAAAAAATATTGATGCAAGCTTAATTCAATTAACTAGAAAATTTTGAATCTCTAGAAATATCACAATAAAACTATTACCATTGCCTTTCTATAGATGTTCTAAAACAAACTGTGTTGTTGTGTTCAAGCAATTTTAAAAATTAAGATAAAATTGTATAGAAACTTCATTTTTTAATAAACTGAAGTAAAAAGCAGGCGACTGATTTTTATGTGCAAATATCACTTGTGAAATATATGTTACCAATAAAAAAAAAATGGGAAAAATTACTACTATAGTCATAAAGTGGCTCTGATTTCATATTCAATTACAGTTTTATGAATTGAAACACCCTCTCTGTCCAAGTAATATTTTCCCTTTTCCCTTATTGCTAAAAATAAGGACTTTTACTCTTATGTTTTGAAAAAAAAAAAGATTTCCACATGATGCATATTATACATATTTTAAATAAGGGTCCGTATGTTAATTTGTCTATAACTCTTATCTGTATTGTATATAGATACAGGAGGTGGGAATGCACTTTTCTTTGCATCGAATAGGAATTGTAACTATAAAGTGATGTGCCAAAACTGGTGCTCTTTAGTCGAACTAACTACCGGGCCATTATCAACATTGTGTTCATTGGGTTAAGAAGCTCTGAACATTCTAAATTTATGAAAGTCTGTTCTCATAACTTTTGTACAGGCGATTACTTTTATAAGGGTAGGTTATTTTATGAGGTTATGTTTATCTTAGTAACTAACTATAATTTGCGAAGTGTATTTTCAACGAGTCCTGAAAACTATTTTACCTCATACATCTTTATATTGTTTTTAATACAAAAAAAAGGGAAGATATAAGGAATGTAACTTGTCAACAAAATTTGAGCAATGACATAAATGGTCCACTATTAAATTCATGGTTATCCGCTATAAAGCTGGTGACTGGTGTCTTAACTCTTAAATACAGGTGAGTAGGTATAATACAAGGTGTTAAGAAAAAGTAGGTCATGCCTTTAACCACAGATTCTTTGGGCGAAAATAATGTGACTTTTATAATGTGATTTTTTTATTTTGGAGCATAGTTTTTTTATACAGGGTGTTAAAGTTTACATTTTGAAAATTATTTTTATTAATAATTCTGTTACTGTTTAAGATTTTTACCCGAATTTTTGCACAGACTTTCATCTTATACAGATACACTTTTTGTGTAATTTTGGTCAAAAAAGTCAAAGCGCAAATGGGAAAAAGGGGGTTGTGTTACCCATTAACCCCCCCAACTTTTTCATGCGTACGCCTATGGTCTCTAGATATTTATTTTTAGATTAAACACTTATTTCCCCATTTTTTTTTACTCCTACAAAATTTTGATTTAGGACTTGATTCCCGTTTGCGCTTTGACTTTTTTGACCAAAATTACACAAAAAGTGTATCTGTATAAGATGAAAGTCTGTGCAAAAATTCGGATAAAAATCTTAAACAGTAACAGAATTATTAATAAAAATAATTTTCAAAATGTAAACTTTAACACCCTGTATAAAAAAAACTACGCTCCAAAATAAAAAATCACATTATAAAAGTCACATTATTTTCGCCCAAAGAATCTGTGGTTAAAGGCATGACCTACTTTTCTTAACACCCTGTATAATGATAACGATTAGCTTAGCAATAAGTTATACCATTGGTAAATAATAATAAAGAGGCTTCGAGATTTTAGTGTTGTATTTTTTTGGCAGTAAGTACAGAATGATTTATAGTATTTAGGGTTATGCAGCCGAATTACAAATACCTTTCCGTAGCATTAAAAATTGACGACAATCCTGAAGCTAAGAAGAAAGAAATTGGTAAATTGGTGTTCATTTGGCCGTCTATATATTGCTCCTACTGCTGTATTATTTTCTATCAGTCATATAACGTTTCACTAGGCTAATCAGTGCACCGGGCCCGTTTTAAAAATTTTTTTGTACATTGTATTGTGACCCATTTGAAAGCGGACCACCTCTCTGTAAAATGGCTATTTTTGGTCCAATTTTGATCAACTTTTTTTTAGATTATTGCTCATGGAAAACTGCATTTTGTGACAAATCGAAAGATTTCTATCATAAAAATCAAGGCCTAATTAATACTTTGCAATTTTTTTGGAGCGAATATTTAAGAAATCGTATTATTGCAATTTTATTTACCTACTTGAAAACTAAAGTACGCCACTGTAGAGTCCCCTAAAATATGGATCTGTACTGTACCAATTTTCATCCAAAAGAACCGCATGTTAAAAATTGATATTACTTTTAAAAATTAATTTATACCCTTAAATGCATTGTGAACATTAAGTAAAAAAACAACTCGTACACAAATTATTTCTTTATAGAGATTTTCTTGCGCATTTAGCCTTTTCTTTTCATAAAAATCTCTCCCGTACTGCACATCTCATCTGTATTTTTATCTTTTTCTGATTAAATTATAAGTTATAAATATTCTTCTACGTTGTAAAAGCGTCAACACATATTTATGATATTTTTTTCGTTTTTTGTTGTATTTATATTTTTTTGGTTAACGCATAACAAATTTGACAAGACAACTGCTTGAAATTCAAAAGTAACTAGTTTTCGAGTTTGTGCATAAACGAACATTACCTATTTTTAGTTATAAAATCGCAAATCGCGAGTGCATGAACTTACCTTTATAAACATAAACCATGTTTATTACCTTGAACCAAACAAACGGAGTTCAGAGTAACTTGATCGGAGTTGGTTCTCGAACGCAGCTTTTAGATATTCTGTGTTCTGTGGATATTCTCGAATCGTGGTCCGTGGATATTCTCTGTTCTGTGTTCTGTGGTATTCAAAAAGTCAAAAGTGAGTGTTTTTTTACAATATGAACAGGCTACAAGAAACCTGTGCAAGAAACTTTAAAATTTAAATGTTAAAATAGAGTGCCAGAAAACTGTTTTGTTGGTGTGTTCTATGTATAAATTAAAAAGTTCAAATCATTTTTGACATATTTGGATTTGCAAATTTTCTAAAATTTAGGTAAACACTGTAAAAAGTCGTTGGCGTATTCAGTATGGATCTTTTAACTTTGGCCAAGTAAGTTTGTTTTATGTACTTCAACAAAATGTCTGTTATAGCTAATTTATAAAACTTATATACGATCTACCCATGCAGGGTTATGGTAAAATTTTAATAAATATCAATTTATGCGGTTGAAAGGTTTAGTTGTAGGATGTAGGATGGCAACTTGTAAGATATGTCCCAGCATATTCCAGCACATTTTATCAGATGGCATGCTTTAATAATGTTGAATTTTTGCTATGGAAATTGCTTCGTCAATTGCCTGCTCGCATATTATCTCGTCCAAATATATCCTCTACTTGTATATCTTCTGTGCTTTGTATTTTACAGGTCGTAATTATTTTACAAAGAGCAGCCAAACTATAAGTACTTATATGTAATTTGGGTTTCGATTATATTTATTATGCCTAGGAACGTAGCCATCGCATTCCCGATGGCTACGCTAGGAACATTTAATTTTTAGGTATGATTATAAATGCGGTTATTTATTTGCAAAAGAGACCAAAGGTAATTTTATAGATGATTTGTCTGCATTATTGCATACTTTATTTTTTATCACGTACCTACGAAAATTCGTTAGCTGATAAACTCGTTTCAGTTCTATTTAACTATCCGTCTTACAAGAAATCTAATTGGCAAAAAAGTAAAAAATATGATGAAGTATTATTTCGGTTTTGTCCTAGGTGAAGATAATTAACACATTAAGCTCCGCTCCAAGCTGTTCCAGTACTTATTGCACTAGCTGTGTTCAATTTAACAGAGACATTGAGCACTGGTGTCACTCGTGTTACTTGCTTTTCAAGACACTTTGCAGTATAGTTTCTAAATTAAATTCAAACTCAAACATGCTTAGGACATTTTGATATGGTTCCAATTCTATTTGACGTATTACGTTAAATTTGATTACAATAAAAGTATTTTAACAAACTAATAATTATTTTAAGTTTGCATTAAAAGTAAATTTTCTTACTAAATTGAAATGATTTGATCTTAAACTTAAGAGGCCTTAGGTATATTTTATATTATGTGGCCAAAAATTATAAAAAGGAACTAAAAAGAGTTTGCCAGTCATAGGATAGGGCACCTTTTAAGGTGACGAAGTGACCATTCTTTCTCGCGTAAAAGAGTAAACATTTTCTGTGGCCTACTGGCTGACCACGGAAGACTACTACGTGGCCATAGTAATCTTCCGTGACCAGCCAGTAGGCCACAGAAAATGTTCTCTTTCACGCGAGAAAGATTGGTCAAACGTTGTCCATTGTCGTTAAGTCCCTGAATTTTGTATCTGGTCAGAAAATAATAATTCCGTCAGTGGGGGCCCTATTTGGCCACCTAGTGGGAATCCTTAAAAAATGCCCTGTTGCCCCCGTTTAAGGTAAACCTACGGATCAATTGTATCAAATTATATACTTAAATAGGAAGGAAGTGATATACTCGAGTAAACTTTAAATTGGCGTGTGGATGAGTTGATATTGTGCGTATTATTGTATTTTCTCTTGCACACAAAATTGAAGCAATGACCCAAAACCATTGTTTACGTATAAACATACGTAAACAATGTTTTTGGGTTATTGCTTTAACTTTGTGTGCAAGAGAAAATGAAATAGTATGCATAATAACAACTCATCCACACGCCAAGTTAAAGTTTACTCGACTATATTAGGTACTACTTTTCTGGAAATATCGCAAAAACATTAAACTAACCCGATTTTGTAAAATAAAAATGTGTTTTGCAGACATTTTGATGCTATAGAAACTATTCACGTGGAAAATAAAATGTCATCTAAATATAGTACCCAGCCTTTTGATTATTTATTAGTACTAGATTTTGAGGCGACATGTTGGGATCGAAAGGATTGTAATAAAGGATCACCAGAAATTATTGAATTTCCATGTGTTTTATATGATATAAAGAAGAGTGAAATCGTAGCTGAATTTCAGCAATACGTATTCCCCACAGAAAAACAAAAATTAAGTTCCTTCTGTACACAATTAACAGGCAATATTTTTATGATAATTAAGTGTTTCACTACTTCTAAATGAATAATATTTTAGGAATTCATCAAAATCAAGTAGACAATGGCGTACCTTTAAATACCTGTTTGATGCTATTTAAGAAATGGTTAAATAAACAAACGGAGCAGTACAATCTTTCATTTGAACTGTCTTCATTTTCAGCTAAAAAATGTATTTTCGCTACATGGTCAGACTGGGATTTGGAAATATGTCTTAAAAGGGAATGTAATAGAAAAAGAATCAATTTATCAAACATTTTTAGGAGGTGGATGGATGTGCGAGCATTGTATAGGGTATTTGATATATTTTTGTTTGTCCAATATTGCATAGTTGAATTATTAATTTGTATTAACCTCCTGATGATTTTCAATAAGAATGAAGAAGAGCATATTGTTTTTGATTGCTAACCATAATGAATGGATTTTTTGGCAAGATAAGTACATCCTCTCTACAGTGCCGAAGCCCTAACTTTACACACACTGTGTAGTGCGTTAGAGTATCAACAACTGCCTTGCTGTCTTATTATTTCATTTTATGCACTAGTGCATAAAATGAAATACTTTACGTACTAGTGCTTCAATATACGCACTGCTCTTCAACCAACTTTTCTCGACATAACTTGCCACCCCCTAGTCATGGTAGCAGCAGTGTATGTATGAAACATTTAAAACTTTAAATTAAATGTTATTTTATTTTATTTATAAGTAGTGTGCCAATTTCACGAATACATTTCTGCTAGGACAGCCTAAAAAGTGGTAGTTTATCTCCTAGAGTGGTTGTAATTTAGTATTTGTGCAACTTATAGTCTCCAATCTTTTTGCTTGGTGTATCTATACATAAATAGACATTGTTCCGTGCAATTGGTAGACCGATGGGTGGAGCAGAAGGGGGTGGCAAATCCATCAATCACTCTAAGGAGCAAAGTATCATTTTTGTACTTGCGGCCAGCTGACATAGTTTCACTTTCATAATCAGGACATTCTACTTAACGATAAAATGGTGAAATTTGCTGTAAAAAAATTAACAAAATATAACATCAGCTCTTGGGCTATAAAAGATGTCTTTATTTTTAGGAACATTACTTACGAAGACCAAAAGGTTTGCATGGTGCTTTATTAGAATTAGGACTGAATTTTGAAGGAAATGAACATTGCGGATTACATGATGCAAAGAATACTGCAAAATTAATAGGTAGAATGGTAGCGGATGGGGTATTATTAAGAATCACTAAGGATATATCGAAAACAATGATAGTTTAATAGCTATTTTAAATAAATTATTGTAATAAAATAAAAATGTTTTATTGATCCTTTTCCTCTATAAGAACTGGTTCATTGGATCATCTTCTCTTCTTCTCTTTAAATAATAGGCCTCTATTTCTTCCTCTGAAGGTTTTTTGACCTCAAACATGCTATTATATGGCCGTTTTCTTTCATCCATGGAGAGAATTTGTTCAGCTTTCTTTTGATTGGCTTCTTCTGCTTTTAAGGCTTCTTTTAGTTTTTCCTTCTTCTCTTTCCTTTTTTCTTTCTTTTTTTTCTTTTTCTGGCTTTTGCTTTTCACCTCGCTTTTCACATTTTCTTCACTTGAACTAGTAGTGTCTTTATTTAGAAATCTATTTGCGTCAGCGTCATCACTATCGTTTTCCTCATTCACTACCTCGATCTTATCTAGTCTCTTTGAATCTGATATTGGCATATTTATATTTCGTCCAGCTTCACCAAGACAATATGAGTTCTAAAAAATATGATGAATATGATTGTTTGCTATTGGCAATGGGCATATAACATTACAAAAATGGTATATATATCTTTAAACACATATCCTTAGGCTTTAAATAATCTATACAGTATTATTATTGTGATATATAAAAATCATAACAACGAAATTTGTAAATAAACAATTACTGGGATACCATTTATCTTGGATACTAGCTAACCATAGTTTTTTTTATATACTTTTGACTTGTCTTGTTCTTATGAAGGGATGTCGTTGAGAATTCCTATGTAATTTTTGACAAAAATAGTATACGGTAAAGTAAAACGTGTTATGATACTCGTAACGTTAATCTGCTTCTTATATTACTCGGGAATTTTGAAACTATTCTCTCGTAAATTACTATTAAAAAACTTACTTTGACGAAAGAATGACAACATTTATAACCCCATTGGCCACCTTTCCAGTATGAACCCCAAACAGATGTATGGTTATTAATGTATACGTCCTCTTCATATTTAGACCTAATTACTTCCTTTTCCGTTCCTTTAATAATTTTGCCTGATCTTGAGTACTCAATATAATCTTCTGTTTGAGCCAAAAGTAATGATTTCGGTGGTGCCTGCAGATGTTCTTCTCCACCGTAACGATCCAACACACTGCCCTGAACTTTAGTTTTAAATTGTTCTTTTTTCTTCTCATACTCCTTTTGTAATAATTCTAGTTTTGTTGGCTCTGCTAACAGATGGACATCGACTCCCTTTTCATATGCTTCCCATGCAAATAATTGCGCTTTGGCATGATTTGTAGTATCTCCAGTAAAGCGAACAAAATTTTCTCCAGAATAGCTAAAATAAGAAAATCAAATTTTTATATGATTGTACTATCGCGGCCGAAAAAAGTAATCGACTGATTTTCCCGTTGTAACTATGGTTCTATTCAGTGTCGCATCAAATCCAATATTTTTTTATTAGTGTCAACGTCATTTGTCATATTAAGCAAAAATAAATTTTTTATTACTTAATATCTTAATCATGCCTTATCATATTTTGAGTGAAGAAGAAAAAGGTTACATCATCGCCAAACTTGGAGAAGGGTGGTCTCAACAACGCATAGCAAGTGAAATTAATTGCAGTAAAAGCACGATTCAAAAACTAACCAAAAAGTGGATAGAAACTCATGATCTGAGCAGGGCAGTGGGTTCTGGGAAAAGTACTCTAGAAAACGACAATACCCTGGTTAACTATGTGAATTTAAACCCTTTTTCTAATTCAATTGAAGCCAAAGAGCAAACCAACTTCCCAGCGTCTGTTAGGACAGCAAGAAAACGGTTGCGAGAGCAAGGTCTATTGAACTGTGCCAGTGCTAAAAAGCCCCGGCTAACAGATGTTAATAAAGAGGCAAGAATTCAGTTTGCAAATACTTTTATTAATGACAACGATCGTTACTGGGAGCGAGTGGTCATTTCCGACCAAAAGATATTTCAGTCCTGCTACAATGGTCAACTGCGAGTTTACCGTCAGGGGTCATAAGTTTGATGAAGAATATTTGCACAAAACAGATAATAGAATAGTAAAAGGTTTTCTGTCTTTTTCTTTAGTTTTGAATTGCGCTTTTGCTGCAATTAATTTTACTTGCTATGCGTTGTTAAGACCACCCTTCTCCAAGTTTGGCAATGATGTAGCCTTTTTCTGCTTCTCTCAAAACCATACTAATTAGTTGTTCGCTTATAATTAAAAAATATTAACAACTTATTTCTTATTAGTTTTTTTTTAATAAATACGACCCCACCAATGATTTCTTGTCAAAATAATTTAATTGACATAACTGATGTAAAAACTCCCATTTACAAAGCGAAATTTTTCGAAAAAACATACTACTTGATAAAAAATCGATTACTTTTTTTCGGCCGCGATAGTACATTAACAATGTAGGATACATATACAGGGCACATCATAAAGAATGGAACATAGAGTAACTGGAGATTCTCTGGCTCAAAATATGAGGATTTAACCAAAGTAAAATGTTTTAAAATTGAAAAGGACTACACCCGCCTTGTGTGGAAGAAACATTAATAAAATACAAATATTTTAAATTTTAACGATAGTATCGAAATTTTTGACTGAAATCAAACTTAAAGAATTACCTTTTTAATAGAATTTTAATTTATGAAAAATATGTAAGTAGCGGACTAAATTATGTAACATATAAATCAGTAACTAGTCATAGATCCATTGTTATCTAAGACAGCCTGTAATCTTTTTAGCATTGAATCAATTAAATTAATTGAAAAATTGGGATGTCCTCTCAGGCTTTCCCAGGTTTCCTCAATTAGAGTTCATAAGTGGTCGCATTTCGTGGAACAACATTTAAATTTTGCATATTTTTAACCATTATTCCCCAAACGTTTTCCATTGGATTCATGTCTGGACTCTTCGGGGCCACAAAAGAATTGCAATATTATTTTCAGCAAAATAACTTTTTACACAATGAGTGGTGTGAACTGAACAATTATCTTGCTGGAAAATAAAAGTGCTATTTGGAAACACTTCTCTTATTAAAGGTAACATTATATTTTCTAAATATTTCACCGAATTCAATCTTCCATTAATGTTCCAGCATGCTCCTAAACCTCTATATATGTATGCCCAAACGTTAACGGAAAATCTGCCAGAACTGTTATTTGATGAGATATATCTACAATGAGGCAGCCTATATACTTTTATATGTCCATCAAGATGTGATTGGAACACTTTTTCATGAGAGAAGATTAGCCTCCCCCAAAAATTTACTGTATCATTAAGTAGATGGTTAAGAGCGAATATTATTCGACCTTGCTTCTTTTCTTCATTGAGTTTATATTTTTTCGCAGCCGCACATTTTTTTAAGACTGTTTTTGTAATTCGCCTTAATGCATTGGTAGCAGAAGCAAGAAAATTTGTCTCTACGCGTGCCGTTTTTTGCAGTTTCAAAAGGATGTTCTTTTAAATAATTTACTAAATCATCGTCATGCTTAACTGTAGTAATAGTTGGTCTCCCTGTTCCTTTTTTTCTTTCTAGAGACCCTTCATTCTCCAATTGTTTCTTACTTCTATGAACAGTAGTTTTGCTTAAATGATATTCTGCTATTCTTCTTATAGACCAACCTCCCTCAATTTTGGCAATTATTCGTATATTCTGAATTTCACTTAACTGTCTAGGCATCGTTATTTTTGAAATAGTTATTTGTGATAGCTCTTATCATTCAAAGTTAAATTTGACAAATCGAGCCCGATTTGCATTGATAAAATCAAAGTGTATCTCATTTATATAAATGTATACACATATACATGTGGTACAACAGTTATAACCCGAAAATCAGGTTCTTTTAGTTGTGTAAGGTGTTCTACCTGCGTGTGACTGATGCAAACTGTCATTTAAAAACTTTGTAGGTTAATGATCAGATCATAGAAGTCAGAATTGCATCCTCTCCAGTTCATGTTATAAGTATCTGACATCTTATAATGTCAAATTTGACAAGTTGAGCCAGATTTACATTAATAAATTTTAAAGTATACCACATTTATATGACGCTCACTGTACACTTGATTTCAAAAAAAAGTAGTACACTTTATTTTAGCAATGTAAACATGACTTTTGCAAAAATATTTATAAGTCATCTAAAAGTCAACTGTCACATTTTTTTTCAAGTTGAAGTTTATTAATATTCAGGTTTGATTAGGGAACCATTCTTGAAAATTTTAAATATTTGTCAATTTTTAATAATGGTTAGACAACTAACAGAAATTCAGAAGATTAGGTATTGTTTCCAAATTGGAAAATGGATGGTGCGGAATTGCTTCTGAATATAACATAAATCGTAGTCAATAGTATTCCCAGAGGCTACGCATAAATAAATCCACTCTGATGAAAGTTAAAAAAATATGGGAAAACGAAAGAAACTATATCCCCCAATCATGGATCTGGTAGGCCTAAACGAAGTAATGAGCAACAAGATGAAACCCTTATAAATTAGTGAATGCAGTTTTGGAAACAAATTTTCCTGCATCGAGATCTACTGCCTGTAGAAGAATTAAAAATAGTATTCTGAAGTGTGCTGCTAGAAAATACAAATTAACGGAGGAAAAAAACAAGGACTGATCATTGACATATAACTATTATCTTATTATCTATCGTCATCAAAATGCGGAACAACTTCGTGCTATAATTGAAGATGAATGGGAAAGTTTATATAATACCCAAATTGCAGAAAATATAGTTTTATCAATGCCTAGGAGGCTACGAGCAATTTTAGATGGGGATAGAGCAATGACTAAATATTAATTACTGTTATTTATGTTGTTGTTTATTTGTGTTTTAAATTTTTATTCAAAATAATGTTATATTTAAAATCTACTAAAAATAGGATTATTTATTTATTTATCAGTATAAACTTACGTAATTACAACTGACTGACATCTATATTTTCATTATTAAGTTAATTTCAATAATTTAGGTATGTTAAAAGAACAATTTAGACAACTAGAAATAGGCCATTTCCCATTTCCTTATCTAAGAGTTGTACTACTTTTTTTTGAAATCAAGGGTACCATGGTCTTACATAAATATGAAATCTAAATTGGATTTTGATTTATTAATAAATCAAATTTGCAAAATAAATGGTTGCAGTACTTACTTATCATCTTCAGCGGGATTTGGATTTTCTCTCATCGATCTTGTTTTAGGATCATAGTAAGCTGACGAGGGATCTAAATTTCTTAAGTATTTTGCTGTGTCCTCACGTATTCTTAAATTTCTTACAGTAATTCTCTGTTTGCTATCGACTTTTGTTCCCGGCATATCAACTTCATCCACATATTTGTCTTCATCTTTATCCTCATCATCACCATCAGTATCTTCATTGGCATTCAGTTTTTCCGCTTTTAAGTGTCTTTTAGCTTCCTCAACTTTTTGAAATTCTTCTATGACGGCTTTATGTTCTGAAGGGTCATAACCACTCCAACGATCTCTTTTTCCATCAAAGCTTAGTGATAAGTTTTTTTGTATAAATTCATCTGGGGCAATATTGGCTCCTGAAAATCTAGCTCCCACTTTTCTAGGTCGTTCCATACAGTCCTTTCTTTTGTGAGTCAAGGCACCACAATTTTCACAGGCGCCCTTACGATATTTTGTAACAATTTTTGACTAAAAAAAAATCATTAAATTTATTTATAGTTATAAGTAATATTTTTTCTGTTTATCAGCAATTGATAAATTAAGTTTCATCAAATTCAGAACTTAAATAAATCTCCAAAGGTAGGCATATTGATGAAACGATTAATTATTGTATTGTTTTTCCCTGACTTATAGTAGTTGCCGTTTATTTAATAATAATTTAATTCAATTTTTTATGTTTGTCGATACTTGTTTTATGGTGGCACATTATTTAACCTTTTAATTTCTAAGTATCTAACTTAAAAGAAAAAATAAAGCTGTGGTAAGTAGAAATTATTTACAGAACCGTTAAAAGAGAAATCGAGGAATCATTTATTACCAATGAAATCACTAAAGCAACTAGACAAAATGGGGAATATATTACCACATAAGAATAATCTTGGATAATTTAACGATGCTTTAACGTTAACAATTATTACAGAATTGGGCAATAGATATTCCGCCGAACTTCCATACTTACATTATCAACTCCTCTGTTGTACCATTCATCGATATTTGAAAACTGTTTTTGTTTTTCTTCTTGCGGCCTTTGATGTTTTAATGTTGGTCCAGTTGTACCATAATACCAAGGTGCACTCGATATATATTGAGGGATGTGAGGATTGATATCCTTGCCTTCTTCATCAACAGCTGCGGGTGCTGTACCAGCTTTTCTGGCTTCCTCCAATTCTTTGGCCTTTCGCCAATCTTCTCTTGATTTTTTCTTTGGTTCATCTTCTATTTCACTTTTAGTTTTTAAAATTTGAGATACGGGTAAACTTTGATTACTAGTAGCCATTACGGGAAAAATGTATTTACAATATACTAAAATAAAATTTTACTTTTCATCAATATGTACCTATTATTTATACATAAAATGGCAAAATTTCTTAAAAACTTATATCAATAATCAACATCAACATGATTCACATAATTGTAGGTTAGCTTCCACAGAACACAGAACATAAAGAGCTTCACTGGTCACTGACAGACACTTTTCTACTAGTATTTCTTCTTCTTCTTCTTAGGTAGTCCTGTAGACGTTGAATCGATTTTAGCGAAATACCATGGTATAAGAGCTGCTTTCGTTCGTGTATGAAAAGTAAATCACTGTTCACGTGAACGTTTTCTTAATCATGGATTACGACAGTGTCAACAATCGAACGCGTCCCTATATAAAAGAGCAGGCGGTAATTACAGGAACCCGCATGCGCTAAAAGACGATAAAATAGGAATCGCCTATATCTTATATAACTGAACTTATTATTTCTTTACTCACAATTTGTCAGTCGTGTGATAGCCCAGCGGAGACGAGCCGGCTTGGCAAGCAGATGGTTCCGGGTTCAAATCCGGCACGTTCTTGTTTTTTTTTTTTATTAAATGCATCAGGCATGATAAAGGAATTTTTTTTTATTAGATTAAAGGATTTTTTTTTATGAAGAGGTCTATTGCAAGTTAGAAGCCGGAGGCGATAGCCGGAGGCAGGTTAGATATGTGTTATTCCCCTGATAAAGGAATTTTTTTTGATTAGATTAAAGGAATTTTTTTTTTATTAATAGGTCTAGTAT
This sequence comes from Rhagium mordax, assembly GCA_963680705.1. Taxonomy (NCBI): domain Eukaryota; kingdom Metazoa; phylum Arthropoda; class Insecta; order Coleoptera; family Cerambycidae; genus Rhagium; species Rhagium mordax. The sequence goes on along the minus strand of OY796659.1, from coordinate 11,602,499 downwards.
GCGAGTTAGAAGCCGGAGGCGATAGCCGGAGGCAGGTTAGATATGTGTGTTATTCCCCTGATAAAGGAATTCTTTTTATTAGATTAAAGGAATTTTTTTTTACTGTTCACTTTGGCGCAAAGACAAGTAGGCAACACATCAGACAGCGCGCCGTCTTGGCGCATGCGCTGTCATGGATCGGGTTCCTGCAATTACCGCCGTCTTATAAAAGTTACGTTCACGTCGTTCACGATCCAAATACAAAACAAAAACATAACCACAATCATCATGGTGCATGATACAAGACACAGAAAATCTGTATTTTATGGCATTCTGTTAATAACTCATTAAATTTAGTACCATTAGTAGGATGTACAAGCTCTACTTCTTGTCTGGAATCATGGTATAAGGAGAATGGTATGCCCGCGCGCAGGTACGGTGACGTCACTCAGTTTAAAAAGCGGCAGGGGTGACGTCACAATTAACCTTAAAAATATGTATTTTCTAAAATTTTCGAATATAATGTCACTTTTATCAAAATTTCTGCTTAGTTCCTGTACTATTAACTAATATCTTGTTCAGTGCATTATTAATAAAGTTTTATTTGGCTAATCTAATAAAATAAGATGCTCTCTGTTAGTTGGAATTCTAACCTAAAATTAGTAGTCTATTTTTTAAATTTTTTCCAACCTAAGCGATCTATCACAATTTATTTTCCTTTTACAACAGTCAAGAAACAGCCCCAGACATATTAACAGTTGGTACTGCATTAGTTCTTAAGTTTCTACTGTTTCTGGGGGGAATATAACAACATCTGGCTGTATTAAAGAAATTTCAAAATCTGTTGATTCTGTTGGGTTGAAATCAATAGAAGAAATACGTGCTATAAACAGACAATAGGCAATGAAAAGGATAAACCGGCGAAATAAAAAATTAACCTGCTATTTTCCAAATTAATTTCATCGTTGATCCATATACTTTCGCGAGCTATTCAGCGCGAAGAAATGTAAAATACTTGATGCCAGTACCGTTCTGTCTTCGTGTAATAATTGTTACACCTGGCCACAGCACAAGCAGGCATGTTACTATTCGTTAACACTATTAAAAATATTAAAATAAAAATTAAACGTGCGAGATTACAACTGACTTTCGGCGTTTTTTAAACTGAGTGACGTAATGCGCAGTAGATACACAAATTGGACGGCAACCTGACATACCATTCTCCTTCTACTATGTCTGGAATCATTCATTTTTACTTTACCGGCTTTGACTGACAAATGACAAATAATTTCGAGGTTATAAGTAGATGAAAACTGGATTACTTAAAAATGAACACGAAAAATCCATGATTCGGAGGGGCAAGGGGATTGCTGAACATGATTCTAAAAACAAGAGAGGGAGAAAACAAATCAGAACAAACGAACATGTAAATATGAATCATGATTACCTTGTTCACGTTTGATTAGCACGAACGAAAGCAGCTAAGGAGAATGGTATGCCCGCGCGCATGCACGGTCAACGGTGACGTCACTCAGTTTCAAAAGCGGCAGGGGTGACGTCACAATTAACCTCAAAAATATGTATTTTCTAACATTTTCGAATATAATGTCAATATTTTATTAAAGTTGCTGCTTGACTTCTGTACTATCAACTAAAATCTTGTTTGTGCATTATTAATACAGTTTTATTTGGTTTAATCCAATAAAATAAGATGCGTTTTAGTTGGAATTCTAACCTAAAATTAGTAGTCTATTTTTAATATTTTTTCCAACCTACGCTATGTCAATTTATTTTCCTTTTACGGCAGTCAAGAAACAGCACCAGCAGTTGGAATTGCATTAGATCTTAAGATTCTACTGTTTCTGGGGAGAATATAACAACTTCTACTGTATTAAAGGAACCTCAAAATCTGTTGATTCTGTTGGGTTGAAATGTACAGAAGAAATACGTGCTATAAACAGACAATAAGCAGTGAAACGGATAAACCGGCAAAATAAAAAATTAACCTGCTATTTTTCAAATTAATTTCATCGTTGATCCATATACTTTCGCGAGCTTTTCAGCGCGAAGAAATGTAAAATACTTGATGTGAGTACCTTTTTGTCTTCGTGTAATAATTGTTACACCTATCCACAGCACAAGCAGTCATGTAATTGCCATTCGTTAATATTATTTATCGGTTTCAGGATATTAATCCTTTAATTGTTTACATATGCAAAAGTAGGCTGGTAAACAAGTCATAACTAAAGTTGTACAGTTATATTTAAAACTTGTACGGTAATAATATTACAAATACAGATCTGTCAATAACTGTCAACAGATGAAATAATAAATAATGAAACTATAATATAGGGCTATTTATTAATACAAACAGACAGAAAACTCCAAACAATAATAATTAAGTACTGAAATCCAACTGAAATGTATTTTCAGGCAATCCAAGGACCATTTTTATGTAGCCGTTGTGACATTAAAAATGTAAACATTTATGTAATATGAGAAAAGGTAACAAATAAAAACAAACAAAATATAACTGTAACCATGGCGACAAATCAACCCATACAGACTTGACCAACTAATGAAATGAAAACGTTATTAATAAGAGAATATCAAAAGGTAATATCTATTAATAAAGTCTTTATTTTCTGAAACCGATAAACTATTGAACATATCACGGATGTTATGAATCATAACAGCCTTAGATGTCTTAAAATCCTCGCTCTACGAGCTCGGATTTCAAACCGACATCTGCGGCAGTTATGATAGTCATAACATTCCTAGATATGTTAATAGCTATAAAACTATTAAAATAAAAATTAAACGTGCGAGATTACAACTGACTTTCGACGTTTTTTAAACTGAGTGACGTAATGCGCAGTAGATACACAAATTGGACGGCAACCTGACATACCATTCTCCTTATACTATACACTGTTGGCAAGCTTCGACTTTGGAGTGCGAAATCTGTAATGCAACTAAGAGAGAAGGTACATAGAGGCAAAGCCTTCAGTTAACAAGAGATGCCTAACCATTCCTACACTCCTACTAAAGAGGGGATGTGCGTGTAGCGCGCTCGACAGGTGACCTGTGCCGCGACACCGCGGCCGTTCGACACATTCGCCCGATTCCGTCGTCCCCTTCGACCGGGTGTTGTAAAGAATGGAAGGTGGGAGTTAGGGGATAGCGCGTTGTCTGTTTAACTTGTAAATGCTTTAAGTTATCTCCGTCTGATGCATTTATATCGGCTACCAAGATTAAACGTTACCAATAGTGTATATGCGAAATACTGAATTTGAATGTGTTTAATTAAAGAATTCGAGAGCACCAAAATGATCATAACTTTTTTATGTAATATAGGTATGATCATTGTTTATAATATACCTACTTTATTAACAATGCTATGTTTTATAATCGTAACATAAGATTTTTAAAGTACGGTCGGGAGCAAAAAAAAAACTATAGTACACCTGCACCTGAAGTAGTAGCTTGTAATTAGATCTTTTTAAAAATTAAGATTTTATTTATTATTTATATACTTTATAAACAATGATAATACATACCTATAATAATGATGATGACAATACATTTTTCGCATTTTGACTGATAAAGCTATATTTTACTAAATTCAAAATCGTTTAATAAAGTGGCACTTTACCACATGAAAATGTCACTCTACTATTATAGTAATGTCCAGTGTTAATAAAAAAGTTGTTTCTCGAGCGGCATTTAAAATGTTTTCAAAACAATTTTCTAAATTGTTTTCAGTAGCAAGATTCATTTTTATAATTATTAATATAACTTAAAATTAATTCGACTCACAAAAATTGTACTTAACTCTTATGCCGCGTCGGTTACTTAGGTTACGGAAATCCTGCACAATAAAGTACGTACACTATAGGTCCATTCCTTTGTTTTTAGTGTAGTGGAATCACAGTGGAATTTACACTACACTTAAGTCAGGTGATAATTCGGTGTAGCTAAAAGCAACGGAATGAGAAAGTGTAATAGATGTCAAATTGAAATTGTGTAAGTTCGAGATTGTAGGTTATGTTATGTTTACAAAACAAATACCTGGCAAAAACGATGGAAGAACTTGGACGCGAAATTTGTCAAGACGACTTTAGAGGATGAAACCTATCGATTGAGTTCCAGTAGTTCATCCAGTGATACTGACGATGAATTTGACCTTTTAGCTGTTTATTAGAAAAATATAAAAGGAATTTATTTCCTATGTATTCATTTTTATAATTACCATTTCTGAGTAAAGTAATTATTTCTGGATTATCTTTCAAGTTTACAATTTTACCACCAATTTTAAACTTAATTTCGTGCTCCATTTTATCACATCACCAATTGCGCATGTCGAGTGTAATTCACACCTGCCTTCGACGAAGTGGAGATAAGCTACACCAGTGGATATTACACCGTGCGAAGGAATATATAAGTGTAGTGCATATTCCACTATTTTCTTACAAAGGAACGACATTGGACTATTCAGTGTAATTCAGTGCTACACTTTGCGTGCAAAGGAATGGACCTTATAAATGCATATAAATGTGGTACACTTTAATTTATTAATGTAAATCTGGCTCAACTTGTCAAATTTGACATTATAAGATCTGTCACAGATACTTGAGAGGATGCAATTCTGACGTCTCTGATCTGATCATTAACCTACAAAGTTCTTAAATGACATGACAGTTTGCACCAAGCACGTTCAGGAAGATCACTTTACACAACTAAGAAAACCTGATTTTCGAGTTACAACTGTTGTACCACATTTATATGACGCGCAGTGTACCTACTATGACATTTTTTAAATTTCAAACTTTGTAATGTTTTTATATCTATATCTATCACTATTTGCTTATAATTATACCTATGACAAAAATAGCAAAACGGGTTCACATTTTGTATAGCCACCAACAATTAATTTAGTTTTACCTATCCGAATAAATCCAAAACTTGATATCAAATTTGATGGCCAACAAGTATTAATTTTCTGAAATGTTAAATTTTTACACATGCCGGGCCAAGGAAGTCAACGGCCGATAACTTGTTATCTTGTAGTCGATTAAGAATTAAAAGAAGCTATTAAATAATTTCTAGCAGAAACATTTTATTCATCACAAGGGCTTTGTGAATTTCCCAGGTTTTAATTATGGGTTTTAGAATAATGCTCACATGTCGTTAAAATATTAAAAATACTTTTAAACGATTTCACTTTGTAAGAAAATATGAAAATGTAAAGACCTAATATTCTATGTGCAGGGTGTCCCAAATTGCTTGATTTTGGCTGGTTTTCCTATTTCCAGACCAGGTAGAGAAAACCTGACATATGAGTCTAGAGCTCAATTTTTGTGAAACGCCGATTAGTGAAAACCACATTTCGATATCTCTAACCGTTTCCAAGATATCGGCAAAAATTGACATTTTACAGATTCCGAAAAACTGTAAATTTTTTATTTAAGAATATTTTTTCAAACGGTAAAAACTTTCTACAGGCACTTTTTGACGTAGAATAAGATGCATTTGTAAAAAAAAATTTATCACTTTTCTATTGTTTGATGTCAAAGCTAACTTTGCTATTTCAAATGGCAACCATAGTTGGCTTTGACTTTAGAAAATAGGAAAAAAAATAAGCTTTCCAAAAATATATATGTCAAGATATGTCTAGTCATTCTTGCTGCCAATATAACACATTTTTCTTTAAAAATGACATTTTTAACATTAAAAAAAGTTTTTCGGAATCTGTAAAATGTAAATTTTTGCCGATATCTCGGAAACGGTTAGAGATATCGAAATGCGGTTTTCACCAATCGGCGTTTCACAAAAATCGCGCTCTAGACTCATATGTCAGTTTTTCTCTATCTTGTCTGGAAATAGGAAAACCAGCCAAAATCAAGCAATTTGGGACACCCTGTACACTGACGATCAAAATTAACGCACCACCCAAAATTTACCATGATTTTAAATTTGATTTTTTTCTATACCGTTTGTCTGATTTTAATGTGTTTTTTTTGTTTTGTAGGTTAACTCTTCTAGAATGTATAACCGTGCCGATTTTAAGTAAAAATAATTTTTTCTTTAAATATAGGGCGTAGGTAACAATAACGCTATGTTTTTTTCCAAACATTCAAAACACCCTGTGGTAATCGACAGCAACAAAATTAAACTTCAGTTCAGGCAGAATTGTAGCTTCATCTTTTCTTAACATTTACTTTTTTTGGTACACTTTTTTCTCTTTGTTATTAAAGGAGATATACCAAGTGAGGAAAAAATCCAAAATTTTTGTTTCTTGGATGCCATTTTTTGTTATTCTATCGGTTTCAGGATATTAATCCTTTGTTTACATATACAAAAGTAGGCTGGTAAGTAAGTCATAACTAAAGATGTACAGTAATATTTATTGCCATCAACAGCTTGTACGGTAATATTACAATGCAGATCTGTCGAAAGATCTGTCAACAACTGTCAACAGATGATATAGTAAATAATGAAACTATGGGGCTATTTTTTTTTTCTTTTTTTTAACATAACACACTACAGAAATTAAACAACCCCCAAATCCAAAGCCAAAGGCTGTCCGGAAGGGGGCTACACATTTGAAAAAACGCAGACAAACATCCATACCCACCGACATTGCCATTTGCCGGTGCCCGGTCTCGAACCCGGACTCGATAGGCAGTGTAGCCAGAGCCAGTCTGTCACTCACGCTTTAGCCCACTACGCCACCGAGTCGGTTATTAATACAAACATAATTAAATACTGAAATGTATCACTACTGCTCCTGCTTCTTATTACATCTATTAATAATGTCTTTATTTTCTGAAACCGATAAACTATTGAACAAATCACGGATGTTATGAATCACAACAGCCTTAGATGTCTTAAAATCCTCGCTCTACGAGCTCGGATTTCAAACCGACATCTGCGGCAATTATGATACTCATAACATTCCTAGATATGTTAATAGCTATAACCGATTCGAATAAACTTGGCATTATTAGATAGGTACCTAATTTAGTAGGCTACAAAATCTATAGGTCAAAATGGTAGACATGAAATAATCAAAATGTTTTAAACACCTTTAAAAATTGATGTTTTTCTATGGTTCTTTATTAAGATCTGATTGAGCTAAATCTAAATAAATTGGTTACGAAAATATGACCAATAATGAAATTGTGTCTTGACGCTTTTACGGCCTTTTTTAATGTGGTAAGAAATTAGATGAATGGACAACTTTTTAGCTAATGTCATATAATTATTAAACATTGAACCTATTTCGATTCCCACTGCTACCCTCAATAATTTTAAATGTATGCTTTTAAATAACGTTTACTAGCATTTTTTAATTTATCATATCTTTGTAATTAATAATGGATCGCTTTATCTCGATCTGATTTTAATAAACAACGAAGCTAGGAAAACAAATTTTTAAAGGTGTCTGCCATTTTGAGTTTTCATGTCTACCATTTTAAACTATTGACTATGTGCAAGGGGGCGGAGTTATTACTAAATCCGACGCGAGCGTTTGCGGTGGCCATAATTGTAAATTTTGAACCCCTAATTTTCCCATCTGTCAAGGTATATGGTTATGTTTTGTGCTCGTGCTGTCAAGAATGTCAAGATTGTCATCAAGTAATAAAAATTGTTGTTTGAACGAGAAGAGTCGTAATTTAATAGTGCTTTTCAGTTATAAATGAAAAATGGGAAAAATTAAGCTACTTGCAAACAAATGTTGTGTTCTAGGCTGTCGTGTTAGTGACACTTTCCATAAAATAAAGTTTTACAGATTTCCTGCGCGGAAACACAACCTTGAATAACGCGCGAAGTGGATCAAAGCTGTGAAAAGAGTCAAGTAGGAATGTATTTACCTCTAAATTAAGTTTAAGGCGTATCTGTTACAGCCGTTTGTCGAATGCACTTTGCTGTAGTTTTATTATTGCAGCTGATATCAACATATGCTTCTACATGTTTCACGTGACAAAATGCCAATTTCCTTCCTTTTTCTAATACACCTCTCACCTCTGGTAAATTTATTGGAATGCGTAATTTGTTTAAATTTGGTACGAAAAATTATACTGGTCATTATTTTATGTTATTCTGTCATGTCGTGACACTGACAATCATGTAGTGACATTGACAAATTAGGGGTACAAATATTAAAAAATTGACCACGAGTGGCGCTACTAGAACCCTTGCACATAGCGAATAGGTATTATTGTAGCCTACTAAATTGCCTATCTATGACGTCAAGTTTATCGAATCGGTTAAGTTAAAAAAATGTCATCCAAGAAACAAAAATTTTTGATTTTATTCCCCACTCGGTATATTTTCTTTAATAGTAAAGATAAAAAAGTGTACCAAAAAAGTAATCGTTAAGAAAAGATGAAGCTACGATCTGAACTGGAGTTTAATTTTGCTGCGGGCGATGGACCACAGGGCGTTTTGAAATTTTGAAAAAAAACAGCGTTATTCTTACGCCCTATATTTAAAGAAAAAATAATTTTTACTTAAAATCGGCACGTTTATATATTCCAGAAGAGTTAACCTACAAAACGAAAAAACCGTATTAAAATCAGACAAATGGTTTAGAAAAAATTCAAATTCAAAGTCATGGTAAATTTTGGATGATGCGTTAATTTTGGTCGTCAGTGTATTTAGGCTTAGTGAACCCTGTTTAGGTCGTACCTAATAATCTTTTTGTAAAGCTGAACTTGTCGCAAGCTTGTTGTAAGTAAATTCGGAAGTGATAATCAAGTTAAAAGTAAATCTGACTTAGCACATAACGCCACCGACCTTATATAAATGCAAATAAAAATTGGGATGGCATGAGTGCAAGCTACCTTTCCACATAACCTAACTATACTATTCAATTAAACACATTACCTATTTTATACGTCTTTATTTTTATAAATTTAAATAGAATCAATACAGTTGTATATAGTTACGAAGACAGCATATTGATATACCTACTATATAAATACCTAGGTATGAAACAACTAAACGCGACCAAAGATTTTCATCTGATGCCATACCAAGTATAAATTACATCAGCTCATTTTAAATAAATATTTACTAAACTTATAAATATTTATGACGGATTTTTTCTGAATGTTATAGTCAAATTTAGGACTTCACAGAGACTGGTAAACATATTATACATACAATTTCAAATCACAATTTTTAAATATTCTTAAGTAAATCTCAGTTTGAATTTTAAAAGTAAGGTACTTTGAAGCAAAAAGTTTATTGTAAAGATCTGAAATGCGCTTATAATTAGTTTATAATTTTAGGAAAAATAAAAATATAAATGTTTTGAAGAAAACATTACATTACAACTACGTGACAGGGACCAATCTGCCATAATTAATAAGTCTCTACCCTTTATAAAATTGAGTTGGAAATTACCTTGGAATCTTTGCTTTCTGAATTTGCATTTTTGCCATCAATCGCATATTTTTTGTTTGACTTCATACACGTTTGGGACAAAATAGTCAGCAAAAATCCAATCAAATTTCCCTACCCCTTGAAATGTGCCCTTCCTTACTTGTAAATTTAAAATGGTATATCTAAAATAATATGCCAGGTTCCAGACAAGGTGGAGTGATGTTTAATGAAGCGCTTCAATGCAATATTATCTTTTACAAGTGTAAATGATGTAAATTCAACGAGCTTTACTTAAGATATATTTTTTATTCGATTTTACGCTGCCCTTCTGCTGGACAAGAAAGCTGGTAAAGAAGTTGAATTAAGGTACGTGTTGGTCGTCCTGTCATACGACCTTTGGTTAAATAAGTATACGTTTTTTCTTCAGATTGAAACCCAACCCCTGTTGTATCAAAATGAATCCAGTCAACACAGTCTATAAATTCATTTAGAAATGCAGCTCCAATACAAGCAGAGCCATGCCCCAATCCTTTGTTGTTGACATCATGAGAGTGGAAATGACATACTTTCGTTTTAAAGAACTTCCAAATAGGCAACCTCCAAACCCTGTCGCCGGTTATGATGCCTGCTTTGCGAACCTGAGCCCATATAGTCTGAGAATTACAAAAGACTCCACTACACGCAGATCCAAGAGCAGCGCGAACTCCCCCAGTTAAGCTTCCAACATCGATTATTAAACGTGGTTTATACATATGCTGCCCGTAAATAAGAGCATCGGCCAGGACTAAACGTCCCTCATTATCCGTATCAGTGATCATAATTGATTTTCCATTCAAGCCTATTACTACATCACCACATTTCATTGCCATACCACTTGGCATATTCTCACATAATGGAATGATAGCCTCTATGTTTATGGGTAAACTTAGGGCCGAAGCGGCACGTATAGCAGCAATAATGGCAGCTGCTCCACACATATCCGCTTTATATTTAGCCATTATTTCACATCTTTTGACACATAAGCCTCCACTATCATATGTAATTCCTTTACCACACATAAGGATTGGTTTTTGGTCTTGAGACGCTCCACAATATGATATTTCGACAATTACTGGTGGTTCACATGATCCTCGAGCGACAGTTAAGAAGGCATTCAATTTTTTTTGTTCTATCCAATCTTTATCGTGTACCATTACTTTAATTCCACAAGGACACAATTCATTTACTGTTTCTTGTGCGAAGTGTAATGGAGTCATTTGATTTGCTGGAGTATCTGACAGTCGTCTAGCCAAATTTTGAGATTCCGCTTTAAAAAGGCCTCGTTGAAAACCTTCGGCGTCACAATCATCGAATAATTCTAGTGTTGGAATAACTTTCCATTCATCCTTGAACTTGTTTTCTTGGTATCTCCATAGAGCCAAAGCACTTCCTTCTGCTGCTTGTTCAGGAAACCCTAATCCCTCAACTAATATCCTAGAAACACCCTCTCTCTTCAAATTTTGCGCACCCAATCCAGCTGCCATACGTACTGCTTCTAGTTTTTCGTCAATAGCCTCTAATTCATTGTATCCCAGTTTTTGTTTGCCCAGTCCTACCACGGTAATGGACCAGAATTCCTTATCAATGTTATTAAAAATATGTCCATCTCCTCTCTTTAGATCCGGTCCAGCTCTAAAAAATATGTAACCATGAGTAAGTAACTGAAAACAATGTGTTTGTGTAAAAAACAATGAAAATTAAAGTGGATATTTGTAATTTAAGATTCCTATCTACTTCAGTAGTACGTAAAATATTGTAATCGTGAAATGAAAACGATATTCAGAAGTTTTACTAACATTATACTAAAAATAGAAATAACTAAAAGCAAAAAATCAGTTCTATGGAAATACATATTTTATACTTTACCATAAAATTTTTTTTTTGGAAATAGTAAAAGGATTTTAGTATTGTAATGACAGTTTAATATCTGTTTAATACCAAACAATTATTTAATTAAATAAATATAAGCACCTCAAAAATGATTTTTTATTACCAATGCCACTTATTACACCAACAACATTAGCCAACTTTAATATTAAAATTACTATACCCTGTTTACGACTTGAACGTACTTTGGTAATGATAACTCGTCGCAAGTTTCTTCTAGATAAACGCCAGAGGAATTAAATTTATCACCGCAAATAGAAAAGCTCTTCCTCTTGGTCTAATAATTTCAATCTTACCATACCATTAAAGTAAACAAATATCAGCTGATTTATACTTTATTTTAATAAATTTTACTAGACTCAATACAGTTCACAGTTCATAATCACAAAGACAGCCTAATTAATTCTACTCAAATAACTAAAATATCTCCCTGTATATAAATCAGGCACATATGACACCAGCTCCTTGTAAATACATATCTACTGAACATGTCAATATTTATGACTAATTATGTTATAGTCAAATTAAGGACAAAGACTCGTTTATATATATATATATGTACATACAATTTCAAGTCACAATTGTTAAATGATCTTAAGTAAACCTCAGTATGAATTTATAAGTAAGGTTCATACTTTGAAGCAAAAATGTTTATTGTAAAGTTCTGAAATGCGCTTATAATTATTAGTTTCTAATTTTAGGAAAAAATATAAATATAAATGTTTTGAAGAAAACATTACATTACAACTACGTGACAGGGACCAATCTGTCATAATTAATAAGTCTCTACCCTTTATAAAATTGAGCTGGAAATTACCTTGAAAATTCTTGCTTGCTGATTTTGCATTTTTGCCATTAATCGTATATTTTTTGTACGACAGATATATTTTTTAAAATAGTCAGCAAAAATCCAATCGAATTTCCCTACCCCTTGAAATGTGCCCTTCCCTACTTGTAAATTTAAAATGACATATTTAAAATAATATGCCAGGATTCCAGACAAGGTGGAGTGATGTTTAATGAAGCGCTTCAATGCAATATTTTTTTACAAGTTTAAATGACGGAAATTCAACGAGTTTTACTTAAGATATGCTTTTTAATGACCCTTCGCATCTGGACAGGAGAGCTGCTGCATTAATTGAATTAAGGTACGCGTTGGCCGACCTGTCATACGATCTTTAGTCAAGTACGGAAACACCTTATGTTCGATTTTATATCCAACCCCTGCTATGTCAAAATGCGCCCAATCAGTACAATCTATAAATTGACTCAAGAACGCAGCGCCCAAACAACCACTGCCATGTCCCCTCCCCAAATTATTGATGTCATGATCATTGTAATGAATTACTTTTTTGTTAAAGAACGCCCATACAGGCATCCTCCAAACCTTGTCACCAGTTATAGCACCTGCTTTATAAATCTGAGTCCATATATCGTTAGAATTACAGAAAACCGCACTACATGATGATCCAAAAGCCTCCCGAGTGCCACGAGTTAAGCTTGCAACATCGATTATTAAACGTGGTTTGTGCGCATTTTGCCCATAAACAAGAGCGTCAGCCAACATCAAACGTCCTTCATTGGACGTATCAGAGATCATAATTGACCTTCCGTTCATACCCATTACAACATCTCCACATTTCATTGCCATACCACTTGACATATTTTCACATAACGGAAGGACGCCTTCTATGTTTATAGGCAGGCTTAATCCTGCTGCGGCACGTATACAAGCAACAATGGCAGCTGCTCCACACATATCACCTCTGTATTTATCCATTCCTCTACACGCCCTGACGCATAAGCCGCCACTGTCAAATGTAATTCCTTTACCGCACAAGACGATTGGTTTTTGGTCTGCTGACCCACCGCAATAAGATATTTCGACAAATACTGGTGGTTCACAGGACCCTCGAGCAACAGCTAAGAAGGCATTCATTTTTTTTCGTTCTATCCAATCTTTATCGTGTACCAATACTTTAATTCCACAAGGACACAATTCATTTACTGCTTCTTGTGCAAAATGTAACGGAGTCATTTGATTTGCTGGACTATCTGACAGTCGTCTAGCCAGATTTTGAGATTCCGCTTTAAAAAGTCCTCGTTGAAAACTTTCAGCGTCACAATCGTCAAATAATTCTAATGTCGGAATTACTCTCCAATATTGCCTGGATCTATATTCTTGAAATCTCCATAAACCTAGGGCACATCCCTCTGCCGCCTGTTCAGGATGTCCCAAGCCCTCAATTAATATTCTACAAACACCCTCTCTCTTTAATTGTTGTGCACCAGTTCCAGCGGCCTCGCGTACTGCCTCCAGTCCATCGTCAATATTTTCCATTTCAGAGAAGCCTAGTTTTTCTTTTCCGAGTCCAACCACACAGATGCACCAGAATTCTTTATCAAGGCTGTTAAAAATATGTGCCCCTCCTCTCTTTAGACCAGGTCCAACCCTAAAAAATATACAATCATAAGTTATCGACAACATTCTTTGTCCAAGCTGACCCAGTGGTTTGTGACGAATTTTAACGCGTTTTAATAACGAGCCCTCAAAAAAAATTCTCAATACAAATTGAACGAAAAATCAAGTACTCACTTCAAATTATTGTGTTTATTTTATGAAATTGCTCACTTATTAAGAATACATGTTTTTTCTATCACGTCCCATTTTTCAGGTATAGCTAACAACAAAATACAAAATGATAAAACTGATTTAAATGTAACTTTCAATTCTTCAATTTTGTAAAAAAATAATAATTACAATAGAGTAACAAAAATATTTCTAAAAGAGTAGGATTAAAATTTAAAAAAAACTGAACTTGGACAAGGGAAGTAATTTTTAACTTGTTCTGTTATGGGAAGAAGAATTCTTTTTACATGCTAATAGTAATCGCCCAACATTCCAACGACATTTTCTCCCTAGATAGATGGACAGATGACGCCAACTAAGTCACTTTTAAAAATATATGTAAATTGAAAGTAGGTTGAAAATTTTATAGACGTGCACCTCAAAAACGTGACGTGATAGAAACATTTGGTGTTCAGCTCCTACCTTCTATTGCTAGCAAACTGTCAAAGCTACCAGTTTTTTGGATAAAAAAATCGTGTCACGTAGTGACTTCGAAACGGCGCTTTTCTGTCTCTCAAGATATTTTTGAAATTGGTCCAAGTGGATTATTTATTGTGTTTTAATAGCTCAATTGAGGTTTTTTTTTGAAAACTCGTTATTTAAACAACAATTCAAGTACGCAATAACCACTGATGTGATGCAACTTTTCCCCATACAATTCTTTCTTTAATATTACATTTGATACCACCACTAGATCTTATACATTCGGAAATTATTTATTGGATATTTTGCATAACTCCATGATGAATTTCACCTAATCGTTATGATTTTTAACAAAATGGCGAAAAACTACATAATTTCAGTGGTTCACTGTATATTTGGTTAATTAAAACGCCCATACTAACTCATCAAATTTTGTTCTACTCCACTGGATCAGCTAGTGCATAATCCTACAATTTTTGTAACCCCAAAGCGATCTATGTTATCATATGATTAATTTATATCAGAAATACTCAATTTTTAAGACGAGGGTCGATTTAAATTTGAGGATATGGGTACAGATATTTGTAATTTGTTTGATGCAGAGTAACTGGCATAAGTTAGTATATTGTATGTACATATAATTGTAAAGTTTTGGTTAGAGGGTCTTATATACAGGGTGTTTTCCAAATATATTTACATATACAGGGTGTTCCGAAATTAACTAGAAAGATTTTGCCATCGAAAAATAGTAAAATAAGTTCATATTAAACATGGGTCCAGAAATGGCTCCTAAGGGGGCCAGAGCCTTTTAAAAGACAGCCTCTGATGCTGTTTCTTTGTAAATATTTTGGAAACTTTTTAATTTCAAATTTTCATTACCTGTCCAATAATAATAGTCTAATTACCTGTCAATAATAGTCTACTATGTGAAAATGTAAAAAAAAGTATGAATTTAAAAACCAACTAGTGACGTGGAACAGAATTTTCAAATCAATTTAACTCGAAAACCATGCATTCTATCGAAGGCAAAAAAGTAGGAGCTATAAACACCCCCAGCTTCCTCCGATTACTACGTCCCTGAATACAATTTTAGAATAATTTTTACATTTTTGAATCCGGAACAAAAAAAAATAGCAAACGTAGAAAATTCACAGAAGACACAAGAAGTTTCCAAAATATTTACAAAAAACAACATCAGAGACTTTCCATTAAAAGGCTCTAGTCACCTTTAGGAATTATTTCTGGACTCATGTTTATATGAACTTTTTTACTATTTTTGGACGTAGAAACTGATGGTAAAATATTTTTAGTTAATTTCTTTTTACACCCTGTATATGCCATTCACACTATTTAAATTGAGATATTGAGGTGTATGACTTAATTGATTGTTACTGTTACTTTTGGTTGAATTGCCAAATTTCTTATTGATAACATTGAAGGTTGAAATCATAAAGATATGCCAAAATTTTATGTGAACAGAAACAGCGAGTGAGAAAATTTTTACAAAATAATACTAGTGAAAATCTTAAATTTGTGTATCTTGGCGAAACATGGCAACTATGTAGAACTAATTTGAATTTGTGGTTATATTTGACTTTTCAACATAACCTCAGTAATTTAAAATGTCATTCATACCAACAGAATTAAGATTTTCCAAAGCCTACCCCAATTTAAATCAAATGTGAATGACATATGTATTATAATCCGTAAAGCATCCTAGCATCCAAGAAACAAAAATTTTTGATTTTTTTCCCCATTCGGTATATCTCCTTTAATAGCAAAGATAAAAAGTGTACCACAAAAGTAAATGTTTAGAGAAAATTAAGCTACAATTGGATCGGAACTGGAGTTTAATTTTGCTGCTGGCGATTCCCACAGGGTGTTTTAAATTTTTGAAAAAAAAAAAACAGCTTTATTGTTACACCCTATATTTAGAAAAAAAAATTTCTACATAAAATCGGCACGATTATAGATTCCAGAAGAGTTAACCTACAAAACAAAAAAAAACATTAAAATCAAACAAACGGATTATAGAAAAAAATCAAATTCAAAATCATGGCAAATTTTGAGTGGTGAGTTAATTTTGGTCGTCAGTGTATTTGAGTGAAGTAACTTCATGCGGACTTGGCACAGCTATCGTTTACAGAAGTTATGAACGAAAAAACTGAAACACCCTGTATATTGAAAAAATATCTCTATATTAAATTAGAATATCGATTTCTTTTCACCCCTAGAATTAACGGTTCAAATGGAGATTTCAACAACTTTCAGCATCAACGTTTGTGGTGGAATATTTTACAATTTAATAGGCCTTAATGAGCATTTGAACGCAGAGAATTACAGACATGTTTTGGACCACACACTAATTTAAAATATGTGGTACCTACCAGCACGGTGGTGCTCACCTCACCGCGGAGTCGTAGTTAGGTGATAAAACCAACATTTTATAAACAAGTGGATTGGTATTGTAAGTCCAATTGCATGGCCACCACGATCCCCCGACTTAAATCCCTTGGATTTTTATTTATGGGGAATATGGGGTGGGGACATTAAACAAATGATTTATCGAGATAAAATTAACACCAGACAACAATTGTTGCTATTCAGGTGGTGGAAAACTCTTTAATTCATCGTTGTGAAGCATACATACTAGAGGAAGGGGGACTTTTGGATACATCTTTGTAATATTTATGTAATTTTGAAAATTATTTAACAGCTAATCATTTAAATAAAAATTAAAACTTTGAAGTCTTCCAATTCCTTAAATAAGTGAAACATGTATGATCATATTAATTTTTCCCTTAAGATTACATGAGCATTAATCTGTTAAAAGTTTGTTGGTGAGCTAATAAATCGCCCTGTATATTTATTAGTTTATATTAAAATATACAGGGTGGTCCGAAATTAGTGGTCATCATTTTACCCGCATATTCCTCGATCAAAAATAAGACTATGGGCGAGTTGCTTTATTCACCGGTTGATCCACCAGATGTGTTTTGTCTCGTTCTAACCTCAGAGATAGAACGAGATAAAACACATCTGATGGATCCACCGGTGAATAAATCAACTCGCCCAAAAAGTTCCTATAAACATGGCCCCGAAAATGCTGCCAAGGGAACTACAGCCCTTTAAAGGTGCATCCTTGACGATGGTTTTTATTTAATGTTTCTGAAACTGGTAAAAATAAAACCATGAAATTTTGGTCAATTACTAATAGTTTTATGGCCAATAAGGTGATGTGATAATGATCCAAAAATTTCACTCGGGTGGGTCAAACAGGGAGGGGGTGGAGTAAAATACCCCACAACTTTTTCGCATGTACGTCTTTCCAGATTTTGATAGCAAATTATGGAATGCCAGAGTCTTTTATGCAATAAGGTATTCTAGTTGAACTTTGATAGGACGCACCGTTTTCGAGTTATTTGAGTTTCTGGAAAACATTAATCACAAAAAAATCAAAACGGAACGAGTAAGATGCACAGTTGCACAGTTCTCTAGGTAGGTACTTAGTAATTAATAATAAAATTATGCTATTATTATTTTTATTATTATTATTATTAGTTTCGAAAATGTTAAATAAAAACCGTCGTTAAGAGCTACAACCCCTTTAAGGGGTTGTAGCTCCCTTAGGAAGCATTTCCGGGGCCATGTTTGTAGGAACTTTTTGTCTTATTTTTGATCGAGGAATACGGGGGTAAAATGATGACCACCAATTTCGGACCACCCTGTATACAGACTTTATTTTAAGGGGGCTACTTAAAATATATTGAATATTAATTTTGGAAACAGACATATAAATGGTCGTTTATTTATTAGGGTTAAGAGATTGTGCAAAATAAATTTACAATCCTTGACTTCCACGTTATTCATAAAATTTCAAAAGATTCAAAAATTTCAATGGATGGCAACTTTATTATTAAAGGTGTTGGAAGTAGACTTTCTTGAAAATTGGTGGCAAAGAAACAGAGCTCTATTTTGGGGGCACTATTCAAAATATGTTGAGTGGCCCATAAAATAGATAGCCTGTACACATTATTTTTTATTCATATTTACAGCCTTTAATATCTTGTAATACTCTGAAAAAAAGTTGGCAATGACATGACTTTTTTCCGTATACAGGGTGTCGAAAAGACGAAATACCCCTTTATCTTTAAAATGAGTTCCAGATTGAATGTTTCTATTAATTCGCTTTCTGTTGAGGACGAAATACATCGTGGACTTTGAAAACTTCTTTGTTGCTATACTCTCTGTATATATATAAAGACCCGCTATCTAAAAACTTTACAGGTAAATGTAAATTAACTTATCTAAAAAAAATTTCTCTTACAATAAGTTAGTATACACGTCTGGTCACTCAGTTGTTTCGGATACAGTTCAGTAAGTTGCACCCATCTCCCCTTAATAGAACAGGTCGACCACAGCCCACTCTACTACTAGCCATGCTGAGAGAAATATGACAACCATGCCTACGGGCCGGTCTTGTGCGACTAGTTTGACTTTATGTGTGAAGTAACTAACACGTTTAGATAATTTTATCGTTTTTGTGTATTTCCACAGTATTCAAACGATTATTGCATTGTGTAATATATCGTAGTTATGTTATTTGTGTAAAGAGTGGTTTGTGACATATTTGGATTATTTCACAATTTGTGTAAGAAAACAGTGAATATTTAATTTGTGCTTGCAGTTTTACCTGTGTGTTTTCCCTCCAGAACAACTAAGGCTGTATTTTGTGTGTATATAAGTGTAAAGGAGTGAGTGAGGTTTCTAGAGATTCATTCTATAGGATACATGATACATATTATATCAGGTAAGTGAAAAACATTGTGTAAAATGCCCTCCAGATGCGTCGTTCCCGGCTGCAAGTCAAATTATGATACATATCCTTGAGGGATGAAACCGGCACGACAAGCTCGACTACGAAGTATAAGTCGATATTTCGTTTTCCAAAAGATGAGGCACTGCGAAAAAAATGGATGTTGGCTGTACCCAGAAAAAACTGGTCTCCTACACAGTATTCCGCGGTTTGTAGTATGCATTTTTTAGAAACTGATATTGTGAGGTACGACAAATGGTTACAACCTGATGGAACAATCCAAAACATTTTGATACGGCCTAAATTAAAAATGCAGTACCCTCAATATTTCCAAATTTACCTTCATATTTAACAAAACATATGCCAGTTTCTAGAAAAAATCCAGAGGAAAGACGCAAAAAAATTATTGAGAATCACGAAAATTTGACTAAGAATTTTGAAAATTCTGATATGATTGAGAGCTTTGAACATCTGACTATTTCTCACCAGAACTATATTTCATTGTCTAATTGTTGGAATACCAAGTTAGTTGGGTCTAAATTTTACTTTTATACACTGGATTTTGAAGATTCAATTTTGTCTCTAAAAAATCAAATTATAATTGATAGCGAATTAAATATTAAAGTTTACTTGGGGGGCAATCAACTTTCATTCAATGACCTAAAATGGGTTCTTCCCTTTGATATGCAATTAAGTGGTCTCAGCTGGAAAATTTATTGTCTAGGTACAAAATAAGGAATGACAGCAATAAAAATGTTGACAATATGTAGTAGTGTAGTAGTGTTAGTGTGGTATTTTTTCATATGTATGCAATTCTGGAATCCATTATTAATAACCCTTCTGTAGAAAGCGCTTTTCTGAAAACCGATAATCAAAAAATGATTTTAGGCAAACTTACAGTACTTAGTCTTCGTTTAGACAATTTTTATGTAGAATTTTTTCAAACTTGCCATTGTGGCAGAGAGTATAAAGATTTATTATTTATGCTTTGTTCAGTATTTTCCAATATATTATTAAATGATTATGTCAAAAATAGAAATGATAACAGACTTAGTGCTGCAAGTAATTCTAATGCATCTTCCTCCAAAAAGAGGAAACTCAATACTTTTAAATAGATTTTAATTCACGTCCATGTTCAACTTGTGTATGTAAGTATGTATTAATAATTATTACTATTTGATTGTTATTATTTAATGGTGATAAGTAAGTATAATAAATTATTGATTATAACTTCAGCCAACTTTTGTAAAAATATAAATTGTCACTGACAAACTAGATCCCTCGATAAAACGCAGTGACGATTTTAGGCAAACTTAAATGTTTGCCTCTTAATATAAATTATAATAACACATTATATTATTTGTTATAGAGCAGAAACAGCCAAAAAGCGAAGGTAAATTTATAAAACCGAGTAGATATAAAACATTTTGTTTCTGTAGATGGGTTCTCCTGCGGAGTGCATATTCAACTAACCGGACTTCTCTGTAAGCAAGATGCGGTGTTGCCACAATTCTCAGCATGGCTAGTAGTAGAGTGGGCTGTGGGTCGACGGTCGGCGCTCCGTCTCGGACTAACGGGATTATGGGGCGGAGTCGAAATTGTTAGGGGAGTTGGTGCAACTTACTGAACTGTATCCGAAACAACTGAGTGACCACACTGACCACACGTGTATATGTTGAAAAACGTACTATCGCGGCCGAAAAAAAGTAATCGACTGATTTTCCCGTTGTAACTATGGTTCTATTATACAATATTTTTTTTATTAGTGTAAATGTCATTGTCATATTAAGCAAAAATAAATTTTTTATTACTTAATCATGCCTTATCACGTTTTGAGTGAAGAAGAAAAAGGCTACATCATCGCCAAACTTGGGGAAGGGTGGTCTCAACAACGCATAGCAAGTGAAATTAATTGCAGCAAAAGCACACGATTCAAAAACTAAACAAAAAGTGGATAGAAACTCATGATCTGAGCAGGGCAGTGGGTTCTGGGCGGCCAAGAAAGAGTACTCTAGAAAACGACCATACCCTGGTATTAACTATGTGAATTTAAACCCATTTTCTAATTCTATTGAAGCCAAAGGGCAAACCAACTTCCCAGCATCTGTTAGGACAGCAAGAAAACGCGCGGTTGCGAGAGCTAAAAGCCCCGACTAACTATAAAGAGTCAAGAATGCAGTTTGCAAATACTTTTATTAATGAAAACGATAGTTATTGGGAGTGAGTGGTATTTTCAGACGAAAAGATATTTCAGTTCCTGCTACAATTGTCAACAGCGAGTTTACCACCCCAGGGGTCATAAGTTTGATGAAGAATTTGCACAAAACAGATAATAGCGGAAGGCATTCTGTCTTTTTGTTTAGTTTTTGAATTGTGCCTTTCCTGCAATTAATTTCACTTACTATGCGTTGTTAAGACCACCCTTCTCCAAGTTTGGCGATGATGTAGCCTTTTTCTGCTTCTCTCAAATCTATACTAATTAATTGTTTTCTTATAATTAAGAAATATTAACAACTTTATTTCTTTTAGTTTTTTTTAATAAATACGACCCCACCAATGATTTCTTGTCAAAATAATTTAAATGACATAACTGATGTAAAAACTCCCATTTACAAAGGAAAATTTTTCGAAAAAACATACTACCTACTTGATAAAAAATCGATTACTTTTTTTCGGCCGCGATAGTACATATTTAACAATAATATAACACTTGTTATATTATCTTGTTGTGGAAGTCTACGTAAACTTTGAATTATTTATGATTTTCGGTAGCCTGTAAGATGTGTACTTACGTCAATAGATTCATCGAAGTGTTTCCAGTGTAAGCGAAAATTTTGAGCTGGCTGCATTTTTAATTAATAAGGATGCTCTGCATGGTGTTTTTATAAAATCGTATATATACAATTTACTGGTAGCTATACACTAAACTATGTAGGAATGGTTCTAAAATGTGCCTTTTAAAGGGCTTTAGTTCAGCTGTTATCTTCCTAATAGATGACTGTTCACAGCTTGGATACAGTTCCTAGATAAAATCAAATAATAGAAGCAAATTTCTCAAATCATTATGCAATTGTAAATATTAGACTAATGTCACTGGCGTTTCTAAAAACTAAAATGAATATAACTTGTTTTCATACCAATACGTGTATTTTTGTTCTACAACTATTACTTGGATGTAACTGTATTAAGAAGTTTTATTTGAATAGGCATGCTTAACTGCGGATTTTATCTAGAATCCTAATTCTGAACATTAGCTTACTAACTAGGAAACTACGTAGATAAAAAAGTAATGGGTTATGCCAAACCTCTTGTATTGCTTTTGAAAATTCCATTGCAAATATAATTCTGAAAGCTATTATATTAGTCATAATTTCTGCAGAATTTAAGAAAGAAGTCAAAATGTAACAAATACATTTTTTTTCTGCTGGTAATTTCTGTATTTGATGACGTATTACAACACTAATATCATAAGGTTTAAGTATCGTCAGTGCAATCCCATTATCCCCACTTATGTATTTAAATATTTTTGTTTTTGTTTTTAATGAAAATAACTGAGTGAACGAGTTAGTTAGCTTTACTTCTGCTTATGCTTCATTTATCGAAAAACAAATAGTTCATGTAAATATTTAAATGTAACTTTTAAAATCATACGAAAAATTTTTCCCAACAAGTGACATTGTTATTTATTCTGATTGATAAAGTATCATCTATAAGATGACTGGTTGGTAGTGAGGCTAGCACACTTGATTTTCACCCTGGGTTTGATCTTGATTTGTGGCACTGGAATTTTTCTGAAGAAGCAATTAATCTTAACATACTAGGGTATTGGTGGGTGTGCGTCTGTTGTCTTCAGCACAATGTGTCTTCAGGGATACATGATTCCGTAGTACCTGTATAATTTAATTTTAACGATGATGGTGGTTAATCAGGTGCAAGTTATGAAACTGGTAGAGTTATCAAAACAATAAGAAACCTGTTTTAGCAGCAGATAAAAATAACCAACTTTTTTTTTCTCGCGATTATGTGATCGTCTAGCAATTCAGCAATTTAAAGAAACGAGAACGTGAAAAAATAGAAGATCATTCCCTACGCTCATGTAACTACATAACATTATGTAATATGAATAGGATGTTGCATCATCAGTCACAAACTGCAAATGTTGAAATAAATTCATTCCTGAGTTAATACAAAGTACAAAAAATGAAAAAAATGGATTTAGTCTCTGAAACTGAAATATTTCACCCTCTCTATAGATACAAGTATCTGTATCTAAATCTATAGGGCAAAATAAATCTATCTTCAAAAAGTGTTTACTCTGTTGATTCACGGAACCCCGGCATTAGAAATTTCTGGTGAAAAATCGTGTTTTTTCTATTCATAGAAGATGAATGTGAAAAATTTTTGAACATTCTGAGTAATTTTGTCACATTTTCGCTAGATATAAAAAAATATGTTCGTAATGATTGAATACATCGATCTTAGTCTTTTTAAAAATTATTTGGGGAAACGTAGAATAAAAACCACAGAAATGTGACAATAAGCTTTAGTAGGAAATGTCATATTTTTGTCATAGAAGCGTTGAAAGTACAATTCATTCAGTCAACGATGTAAGGTAAAAAATCATGAACAAAACAGCTGCATGAAATATTTAAATTTGAAAACTTTCTCAAAGTTTCTACAAAATTATATAATTTTTCTAAATGAATGTGTTGTACTCGTATGTATTACATCAAGTGGGTAAATGCATTGATACGTACTAACTTGCTTGCGAAGTTCGACGGTTTGAATCCATTCAAATCAAAAACTTATTTGTAATTTCCTTCGAACTTAGATGGAGAGAGAACTGTCGGTGCCCCAGCTGTGATTCGGACTCCACAATCAACCGTAGGATCTGGTTTCTTTTACTTAACACAAAATCCTACAATTTTCAAAGGAATTACTTCGGAGGTGGTTAAGGAAACGTTTTTTTTATGTAATACTTTCACCACGCTTACGCGCGACGTGTATTAGGTTCATGCTCTTTCATGTTTGCAATTCTGTGGTTTTTACTACATAGGGTTTTCACCACTGTGGTTATATTTGGCAAAATGAGAATTATGTTGACGTGACAGGAGTGCAGTGCTTACGTCGAAATTGGTCGTTCAGGTTGAAATATGTATCTTTCGCGTAAATATTGAAATTTTCTAACTTAATGTTACAAGAAAGCATATACCTACCAAAAATGTATGTTCAAATTATCAAGAAACGTAGTGTCGTGAATAAAATTAGGCGACATAATCGTATCCATAAAAATCTGGTATTTAAAACAACACTATATAGTTCAAAATTGATACACTGTAGGAAAACAAATATTTCTTAATACGATTTGATGATATATATATCTAATAATAATTGATCAGTGGTTACTTCAAATGGGCTACTTCAAATGTCTCCGTTGTTGCGATACGCAGGGAAACATTTTTCATATAAAAAATATGAACTTTTTAAGGGTTATCATAATATAACTAAAACAAAATTTCAGCCTATAAACGCTTTGATAAATAATCAGCAAGAAACAAGCATAACTGAAACTTTTATATAATAGTAACTTTTTTTTTAATAACTTTTCTAAACAAAATTGTGTTCAAGATAAGATCTAAATAAGTTAAACAATACATTCAAACTCCTCATATTCTTGAATACAATTGTGTTTAAAAAAGTAACTATCCAAATTTAAAAATTATCAAAGAGGCTACGTGCAGGAATTTTGATCAAGTTAGAAAATAATAGGTATGTACATACATCGAAATTGCACTATTTTTTATATGAAAAATTATAACGAAAATATTTAAAGTGTCCAATTTTAAATAACCAGCCTGTAGATTATCATGAAAGTGTTAATATTTTTTAATATGCAGCAGGATGACACTAAACACAACCTGCGGGGTATAAAATATGTATAATTCCATAAAACTTATCACCTATGAAAAATTTTGTCCAAATATCTGAAATAAGTATATAATTTAAAAGGAAATAAATATTTATTATAATATAATTATCTATTAAGTTCAGGTCACCAAAAACACATTCAATTTTTTGACAACTAATATTCTTATAATTAAAAAATGTTAATATTTAACTAAATAATAAATTACATTTTATATTATTATACATATCATAATAACTAATTTATTACACTATTTGTTATCCAGTAGCAAAAGCTGCAGACAGAAAAATTGCTCTAATTTTCAAGTTTTATTCGATTAAAACGCCAAAGGCAAATATAATAGGTACTTTATTTAATAAGTATATTAGTAACTGGTTCGCTTTTATTTATAGACATCAGCTTGTCCCCTATCCTGATTTTTTTAGTACAAAGATTATCTTTGCAACATTTTATATTTTTCAAGCTTATCAGTTAGAAAATGAAACGTATTATTTTTCCATACAAGTGAGTAGGCAGTTATTTTTTTTCATACTGACTTAATAATTCAATATTTGAAAATATGGCAACAAGGAAAATTTATTCAACACTTGATTTAATACAATCAAACTCGAATTTATTGTAAATATTTACGGTCAAATTGTTGAATTAAATACAATTTGACATGTATTGTATATATTCGAAACCTCATTCAAATTTGACGTTTGTGAAAGTTTCTCGTGATTTTTTAAACTTTCCTAGAAAAATTAATGCGAATAATGATTTTGTCGTACAAACTTCCCTTTTATTCGCTTGCTACGCGAACACTACCTGTTTTTTAATAGTTGCTTTGTTTTAAATACTAAAAGGGAAACTTCGAAAGGAACCATAAAAAATATTTGAAAATACTTATATTTTGCACAAAAAGCAAGCTCTGACTTTCACGCTACTCGTAGAAATAGGATATTATCGAAACTATATAAAAGTGAATACTATTCTGTGAATAAATTATTGCAGGAATTTTCCACAGTTAGTTTATTCGTAATTATTTTATTCTAAGAACGAACTTGTTGCTTTAAGAGAGAACAGAACTGAGATTGACCTCCCTCCACATTTTTTACAACAAATCTCAAATAATACAAAAATATACTGAAGTGTTTTAAATCTAATTTATTTGTCCAATCGCTACGTACTACAAGCCCATATGCGTATATCCTAACTATTTTGATAAATAGAAAAACTTGGAATTAGGACCTATTCTTATACCGTAGAACATTTTACACCATTTTATTGGAACCATATCGTTCAGCAGCCTGGGTTCTTCAGGAGATAGAACCGTTCAGCAGAAACAAGGTTGAACTGGATACATTCTAAACGCTTACACAAAAAATAATTTGTTATTGAAAATATGAATTTGCAAAATAATATTTCCCTAACTCATCACAACTAGTTATAATTGTTGTAATTTTTAGTGATATGTTTCTTCTTTAAATATTTAAAACTCGTAGTCTTTTCAAAGTTCAAGTTCTATTTTTCTGAATGGTGAATAAAGTGTATTGTTCTGCACCTACTGCACCAGTGTCTTACCTCAGTAAAATTGGAAATTTGTGGTCGATCAATGTGGAGCTTGTTAAGGGGGACATACATACATACATATTACATACCATTAACCATTTTTTTGGTACAGGAAAACCGAAATATATTTAAGAAGAGTGCTCACCAGATACTTTTTTATGTTTTAAAAAATGCACAAGATCTATTAAAATTGGAATAAGACAAAGGAAAATGGGGAATTCGTGGATTAAAAATTGTATGGTTATTCTATGTAATTTTATGATTTCCTTTCTAGAAATATGAAATTACAACCGTACAATTAATAATTTATTTTACTTTTACAATTTTCCTTTGCTGCTTTTCTTAAATATTTATTTTTGAGGCTGTAAAATTTTATTAACATTGAAATCGCGAGTATGTTTTGATTATTTGTTTTAACTATTCTCATATATTATTTTAATGTCAAAATATGTCAATACTTACGCTTTTCGCTGAAAATATTGAATTTCAATAATTATCTACGTGTAAACGTGACGTAAGATATTTCGGTACCTATCTAAAATCTTAGTGACTAAGAATTAGGATTGAGGGTAGGACATTTAGCGCAGAATAACATATTTATTTGTATGTTATAGTAGGTACCAGCAATTAATTGTCAAACAAAATTTTTTATGTATGATTTTTATTTATTTTTTCAAGAGAGCTTAAAAATCCGAACATGGCGCTCATAAGAAGATAACAGTTCATTTTGGGGTCATATTCGAGACCAAAATGTATCATTGCATCATTAGCATTTATAGTAATATTTTATTCTCTCCCTGTTAGTTAAATAAATCAGAAAATATGATTTCCCCGCCATTTTAAGGCAGTTCCAAATATTTTTCATGTTCTTTCTGCAGTAAATATTACTTACTGTTGTATCTGTAGTATCTTATTATACAAGGTGTCTCAGATATATGTGCAGAAAAAAAATACGACATGGCATCAAAATAAATCGATTAAACCAAATTTACCTCTGTACCAAAATGCTTCCTAAGGGAGCTGCAGGTCCCTAAAAGTGGGTCCCTGAAGATGGTTTTTCCGAAACGAAAGTTAAAATGTTGGAATTTAGCACAAACACTAAACTTTTATCAAGGGTAGATCAAGCTGTAGGAGTGGGGGTAAAAATATGAAAATCACTAGGGATGTACTAAACCTTTGAAAATTATTTTACTGGAAAACGCCGGTGCCTCCCATCGAAGTTACACAAGAAGACATTTCGTTTTTAAAAAACTCTATTAAACCATAATTTGATGTCAAAACTCAAAAAAATTGCAAATAAAAAAGTTGTTGTTATTTTTACCCCCCAACCTTCCAGGGTTGGTAAAAATTTTGAGATGATATTCACCTCATTTTATTAGTCTTAAAAAGTTTAGTGGTTGTGCTAAATTTCAACACTTTAACTTGATCAGTTTTGGAGATACTAAATAAAAATCATTTTGGTACAGAGGTAAGTTTGGTCCATCTATTTATTTTGACGTCAGCAAATGTGGTATCTTTTTGTGCACTTATTTCTATTAGTTTTTTCTTACATTTATTGGATTATCAAGCCGCTTTTCTGAAAATCGTTAAAATCATAATTAAATATACTTCTACGCCAAACGGAACAGACAGAAGTTTGTTTGAATAAATTTTTGCCTATCACAAAATGTCTCACACCTGAAAAACCTGTGATAAAATTATTGAACTAAATTATAGTCAAATTTCGAGTTAAAGCCTCTAAACCTATTTCCGTTTTTACTCACAGTTACATATTTCTATTTATACGCTAAAAAATTATAATACAAATGAAGATTATTTTGGAAACATTAACTCGATTTTTGAAAAAAACATTCTTATTTTATTCGCAGATCGGTTATTTAGTACCTAGCATATTCACCTTTCGTTTGTGATCGTATAAAACTGAATACAAAATTATTGTTTTATTTGCATTAGATGACAGTAATGTAAAATTAATACTTATTTTATTTTTGCAAAAATTTTGCTACCGAAAAGACGGCGCAAGAAATTAATGGCAAGTATACATATTCTCTATGGTGGACATCAGTGTTCCTCCTGGATTAAAAAAAATTCTCACTTAAGTTTCGATAAGCATCGAGTATTTGCAAAAAATAACTTCATCAAGAATATTGATAAGTTTTAAAAGTTTTTTAAAACTGAAAGTTAGGAAGCTCGTAGTAAATTTACGAAACGCCGGCCGTTCTCTTCGTTTTTGTGATTACTTTTATAAGGGCATGTTAATGTTATTTATAATAATAAATAATAATAATAATATGACTTTATTTCAGGCGGAGTCTAGCATAAGCTATGATTTTGAGATTTTTTGCTAAATAATGTCATGAATAACTTTTGCAAAATTCTATAAACCAATTCTGAAGACTATTCAGACATACATTCTAGAAAAATTCTCAGTAACAAAAAATTTGTAAAAAACAATGAATGTGTTTTTGGTAACTTGAAAACAAACATTTAAACAAAGTGTGTCCGCGGCGCTGTTCTAAGTTGTAAAACATATTATTGACTTAAATGCTATCCTTCGTAAAATGTTTTATCCTGAAAAGTTATTAACAAGTCTAATTTAGAATGTATTCTACACGGTGCCGGTGGCGGCTGGAAACGGAAATTCAAATATCTCACCAAAATTACACCCTATCATTGAGTAAAAAATAATAAAGAGGTGCAACTGTCAAGGTGTCGAGATTTTAGTATTGTATTTCTTTGCCAATAACTTCATGATTACCATCAATTTTTAGTACTACGGGAAGGTATTTGTAATGTGGCTGTATAGCCCTTAAAATTGAAGACAACCATGAAGCTAATGGTAAAAAAATACAACACTAAAATTTCGAAACCTTGACAGTTGCGCATCTTTATTATTTTTTAATCAATGACCCTATTTAATATTACAGAAAGTACGTAAAGTGTCGAAATTTAAAATATAGTATATCCAGTAAAATCAGACACGTAAAGGCATTGAAATCACTGTTATATTGCAGTGTTATGTGTGCAGTTTTTTTAAATTTCATCCATTTACTAAAGGAATGAGCCTAGTTTCATTTACACCCTTTGAGACGATACATACGATATGGTTTCTACTTTTTGAACTAGATATACATAAATAGCTATTAATTAAATAATTAAATAAATGTCATCAACATCGTATTTGATTTGCCTATCGATTCTCAGATGAATGTAGTGTACAAGGTAGTTTTATTATAATATTATTAAGACATCTAACTACAGTATTATAACTACAGGATTTATTTTTAGAGAAATGAAAAATATGTAGGCAAAAGTTTCAGATTGTGGCGTGAACTATTTTTTAGTAAAAATAAATGAAACAAAATGCCATTGGAAAGTATAAAAAATGACAACTTATATTTTACGTATATTTTGAAAGATTTCTGTTATGAAGGTTAAATTAAGGTTATAGATAGGTGTCAAAATATACAGGGTGTCCAGAAATGATCCTGACAAACGAAAACTGCAAACTCTAGAGGTGATTTTATGTCGATTTGGCGTAAATCACCTTATCCAAAAATGGAACCTTGTCATCAAATTTTTTAAAATATGTCCATAACGCTTTTATCTAAAAAGATAAAACTTGGTACATTTATTAACCTAAAAATTATAGTGTTATTTTGCTGATTTTCCAAGCCAACATTTCATTGGTAGTAATCCGTGGGGAACTTAATGCCCCCCAAATGAGACATTTATGACAGCAATAAAAAAATTATGTTTACAGTTGGTTAATAAATGTAAGTGTTAACTTTTTAGATAAAAGCGTTTTGAAGATATTTAAAAAAAAATTGACAGGGTTCCATCTTTAAAGGGCTGTAGCCCCGTTAGGAAGCATTTTTGGATAAGGTGATTTACATCAAATCAACATAAAATCACGTCTAAGATTTGCAGTTTTAGGTTGTCAGGAGAGTTTCTGGACGTCTTGTATGGAACTGTACATTATACAATATAGAGGTTATGAATACACGAGCGCACATTATTAGAATTTTAACTGCGACTTTTATTGATAAACATATTTAAATCTCATATGCTCATAATAACTTCGTGTTTCTAAAAAGTAGTTTTATTTACGTTTAAATTTGTTAAAAATAGGTATCTTACTAAATAAAATGTTTTCTTTATTAACAGATACGAATGATTTTTATTTTTTGCGTAAATTTGTTCGTATGCAAAGAATTAAAGAATACAAAGATATTAAAATAACTAAAAATAGGCACGCTTTAATGCAAATTTGGTTGAACTCTCCCTCTAAGGGAAATAATTAAAAATAGATAATTTATATTCAAATAATCTTAGGTTATATCCCGAGATCTCTGGATTTTATCGGACAATGTTCGAGACTTAATAATTTATCTATTAGGCTTTTAGGTAAATTATTAAGTAGAGCATTTGCATAAAATCAAAATTTTGCAAAAAAGGTAGCTACCCCCAGTTTGTGTATTTTGGTATTTATTTATAGGTACAAACATATCTGTGACTTAAGGTACTCAGTGTTATTCTACGTCATATTTTTATAAATATAATTATTTCACCTAATTGTATGATGCATCTTGCGTTTCGATATTCGATTCTTAAGGAATACAATCTGTATAATGCAACAATAGACCAGTTACTGGGGGACAAAAAAAATGTAATTCGGAAAAAAATTCTGGTAAAGGTTTTATCTATTTTAACTTCAGTTATGTCCCGATATGACTATTCTAGGTTTTCCCCCTCTAAATCCCTAGGTTAAGAAATGTGACGTGATGCAGTTTTCTTAAGGTTTCTCAGAAATAATCCATCAGATCAGCCAAGTAATATTAGAAATTTGTAGAGCGTTAAATTCTGCGCAAAATGAGTACCAACATGATATATTTTGTTCTAGCTATACCCGCATGAGCGCTTGTCAAAATTGCAAGAATTTTTCAACTTACTGAAAAGATTAGTTTTTTTAATGAAAAATAACTAAAATAATTCTTGGTGGCACTCTAGGAGGTCAGAGTGTTGAAACGTTGAATAGCCTAAGATTCCATCCGTTTGCTAGAGCCCTTGCGAAAGTCAACTTCAATTTGGCTTCCCTATCTCCAACACTTGATGCAGAGCGCCAACACTGCTTGAGGGTGTACCTACAAGTGCAAATAATATGGTTAGGTAATTATATTATTTAGCCCACGGACTGGGGTTGGCAAACTACTAAGTATGACCTGTTGCCACCAAGAAAAAACCTGCTCCACGGTAAGTTTTGGCTACCATAGCCTGCATATGCACCAAAGGCAAACGAATTTGTCCAGTAAGTTGAAAATTATTGCAGCTTCGACAAGAGCTCATACTTAGAACAAAATATATTGGTACTCATTTTGGGCAGAATTTAACTCTATCTAAGTTTTTAAAATTACTTGGCTGATCTCAGGTTATTTCTGAGAAACCCTCAAAAAACCGCAAGAAACACATTTCTTAATCTAGGGGCCTAAGCTAACCTCGGCAGAAGGGGAATATTTGAACATAACTGAAGTGATTGAAACGATAAAACCTTTACCGGATTTATTTCCGAATTGCAATACCCAGCAACTGCCCTAACAATGTTACAAAAAATGTTTGTTTTGTCAATATATTTCTTAAAGCAAGCTTCACTTTAGTGACTTTGTCGTCCAAGTCTCTTTCTTTAAATTGCTTCTTTACTGCTCATGTAAATAAAGAACTAGCTGGCTATTATAAGTGTCCGACTCTCATCGGATCCAAACTGAGATACATTCGATATTTACTACGCTGGAATTGTCTTCACTTGGGATATCTCTGATATACCCGTACCAAACCTGTACAACACTGATGAGACCTAACAGGTTGAAACAATTGTCTGTTGTTGGTAAAAGTGTAAGAAATTCACAGTGATAGCTAAATATCGAATATATCTTTTTAGATATATAATTTTGTATCCCGCAAAAGGCCATTATCTGAAAAAAAGTTTTATGCCAAAATGTCTCACTTAATAACTCCTGCTTACTTTAAAAATAGCATCTTTGCTAAGAGTGTTAATATTTTCTATACAGGGTGACCGGAAAAGTCCATAATCTGGAGAAGACTTTTTTCTCGATTTATGTATTGATAAAAATACTCGCTCAAAAATAACGTAACTTTTATTTTCATTTAAAAGCAGAATATCAAATAAAGTGGTTTGAAATAAAAATTAGCCCCAATTGTTTTTATTTTGTTGATCTTCGCAGTTTTA
The DNA here is from genome assembly GCA_963680705.1 of Rhagium mordax. Lineage (NCBI taxonomy): Eukaryota > Metazoa > Arthropoda > Insecta > Coleoptera > Cerambycidae > Rhagium > Rhagium mordax. The sequence goes on along the minus strand of OY796659.1, from coordinate 11,569,612 downwards.
GTTTAGTTTAGTAATTTTTTGGAAACCCCGTGTGTTCAGATTAATTTATTTATTTTTTAATACCACTTTAGTTTATATTAAATCAAAATAAAAGTAACATTATTCTTTAGCGATCAATAAACTGAAAATAAAAAAGTTTTTTCCAGATTATGGATTTTTCCGGTCACCCTGTAAGTACAGAAAATGTTAACACTCTTAACAGAAATGGTATTTTCAGTAGTAATACCACAAGAGATTGAATTTTCGCGATAAGTCTGTCGATTTATTTCTAACGAAACTGAGTTGCTTGGAAACACCACGAGTCCGCAGGACGAGTGGTGTTTTCAATCAACTCAGTTGACTTTAGGAATAAAAGACAGACTTATAAGATAAATTCAATCACGAGTGGTATTTTATTAGACTATTTCACGAGCAAATATTTTGGTTGATAACTTCACTTGAAGTAGCACCGAAGCGACTCATTTTGATGTCTATATCTATAATTAATTTTTATCAAACTGTCAAACTTTGCTTTACCATCCGTATCCATGGTTACGTCGTTGAAAACACCACGCCGACAGACCAATTAGAATTGAAAGACAGCTGTTGTTTTCGCGATAATACAAACTGTCTTTGGTTTGTGATTGGTCAGATTATGTAATAATTTTAAGTTGAGTCAAAGTAAGCAGGAGTTTTTATTAAGAGAGACTTTTTGTCGAAAAATCGAAGAAGAAAATATTCAAGGTTTTCTAATTAAAGGACAATGTTCAAATTTTCTCTTTTTCGCACTACAAGTTCATTTCTGACGGCATTTATAGTTGGAGAGCCCGTTGCAAATTTCGGCGGACACGAACCATGTGATTAACACTTCTTGTAAGTTAAAGATGAGGTCCCCCTGAACAACTTTAGTAACTTTTTCCTGTAAACCCTGCACCACCGTGTAAAAAAGGCTATTTTCATGGCTTATTGGTTAAGTCGCCGGTGACTTTCAGCCTGCAAGAGTCAGGAGGAAGACTTTTGGCCAGGTGTCAATAAATGTTATTACAAAATACCAATTTTTCAATTTTTTGCCATACCTACTATCTTAGTTGCTATAATCTTAATTTTGATGCAATTACGTCGATGATGTTGATGTATATAATAGCACTAAGAATTACAAATAAAATTAGTGAAAGATCCAGGAATGCCAAGGTCAAAACCCTATACCGTTTCAGTTTTTGATCTGATTTTGATGGATTAGAATCTTGATACCTAATAGAGATAAGAAACATAAAACATACACCTCTTTTATGAAATTTTATGATCTACAAAATTAGTGTTGGTAAATTTTCCTCGAACTTGCACTAGAAACAATATATTCACAAAAAACCAAACCTAGGCATGCATTTTATTTGTTCTTGTAAAATATGCATTTTTACGATTTTATATCTCGGTGCCTATTAGAGATAGAAGAAAATTGTAAATACAAAAGTAGAAAATTATATATACAAAATTTGTTAAGGCTATTTTAACCAAAATTTGCATTGGAAAGGAGATATGGGAAAAAACTTGATTTTGCCGTGATTTCGGTTGGTTTTTTCAAGAAGGCAGAGCAAGGTCAAAAACTTGGATTTAACATTATGATATCAGTTTATAAAACATATTAGAATATTGAAACTACCAGAACAATGTATGACTGATGGTCGAGATGGTAGAGTACCTGCCTCTCACCCAAAAGTCCCGGGTTCGAATCCCGGTCGTGGCAATGGAAAATACTGTGAGAGGGATTTTTCCATTATACACGGATATTGGATGCGTGTCCCTTGTCTTTAAATGTGTAGCCCCCTCCCGCACAAGGCTCCTAGAGCCTTCTGGGATAAAGGGGGTCGTAATTACATGTGGTGTATTTATTATTATTATTATAATTACGATCACAACGTCTTGCGCTTATTGTACTGGTCTATACAGCGTTGTTAACAACAATAAATAAAATGTTGGTAAAATTCTGAAGTTTTAATACAACAGCTTTCAGAATAATATCTTAGAAAAAAAATTACAGACGAAATTTTACTGTTTATGGGTTCAAATTCAGTATGGGAAAATTCTCAATAGTAGAGACAAAATATTTTTATGATTTTTGACCTATTCACTTTAATTTTTTGTCTAACGTGTTATTTTTCTGACACCACCAGCAGTGCAAAAGATATTAAATATTTTATCTCCTATTTTACTGAGACACCAGATACTATATTCCTGCCTAAAATAGGTTGCGTATAAGGAACAGTTAGTGACATTCTAGTAAGTAAACCTAATCGAAAAATGGGTTAGTTCTAGTTGCAGTTAAATGCGCGTGTAACATTTTTATTAGTCTGCACAGTAAAAATAAGGTAGGTATTATCATTCCAGGAATATATATATATTTTTTTACGGTAAAGGGGGTTCCTATTGACAAATTAACGTTTTCTCCAAAAACATCGTTTCCGTTATGCCCGCCGGCCGTCTTCGGAAAAAGACAGATAAAACAGGTTTTTCTCAATTATTTCGTCCCCTGTTAGTTCCACCTTAAAATTTAATCCAAGAAAAATCGACATCCATGGGAAAAAATAACGGACTGAATTATTGCATCCACTTAGTATTAGTTCTTAATAGTGCCTTATCGATTTGATCGCCGTGCCGCTTCTTTTTTTTTATTATTATTATATGGTATTTTTTCTTGCAGTTGCAAAAAATTGTAACTAATATATTTTAAAATGTATTCAATCGAGAAAACTCAATAAATCTGTGCAATTGTGTATTGAACCTCCAATATCTGCTGCTTCTCAACAGCACTTTTATCGGGCACATTATCAAATTCAAACCTGGCTTGAAAATGACGAAATTTGTCCTGAAAATTGGGGATGGACATTAAAAAATAATATCTTGGACCCAATTACAACTGACCTCCAACCTTCTCCTGATGTATTGCTGAATAAAATTTTTTGTAACTGCAAGAAATTATATGGTTCTAATTGTGGATGTCGAAAAGCAGGATTAAATTCTCTATAGTTTGTGGCTAATATCATGGTCAATCATGTTTGAATACAGTTACACTCGATATTAATGACGAGGAGGTCAATGGTGACATGGACATGAATCCATCATCTTTCCTCATTCAATGAGGACTGAAAAACAGACTCAGAAAATGAAGATAAATAATTAATGGTACTATCAACAGTATCAATTATGTAATTCATTAAATAAATTGTAAAGTACCTTTTTTTGCTAGAGCGCCAATCTAGAGACCCCCCCCCTCGTTTTCGAGGTCGCTGAACACGATGATGTTGGTCAAAACTTTTTTTTTCCCCGGCAACCCCTTCAAGTTTGCAAAAAACCACCCCCGAATCACCCTCCCGCTTACAAATGATTTTCGAATCCCTCTTTTGGCCTAGTTAAGACTTCCTTCGGTCTTCCAGGCAGATGAGCTAAGCCACACCCCCACCCCCTGATTTCCACCCCCTCCGAAGGGGTGGAAAATGTATTTTTTCATGAAAAAAACCTTTTCACCAGTAATTATTAAGTAAACGAATAGTGGGCCACCCCTGTAACTTCCTCGTTTTTAAAGATATCGGGATAAAATTTTGTATGGTGAAATTAGGTAAGATTTATAACTTTTTGTGACCTATCCGCCATATTTGTCACTTCCGGTTTCGCCGGAAATGACCCCAATAGTCTTTTCCAATTGGACCACCATGTATGTTTTTATATTTTTGAAATAAAGATCACATTTTGGATACTTTTATACTATTTTGAATAATTTATACAGGGTTGCACGAAAAATAATTCGAATTTTAGTTGCCAATCTAGATGGCTGCGAATATGTTAAAATTATTTGTGTTCCAATGTAATTCATATAAAAAATACGAAAACGTCAATGTCCATTTTTTAAAATAACTTTTTTTTTAATATCATGATATGGGTCACCACTGTCACCAGGATATTCAGAGACCTCTATTTAGTAGGGGTTAAACTAAAAATATTAACACAAATATACAGAGTTGATCAAAATTTAATTGAGGTTAGATATACCTAAATCGTAAATTTCTTAAGAAAAATTGTAATTCCTGCCGGTAACGATTACACATTACGGAACTTTTGTTACCGTTTAACCCCTACTAAATAGAGCTTTCTGAATATCCGGGTGGCCCATATCATAATATTAAAAAAAAGACTTACATATTTTGACAAATGTGATTTTAATGAGTTTAGAGCACCCTGTATGATGTATTATTGGACATATTGACGTTTTCGTATTTTTTATATAAATTACATTGGAACAAAAATAATTTTAACATATTCGCAGCCATCTAGATTGATAAATAAAATTCGAATTATTTTTCATGCAACCATGTATAAATTGTTCAAAATAGTATAAAAGTATCCAAAATGTGATCTTTATTTCAAAAATTTAATAACATACTGAGTGGCCCATTTAGAAAAGACTATTGGGGTCATTTCCGGTGAAACCGGAAGTGACAAATATGGCGGATACGTCACAAAAAGTTATAAATGTTACCTAATTTCACCATACAAAATTTTATCTCCATATCTTTAAAAACGAGGAAGTTACAGGGGTGACCCACTATTCGCTTACACCCGGTATATATAAAAATACAAAAAAAATCGTACAAACACGAGGCCGATTTACTTAATAATTACTAGTGAAAACGTTTTTTTTCATGAAAAAATACATTTTCCACCCTTTCGGAGGGGGTGGAAATCAGGGGGTGGGGGTGGCTTGGCTCATCTGCCTGGAAGACCGAACCTCTGTACTCGAGGAAGTCTTAACCAGGCCAAAAAAGGGATTCGAAAATCATTTGTAAGCGGGAGAGCGATTTGGGGGTGGTTTTTTGTCAATTTGAAGGGGTTGCCGAGGAAAAAACAGTTCAGCGACCTCGAAAACGCGGGTGGGTCTCTAGATTGGCGCTTTGGCAAAACAAGCAAGAACCCGAAAAAATCCCGACTCCTGACCTCGACTATTATTATGTCGATTTTTCTTGGATTATAAGTATTAATAGAGAAAAATTGTTTAAACAATTCTTATTTGTTTCCTATAATATTGGTAATAACTAATTTTATGATAAAACTAACATGAATATTTAATTAAAAAAATATGCAAAACTTGAATTTGCAATTATGATTATGAATAAAATGTTTGGATATAGAGTATTTCATACATTTGTTAAATTACTAGTTTATTGTGTATGTAATATACTTATTTTTAAAAGATTAAATATTGATGAAGAAATAAGGAAAATTTGGGAGTGTCTCGCCATATTTCACGCAGTTTCTGATCTCAATTGCAACCATATCTTTTAATGGAGTAAAATCGCCAGTCTAACTCGCCTCGTTCTAGGGGTAAGTGACTCTTGGCGTAGAACCAGATAAAACCTTTACCATCTTGTAGAGCATGTTTTGGGGCATATGTGGTGTGATCTACAATTTTTTTTAGTAGGGCAATTTTTTTTAAAATGGCCTTAGAGTGCGTTATCTGCACAATTCGAAAATATGTATGTACCAAAATACACATTTTTTCGAATTGTGCAGATAACTCCACTTTAAGGCCATTTAAAAAAAATTGCCCCACTAAAAAAAGTTATAGATCACACCACATATGCCCCAAAACATGCTCTACAAAGTGATAAAGGTAGATGGTGACGGTATTTGGAGAAGTATTACCAATTTCAATATTCGTAAAATCACTATACAAAAATCTGAACGATGGCGTTGTAAGATTAAAAAGTTACCGCGATAAATGGCATTATCTTTAGTAAATCACTTTAAACTTGTAGCCCAAGAGCTAGCGACAGTAAAAAAATGACAATCTGCTCGTCATTCATATACTAATATTTGTTTTAATTTAGTTATGTGTGTCATGAAAAGAGATCTCTTACAGCGCACCTCTAGGAATTTTGTAGTCAGGAGCGTTTATAACGTGCAATAAATAATTAGGAAAAAAAAAAAAATTCTCGTGGTTGACATTTCGCGAACTTGTTAATTAAATGCAAAAAAGTATTGCTTACATCTTCTCCTTGACCGCCGTCCGGGTCCCGATCCTCCAAGTCCAAACGGAAAGGCTCTGGAACATTTCCAAAGGGTACGTGACAGAAAATTCGCTGAATTCCGAAAAAATAGCCTCTTTTCAAAAAATCGTAACTTTTTAGGAAGCAAAACCGAGGAAAATGATTTCGCAACGCGATTTTTCAAATTTTATGTAGTTTTCAAACAAAAATATTTCCTCGGTTCATCTTAAAGGAGGCGCGAGTTAAGCTCGGAAAAGGGACGTTTCTTGGAGATTTCACAAAATTGAAAAAATTACAAAAACACGAAAACTTCAAACACTATTTCCAAACAAAATCTGGCACGAAATCCCAGGTAGAGGGTCCTTAAAACTACATCGTGCATTACGCGTGTCGCGCTGAAGTTTTCGGCACAGGAGATGCGAAAGAAAATATATATCGGTAAGAAAAATCTAAGCGATTTTCCCAACACGAAAACGCCTAGTAAGTATAGAGCTGTTCGTCCAAACGATCGACGAGCAAATAAGACAGTGAAAACTATCACTAGCTCTCGGACTATTGTCTCTTCATATATTTCAGTTAAATTTTTTATATCAAAGTTTACGAATTGTCTAGATCTAAAAACGAGAATAAACCTACCTCATAATACAAAGAATAGTTCCCAATTGTCCTAGCAACACAGGGTATTCTGTATGATGCAGAAGGAACTAATTGTATCAGGCGGTGTTGCAGAAAAACAGTTTGGTTTTCAATGCTGAGTTTTGTCATGGGGACTTCAAGGGTTCGACAAAGTCTTGTTGTCGACCTACTTGCATTGAAAACATTCATAAAAACTGCAGCTCTTGGAAATCTATTAAATAAATAAAATCAATATAACTTAAACCATTAAGGTATTTAGAATTTTAGTAAAGTTAAAATAAATAAAAAAAACAGGAATAATTTGGTAACTAGTAAATCATTACAAGCATATAAAACTTACCTATAAAATGTTAAGGGTAAAATCTGTCATAGTCGTTATGGAACATGCCGTTTTTAGTTTCTCATTAATGTCTGGATGTTATTTATGCGACACGAAAATGAACAACAATTCCGGTAATGACAAATGTAGATGAACCGCGCGTGTAATAGCAGTGATCTCTTTCTTCATCTTTTAAATCATGTGCATTTGATTTTCAGAATATTTATACTATACCATTACTCGGTAGATCCTATCATAGATAATATAACAAACTATTTATTCTTTAGCATAACTTACGAATAATCACTAGTGGTTCCATATACACTTCCTATGAAAATAGATTCAAGTGTCTTCGATTTTCCATAAAGAGAAAAGTAATTAAATAACAGTTTAGTTGTCAAAAAATTGAATGTTATTAGATTAGTATTAGTTAGGTACCTAACTAGAGGTAGATGCATTTTTATTTCCTTAGATTAACATTTTGGACATTTTTCAATGAAATTTTATAGGTGTTTTACCAATTCTAATAAAGAATTATACACTGTTGTTTTACACCAGATCCTTACGAATACAAATTTCACCTGATCATACGATTTCTACTTGTAATTGGATATATCCCATCCGGATGATACGATTTTGTTGCATTATTAAATGTTTTTAGTCTTTGAGAAATGATGTGAAAAAATATTTATTATTTTGTAAGATATTTCTATTTTGATGTTTGATACTCTGAAACAAGTATTCTCTAAACTTATATAATGCGATATCCTTCGGGTGGTCATTAAAATTCTGAGCTAAAATTTGTATCCATTTCTACACAAGGCAAAAAGTTGAAGCATTTTCTTTTGGTAATGGGCCATTAGCCACACAGCCAAAAAAGATTTAAAACTTAAAAAAAATTAAAGAGGAACTAAAAATGGCGACCCGAAGAGGTGTTTCGAAAATTTAAACTTAATTCAGATTTAATAATTTGTATTAGGGAAATTTTGATATATCTCTTTCTTTAATTTTGATGGATCAAAATAAGTTCACTTAGATAGAAAATTACGCAGTTATCAATACTTAGATGTGGCAGAATGTACGAATTAGAATGTAGAATCCTAGCTAATTAAATATTTTCAAGTGATTTTTAGTTCAGAATAATCTGATAGCCGTAAACAATAATTAATAGTTGTAGGACAAATATACACAACTTAGCGTGAAAACAAGTTACCATCTCAGTTTTTAGAAACCCGATTTATTACCTCAGTATGATATTTTTTCCTAATATTTTTATAATTAATTGCGTGACTACTTGCTTTGCTTATAGTGACATAATAGTGTATAATAGTGGCTAACAATAGGCAGCTAAGCTCGGTTTATCCGCCGTATTGCAACAAATAAGACATATTTTACACATACAGTGCCTTAAAAATAGGAAGGGGTATCCTTTTAGGAATATATTTTCGACACAATGGTCAAAAAATAGCTGTCTAAAATGCTTTCAAACGTAGTTACAAATTTTCAAAGATTATTGTTGTTATTTTGATTGCTGCTATTTTGATGTTCCCTTAAATTTTACAAAATTTTCTTTAAACTTTTATAAACAAAGTTCCTAAGAAGTAATGCTTTTGTGTTCAATTTCAATCTTCTTCAACTTTATGTTCAGCAGAATATTTAAAAAAATGTATTAGTTTCTTTTGACTTAAAGAGGTATAAAACTACGTTGGAAATATTTTTCGGGCGTACGTTTACAACTTTTTGACTTTAGGTTTAGGTTCTAAATATGTTCCTGAAAGGATTGTTTCAAAGTTACTCTGTATATTATGAAGCAATGAAAAAACAGTTTATCAATTTTATAAAAAACAGTGAAGTGTAAACGTAAACAACGGTCAAAATATCTTAATACCGCGATAATTTGTAAGAGAAAATTATTTGTTGTAATAATTGACAGTGCAGGCAATACTAAACTAAAAATATCAAAAAATCAGATTCTTACATTACTATTTTACTTCCAGACTCAGACACAATAAAGAAAACTAGTTTGACAACTTCGAAGTCTGAATCTTCTCTAACTGAAATAAATAATGGAAGGATTATTTTGAACTAAAGTGTTCCCTGTATGTTTTACCGATTATTATTATAAAATATATTTTTTATGACAAACATAGCTTCTCCACTGGCCAAATGGTTTGTAAATTATCTTTTGAAGAAAATTTGTGTAATAGAATTCTCATTTTCCAAAAAAATATTTTCAAAATTTTGCTTAGAAAATGTTCCAGACAATAATTTACATTAAAAAAATTTAATTAAATTTAGTAACAAAAAGTAATTAAATTTAGTAAAAAAAAATTTAATTAAATTTTTCTTTACGAAAAACTGAAAAAAAAATTTAACCCTTTGACGGTTTGGTGAATTAAAAATGCGTTTTATTGGCGTCCTACTACTTCCAGAAGTTTACTTCTACCCGTTTTATTGGTTACTTATTTATCTTCTCTTCCAACTTTTGCTACGCAGTTTGAACGTCGTAGAAAACGAAGCAGCACATGGAGGGGAGAATAAAGGCGCCAAAGACGGTTCTATTTTTAACAGTTTTGAAGTTTGAAGGTTATAATGAGGTTATATCTTCCTTGTTTTTATGTCTTGCATACTTAATTTAATAATATTCTTTAAATGGTTTGTCATTCTTCCAATTTTAAATTATTAAAAATATTAAAAATAGGTTGTGTTTCACAAATGAGTGGGGAGGGTAGCTCTAGCTACCAGTCGTTTTATTGCAAGGTTCTACTTATGCTACTGAGAAGAGAAATGCAAAGTTCTGACTCATTTTTCGCCACTTTGATGGCAAATTGCTCAAAAACCGACAGATAGAACTGTCTGCCAGTACAGTACAGTACTGTACACGCCAAAACAAACACTTTGCGCCAAATTTGGTCCGGTAAGCAAAAAATTTGTTTTCAATTTCTGGTTACCACTCGCTGACTGTAAGTTGCGTCTGCCAGCGTAATTGGGATATGTGAAGTACTCACAGGGATATCCGACGAAAATGACCACCCCTAATAACTTCTTTATTTTTGATGCTATAAAAAATTTTTTTCTATAAAAGTTGTAGGGTTTATTGAAAGCATTTTGAATATGTATTCAGAAAAATAAATGAAAGTCGTTTAGAGGAGATATGATATTAACTTGCATTATTTCAAATGGAGCACCCCATTTTTTTGCATTTTTGATATCAAGGTACTTTTCTCATTTCGAATATATAGATATTGTATATCATATTATATTTTAGGGTTTTCTAATTATTGCAATTTTTTTGGTCCGAAAACAACAAGGAAATAAAATAGCAGAACAAATTTTTATTTTTAGAATGGCTAATTTAGATATTAATTACAACTATAAATAAAAGTAATTAAAACTACCCTACATAAACTGTTCAAAATGACGCCCTTCATATTCCATACAAAGCCGGTACATTATTCGAAATGAGAAAAGTACCTTGATTTCAAAAATGCAAAAAAAATGGGGTGTTCCATTTGAAAAAATGCAAGTTAAAACCATATCTCCTCTAAACGACTTTTATTTATTTTTCTGAATACATATTCTAAATGCTTTCAATCAATAAACCCTACAACTTTTATAGAAAACATTTTTTTATAGCATCAAAAATAAAGAAGTTATTAGGGGTGGTCATTTTCGTTGGATATCCCTGTACATGTACTAACTACCTATGCGGAAAGATAGCGGTAATTATTCGATTAATAAAAATATGTGCCCACCTCTTCATGTCCGCCCACCATTCCAAAAATTTCTGGAGAGAAAAAGCTTTCCTATGTATATGGCCTTTTCGATTACCGAATTTTCACACCATTTCCCTGGCTACAATCGAAAATTTTAGAAAATGTATATTTTTGAGGTTAGTTGTGACACGTCACGTGAGCGTCCCTCATAGCGATGGTAATGGTTAACTTCAAATTCTACTGCAATATGGCCACCTGTCACTTTATCTGACACTTCTCGCATTGAGGTTAGGATTTACGACTAACGCATGTCACTGTATACCCGTTTTACAGATAAATATAATGAATAAAATACTTAGGTACTTTATTAATTGAATTTTTAAAATCTTATAAAACAATATTTTCAGGGAACCCTATATTGAATAAAATATTTCTGCTGGAAGGTCAATAAAGGTTGGAATTTCAAAGTTTATTTTCACTGACCTCAATTTCAAAATGTATAAATTCAACAAAAATTATTAAGGTACAAGAACATTTAACCTTCCGTATTATTGTTTTGTATATTGTTTTTAATTTAGAAATATAATATTTTAAAAATATACAATATTGACAACATTTTGACAGATTATTATTTTAACAAGAATTTATATGCCATTCACATTTTATTTACATAAGGGGAGGCTATGATATGTTTTTCTTAGGTTGTCTCAGGTTTGTCTACTATTGACAAAATATTGAAGTGTCAGATTTAATTGATCGTCACTGTCATGTATTTTTGGCTGAATTGCCAAATTTTTTATTGACAACATTGCTGTGTTTTCTTTAGGGTCTCACTCTGGCAACTATGTAGAACTAATTTGAATTTGTGGTTATGTTTTTGACTTTTCAACATAAGTAATTAAAAGTCATTCATACCAACAGAATTGAGATTTTCCAAAGCCTACTCTAATGTAAATAAAATGTGAATGGCATATCTAATTTGAAAAAAAATAACCAAAAGAAACCTGTTCCAACATAAGTGGAGTTGAGGACTTCCAGGAATGCAACTTTCCCCCTAAAAATTTGACATTGAAGAATATTATAATAAAAAAACGGACTTTACTTAAAATAATGTTATTGGACAGACGTAGATCAAATTACTTGAAGTAACATCAATGAAATATATAAACAACAAACCCGTGAACAGGCAATGTAACTGAAGCCATAAACTGTCTAAAATGTGGGTGACCTGGAGGTGAACAAGATGTTTCTTCATGCCTTGTTAATATTTTTCTTTAAGAATATATCACAAGTAATTTAATTTTAATAAGTTTATTCCAATAAAATCTATCAAATACTTAAAACCGGTGGTATAAGTGACGAACGAGCAAGAGAACAATATCACCTTCTACTCATATGATTACTCATATTTCATACATTTTCTAGCTTCAATTACAGCGTCTTTTCAGTTTTGCTTTAGGTCGTATTTTGCTGCAATATAACGACTATACGAAGGGAGCTCGGCTGTCTGTTGTCGCCTCTATTATATCATATTAAGCCACTATAATTCAAGCTATGAATATTCATCTATCTACTAGATGACAACTGAGTTAAAGTTTTTTTATTTTCAAACCATTTCTACTTATTTCTGTGTATAGCTTACCAGTAATTCGTTTCATGTTAAAGATTTCTCGTGCGGGGCTTGACTGAAAACTTAATCAGTTCAAAATTTTAGCATACACTATAAACACTTCGATGGATCTGATGATATTCGTAACTTTGTTTAATATGTAGTGATCTTTTGAGAATACACTTTATAGCACTTTATAGGCTATAGAAATATTTCAAAATTTCGAAAAACTCGCGTAATAAAAAATACATCAACAGGTGCTTTGTATTATATCGTTTATAATAAATCATGAATTACTCTGCACCAAAAAAAAAAAAAATTATAATTGCCCCCATCTATCTTCAAATTTAAATGTACCTTCGTCTTAATACCTTCACTACAGGTTTATGTATTTTTCAGGTGAGACATTTTGCGATAGGCAAAAATTTACCAAACAAACCTCGGTCTGTTCTTTTTGGCGCAGAAGTTTATTTAATAATAATTTGCAGTAAAGTTAAACTTAATACCCAAACTGGGAAGAAAATGCTAGTAAAAAATTATAGACAATATAAATATTTTCGATAATTGGAGCTCGACCACTTTCGATTGGAACTTTAATAATTACTAACTGTTTCCGTAGAAATGATCAGAATAACTACAAAATTAACAACGTTCTTCTTCATGTTTTGGATAGTAAATAGTATAACTAGATTTAGCGAATAGATCAAGTGGGTTTATATGCCATTTATGGGTAACACTTATATGCTGTTTGCTATTGGCTAACGGCTTTCTAATCTGCAAAGCTCGTGTCATTTTCTGCAATGAGTTACTCTAATATAATAATGGAAATGGACCTAATATAGATCCCTAGCAATGCAACTGTCTCAAAAATACTAAAAATTGCTATGTACTTATAAAAATAATTTATCTAGCATATTGAAAATGTCTACAGGAAATACTAAAACCACTTACTTTTTTATTAGGTCCAGTAATTTTCCTCCGAGATGTTCATTAAATTTTGCTGCTGCCTTTGTGAATACAAGTTCCTCATTTTCACCCTCGTATACGCCTAATATTAAGCCTTTCTACAAATATAATCAAATTATTATTAGGTAATGTCATTAAGTCTGATTAAAATGTTTGCATTAGTCATTGAAACGTCACTTTTGGGACAACAAGCTGTTTAATTTAGCATTAAATAGAACTGGCACTGTCAATCGTGAAGAAAATATGAATAATAAATATTTAGGTACAGGTTATGTATTACCTTTTCATCGCCACAGTCTTCCGAGCATAGTTTACGAATTCCACATATACGAGGTAGTCTTGACCGAAATCTATTAATATTCTTCAAAAATGCAAGTGAAGACATTTTTAATCAACTATTTATTATACATTTTACGTTAAAATTTTGGACAGAAAAATTGAAAATAAGGAACTTTTGTTTATTGGTTACACACGCGTTCAATTGATCGTTGGAAGCGTATGTCTCTCGATTTTATTTATTCAAATCCTAACGTCAAAACCATAAGTTTGATTAATGTCAATCAAAATTGCTGACGTTCACAACTTCATTATGAGTTTTTATGACGTGGATTCTCTAAAATCCATGCCTTCAAGATTAAATCTTTGTTAAAGTAAACTGGCATTATTTGATACGTTATCCTTTTTCAACTGCGTCCGCTGTTGAAAAATTAGATTTAATTTATACATATTGGTTATAGTAATTTTGCTTTTCTTTTTAGAATGGTAATTTGTCTGGAAAACATCCATTAGCATTCAGGAAAGAGGATTATAACTGGAAAACCCTCGGATGACCTGTACTGTTCATAAACACAAAGTTCATTCAAACTAACAACTTTATGTTCAGAAATTGGACGGTTCCGATTGTTACTTCCAATCTCACTTTGATGCTTCGTAAAATGAACGCAAAATCATAGACAAAAAGAAATCACAAAAGTAAGTACTAATATCTTTGTTTAAATTGGGGGACAAATAAAAATCAATTTGAAGGTTTCCAAGTTCTATGCGTTTACAATTTTGAATTCTTGAAATTTCGATTACCTTCCAAAGCAAAGTTCTTTTTAAGAAAGGGATCATGACCAAATGACGGAAATGTTAAGAATTCAAGATAATCAGAAACTCGTAAATTGTTTTGCAAATCATCAGCTCCGCGAAGGAAAAGGCATGCACAATAAATTGTTGGCTATTAATAATTATTATTCGTGAACGTAAGACGTTTTTTACAGGTCTTACTTATTTTAGCGTAAATGATCGAATTGATTTGGTTGTTAAAGAAGTGCTCTATAGTAAATTTCAATGAATTATGCACAGTTTGACAGCTGGCGAGACATAACCTCAATTTTTTTTTTCATTTACCCTTCATAAAATAATTTTCCGGAAGGTGATGTTACAGTCGAGTAGATATTAGCTGTGTTTGGTGACCCAGTTCAGAACGTCCTGGACTAAAGTCAGCGAATTATATAAACTGAACTCGAATTGCTAGAACTTTAAAAACTATTTTGTTCGGTGTACAAACATGTACACTCGGGATTTTTACGTTTGATAGTTGTTGTCAAAGTGATATTTATTTTAAAACTACAGTGGGAAGTTGTAACTTTTAGTTCGGGACGTTCTGGACTGGGTCACCAAACACACCTATTATATCCATAATATCTACAATATTAAAACTTTACATATCTTCGGTCTGCAAGAGTTTTTACATCCATGTTAAAACTACAAAAATTAAAATTAAAATTGAAAATAAATCTACAAAAACAAAAAAATTGAGTTTATGTGAGTCATATGATGTTGTACTTACACGACCTATACCAATGACTATCCGTTTTTGAAAAATTTACTTAATAGATTAATTACTACGTTTTCAAATATTTTTTTGGCCCTAAATGAAAAATACTAGCCAAAAGAAAAAATGCGTCGGAGCTATTTTAAAAAACACTATAGTCTGGTGTAGTTTGCAAAATTTCGAGGAAGAGCCCATTATTAGTGGCACTTTTATTTTTCTATAAAATTTATATGGTCAACCCTGGATAAGTTCGAATCCATGAGAGTAGATAGGCTATGGGGCTATCGGGTCAAAATCCCATGTTATTTCTTATGGAGGTTCATCCTGGTCATTTTTGTTCCCTTTTACCCCCTCCACTCCCACCTGCTGAAGACCTGGAGGATGTCTTCATAGGTAGAGAACAAACTAATGTAGGTGGCTCAAGGTTAAAGCTAGCGACTTGTTGAGACTTGTCTGTAGGCGGTTTTAGAACAAAGGAGTCTGTGTGGGTGGTTCCAAGAATAGCTGTCAGATATATGTAAACAAGCTGTGATTAATGGTTTCCGGCGTAATCAATGAGTCATTCTGCGTTCAAGGTTAAAGCTAGCGACTTGTCTGTAGGCGGTTAGATCAAAGGAGTGATTAATGGTTTCCGGTGGTGAGTACGTGACTAAAAGAGCAACATCCATTTCTAAGAATGACACACGTGTGCGTTCAAGGCTAGCGACTTGTCGAGACTTGTCTGTAGGCGGCTAGATCAAAGGAGTGCGGCGTGTGGGTGGTGAGTACGTAACTAAAAGAGCAACATCCATTTCTAAGAATGATGAGTCATACGCACACCTGCGTTCAAGGTTAAAGCGCTCTAGTTTTAGAACAAAGAAGTCTTTGATGGTGTGTGAATAATGGCTTCCGGCCGACCGCTAGCGTTCAAGGTTAAAGCGTTCTCACGGTTCCGTTTTTGCTGACTCGCAATGAAGTATGGGGAGGGGGAAAGGATATAAAAGTCAGCGTATCATTATTCTAGGCTTAATAGTTCAGCAGTCTGTACACTTCATAGTTCAGCAGTACATTTCATAGTTTTTGGTGTTTTAGTGTGATTATCACTATTAATTATAATCTTAATAGTTCAGCAGTTAATAAGTCTGTACACTTCATAGTTCAGCAGTACATTTCATACTTTTTTGGTGTTTTAGTGTGCGCTATTAATTACAAAGTGAGTACATTTTAATCTTTTTTGTTTAAATTTCAAATCATGAATGTATAATATTTTTAGATGGCTAATTTATAAACTGAAAAAAATTGCGCTTTTAGAAACGAAACCACCCCCGTTAAGGTGTCCGACTTACCAATAAAGAGTCCTCAGCCAATATTATCAGCTCAAGTAGTGACCACAAAATTTGGTGATAGCATATTAATTGAACTGGAGGATAATAAGGCTTTTCTGCCGAAAAGGGTGACGCCTTTAATAAGAAACAATTTATCTGATTTTACCGAAGGCAAATACAGCATTATTTTTGGAGGCTTGAAGGACGTTAAGAGGTCGTCTATGGGGATAAGCTTTCAATTTGTAAAAAGTAAGTAAAGACAATTAAATTTTTTTAATTTTATTTTTTTAATTTTTTAATTTTTTTATTTTTTTTAATTAATTTTATTTTTTATTTATTTTTTTTTTATTTTTTTTTATTTTTTTATTTTTTTGTTTTTTTTATTTTTTATTTTTTATTTTAATTTTTTTTATTTTTTTATTTTTTTTTATTTTTTTTATTTTTTATATTTTTAATTTTTTTATTTATTTTTTTTATTTTTTATTTTTGCTCTAAAGTTTGTATGTGTTTTTTAGCTGAATCATTACAAGACCGCAGCAGCAGTACTAATTAAGATAAAATAGGATCGATATTGAAATCTGTATGTATAAATTTTTCTTTTATTCAACATTGTGGACTGCATTTAAGTAAAAATGAGTTCATTAGAAATTGCTAGTCTCAGCGACGAAATTGTAGCGAAATTTAAATCAGTCGAGGTAATTTTAGCTCAAAAAAGAAATTTTACGCCGTGGGAGAGAGACACTTGGCTTAAGCAACTAAAACAGCATATTAGGCTTTTTAATAAGGCGATTCGCGATTCAGATCTAGCTGTAGGTACCCTGAGAAAACTACAAACTAATCTCGGGCATCTTAAACGATTTAAGAAAGTAATTGAACATTTAAATCGTATTGGAGGAGGAGGCGCCGCGCCAATGAAAGAAAATCGTAGTGATATGGTGAAATGGGACGAGATAATTTCAGTTTTTCAGGGTCGAGTACGTACGGAAACAATAATAAATTTAACACACAAAGATGTTACTCAATTTTTAGATGATGCTTTTTACTTGTTTAAAAATAGGGTTATGAATGTATTGAAAAAAATGCATACTCTTAAAGTGAATACCTGTTTCTGTGGTGAATTTCTGAGAAAATCCTATTGATTAGCTCTATTTAAAATTAATTTCACATCCTAAATTCCAAGAAAAATGTTTAAATTTCGCATCAAAACCAATCATATTTCATAATAAAGAATATCTTTTAATTTTCAAATTTCCCGCCAAAAACCAATCATATTAGATTTCATAAAAATCGTTCTAGAATATTTCAATTTAGCAATAAAAATTTCTGAACGTTCTAGAATTTCTGAGAAAATCCTATTGATTAGCTCTATTTAAAATTAATTTCACATCCTAAATTCCAAGAAAAATGTTTAAATTTCGCATCAAAACCAATCATATTTCATAATAAAGAATCTCTTTTAATTTTCAAATTTCCCGCCAAAAACCAGTCATATTAGATTTCATAAAAATCGTTCTAGAATATTTCAATTTAGCAATAAAAATTTCTGAACGTACTAGAATTTCTGAGAAAATCCTATTGATTAGCTCTATTTAAAATTAATTTCACATTCTAAATTCCAAGAAAAATGTTTAAATTTCGCATCAAAACCAATCATATTTCATAATAAAGAATCTCTTTTAATTTTCAAATTTCCCGCCAAAAACCAATCATATTAGATTTCATAAAAATCGTTCTAGAATATTTCAATTTAGCAATAAAAATTTCTGAACGTACTAGAATTTCTGAGAAAATCCTATTGATTAGCTCTATTTAAAATTAATTTCACATTCTAAATTCCAAGAAAAATGTTTAAATTTCGCATCAAAACCAATCATATTGCATAATAAAGAATCTCTTTTAATTTTCAAATTTCCCGCCAAAAACCAATCATATTAGATTTCATAAAAATCGTTCTAGAATATTTCAATTTAGCAATAAAAATTTCTGAACGTACTAGAATTTCTGAACACGCTCTGATCACGTGATCTATTTTCAGGTTATATCTCACCGCTACTCATCGGCTCAACTTTAATAAAACTGGAGGAAATGAAGACTTCTCCTCATTCAACAGTTTGTCATTGAACAAGCAAAATGTCAGCTAAAGATATTTTAAAATATTTGTGTATGAGCATTGCTGCTCTGCTTAGCATTCTGTCCACTACATATAGTGAAGATACGGCCAAGGATGGTCTCAGACAATGCACCAAGGCCATACGGAATATAAAAAAACAGATGAAAACAGCTAAGACTATGGGAGAAAGGCAGAGCTTATTAGCATCACTGGCACAAATCAAAAGTTTTAGGGCGAAAATTAAGTTTGAACAGAAACGTGGTGCAGGGATGGCACCAAGGAAGGAAACTGCAAAACATAGGGTTCATTGGGATGATACGGACGCGGCATTCACTAGTCGCATCCGTACTGGAGTCATCTCCAATTTAAAACATACCGATCCCAAGCTGTTCCTCAAAGACTGTTTTGATTTGTTTAAACGTCGCATCGCCAATGCTCTGAAAAAGGACGAGACCATTAAGGTTAATGCTGTGTTTGGGGGACAGTTTATTCTTCAGAAAGCAGATAGGGTCATAGAGGAATTTAAGTATTTTAATACTAAGAATGCCCCAATCTATCGGAACACTGATATAGAACAATGGTTCCAAAAGTATGTTGTTGACCCTATTTTAACGCAGCTGGAAGAGTTCCAGGAAAGAGACTCTGGATTTTCGTTGAAGGCCATCACCAATTTAGGCATTAACATTAATAAATTTACACCCCAGCTTGGTTCATCGTACATTGATTTACCGGAAAAAATTACTAAAAAGCGGGCATGTATCAACATCAAAAATGACGACAACGCCTGCTTTGCGTGGGCAGTTACTTCAGCCCTTTATCCAGTTGATTGGGGATGCAATCCAGGCAGAACATCCTCCTACCCGCATTACTCTGAAGTTTTAAACCTAACCGGTATCCAGTTCCCTATGACCTTGAAGCAGATACCTCGCTTTGAAAAGCAGAACCTGATATCGGTTAATGTTTATCTGCTACAGAAGAAGAAGAAAGCATTTGATGTGCACCCAGTTTATCTAACTAAAAATAAACTGGCTAGACATGTCAATCTTCTATTGGTTCAAGATCACTATGATGAGGAAGAAGAAGAAGAAGAAGGCGACATACCCAGCAACCCCCTCCAGTACCACTATGTATGGATTAAGGATCTATCCAGGCTAGTATCCAGGCAGCTAAGCCACCACAAAAGCAAAAAATACTTTTGTGACCGCTGTCTGCACTATTTTTACACTCAACCCAGCTTGGATAAACACACAGAGGACTGTATTAATATGAATGAGTGCAAAATCCGACTGCCCACCGAGGACCAGAAAATGGTAGAATTTAAAAATTATAAAAACAAGGAGAAGGCGCCATTCATTATTTATGCTGACCTTGAGTGTGTACTGAAGCCAACAGATGGAGGGGGCAAATATCAAGAGCATGTGCCATGTAGTGTCGGCTACTACGTCAAGTGTTCCTATGATGACTCATTGTCCTTTTATCGATCGTACCGAGGCGAGGATTGTATGTCTTGGTTTGCTCACGAAATGAAGGAATTTGCTGAGGATGTGGAAACCGTTTTCTTATGTCCCTTTGATATGACATTGACAGCTGAACAACAAGCTGAATTTGATAAAGCCACGCATTGCCACATCTGTGAACGGGCCTTCAGTCCGGAAGATGTTAAAGTACGGGATCATAATCATTTAATTCCAGAGAATAATTATAGGGGTGCAGCTCACAATTCTTGTAACATTAATTACAAGGATAAGGTGAATATACCGATTGTCTTTCATAATTTATCAGGATATGACGTACATTTCGTATTGGAAAATATCGCGAATGACATGCCGGGTCGCGTTGATTTATTGCCCATAACCAAAGAAAAATATATTTCATTCACAAAAAATTTAGAACAAAATTTAATTAAATTCAGGTTTATAGATTCTTTTCGATTTATGGCGTCTTCGTTAGACACGTTAGCTTCATATTTAGAAGATTATCCTCTTTTAAAAACACAGTTCCCCAAAGTGAGCGAGGAACCGTTTAAATTGCTAACTAAAAAAGGTGTATATCCATACGATTTCATGGACAGCTTTGAAAAATTCAATTTTGGTGCTTTACCGGAACAAAGTCAATTTTATAACCGTTTAGAAGATAAAGATATAACAGATACACAATATGAGCATGCGCAACGGGTTTGGAACGCTTTTAATATCGAAAATTTAGGTGAATATTCAGATCTGTACATGAAAACGGATATCATTCTTTTGGCCGAAATTTTTGAACAATTTAGGGAAACCAGTACAAAAAATTATGGGTTAGATCCGGCACATTATTATACCTTGCCGGGGTATACTTGGGACTGCATGCTCAAGTATACCCGGGTAAATCTCGAGCTCATAACCGATATCGATATGGTCATGTTTATCGAAAGGGGTATTCGTGGCGGGCTAAGCCAATGCTCAAAACGCAAAAGCATTGGCAACAACAAATATCTACAAAATTTTGATCCCAGTAAACCGACTAAATATATATCTTATTTCGACATTAACAATCAGTATGGCTGGGCGATGAGTCAGTATTTACCATACGGGGGGTTTGAGTGGGTAGATCCAAACATTGATATTACAACTGTGTCAGACACATCAAATGTGGGTTATGTATTGGAGGTGGATCTCGAGTATCCCGAAAATCTCCATGATCTTCATAAAGATCTGCCGTTTTGTCCTGAACATAGGGCTCCTCCCAGCTGTAAAAACAATAAACTTTTAGCTACTTTAAACAACAAAACGCGGTATGTTATTCATTACATGGCGTTAAAACAAGCATTACAACACGGTCTAAAGCTAACAAAAATTCATAGAGTCTTGGCCTTTAAACAGAGTGCCTGGTTGAAGGATTACATTGACTTGAATACTTCGCTACGTCAGGCGGCAAAAAATGAATTTGAGAAAAATTTGTTTAAGCTCATGAATAACGCAGCATTCGGAAAAACGATGGAAAACATCCGCAAGCACTCTAATGTAAAGCTTGTTAACAAATGGGAGGGGCGCTATGGAGCAGAGGCTTTAATTGCTAAGCCCGAGTTCAAGGCGGCAACCATTTTTAACGAGAACTTGGTGGCTGTTGAATTAAACAAGACGGAAATTTATTTTAATAAGCCAATATACGTTGGAATGGCGATTTTGGATCTCGCAAAAACCACCATATACGACTTTCATTATGATTACATGAAACCCGAGTTTGGTGACGACTGCACCGTCCTCTATACTGATACAGACAGCCTTATATATGAAATAGCCGATAAAGATATATATGAAGTCATTCATCGCGATTGTCATTCACGATTCGACACCAGCGATTACTCCAAAGACAATAGGTATAACATCCCTCAGGTCAATAAAAAGGTTTTGGGTATGATGAAGGATGAATTTAACGGTGTACCAATCCAAATTTTCGTGGGGCTTAGGGCGAAAATGTATACTGTTAAACGAGCAGTGAATGATGGTGAGGCTTTATCAAATAATGTCGGGTTAACCAAAAAGATAAAGGGCATTAAGAAATCAGTGATCAAAAATGTCATCACACTCGAAGATTTCATAGAGTGCGTAGATAATTTTAAAAATAAATTCATCACGCAAAATTTAATTAAATCGGAAAAACATCAGGTTTATTCCATCACCCAAGACAAAATAGCCCTCAGCCCGCACGACGATAAAAGGCACTTGATCGAGGGGTCATATGATACTCTGCCTTGGGGACATTATTCCATCATGGCTACATGTAATGATCTTTCTTAAACCTCCGAAGAAGAATAAACAACATACATACAACCATTCATCATCATTTTCAGCCTGACCGCCAAACAGTCAACATGCCTAGGGAGTGCGATTGGGGAAGAGCCTGCAACTGTTCAGAGTGCACACCTAACCTCAAAGATGCCTGTGAAAAATGTGGAGAAAAAGCTTACGGTGTTACCTCCATATACAGACGCGATAGACGAAACATTGGCTATTACGATTTCACAACATGCTGTTATAATTGCTATCAATTAAATGGGGGAATAAAACAAGCTTCTAGATTTCGGGATATGTGTAACCAGATACAAGGATTACCTCTAATTGAGGAAACGGATTCTCTACCTGAAATACTTAAAAAGCATTTTGCTTTACAAATACCATTGATTGAAGATTTTCGTAAGATTACCAAGGAGATGCTACGTATAGAGATACATATGATGCTTTATAGTAATAAGATCAAGCACAGCACTGCATTAGCACCGATGATATTATGTAGTGACACGGATCCAATGCAATGGTTTGAGAGTATTGTATTGAATATGGTCGTTCAAGAGCTGCAGCAATATAGAAGCCCTATCACATTATTATCAATGACTGTGAATGTTTTATAATTTATGTATTACTTTTTACATATAATTTATATGTAATTTGTATATTCTCTAATCATATATTTCAATATTTATTTACTTTGCGTTCTATATCCTCAGTAAATATGTTTATATTTTAATATTTATTTATCTTTATTAAAACCTATATTTTATATTGTATTATGTAGCCTCTATAAATTGAGGACTCTATATATTTTTATTAACATAAATTAAGAATTGTATTATGCTTTATATTTATTCATGTTTTATATTATTTAAAATTGATATTATGTAGTCTCTATAAATTGGGGGCTCTATATATTTTTATTAACTTTAATTATGTATATACTTTATATTTTTATTCATGTTTTATATTATTTAAAATTGATATTATGTAACTTTAGCAAAATTGATCTTAATAAAATAATCAATTTATTTACATGTGTTTCATTTAGAAAACATTATTACCATCCTATCCTCTTCTAAAATTATGTGTTTCCTACTCTTGTGATCTGAAACAGAGAGAGAAAAGGTGGGAGTCAGACTAATTATAAATCTCAAGCGGTTAAATGATAATAGACAAAATCACAATTTAAATTTAAATGTCATAAAAGTTTACAATCTTACAAAACATAACCTCAATATCAAACATAAAAAGTTTTTAGAGGATAATGCTAAAAGCGTGCCCCCGTAAACAGTTAGGGATAATAATCTGTTCCTCTGTAAACAGTTAGGGATAATAATCTGTTCCTCTGTAAACAGTTAAGGATAATAAACAGAGTCTATAAGCCATTCGGGATAATGTTGAACTGATGAGGACCAATGAAATGAAACAGCATAGATGATGCCCCTAGGTGGTTTATATGCCGCGAGAGCAAATTTTTTAATAACAGTCATTGTTAAACAGGTAAACAGCTATTTTAAACAGGTAAACAGCTATTTTAAACAGGTAAACAGCTATTTTAAACAGACCTGTTTAAAATATCTGTTTACCTGTATACAGACCTGTTTAAAATAGTTGTTTACCTTTACTATCCATGACATGCTCATGAATATCCATGAATGCCCATGAAAAATATAAACTGATACGGGATATTACCAAATAGATCTGTATAGTTTGAGGATAATTCAACTTGTCTAGGACAGGCCAATGTTAGGTTAGGTTGGGGAAGACAAGTTGAATTATCATCAAACTATACAGATCTATTTGGTAATATCCCGTATCAGTTTATATTTTTCATGGGCATTCATGGATATTCATGAGCATGTCATGGATAGTAAAGGTAAACATCTATTTTAAACAGGTCTGTAAACAGGTAAACAGCTATTTTAAACAGACCTGTTTAAAATATCTGTTTACCTGTATACAGACCTGTTTAAAATAGTTGTTTACCTTTACTATCCATGACATGCTCATGAATATCCATGAATGCCCATGAAAAATATAAACTGATACGGGATATTACCAAATAGATCTGTATAGTTTGATGATAATTCAACTTGTCTTCCCCAACCTAACCTAACATTGGCCTGTCCTAGACAAGTTGAATTATCCTCAAACTATACAGATCTATTTGGTAATATCCCGTATCAGTTTATATTTTTCATGGGCATTCATGGATATTCATGAGCATGTCATGGATAGTAAAGGTAAACAACTATTTTAAACAGGTCTGTATACAGGTAAACAGATATTTTAAACAGGTCTGTTTAAAATAGCTGTTTACCTGTTTAAAATAGCTGTTTACCTGTTTAAAATAGCTGTTTACCTGTTTAACAATGACTGTTATTAAAAAATTTGCTCTCGCGGCATATAAACCACCTAGGGGCATCATCTATGCTGTTTCATTTCATTGGTCCTCATCAGTTCAACATTATCCCGAATGGCTTATAGACTCTGTTTATTATCCTTAACTGTTTACAGAGGAACAGATTATTATCCCTAACTGTTTACAGAGGAACAGATTATTATCCCTAACTGTTTACGGGGGCACGCTTTTAGCATTATCCTCTAAAAACTTTTTATGTTTGATATTGAGGTTATGTTTTGTAAGATTGTAAACTTTTATGACATTTAAATTTAAATTGTGATTTTGTCTATTATCATTTAACCGCTTGAGATTTATAATTAGTCTGACTCCCACCTTTTCTCTCTCTGTTTCAGATCACAAGAGTAGGAAACACATAATTTTAGAAGAGGATAGGATGGTAATAATGTTTTCTAAATGAAACACATGTAAATAAATTGATTATTTTATTAAGATCAATTTTGCTAAAGTTACATAATATCAATTTTAAATAATATAAAACATGAATAAAAATATAAAGTATATACATAATTAAAGTTAATAAAAATATATAGAGCCCCCAATTTATAGAGACTACATAATATCAATTTTAAATAATATAAAACATGAATAAATATAAAGCATAATACAATTCTTAATTTATGTTAATAAAAATATATAGAGTCCTCAATTTATAGAGGCTACATAATACAATATAAAATATAGGTTTTAATAAAGATAAATAAATATTAAAATATAAACATATTTACTGAGGATATAGAACGCAAAGTAAATAAATATTGAAATATATGATTAGAGAATATACAAATTACATATAAATTATATGTAAAAAGTAATACATAAATTATAAAACATTCACAGTCATTGATAATAATGTGATAGGGCTTCTATATTGCTGCAGCTCTTGAACGACCATATTCAATACAATACTCTCAAACCATTGCATTGGATCCGTGTCACTACATAATATCATCGGTGCTAATGCAGTGCTGTGCTTGATCTTATTACTATAAAGCATCATATGTATCTCTATACGTAGCATCTCCTTGGTAATCTTACGAAAATCTTCAATCAATGGTATTTGTAAAGCAAAATGCTTTTTAAGTATTTCAGGTAGAGAATCCGTTTCCTCAATTAGAGGTAATCCTTGTATCTGGTTACACATATCCCGAAATCTAGAAGCTTGTTTTATTCCCCCATTTAATTGATAGCAATTATAACAGCATGTTGTGAAATCGTAATAGCCAATGTTTCGTCTATCGCGTCTGTATATGGAGGTAACACCGTAAGCTTTTTCTCCACATTTTTCACAGGCATCTTTGAGGTTAGGTGTGCACTCTGAACAGTTGCAGGCTCTTCCCCAATCGCACTCCCTAGGCATGTTGACTGTTTGGCGGTCAGGCTGAAAATGATGATGAATGGTTGTATGTATGTTGTTTATTCTTCTTCGGAGGTTTAAGAAAGATCATTACATGTAGCCATGATGGAATAATGTCCCCAAGGCAGAGTATCATATGACCCCTCGATCAAGTGCCTTTTATCGTCGTGCGGGCTGAGGGCTATTTTGTCTTGGGTGATGGAATAAACCTGATGTTTTTCCGATTTAATTAAATTTTGCGTGATGAATTTATTTTTAAAATTATCTACGCACTCTATGAAATCTTCGAGTGTGATGACATTTTTGATCACTGATTTCTTAATGCCCTTTATCTTTTTGGTTAACCCGACATTATTTGATAAAGCCTCACCATCATTCACTGCTCGTTTAACAGTATACATTTTCGCCCTAAGCCCCACGAAAATTTGGATTGGTACACCGTTAAATTCATCCTTCATCATACCCAAAACCTTTTTATTGACCTGAGGGATGTTATACCTATTGTCTTTGGAGTAATCGCTGGTGTCGAATCGTGAATGACAATCGCGATGAATGACTTCATATATATCTTTATCGGCTATTTCATATATAAGGCTGTCTGTATCAGTATAGAGGACGGTGCAGTCGTCACCAAACTCGGGTTTCATGTAATCATAATGAAAGTCGTATATGGTGGTTTTTGCGAGATCCAAAATCGCCATTCCAACGTATATTGGCTTATTAAAATAAATTTCCGTCTTGTTTAATTCAACAGCCACCAAGTTCTCGTTAAAAATGGTTGCCGCCTTGAACTCGGGCTTAGCAATTAAAGCCTCTGCTCCATAGCGCCCCTCCCATTTGTTAACAAGCTTTACATTAGAGTGCTTGCGGATGTTTTCCATCGTTTTTCCGAATGCTGCGTTATTCATGAGCTTAAACAAATTTTTCTCAAATTCATTTTTTGCCGCCTGACGTAGCGAAGTATTCAAGTCAATGTAATCCTTCAACCAGGCACTCTGTTTAAAGGCCAAGACTCTATGAATTTTTGTTAGCTTTAGACCGTGTTGTAATGCTTGTTTTAACGCCATGTAATGAATAACATACCGCGTTTTGTTGTTTAAAGTAGCTAAAAGTTTATTGTTTTTACAGCTGGGAGGAGCCCTATGTTCAGGACAAAACGGCAGATCTTTATGAAGATCATGGAGATTTTCGGGATACTCGAGATCCACCTCCAATACATAACCCACATTTGATGTGTCTGACACAGTTGTAATATCAATGTTTGGATCTACCCACTCAAACCCCCCGTATGGTAAATACTGACTCATCGCCCAGCCATACTGATTGTTAATGTCGAAATAAGATATATATTTAGTCGGTTTACTGGGATCAAAATTTTGTAGATATTTGTTGTTGCCAATGCTTTTGCGTTTTGAGCATTGGCTTAGCCCGCCACGAATACCCCTTTCGATAAACATGACCATATCGATATCGGTTATGAGCTCGAGATTTACCCGGGTATACTTGAGCATGCAGTCCCAAGTATACCCCGGCAAGGTATAATAATGTGCCGGATCTAACCCATAATTTTTTGTACTGGTTTCCCTAAATTGTTCAAAAATTTCGGCCAAAAGAATGATATCCGTTTTCATGTACAGATCTGAATATTCACCTAAATTTTCGATATTAAAAGCGTTCCAAACCCGTTGCGCATGCTCATATTGTGTATCTGTTATATCTTTATCTTCTAAACGGTTATAAAATTGACTTTGTTCCGGTAAAGCGCCAAAATTGAATTTTTCAAAGCTGTCCATGAAATCGTATGGATATACACCTTTTTTAGTTAGCAATTTAAACGGTTCCTCGCTCACTTTGGGGAACTGTGTTTTTAAAAGAGGATAATCTTCTAAATATGAAGCTAACGTGTCTAACGAAGACGCCATAAATCGAAAAGAATCTATAAACCTGAATTTAATTAAATTTTGTTCTAAATTTTTTGTGAATGAAATATATTTTTCTTTGGTTATGGGCAATAAATCAACGCGACCCGGCATGTCATTCGCGATATTTTCCAATACGAAATGTACGTCATATCCTGATAAATTATGAAAGACAATCGGTATATTCACCTTATCCTTGTAATTAATGTTACAAGAATTGTGAGCTGCACCCCTATAATTATTCTCTGGAATTAAATGATTATGATCCCGTACTTTAACATCTTCCGGACTGAAGGCCCGTTCACAGATGTGGCAATGCGTGGCTTTATCAAATTCAGCTTGTTGTTCAGCTGTCAATGTCATATCAAAGGGACATAAGAAAGCGGTTTCCACATCCTCAGCAAATTCCTTCATTTCGTGAGCAAACCAAGACATACAATCCTCGCCTCGGTACGATCGATAAAAGGACAATGAGTCATCATAGGAACACTTGACGTAGTAGCCGACACTACATGGCACATGCTCTTGATATTTGCCCCCTCCATCTGTTGGCTTCAGTACACACTCAAGGTCAGCATAAATAATGAATGGCGCCTTCTCCTTGTTTTTATAATTTTTAAATTCTACCATTTTCTGGTCCTCGGTGGGCAGTCGGATTTTGCACTCATTCATATTAATACAGTCCTCTGTGTGTTTATCCAAGCTGGGTTGAGTGTAAAAATAGTGCAGACAGCGGTCACAAAAGTATTTTTTGCTTTTGTGGTGGCTTAGCTGCCTGGATACTAGCCTGGATAGATCCTTAATCCATACATAGTGGTACTGGAGGGGGTTGCTGGGTATGTCGCCTTCTTCTTCTTCTTCTTCCTCATCATAGTGATCTTGAACCAATAGAAGATTGACATGTCTAGCCAGTTTATTTTTAGTTAGATAAACTGGGTGCACATCAAATGCTTTCTTCTTCTTCTGTAGCAGATAAACATTAACCGATATCAGGTTCTGCTTTTCAAAGCGAGGTATCTGCTTCAAGGTCATAGGGAACTGGATACCGGTTAGGTTTAAAACTTCAGAGTAATGCGGGTAGGAGGATGTTCTGCCTGGATTGCATCCCCAATCAACTGGATAAAGGGCTGAAGTAACTGCCCACGCAAAGCAGGCGTTGTCGTCATTTTTGATGTTGATACATGCCCGCTTTTTAGTAATTTTTTCCGGTAAATCAATGTACGATGAACCAAGCTGGGGTGTAAATTTATTAATGTTAATGCCTAAATTGGTGATGGCCTTCAACGAAAATCCAGAGTCTCTTTCCTGGAACTCTTCCAGCTGCGTTAAAATAGGGTCAACAACATACTTTTGGAACCATTGTTCTATATCAGTGTTCCGATAGATTGGGGCATTCTTAGTATTAAAATACTTAAATTCCTCTATGACCCTATCTGCTTTCTGAAGAATAAACTGTCCCCCAAACACAGCATTAACCTTAATGGTCTCGTCCTTTTTCAGAGCATTGGCGATGCGACGTTTAAACAAATCAAAACAGTCTTTGAGGAACAGCTTGGGATCGGTATGTTTTAAATTGGAGATGACTCCAGTACGGATGCGACTAGTGAATGCCGCGTCCGTATCATCCCAATGAACCCTATGTTTTGCAGTTTCCTTCCTTGGTGCCATCCCTGCACCACGTTTCTGTTCAAACTTAATTTTCGCCCTAAAACTTTTGATTTGTGCCAGTGATGCTAATAAGCTCTGCCTTTCTCCCATAGTCTTAGCTGTTTTCATCTGTTTTTTTATATTCCGTATGGCCTTGGTGCATTGTCTGAGACCATCCTTGGCCGTATCTTCACTATATGTAGTGGACAGAACGCTAAGCAGAGCAGCAATGCTCATACACAAATATTTTAAAATATCTTTAGCTGACATTTTGCTTGTTCAATGACAAACTGTTGAATGAGGAGAAGTCTTCATTTCCTCCAGTTTTATTAAAGTTGAGCCGATGAGTAGCGGTGAGATATAACCTGAAAATAGATCACGTGATCAGAGCGTGTTCAGAAATTCTAGTACGTTCAGAAATTTTTATTGCTAAATTGAAATATTCTAGAACGATTTTTATGAAATCTAATATGATTGGTTTTTGGCGGGAAATTTGAAAATTAAAAGAGATTCTTTATTATGCAATATGATTGGTTTTGATGCGAAATTTAAACATTTTTCTTGGAATTTAGAATGTGAAATTAATTTTAAATAGAGCTAATCAATAGGATTTTCTCAGAAATTCTAGTACGTTCAGAAATTTTTATTGCTAAATTGAAATATTCTAGAATGATTTTTATGAAATCTAATATGATTGGTTTTTGGCGGGAAATTTGAAAATTAAAAGAGATTCTTTATTATGAAATATGATTGGTTTTGATGCGAAATTTAAACATTTTTCTTGGAATTTAGAATGTGAAATTAATTTTAAATAGAGCTAATCAATAGGATTTTCTCAGAAATTCTAGTACGTTCAGAAATTTTTATTGCTAAATTGAAATATTCTAGAACGATTTTTATGAAATCTAATATGATTGGTTTTTGGCGGGAAATTTGAAAATTAAAAGAGATTCTTTATTATGAAATATGATTGGTTTTGATGCGAAATTTAAACATTTTTCTTGGAATTTAGGATGTGAAATTAATTTTAAATAGAGCTAATCAATAGGATTTTCTCAGAAATTCTAGAACGTTCAGAAATTTTTATTGCTAAATTGAAATATTCTAGAACGATTTTTATGAAATCTAATATGATTGGTTTTTGGCGGGAAATTTGAAAATTAAAAGATATTCTTTATTATGAAATATGATTGGTTTTGATGCGAAATTTAAACATTTTTCTTGGAATTTAGGATGTGAAATTAATTTTAAATAGAGCTAATCAATAGGATTTTCTCAGAAATTCACCACAGAAACAGGTATTCACTTTAAGAGTATGCATTTTTTTCAATACATTCATAACCCTATTTTTAAACAAGTAAAAAGCATCATCTAAAAATTGAGTAACATCTTTGTGTGTTAAATTTATTATTGTTTCCGTACGTACTCGACCCTGAAAAACTGAAATTATCTCGTCCCATTTCACCATATCACTACGATTTTCTTTCATTGGCGCGGCGCCTCCTCCTCCAATACGATTTAAATGTTCAATTACTTTCTTAAATCGTTTAAGATGCCCGAGATTAGTTTGTAGTTTTCTCAGGGTACCTACAGCTAGATCTGAATCGCGAATCGCCTTATTAAAAAGCCTAATATGCTGTTTTAGTTGCTTAAGCCAAGTGTCTCTCTCCCACGGCGTAAAATTTCTTTTTTGAGCTAAAATTACCTCGACTGATTTAAATTTCGCTACAATTTCGTCGCTGAGACTAGCAATTTCTAATGAACTCATTTTTACTTAAATGCAGTCCACAATGTTGAATAAAAGAAAAATTTATACATACAGATTTCAATATCGATCCTATTTTATCTTAATTAGTACTGCTGCTGCGGTCTTGTAATGATTCAGCTAAAAAACACATACAAACTTTAGAGCAAAAATAAAAAATAAAAAAAATAAATAAAAAAATTAAAAATATAAAAAATAAAAAAAATAAAAAAAAATAAAAAAATAAAAAAAATTAAAATAAAAAATAAAAAATAAAAAAAACAAAAAAATAAAAAAATAAAAAAAAATAAAAAAAAAATAAATAAAAAATAAAATTAATTAAAAAAAATAAAAAAATTAAAAAATTAAAAAAATAAAATTAAAAAAATTTAATTGTCTTTACTTACTTTTTACAAATTGAAAGCTTATCCCCATAGACGACCTCTTAACGTCCTTCAAGCCTCCAAAAATAATGCTGTATTTGCCTTCGGTAAAATCAGATAAATTGTTTCTTATTAAAGGCGTCACCCTTTTCGGCAGAAAAGCCTTATTATCCTCCAGTTCAATTAATATGCTATCACCAAATTTTGTGGTCACTACTTGAGCTGATAATATTGGCTGAGGACTCTTTATTGGTAAGTCGGACACCTTAACGGGGGTGGTTTCGTTTCTAAAAGCGCAATTTTTTTCAGTTTATAAATTAGCCATCTAAAAATATTATACATTCATGATTTGAAATTTAAACAAAAAAGATTAAAATGTACTCACTTTGTAATTAATAGCGCACACTAAAACACCAAAAAAGTATGAAATGTACTGCTGAACTATGAAGTGTACAGACTTATTAACTGCTGAACTATTAAGATTATAATTAATAGTGATAATCACACTAAAACACCAAAAACTATGAAATGTACTGCTGAACTATGAAGTGTACAGACTGCTGAACTATTAAGCCTAGAATAATGATACGCTGACTTTTATATCCTTTCCCCCTCCCCATACTTCATTGCGAGTCAGCAAAAACGGAACCGTGAGAACGCTTTAACCTTGAACGCTAGCGGTCGGCCGGAAGCCATTATTCACACACCATCAAAGACTTCTTTGTTCTAAAACTAGAGCGCTTTAACCTTGAACGCAGGTGTGCGTATGACTCATCATTCTTAGAAATGGATGTTGCTCTTTTAGTTACGTACTCACCACCCACACGCCGCACTCCTTTGATCTAGCCGCCTACAGACAAGTCTCGACAAGTCGCTAGCCTTGAACGCACACGTGTGTCATTCTTAGAAATGGATGTTGCTCTTTTAGTCACGTACTCACCACCGGAAACCATTAATCACTCCTTTGATCTAACCGCCTACAGACAAGTCGCTAGCTTTAACCTTGAACGCAGAATGACTCATTGATTACGCCGGAAACCATTAATCACAGCTTGTTTACATATATCTGACAGCTATTCTTGGAACCACCCACACAGACTCCTTTGTTCTAAAACCGCCTACAGACAAGTCTCAACAAGTCGCTAGCTTTAACCTTGAGCCACCTACATTAGTTTGTTCTCTACCTATGAAGACATCCTCCAGGTCTTCAGCAGGTGGGAGTGGAGGGGGTAAAAGGGAACAAAAATGACCAGGATGAACCTCCATAAGAAATAACATGGGATTTTGACCCGATAGCCCCATAGCCTATCTACTCATGAGTATACCAAGAATCTTTACCGTTAATTTTTGCAAGCAAACTATAATCTACATTTTTTGTGGTAGACTCGTATTAGACGAATTAGGTACTACGCCAGTACTTTTTGACCATTTCATGAGACGTTTATTTCAGTTGTTTAAATGAGATGGCAAAGCAACGTTATTGGCTGCTAAAACAGACATTGAGAAATTGTAACGCGCACACCCCGTATATCAAAAAAACAAAAAATTTACTTTACTCTTACTTACTGGCGGTACCTATGATATCGAGGGTGCGTTACTTAAAAAGAGGTAGCATGTCGCTGCCACCAGATCGGGATTTATTTTAGTTCCCCCACGATCAGAGAAACACTTGAAAGCACCTGTAAGGCAAAATCAGCTGATAGGCTACTGGTAAAAAAAAAATACTCTGCAAAGGCTAGAGTCCGGCCACGGCTTATATGCGTGGTCTTTTGGCAGGGGTGAATAGTGGTGGGAATAAAAGACTAGCAATTAAGAAAAATAAAAACGAATATATTACTCAAAATTATAAAATCTAAACAAGGCAAAACAAAAAAAATGAATGGTAAAATTTTAGATTAATTGATACTTTATCCACACGCACGAAATTACAGTAAATATTTTCCAAAATAAGCAAAACAAGTGATTATTACATACAAAATTACAGTACTTTAATTACTACAAAACAAAACAAATTATTACGCTCAACTATAGTAATTTACTTCCAAAACAAACAAGATGTTACGAACAAAATTACAGTACTTAATTTAATTGCTACAAAACAATGCGGGCTATCACCCACCAATAATACGCGCTTTAGGACCCCTAAAATTATTAGCAAAGAAAACCTTACGTACCCTATTATATGTAAGCCACCTAGACCTTTCACCATAAGGTGCCAATATCAATTAGGTATTTTCTAATACCAGATACCCTATTTCAGGTTCACTCGCAAAATGAAACTTATCTGGGGTTAGTAAACTCAAAATGACTTACCCAAAAATAATCCTATTCACAATTACCTTCACCAAAATTATACGTCGGATCTATCACTTTAAGCCCGCCCGTATCACTTACGCACTTCGCGACGCTTTGACTAGCCCCTAGGTAATTCGCAAATTGCCGCGACGACGTCCCAGACGTCGGCCGGTCAAAACTCTAGTTCCGTCTAACTGTATTAGTGGTTCGTCTCTTCGCGCTCCAACTTAGAGGTTCCACCAGTACCCCCTGGTGAACCACTGAGTCAGCCCTATTTCACCCAATATACGTTCAGGCGAGTCCACTCGCAATTTCTCGTAGCCAGCAGTTCCTTGGGAACCGACTCGTGTAGTCCTTCCCCATCGAAAATTCAACTCACCGTGATAAGATAAAGTTATTCTAAATATGATTTTCCGGTTGCCGCACACATAAACAAAAACTCAACCAATTACTTCTTATATACCCCGTGGCACAAATTAAAATTAATTTTTACATTAGTAATAGCTATTTCCCTTCTTTTATAAAACTTATACCCCCGATTTGCTACAAAATCATCTGCAATTTTTTTCCCTTTTGGCCCACAACCCTTGGTGGGCTTTAGCTTGCTCCACTATGTTTCTCTATCTGGCTCTATCTTCTGCTACTCTTCTCCAGTTTCCTCATCTCAAAGTCAGGTCATCTTCCACATCGTCTATCCAATTTTTCTTGGGTCGATCATTTGGTCTTCTAATTTGAAGCTTCCACTCAAGGATTCTCTTTACTGCTTTTTCTTCATCCATCCTGCATACGTGCTCGAACCATCTTACTCTTTAACTTTTTGTATATCTTACTATGTCCTCTCCTTTTATAAGTGCGTCAATTTCTTTAATCTTTCTTATCCTCTACGATCCGTTTTCTTGGACAGGGCAAAATATTAGACTAAGTAGGTACCTTTCTTCCAAATGCTCTTTTCATTGCTGTTTGTTAATGTCCATGTTTCGCAGCCACAGGTTACTACGGGTCTTATAACAGTTTTATAAATTGTGAGCTTAGATTTTCCATTTTAGTTGTAGCATTTATTTCGTTTCAGAATTCTCCCATTTATTTATTTTGGCATTACTATTGTTGGTGATTTTGGTCCCAAGGTAATCAAACGTTGTGACCGTTTCTATTTGATTACCGTTAATATTGACATTTGGTGGTTGTATTGGAGGTTTTCTGCAACAAAATAAGTATTTCGTTTTGTCTTGATTCACTTGCAATCCTTCTATATGTACATGATTGGTTCAGAGAGGTAAGGGAAAGTCACAATAATTTGCTTAAAACCTTTGAAAATCAGTGTTTTTTGCTTAAAAATCAAAGTTTTCAACCCCTGAAACTCGGCGGGTATTTAAGCAAAAAGAGAGTTATAGGTTTTTTTTGAGGTAGAATTCGATGATCTACACGTTCCAATAGTCACTTTTTTTTTTCGAAACCCCTGAGTTGGGGTGAAACTTACCTCCATCGAAAAAGCACCCTTATTCCTGTTTAATATTTGATATTTGACCCAATTTGATTCAAACTATCGAAAAACATTTGAATTTAAAACAGCTATAGAATTAGTTCGAAGAGAGATCACCAAGTAACTGTACTATTATTGGAAATGATAGGTCAACTATGTGTTTATACTATACACTTTAATAAAATCTAAGATGGTTACCTTCACTAAGATAGAATTCTATAAATGTAATTTGATTGCGGTTTGTTTTCGTAAGAATTAAGTTATCTTCCTAATACAGTCTTTATTATATTCAAGGCAAACCAATTGTTTAAAATGGCTTGAGAGGTCTGATAAGTCTTCGGTTAGATAAGCTTTGGTAAGTTTCATTCTACAAAATATAACTACCAAAGAAAAGATCTTCTAAGTTACATCCAAGGGTTACCAAGTTAGATTTAGATATGTTATATCTAAGTAGATTTGAATTACACCACTTTCTTATTAAAAAAATCACCTCTTGCATTACCTCCAAATCTTTGTTATACGAGTATATCTCATAAAATGGTTATTAATCAGCAAAATACTGAAATTCTCAAATAGTTACAAAGTTGTAGTAGTACAACAAAAAAAGAGCTACGTCAAGTGCAGATTCATGAGGCACTCCTCAACTAATACATGTGGAGTTAAAATATTGGATTGAATCCGGGCGTATAAGGTACTTCTGAATTGATAACATTGTGCAAATATTTATGATTTAGATAGCCTCCATAAATTACAGTATTGAACTATTCGAGACTTAAATGCCAGTGTTCCAGGTAATCAAAATTTTTCTCATGAAACATAAAATGGGTTTAGAATCGAAAACAGTCCTTGAGAAATATATCCTCCTTGATATTTAATCGTTTCTAATGATTTTAATATAAAGTTGAGTGAAACGACGGAGAGGGACTCTGCTCTCTGACCACGTTCTCAATACCTTCCTATTTCCGATTATAGTGTCGTTTTAATTCCTTAAAGGAGTTTATAATATATACGAATAAATTGCCAGTATTAGATCGTAGATCATGTACACACGCATATATCAGTATTTACGCCAGGTATAACTAGTAGTTTATTTGTATTAGAGTAAAAAGAGATAATATATTCATAACTAGCCTTTCATTCGCGACGTCATGAACGGCAGTTATATAAGACAAGCGTAGCATCGAGGAATCTAGTTTTCAGTTGTACCGTGATCAGTGATGTTGAACATTTAGAGGATTATAATTTTCACTTTAGAATTTTAAATTACATATGTGTCAATGAAAATTTTAGAATTTTTGTTGAATTCCAAGCACCATCAAGTAGTTAGGTAAGTCGATACACCTAAGTAAAATCTCAATATCGTTAATTTATATTTAAGTTGTGATCATTATACATTCATTAATTTACACAGATTGGATAAAAATCTCCGCACAAAGAAAGGAAGCAGAAGGGGAAACTCCGGAAATTACAAGGAACTTCAAGTCTTAACCCAAATCCACCACGTTCCTTAATATAGAGAATAACATTTACGTGAAAGAAATTACGGACAAAATGGTTCAGAGTGCATCATGGAATTCTGTATCTCAACAGGTTTCTTCTAAATGGGATTTACCGTCAAAGTAAGTATAGTGATTTTTTTATATTTCCGATCAAGTTTTAAATACGAAAATAAAAAAATTCAAATAAACGAAAATTTTCAGTTTCGATATTTTAAAGGAATTGCGAGTTAAAAGAAGTTCACGGATATCAAAAAAAAATTCACAATTATGCTGTTGGTTTGATTGCCTGTCTGTTTATGTGCACTTTAAAAATTTATTATTTACATGCTCACTGTATAGATTCAATTAATAATTAATACTATTTATTTGGTGTTCGACCTCGATTTTATAACTGAGTAAACTGAACTTACGTTATTGATAAAAGTAAATATTAAAAATATAAATCATAAACCCTTAAGGGTACAGGCAGTTGGATATGTATGTGGGAGTTATTTCTCATCAGCGTAACATAGCTTAAGTTACGAATCTGTAAAAGATAGATTAGGGACAAAAGTATTAAATGTTGGAAGTTGCTGCCCCATTTTATTATAACTGGGGCTCCTAATATTAAACGTAATAAATATATAAATAATTACATTTATTAGAACTTTGAATACAAAGCGCGAATATTGATAAAAACCACATGACTGCAGAAGTAGGCAACTATATACAGTAAAGACCGAGAAAGTTCGAACATGGGTATTAGTTTGCGCGATTTACTTGTTCCCGTTGTAGGCGAGCGGACACAATGGTGGGAATCGTGGATCTCCGCGTTGTAGCCGATGGCTCTCGCGTCTACTGTTCCTTGTTTGGATTCTTTTATAATAATTTTTGTTACACCTGCAACACTCGAGGTACAGCGATAATTAAATTTATGTTGTAGAATCACATTTTTGTTGCGAAAAAACAAACAATGGAAATATTTAAAAGTGTTTTGAGATTTTTTAAAATTACAATAATTAATCCTATCTAGGATGAACTATTGAGGTTAGAAACATTTCGAAACGTTGGTCCAGAATACGTAAATCAAATTTCTTTCAGACATGAGTTCTACATCCCAACACGGTTAATGAGATACTAACAACAGTCAACAGTTTGCTGATAGCTGAGCGAGCAGTGAGTGGCCACAGCGCACTGCCGCTCCCTTCTCCTAATTACAAATTTTTAACTGAGGCGAGTTGTCGGCCACTCGTATATTCGTGCTCATCCCTGTCGTGTTCGAAGCATCCTGGACTTATCTGTATACATCAGTGATATTACGTATGCAGTAAAACATAATTTGTACCCGGTTGCTTATTTCTAGTCACGTGGTTTACAATCATTAGGGTTCTGCATATACTTAAATTATTATTATTCATCTATAACATTTTGTAATAGCTCTACAGGATGTTTTATATTAACTTTCCGAGATTTTTTGGTAAAGAACTAAAAGAAGTAATCACAATGTTACAAACGTTTAAATAATTTTTTGTAGGTCAGTTTTCCTAAATTTTTGTTTCAGACAGCTTTAACGCTATACATTTAATTATTGTCAATCAAAACATGTCATTACATCAATACACATAAGTTGATTTTAGTAATGTTTCGATAATTTTACTTGTTGATAAGTGTTAAGTTAAAAATTTCTGGTTTTATATTAAAGTAACATCAAGTAAATACTTTTAGTACCTGCAATAATGCAATAATACCACATATACCTCATTCCCTTATATCCCTAAACTAACGGTGTGGAAAAGGGTGTATTCATTAAGAAACAGCGGAAACACACCCAATATCCGCGTATAGTAAAAGTATTATCACTACCGGTTAGTAGTTAAGTATTTAAAATTTTTTAAATGAATTTTAAATATTTGTTTTTAAGCTCATCCCTAAAAATATTAATTATTAATAACATTAAATTTAAAAGATTAAATTAATATACTATTATAATAACAAAA
This sequence comes from Rhagium mordax, assembly GCA_963680705.1. Lineage (NCBI taxonomy): Eukaryota > Metazoa > Arthropoda > Insecta > Coleoptera > Cerambycidae > Rhagium > Rhagium mordax. The sequence continues at coordinate 11,530,621 of OY796659.1, read as the reverse complement.
TTAAATTTATTTTTTTTAAAACTAAATATGTATAAAAACGATTAACGTTTCATTTCTAAAAAAATATTAATAATAATTTTACAAAAAAAAAAATATTTTCTTAAATCTTTTAAATTCGAGAATATATTATTTAATTTATTTTTAATACACGCTGATACACAAGGTACAAAATTTTCTTTATTATATTTTTAAAATTTCTTCCATAATACTAATTAACTATAATAAAAATATTTTTTTCTAAAATAGTAATAATAATTAATTTTTTTATTTTAACAATAATTTTAATTTAATTTAAAAATAATAATTATTTATGTTCAAATTAAATTAACTTTTTAATGTAAATAAAATGCTTAAATCAAGCTCTAACTTGAACTTTCTATGTTCACTTTCCACTTTTATTATATCCAAATTCATAAAATTTTAAGAATTTTAATTCTAAAATAAATTAAATGTAACCCATCTCTTCTCTTTTATAAACTACAACTTGATCTGATGATCTGATTTAATTTTTTTTAAAATCATGAATATTATATTTCTTTAAAAATATTCAAACTACAACGATATGTAAATTATTAAAAAAAGTTATTTTTATCGTGGACGGGTTCCTCTAAAAGACTAATTTTGACATTTTGACACTAAACGACGCTTTTGCAAAAATTGCTTACGATCCCAGACCACTTCCTATATAAATACGGACAATTACTTTAAATACACTTACCTTGTTACAGGAAATCTGATTTTGAAGACACCCAAAAAAGAGAAAGCGAGAAGAAAGAACGTGAGCGAAGGGAAAAAGAGGCGGAGAAGAAAAAGGCAAACCCTTATGGAGCCTGGGGGTCAACATTTAAAAATAAAGAACATTTTGCTAGTTTGCATCATTGTTAGACAACAAATATCTATATATTTTATTGTTTATGTACAAATCAAAACTTAGAGGGTAGGGCAAGATGACTTATTAGATTTATATATGTTATGAAATAAATAACTGCTTATGTTGTAAATGGTTGAATTATTTTGACTTCCTTCTTAGCAGAATATTTATGCCAAGCTTTCTCAAGTAGTAATAACACAACAGACAAGAGGAAACCTAAAAAATAATATAATATGTATTTAATTTTAAGATAGTAAATATAAATGAGAATTACCGAGAAATAGGACAAAAAAGCTTCCTTGCATATCGTCCATGTTAACTGTATGATTATTAACTTCAACAATGTGTCGATTTTTCCAGCAGCGATCTCTTTTCGGTAGGTAGTCCTGTAACCACTTCTGAATTAGTCCAACTTGGTGCAGCTTTTTTATTCTAAAAATAATCAGATTTATTACCACTTAGGGGGGCGTTAATATTAAATCTTTTGTTTCAACTATTACAGAAAATATAACAATCATGTAAAAATTATATTTTTTTCTAAATTAAAATCCATTTTTATCCTGAAAAGAAAATCGGGTATCATTCACAGTGAAGAGAATCGTTTTATTTCGCTAATACAACATTAAAACTTTTTGGTATTAAAATGAAAATGGGATGTTTTGGTGTAGTTATGTAAAATAAAGATAGAAGCGACGATTTTGCATTTGGCAACTTTACTAATATGGGGCAGGAAAATAGTAGTTTATTCCACAAGTATATAATGGTCTATTTTATTCACGAGGGTGAAAGTTTACTACACGATGCCGAAGGCGAGTGTCCGAAACCGGTAGCTTGTTTTAAAGGGTTGTGAGAATTAAGATTTTTATTTTGAACCTTCCCTTTACATAAAATTATTTGCGTATTTAAAATTTTTCTATTCTGCTACATAAATATTAACGAACATTTGTTCATAATACCCTTTTTTTTAATTTAAAGCCAGCATGAAATTAAAATATATCTTTCTCAGGATCTACCCATCTGTTGCAACGACCTAAAGACAAAGGGGTACTACGTCTGCAGCAGAACACTTGTTAAATACGTACTCCATATGCTTCTGCAGACTGGCCATGAATCATTGGTGGAACGTAGCCACGCCTACCGAAAACAATAGCACACATGTTTAACACACGGCCAGCACAGGAACGAAGCTACGCCTCTCTGTGACGGCGTATGACTGACCACGCGACATTGGTCGAACCACCAAGCTACGCCTACACGTCGCCGTTTTCACTTCCGTCCGTAACCGCCGCTCCGACTTATAGTAATAATTTTCCGAGTAATTTTCTTGAAAATAATATTGGTAAGAATACACCGTGGTCCGCTGCTATCCGTCCGTACCGCCTTCAGTTAAGTATAGATGTTCGTGAGTACCGCTGTATTATACTACTAAATCAAACTAGAGCTAATTAGTAATTCCTCCGTTGGTCTTTTGTTTCATAAAATATGCATTGGCTGGTTAGATTTGCTCGCTCGGGCAATCTTTAAGGCTTCAGTGCATAAAGTTCTAGCGGAGAACTTAACTTACGGAAAATAGTTAAATAGCTCTACGTTTGTGACAGTAGTTCGCCGTATTGTAAAACCATCTGTATAGTTAAAAATATCTATAGCTAACTGACTGCCCGCCGTTCGTACTATATCCTGTTGGAAATTCAGTTTGCTCGCCGTCCGAAATCGTTTCAGTCGCGGAAACAGACACCGGTTATCAAAACTCACCGCGCCGTCCGAAATAAAATCATATTCACGCGTATATACTCTTGATTACCAGCCCGCATATTTATTAGCGTTATCAAATCTGTACACACCCGCAAAGTCGCTGAAATATCCTGTTTATTTATTTATCCCTTACTGTACTAATAAATAAATGCGTTGTTATACATATGTAAAATTCACGAGTTATTATTTCAGTCGTTTATTTCTAATTAACCCGTTAGAGAAATTGTCCAAGTCCAGCTGACAAGACAATCATCTTAAGAGCCCTGGACAAATAACCGTATCTCCATCTGTTAGCTACCCCTAAACGTTCTTCCCTCGGAGAACCAAACAAGTGCTGTTCCTTGCACTTAAAAATTAAGGAACTGGTGCCCGAGTTTCCGTCTAAAAAGTGTTACAAAGCCAGAAAGTTCTGTTTGTAAGTAGCCAGTTGCAAACACCATAGGTTACGTAAGTAGAAGGCGTCACAACGCAAAGAATCTAAAGCTCTTGTAACTTTAGATAAATAATTGTTTAAAATATAAATCAATAGCAATTTGTAATAATTACTAACACCACGACAGGATATTCGTTTTCACTCGACTTGAGTTTGTAATCGTAAGTTTGAACATAATATCAATCAGTGATTACAATGAATTACTCTAGAACCGGTATTTTTTTAATCACATTTCATACGAATTTTGCTAAGAAATTAATTTATTCCCCGATTCTTTAACGTTAAACCGGTTTCATTGGTCATATCCGGATTCAGGTTTTTCAACTCGTGTTTTTATAGAACTTTCATGTCTCATTTTAGCATAGTCTGGTTTTTGGTATGCTGTTTTTCTAGTAAAATTCGATCAGTAATAAAATTAGACAGTTTGGGAAATCCTTGTCTAAAGGATATACCTCCAAAACGACAAAATCAGTTCTGGTAAAAAAATAGTCATTGTCTGACAACCCAAGAACCAAGAGACGTACAGTCATTTATAGAATTAAAATGTACCAGATATGAATAAGTTGCTTTAACCTACAATCGTATCGATAAAGGTAAAGGTGGATTGGTGCCAAAAATGTGTCCATTGAGATAAAGATAAACTAAATAATGAATTTCGTTTCTGTTTGTAGATTTAAGGTGGGTGCTGATAGAGAAAGATCAAATGAGTCATTTTGTGGGGAAAGCAAGGCGACGCTTATCCCAGTGGTAGTATGAGGTGAAATAGCTAGTACTCACTAGATTTCCTTGGTTCTCAAGACCTTGTCTTTGAGATTGGCAATTCTCCAACAGAGTATTTCTAAACTCGATATTGCTATCATAACCAAGAGCTACCTACAAGAACCTCATTTTTTCGCCAATTGAACCTACATAGGAAATGGCAGGTGAGTCCCCCTTTGACACTTACGATATGGGATTAGATATAGCTTGGGACACAATACTTTTCGATGACATTGTCTAAGCTTGCCTCACAAATGTAAAATTGGGAACACTATTGACTTTAATCATAATAAAAATTACACCTTTTTTAATTCCAAAAAAACATAAATGTTTACTGGAGTTGCATTGTCTATAAGTTAAAGATTCGTTATCATTTTCTTTGATCATACAACAACAAAGTTGAAGACAATTTCAAAAAGATAACGTGTAAATAATTTTTCCATTAAATATGTATTGTTGTCAATGAGTCAGAGGTGGGGGGGCGCGAGTGCCTACAGAGAAATACACGTAGGATTTCTTTTGTATAAATTAATAATTTAATAATAATTAATACTTACTCAGCATTTATTGTTGGCAAATAAGGTGTGTCTTGGGCTACAATTAAAGCTAACTGCTCATCAAAGAAATCATCTAATCCTAAAACAGTATTTTATTTTTCTTGTGAAAAATTTTGCTTAAACATAAATTAGTTGATCTACTAATTAATAGGTGTTAGCAATTTTGTTGAGATTGACTTGAACACGTCTTAAAATTAACTCGCCAGGCTATACATAAAATAGGAGGATTTCTATGACATTTTTTGCTAATCTACAGCAATATTCATTGAAATATTTGTTTTGAGGAACAAAATTGCTAGGAAACGTCAATATCTAACTTGATTTAATTATGATTTTTAGCACTTATTCAACATATTATTTCTTCATATTCCTTTGCATTTTGATATTCAAATTTGTTTTAAATTATTCATTGAACTCAATAATTTTATTAATAATCCTCCTAATTATAACTATTACAACAAAGTAGGTTCACAATAGAAAAACTCATGACCGCAGAAGGGAAACAGAACAAGATCTTGCAGTGAGTTTTTGAAGTTGTTAATTAAAGTCGTCTTGTTACCCTCAGGGGGTTGCCCCATCTGGGATCCACGTGCATAGTGGCATATCTCCAACCCAGGTCAACTACAAATCTTGAAATTTGTTTGTGTTAATAAATGTTGTTATTGTTATTGTTGGAACTTGGAACCTTACCACTATGTTTTAATTTAAAAAGTATCCTCCGTAGTCATGACAATATAAACAAATGTAATGCAATTAATTGTTACTAACCTAGTGCCAGGTCACATCTATCTGTATTTAAATACTGCTTTTTCATTATATATTGCAGTCTCATTTTCCAGTCAATAAAAACGTGCTTTCCATTTTGAACTTGAGTAATCATATTATTGATATTTACATCTTTTATTCCTTCATTATAGAGTATCTTAAATCTCGACTCTGAAGACGTCTAAAAGTGGAAAGTATTATAGCACCTGCAATTATTTACTAAAACTATAGATAAGTCCCATACCTAAGTCTTCGACATTAAGCGAAACATTAAGGACCCCAAACTTAAACCATGTTCTATTCTAATGTATATAATAAAGATAATGACCAAATAACTTCTAGTTCTAGTAGTGCTAATTCATATTACCGAATTTTTATAAATACCTCATAGAGTACTTAAAAAATACATACCTTCAACTGTCTTTCTAAAAAACTACCATGGCGGAAGCTCCAAGTAACTGTATCTTTATGGGCAATCAGTTCATCTATTGTGGTTATTGGTATATCTATTTTTGGAAAAGTCAGAAACGCTACTAGATTTCCACAGTAAGTTGTAGCTACAACTAATACTACTAGCCACCAGGATCCTACAATTATTCTCGCGCTATCTGCATATGGAAGATGCATACCACCTAAAAAATTATGTGATGGAAAATTTTCAATAATCAATGATGATTTAAGGAATCCAATCACATTAAATACGGAATCAAATGGACAGGCTGGTAACAATAAAATTAAATATTTGAGAGACCTCACCAAATATTCATTTGCAAACATGTAATCTTACTCTGGTTTGGATAAGTGGAAGCTAATCCTTTTATAATAAATAAACTGTAAACCGTGTATTAGCAGCTGATTGTTTTAATGAACGTATTAGAATTATTTATAGGTAGGTCACCTCACAGTGAAAAATCAGACCATTAATAATTAGAGATTAGAGGTTCATCAAACACAAACTTTTTGCTTCTGCTTCTGGGATTCAACATAAAAATGTTCTGGCTTTTCAGTTCCTTCTAATTATCATAGTTAGAGAATTAACATAACTACGAGGTGAAATCAGACTTCGCCGGAAGATAAGGTTTTGTTTCTTCAAAACAGTATAGCATGTTCCAACTCACCATCTCACATTCTAGCTAAGCCAAAACATCAACAGAAGTTCTAGGGACATTGCCTATTATTTCTCTTGATGATGTTAAAAACAATTTAGTTATTACCTAGATGTCTGTCTTTAAAGGACAGTCTGGGACAACCACTACTTTGCGCGCAGCATTAGCATTGATGCTGCAAGATATCTGACAGTAGGTCGTTAGAATTATTACTGTACCTACGCTGTTATCAATACCAATACAAAATTATAGAAGATTAATCTTTACACAAAAAATTTGTTCCCAACAATTCAAGTTTAGTTTTTTCTGGATTATTTTATTACTTCTAAATGCTAGTCTATCCATGATTTCTTAATAAGTAGATATTTTAATTCCTTGAATAATGTAAATCCATGGAAGTTTCAAAACAATTAAATCATTGAATATCGTTATAAAGAAATACGTGACACCAGACATTTATATTTTGTGCTAATGCTGTGAATAATAAATGAAACCAGTTTTTGTTTTTCATTATTATCTCGATACTGTTGGTTTAAACGGGTTTATTAATAAAATTGAAAATTCAAATTTATTCAAAATATAGTTATGTAGTCAGTCATAGATTTTATTTGGAGGACATCGAGATGTAACATTTTTTTGTCGTACTGCAGTTGTTGATTGTATTAATTAATTATAGTTAAACACCTTAGCAGCAGTAAATTTAGTTTTATACCCTTAGCCTTGGACCATAGAAACAATTATTTCGATCAGTTTTCACAAGAATATTGGTATTGGGCACTTTTTTAACGTAGCTTTAACTGGTTGTAATTGTTCTAAATTAGTTAGTACTTACCCTGCTGCAATAGTGCTCCATACATATACCAAATACAGTTTTGTACCGATGACAAACCTCCTTTCATTCGTATGCCTTTGTACTCATAGACAGGACTAAACCGGTGTATATAATACAAAATTGGTCCCATTGATATTATAGCCAGTGATAAACATATCCACGTCTACAAAATATCATCAAGTTTACATATAAAGAGTCTTCATAAACGAATATTACATATGCAGAAAACACAAAATGTATATCTGGTTGCTTATTTTTGGTGACGTAGTTTACGATCATTTATGAAGATTCTGTATACAGTTGTTGAGTTTAAAATACAAGACGAGGAAAAACGTCTTAATTGAAGTTAGAATATTGTAATATATGCATGACCATTACCAGATGGTGATATTTTGCTCATTCCTTACTGATGCTACTAATTAAAGGTATTTAGTCCGTTTCTTGAAGAAACTTTAATACATTATTATATACCTAATATATTTCTAAGGATGAAGGAAAATTTAAATCGCCCATAGACAATAGACAATATCTTTCCACGTCTTTATTTTATGTCATTGGTGTAGATAATATTAACGTTCAATTTATGTTATTTAAACAGAGGACAAATGATCCATTCACTGTCGCCAACCTAGACAGTGTAAACGGAAAATCAACTGGAACCATTCGCATATTTACACGTTAGGAAAGAACAAAAAATAAGCAGTAAATAGGTAACACTTATAAAGTTGTTAGTAATAGTACAGAATATCTTACAATTAGACAAGAAGACAAAATTTATACATCAAACAGAAAATTTATGAAATTTTTTCGTAATTAAAAATTTGTTTTGATGATGGAGAATGTGAAGATAGGCTATTGGCGAGGGCTCCTCACTATGTAGATCTATTAGATCTATTAGGGTAGCTATATATGTATAGTGATGTGGAAAACCTTATCTAAATTATTTTACTATAAATAAGAGTTCCTTTTGAAAAATATTTAGCTTCACTCATATAGATACGATATGGTGTATTATAAATAAGTTATGACGGACAATCGGTTATTGTGACATCACTGATTCTTGTCCGCGGCCCCTTATTACCAAAGGCCACGCTTGAACCTATTCCATAGTATAATTTGTTTACAACAAAAAAATAATTTATAGTTAGTTTATAGTTATTATTTCAAAGACAACCAGTATGTACATATATTACACAAGACCTGATGATGATTCATTTAAATTTATTAAGAAATGCTGATGAATACTGTGGAGTATGTAAAGTTTTTAAGATGAAGCATAAGCGTGGGTTATAAAAATTTATAAATTGTATTTTGGTTCTAAGGCTTTCGCGAAGCTGATGATTTGTAGAAGAGTTTTCGGGTTTCAATTCTATTAAACATCATGTGGTTTTCTTCTGAACATCACTTCAGAAAAAGACCACAACAAGATAGTCGAAACGTTAAGTTTAACAAATTATAAATTTTCTAATCATTTTGATTCGTAATATATTCCGAATTACTGTTTTTTTTCATGGGAAATTTATGCAAATTCCTGCAAGAACTATTGTTATATAGATGCAATTTTAAACTACATATCATATCAGTTGTAATATGACTTTTCCGTAGAAAAGTAAGACAGTGCTGACCTTTTTATTCAGTTTGTACGCCATAATTCTTTGGTCTAACTTTGCCCAATGATACGCTTTTGCCCAATCATTTTTAACAAAAGGAACGTATTTTTGTAAGAGTTTCCTGTCTCTATGACCATTCGTCGTTAACCACCTCCGATGCCATAACGAGAAACGAGATAAAGGAAAGCAATATACAGGGTGGAACAAAAGTATCAAATAATGGCCTTAACTTTGTTATTTGCAAAGTTACAAAAAAATGTTCGATATAAAAGTTGTTTGGTTCTTTACCGTGCATGTATTGACTTTTTTAGTTTGTTGATATCTTCTTCTGGTTTGTTCCTATGGCAACCAACTTTTTCTTTTTAAATGGCACCCATAATTTTTTTTTGTCAATTTGAAACAAGCATATTTTTATGTATTCAGTCATAAAACTTTGCAATTTTTTGAAAAAAAAATAAGCGTGAAAAAAAAATATTTATTACGACTCAATCGGAACTAAATTAATTAATTTCACAACATCACAACACCAAGATTTAGTTTAGTTTGTAAAAATTTAATTGTCAAACTTCCATGGCATTCTTTACCAAAAGTAATGGTTGTATTTAATAATTGCATGACTTTTTCCATGGCATCCTTTATTAAGAGGCGACGAGTGAGTCGTAAAAAATGTTTTTTTTCTCGCTTATTTTTTTTCGAAAAATTGCAAAATTTTGTGACTGATTAGAGAAAATATGCTTGTTTCAAATTAACAAAAAAAAACTATGGGTGCCATTTAAAAAGAAAAAGTTGGTTGCCATAGGAACAAACCAGAAGAAGATATCAACAAACTAAAACACTCAAAACATGCATGGTAAAGAACCAAACAACTTTCATATTGAACATTTTTTTGTAACTTTGCAAATAACAAAGTTAAAGCCATTATTTGATACTTTTGTTCCACCCTGTATTAATGTTTCTTATGTTCAATTCTTCCTGTTTCCAGTGCGTTATTATTGGTGGTGATCCCGGCGCAGAATCTATGTACCAATCGCTGTTTTGAATTAACCACTCTTCTTTAAAGTACTCAATAAAACTAGTTAGGCTTTCCCATTTTCATATAAGAAACTGTGAAGTGGTATTGAAAGCTTCAGGAGGGGTGGCAGATTGCAAAGCGTCTGCTTTTGTAATATACATTTTTGGTTTTTGTCTAATCAGGTTTGTTCCTCTCTGTTTTGCATCTTCCTATTGGCATGTTCTCATAGTGAGTTCAGAGCCAAAGATTTCTCTAAAAGCATTCTGGACACCCTTGGCTGCACTGCAAATTAATACTGACGGTAGCAAGAAATGTCCATTTGTAAAAAACACTCTCTTTTAATCTATTAAACATTTGAAAATCTTGACCCTCGTTTGTAGAAACTACCAGTCATAATGGATGAAATTTCTTTCTTTGCTTCCCATTATCAAAACTGGAAACCCTTGACAAACCAACTTTTTGCGCAACAATTCGGTTAACTCTACTTAAAAATAAGAAATCACAACACTTCATGTATATCCTCCTCCGGAACTATTGTATGACTTAATATCTACCTTTACAATTCTAAACTAATAATTGAGGAACACGACGACGCACAGTGGGGTGCAAACGGAACATACCGTTCAAATATCACTGCAGACCTCAGAATTTATTGGATCATCCTATTTTTTATTAAAATGCTCATTTTTAAATTCTTGATCAATTTCTCGAGCTGGATTTTTGATTTATAGTTTTAATTTTCTATAATTTGGATTCAAAATTGATTTTTTTTAAATATCCTTTTTTCAATTAAAACAGTCTACACGTCACACATATTATACATAAAGATTCGCCTAATTTAGTTTAAAATCTTTACTTTAAAAATAGGTAATAGATCTGCCAAAATAGAATTTTCATTTCTTTTTTTTATTCTTGACAGCTGCCAAAATCATTGTCAAAACTGTCAAATTTAAAATTTTACAAGTATGTGTTTTGTAACTTTGAAAATAATGTAAGTATTTATAGAAAAAGAGATATAAAATGCTTTAAATCTAAATCTTTCTATTTTTATAATTAAAAAATAAAAAATAAAGTATGTATGTCTTTTTCGTATTACTTGTGCATCTTGTACCTCCAAAACCTATAGAAAAGTGTTGTACTTTAATTTGTTGAAATAATAAAATCGCATTTTTATTAAATTGAAGAAATTTTGACAGCTGTCAAAGGTTACAACTTTATTTTAATACCAAAACTATGGAATTAACATTATTTTCAAAATTACGAATGATATGTATGTAACATTATGTACTTGTAAATTTTTAAATTTTACAGCAATTTTGGCACCTGTCAACCAACATAATATGTATTTTTTTCTTCAATTTCGCATTCAGTACCTCCAAAACTTATGAAAAAATGTTTTATTTGTTTAAATAATAATTATAATATGTAATTTTCATTAAGTTGAATAATTTTGACAGCTGTCAAAAGTGAAAACTTTATTTTATTATTTATTATGGAACTAGCAAATTAAAAAAAACACTTGATTTCCCTTCTATGAAAATTCACATTGTTTATAAAATTATGAATGACAAACTTGCATAGTTTTAAATTTGACAGCAATTTTGACAGCTATCAACAAACAATAATTTCGTGAAATTAATTTTGTATTTAGGAACGTCGTTTTTGGAAATCATAATTATTAATTGGCATTCTTATTCAGTTGAGAGAAAATTTGACAGCTGTCAAAATTGAAAACGTTATTTTAATTTCAATTATAAAAATAGAAAAATTTAAAATACCTCTCTTTTATGAAAAATTACATTGTATTCAAAATTACGAAAGACGTATTTTTCAATTTTTAAATTTGAGTGAAAAACAATTTATAATACGGCGTGGCGCTTACATTTTTGGCTGCTCTCGAACATTCGGCATTCGACCAAAAAGAGCAACCAAAATGATATTGCTCGATCGTTAAGAATATTGAAGAAATATTCCAAGACTTTGCTGAAATTAAAGCCAGAAATAATGTAGTTTTGCTTTGTTTGAAATATTTCAATTTGTTTCTATTTGTTTTTTTAGTTTTTGAAATAACATTTTCTTTTTACTGCTCTTTGAAATCGCTAACTTGCCAAATAATTTATTTACATATTTTAGAATATAAAATGTTGTTTTTTAATTTATTATTTTATGTATGTTTATGTTTACAAAATATAGTATAAAGTGCCAATATAAAAATATGGGGCGCATTTTTAATTTCGAATTTCGGCCTAGGTTACCAAAAAGGCTAGGGCCGGCCTTGGACGTTATTTCAACTTTTTAAAATAGTTTTAGGTTTCAAATGAAATTCGAATAATAATTTTGTTATTTCGTAATCATATCGAATCTCGTATATCTGTTCTTAAATCATATTAGAATCTAAATTAATTTTATTTGTAGATGTGGGCCATATTTATATACAATATATTAAGTGACAATTCTTATAAAATTGTCTATATCTTTAAAGCAACAAAGAAAGCTATTTATTTCGGGTATTTGTAAAAAAAACAGAATACTTACATCTCCAGTAAATGGTGAAATAAAGAGTAGAGCTCTACTTAATTCTTTGGGTCTGGCAACAAGAAATGTATAGGATTGAGTACTTATGGGACTGGTATAATTAATGACTTGCTTATTTTCTTCAGTTATTGTGAATGCACAGGCTCCTAACGCTGTGGTTTTGTTCCTGATCATGTCAATGATTTCACTCGGTATATAATTGGTAGGAATATTCGTAATCTCCAGCCATTTACTTACAGTGCTATTTTTCCTTAGGGACGTTTTATTTACAATTTCAACTGTGAATGTAAAGTTCAGGTTATTAGAAAGTTCTTTGATAATATCGAAAACTAGTCCTTTGTATTCCGTTACGTCTCCAGATTCGTTGGTTTTCAGTATTTGCCAAGGAGGATTCTAAAAACAATATATACAATTTTTGAATTGCATAATGCATACCTCATGCGCTTTTGAGATTGTCTTTAATTGTATAAATAATTATTGTGTTACAATAATATTCAAAGATACTCACATGAAATGAAATCAACGGCAAATTTTTTCCCCTAAATCCGTGTGAAATATGTATAAATAATTCATCTGTCATAGATGGTCCATCACTAGGCCTCCAAGATCCCACTGGTATAATATCAACCAATGATTCAAATGAATCGTTTCGGGAATAATTCGAGAACTGATACTCTTTGCCCCATGTCTCTCCTGTTTTCATTCGCCAGGAAGTACAGTTATCGCAGGTTCCATATTTTAATAGATGTTTCTTAAAAGAAAAATACAGTAAAGTCTGATTAATTAATTGGTGGCTGGTAAATCTTCCATGTTCGATATTTCAATTCAAAGACATGGGACCTCTATCAAACTGTAAGAGTTTTCATTTGTAATCAAAATGAGAATATTAGCGAAAAAACAATTTACGAAAAAAATTTACGAAAATCTCAATCATTCCCTGGAAAGTCCTGAAATTTTATATATTTTATTTTTTTTTTTAATATCAGCATAATCCCAGGCATAATCCTTGATACAATCTAAGACAAAGTTTTTACTTTTGAAAAAAATTTATTTTTTGGAAGAGCTGCCAGGATTTTAAATTTTTTGAAACTAAGATCCAAGTCTTTAAAAATTTCAAATGCTGGTAACTTTTCCAAAAATTAATATTTTTTTAAAAGCAAAAAAATCCTGTCTTAGAAAACAAAATTACCTATATACACATATTATATAAATAATAAAATATCTCTCTCTAGTCACTGACCATAAAAAGTTGTAAAGTTAAAAGTTAAAAGTACTGTACCTACCGTTTAGGGAATGCAGAAAAGGACTAACACTAATAATTGCAAAATTTTTTCAAATATATTTTTAATAAAAATTATATTTCTATGATCTACCTTAACCCGTTCGAGAAGATAATTACGCCTATATAACTTGGTTGGTCTAATAGCTTCCCATTCTTCATCAGATACTTGAGCGGCCATCTCGTATTCATCTTGAACAGCCTCATCCAATGCTCTCACAAAACCTTCCAAGACTTCCTCAATATGACATTTTTTACCACCCTACATCGCAGCAAATATCTAATTAGTAAACAAAGTATAAGAAATCAAGCTCGAGAAGTTAATGCTAATGAACTGTGTGTTGAGAAAACTTAACCAAAAGACCCAAGAGAATCAATGTCAACACACCAACAATCATCAAGCCTATCGTATGTTATTTAGGGTACAGAATTATTAATACATATATTTACAACAATACTCAAAGTCTAATATTTACTTAACTAACACATACCGTACAATCATCAGATGTTATTGTTGCATTATACAAAAAGGCAACGTTATCTCCCTCTTTCAGCAATCTTTTGTAGGAAGATACATCATTATAATAATTGTGAACCGTATCAGATATAACATATAACCATTGATTCTTTACGTTCACAATTTCCAAACTTTTCGCGTATTCCATTATGGTTTCCACCAAGTCGGAACTTACCACTACCAGAAAATTACCCCCCAATGTGTTGGTGTTTATGTTGGAAAGTATTGATTTTAACTCGATTCTTGAAATATTTTTCTCTAGTTTTATCAATGATAAATCAGAAGCCTTTATGTCATCATTTGATTGTTGGGAAATGGATTTGATTACACGTGTTGTCATATCTCTGTCTAAAAAAATACACAAGATTTCGGTTTGTTTAAAACTTTTTAGGTTTGTATTTGTTAATTTTGCGTGTATCATTTACCCAAAGTTTTATCGTAGATGATTACAACTGACTTCCAGTTATATATACCAGCAGTTCTAAGATCTAATATTAGTTGTGGCATCTCTTCCCCTTTTTTTATTAAGGGTATTGTAATTGCTCCAGAACTTGGCAAGCGGGGACAATCTGTTTCTAAAATTGAGGAATAGCTGTTATTAATATGAAATTTCCACACTGTTACGTAGTCGAGAAACCAGACAGGGTTTATTGGATAATTCGAAAGATTTTACTATTACTATTAAAAATATAGAAAATTGAATGAAGAAACCATAAGTATTATATGTGTAGAAGGTGAGAGAAAATTACATGAAAATATATTTTTATTAGAAGATAATCAAAATATCAGAATCAAATAAATATTTCAATAAGGACTTATGCCAATCCACAATTCTTAAGAAAGTTAATTCCGTAAGGCTGAAGGGATAAGGCTATCATCATCTACATCTACCCCTACTTCCTTGTAGTTTTAAATTCTTTTGAAATTATTTTAATATGTAATACGTTGGGCTCTTTCATCTAACTCTCATGGAAATAAGCTTCCAATAAAGGAATTTTCTTAAAGTCATTAACTTAAATTAGTTCAAAGTTGGCTTGATGACGAGAAACAACCGGAAACTGGTCCACGTATGATGTTTTGGAATTTCTTCAAATTAAAAATAAATTCACTAGGCCGACGCTAGTGGTAATTATTAAATATTCCAGTATACCACATGATTCTTTTATGTAGGAAGACTGTCAAAGAGGTGGGAGATCATTGCCAGGGGTAATACTGTTTTCCTTTATGCTTCATTAATGGTAATGGTAAATATTCATTAAAAATATATTGCATAACAATCCACTAAAATTATAAAAGGAAAAGTAAAAGAAGAGTATCTCCCACTCGCATTGACCACCCACGTTTTAATCATTTTTTCATATTTCGATTAAAGACTTACCCGAAATGGCCATGTGTAACAAATGTTCGTCTTCAGCTGCACGAAATAGCTTCCATGTATCAGAACATGAAGCAATACTAAGAATAGCAGTTAAATCAGCTGAAAAATAATATATTCAAATGAATGCAGTATTATTAATTTATTGTAAATACCTAAGAGAGAAGTCATATTTTTTATATATAGGTAATTTAATATAAATCCCATGATCGAAACATTTCAACCCTTTGTCTTTATTCACCGAAGAGGGGTTACGCAAGGGCATCGACACTTTTTAAAGAATTCGCCGAGTTCCCTGATGATTCTGTCCTGCATTCGGTTATTTGGAAAAGAGGCGACACATTTGATTCCATATGTAAAAAATACGTCACTCATGTGAAGCGATATTATGGAAGCAACCATCAAGTGATATTTCATGGTTATCCTGAAGATGTGGATGCGATCGGAACCAAATCTGCCGAGAGACAAAATAGGTCAATGAAACAACAGCTCAAGAGATTGTTTGTTCATCGAAGGAATGGTGTCAGAAACAACTCAGGAAAAAATCTTAAGCAACGACAAAAACAAGGACCGATTTATAACAGACAGGTAAAAGAAGACGCTAATGCAGAAATTGTCAAAACTGCGGTTAATCTTTCGTCCGATTACGATTCCGTTGTCAATGTCAGCGAAGATTTTGATCTTCTCGTTTTACTCACGACATTAGATGATTACAAATGCAACGTATTCTTTAAGAAACCAGCAATAGCAAAAATTGTTGAGAAGTTATACTCAGTCAAGAGTTTCAAACCCGAGGATATTGTACGAGACATAAGGAATTACAAATTTCAGTCAAATTGCTCAAGGAAGAAAAAATTAATCACGAACTTCTTGCGAAAGCAGGAAAGACTTCTTGCCTTATACAAAGAAAACAAAGTCTTCGAAAATCTGCAGTCCCTGAAGGTACATACACTCGAAAAATGAAGCTGGAGTAAAACGCGGAATGAACTTGAAGCGGTTGCATGCAAAGGAAATTGCGGGCAGGCTTGCGGATGCTGAAAAGCAGGGTTGAAGTGTTCGATCAGTTGTCAAAATTGCAGTGGCGAAAATTGCGAAAACACCCCAGATGGTGTGTAGATGGTGTGAAGAACATGCGATCGATATCTACAGCCAAGATACGACACTAGCTTGGAACATCAAATAGAAACCACTGAAAACAAAAAAGTTTCTATGGGAGCAGAATCGACCAAAAGAAGAAGAACAAACGGTTACAAAAAGCAGGAATAATGTGACGTAACAGCAAACCATGAATTAGGCCTCCTGGGAAAACCACATAAAAACGCGCCAAGGGTGATGTGGAAACAAGTTTGCCATGTGTGCGCCGAAACATCGACATTTCCGGCGCGCTACAGGCGGTAGCATTTACGTAACACAATAAATAAAAATAACATTTTGTAGGTTTTTTCTAGAGCTACAACTTTGGTATCTTGTATTTTTCTCGTAAAAAAAAAATTCAGAGCAAAATTGAAACTTTGCCGCGAACTAACTAAAAAACCGTTTATCGTATGAAAAAAGTGAACATAGACAAAGTTGTAGTACTTTTGAAGAGCTTTAAAATGCTTCTTTTAGTTTCCTTCTAGCTTGAACGGCTGCCGAGATATTCGAATAAAACCGTCGGCGCCTCATTTTCCAATATGGCGAGAACCCCACGAGCCCATCTTCACGACAACTCACTATTACGAGTACACTTACCAATAGCCCCCTACAAGCCCTGAAAATATCGTCGACGTCGTAGAACTTCCTACCTGACATAGGCATTTTGGACATACTGACTAGGAGTATGTGACCATGATAGTGATTAGATATAAAAAAGGTCTTTAATTCTGCACTATGGAATTGAATAATCAGATTTGAAGGAAAGTAAACAACACCATATCTGATTAGGTTAATCTGTAGCTATCTATCATCTACTGGGTTAATGGCTGTGGCTGCGTGGCCATTCGCACATTAGTAGCTATCTAAAAGATAGAAAAATACTAGTTGGGGAAAGCCTATCAATGGATAAGACAAGAATCAGTGCTGGGACCAACGCTTTGAAACCTAAATTACTATGATGTACAATGGGTAAAAAAGCTAATACTGGAAGTCTACTTGGATACATAAACATGGAGATATTAGATGGACAGCCATATAAGGAAACCAAATATATTAAAAAAGGAAGAAGAAAAGAGAATGAGCCTGAAATAGAAATATACCAAAAGGTGATTCCTCTGTGCATCTATACGACACATGATGAGTTTTAGTCAATGAGAATCTAACATTTTCCATATAACCAGGTATAATTGAACCATGAGGATTTACCCTTTTCCTAACAAAAAAAGTAAGGACCTCTTTTCTTTGATCAAGCAGCAAATATTTTACAGATATGAAAGTAAACTAAATATCATTGTCATAAAACAAAGCTAGAACTTGAGCTTACATAATAATATGCCAAAATTTAAACTGAATCAATCAATTGAATGGATTGTACGATTCATTCACCGATTGAACTTGGCTATGTTTTCACGTTATTAAAAGGTCAATTTGATCAGATTTCCAAAATTTTCTAAAAAAATCCCAAAATTTACCATATCTCAACTACGATTTATGACTTATATGAGATCACATTAGGAAGGAAACTTACAAGTTAAAGAGCTGCAAATTAAAATTAGATAGGCATAGTTGCAAAACATTTATGGAAAAGAAGAAATATATCTTTAGTTTGTTGTATTAAATTAGGTAGACAATCCATCTAATAGAAAATCTAAGATTATGTTTCATCGAAATAATTTGATTTTATTAAACTGATCAATTAAAATACTGTTCATAAAAACGTAAAAATATTACTTATAATAAACAATAAGCCACAAACTTTTTGCATTTTTATAAAATTAAATACAATAGGTAATTGTTCTGCCTTTCTTCATACAAATGAGCTTGTGTGGACTAGAAACTAAGACTTTCAGTGGAACTCCTGATGTTTTATTATAAAGTACCACTCAATATTAGTGATACCTGCCAATTTATCATAAATATTTGTAGCATACCTCTTTTGACGTTTATGGCGGTCCAGGAATAAAAATATTGGTTAACTCCACCATGTTTCAAAATCTCCCTTTTGGCATAAACCAAATAATTTTCAACATTTGCCTTTATAGTTTCGTATTCTTCTCCAACGTATTGGCGATCAATAACAATAGCTAAAAAATATAGGGGTGGTTAGTTTTAGAATTCATCAGATAATAAATTTGCAACATTATAGGTAAATAGTCTATATATTTTAAAATTATTTATATTAAATATTTTTCGTCACATAACACCATTATAATTTATTTTCTTACCTAAAGAAGCGTTAGTTGTGAGCAATGACGGAAAATTTTCTGCTCCCGTAAAAACACATACATCAATCAAAACTCCAAGAAACCAGCCGAAAAACATTTTGTAAAAATCATATCCATCAAGATAACTGACGCTTATATAGCCTTTGATTATAGAATAATTTAATTCCAATAGAAAATGTAATATCATACTGAATTAATATGAATCTTACATGTGCTGCAGGTGTGTAAATACTGAGTCTGCTTTATTAGGTTAGGGCAAATAAGGGAATGAAAGGTCAACAATTAAAATTTCATGTAGAAAACTAGATTACATGAAATCACCGCCTACAACCCGAAGGTAATGATTGACGTAACTCGGTCAAGGGGAAAATATGGAAGTATATGAAAATATATAGGTAATAAATACAGGATTATTTCAGATAATTATATATTATATATATATCCGTCGAATATGTATATGTCGAGTGTGCCATCCAAGTAAATGAACTTCTACCATTTCTACCTGGAATGTAATAGCGCCTACATCAGAAAAAGAAAAATTATCAGTAAATGGGCAAAAATGGATAACATAGAAAACGGAATTAAGAAATAGGTACAGAAAAACAGAAACTTAGCACTTAGCACTTAGAGCCCTATAGCTATGTCTGAAGGTATTATGGGGACAATTTTGTGCATCTCATTATAGATGAAGCTATTGATATGTGCGAACTTTCTGTAGCTAATTTTATAATTGATTCATTAATAAACAACAGCCATTTAGTGCCGTTCAAGATACTAGATAACCAGTGGTAATATACTAAATAACTCACGCCGATGAATTTTGCAGCGCGAGCCGAAGGCGAGTGCTGTAATTCTGGTAATTCATCAAGCAGTATTACCACGAGTTGAATACTATACTTTATCTACGATTATAACAATAAATATTAACCTTTGCAAGTCCGAATACATCCTGTGGCACAAATTATTACTTAGTTTAACTAAACGTCAAAACTATTCAAATGTCAAATCACTTTCCTCCCCTCAATAATGATTGACCATTCTATTTCACCGTATTGGATAAGAATTTCTATTGGACAGGCTAGGCATGGAGTTAAAGGAGATTGGTGTAAACAAAGATTCACTGGCGACTTTTTACGACTATAACTCAACCCTATTTGTGAGTAGATAAAAAGAATTATAGTTAGTAATGCTAAATGCTAAATGACGTAGCAAGATGCAGTGTGTCGCACGTAAGAGTTATAACTTTTTTCGTTTTTACCCGATTTGACTAAAAGATAGAGCACATTGGGATCAACTTATGACCAAAAAGCCATTTGCTCCTTACTAATGAAAAGCCACCTACGATATCAATAAATGGGGAAAATAAAAAAAGTATATTAGGCATTTTTTTATCGAAATATTTTACTAATGAACATTGTTCAGAATTGTTCAAAAACCTGAGGTCCAAAATTTTATCAAAATAAAAAAATATTAATATTTTATTTTGTCTGAAAATATCATTTTATCGGTCTCAGGATATTAATCCTTTGTTTACATATACAAAAGTAGGCTGGTAAGTAAGTCATAACTAAAGTTGTACAGTAATATTTATTGCCATGCCAACAGCTTGTACGGTAATATTACAATACAGATCTGTCAACAACTGTCAACAGATGAAATAATAAATAATGAAACTATAGGGCTATTTATTAATACAAATAGACAGAAAACTCCAAACAATAATAATTAAATAGGTACTAAAATGTATCACTACTGCTCCTGCTTCTTATAATATCTATGAATAATATCTTTATTTTCTGAAAACGATAAACTATTGAACAAATCACAGATGTTATGAATCACAACAGCCTTAGATGTCTTAAAATCGGCAGTTATGATACTCATAACATTCCTAGATATGTTAATAGCTATAATGTGGTTCCGCTAAGTACAATTTAATTTTAATTTTTTTTCGTTGTATTTAATTTAATTTTTTTAAGTTAATTGTCTCATTTGTAATGCATTTTCAATTTATGAAAAATAAAATTAAACGCATTATGAATTTTAATTTTTTATGAAAAAAAAACTAAAGAAATACTCTGTAACTAAAAACGAATGATAATTGATATTGTAAAATCATATTTCCGGACTTGAAAGTTATCAATATTTTTTTATTTATTTTTATCAAAATATCAATATTTTTTAAATTTTGATGAGATTTTGGAGTTAAGGGTTTTAGACAATTCTGAATAACTTTCATTGATAACATTTTCCGATAAAAAAATGCCTAATATGCTTTTCTGATTTTCTCAGCTTATTTTGGTATCGCAGGTGGCATTCCATTAGTAGGGGGTGGATGGTTTTTTGATCATTAGTTGAGCTCTATCTTTGAATGAAATTTGGTTCAAATCGGATAAATATGAAAAAAGTTTAAGGTTGTTTCTTTCTTAAGTGCACACTGTAGATGATGAAAGCGTGAGAGATATCAAAAATATGCATAATATACACTTTACATGTGCAGCTTATACCCACTAAACAGGATAATCGAAAATACAAGAGACATTTATTATCTTTTCACTTACTGTCCTTTTTTCTAGGATTTCTCCATACCTACATATTTTCTGTTTACTTTAACGAAGGCTTTTTCTAGATTAATAACGAACCTCTCTGTTCTCCCTAATTGCAGTTGCACCTATTTGGCGTAGAATAAAATTTGCATTTGTCTCTCCCCGATTTGGTCTAAAACCAAATTGAATATTTTCCCATGTTTCTCTCGGTCCTTTAATACGGTAATATAAACTGTGCTTGGCAAAGTGATATTCCTCGGTAATTATTGCACTCCTGTCTATCTCACTTACTCCACAACGATGTAATTCTTCCGATTTGCCAGTCTCTCTGGACTTCTCCTGATCTTAGTACCTTGTTCATTAGCATTTTTAATACCTTTAATACCTCTACCTCCCGTTTTTATCATATCTGCCGTTATTTGATCATATCCTGGGGCTCTACCCAATTTCATCTTCATTATGGCCTCTTTAATTTCTTCTGGGGATATATCCTCCGCCTGTCCATCATCTCTCACCACAGTTCGCCGTGTTTCCCCTCAGTTTTCTTCTTCCGCATTTAGATCCGTTCCTGCCAATAAGTTTTTAAAATATTTTTCCCTCTTTCCGTGGTCTTTTCTTCATCTGTTAAAATATCACTATTTCCTTTTAGCGAACAAATTAATATCGAAGGTAAAAAAAAATCATAAAAGAAGGGATATTTTTAAGCATGCATCCGTATAATATATATAAAATGTATTAATTTACTAGCCACTGCGACGTTTTGATGCGATTTATTCTCCTCCAAATTAATTGTTTTCTTCAGTAAATTAATAAAATAATTTTTTATAAATGATTCACTACTCAAAAAAATGGCACAACCAAGATTTTATCACTTTGTGTTTCTACGTGAAAAAAGAGGTGACACCGTTACCACCGGTGATAATGGTGACATCCTATTATTTATTGTGGATTCTGAACCTCTTACATTCTAAAATTTCATTGACCATAGGCAACACATAATACTTCTACAGATGTGTTGTGGGTTTTATGGTTCATTATTTCAAAATTCCAATTCACCTGCTCGATTTTGTCGTCTTTATTAAACACGTCAGGTAAGTTCATAAAGTATAATTTTTTTAAATGATACTGTGACACCCCATACCCCCCTCGTATGTTTATTAATCTCATTCCGGAGAAAGAGAACATACAAATTTGGCCTTTTAATGTGATCGTCTAGTTTTAAAGTGGTAGGGCCCAAACTACGTTGTTTGTAGCTTTTACTTAGATTCTTTTTATAAAGTTTGATATTATTTAATTACTATATAATTCACTTAAGTTAAGACACAGGTAAACTTAAATCTGATATTTAAGTATCCTTTAATTTACATTCTGAAAGGAAAACGATTAGTGAATGAATACTCTCGAAATAGTTAAACCAATTTATTTGCATTTAGAGACAACTGTCACAAATGATTTTTATAATATCTGAGCAGATGTACCAATGACAAAACTTCGCCATACGCGGAGAGGAACCCCTCGCGTAAGATTTCATTGGACGACCAGTGACACAATCGACTGATAAGTAAATCAAGCCTTGCTTTTTAATTACCGAGCCTTTGTCGCTGACAGTCTCACTATGACTCTTTAGGTAGCATAACTCGTCGTAAATACGAAACAACTGTTCCTGTATTTTCTTGTGAAAGACAACTGTCTCTCGTTTATTGACGTTGTGAGTATCCCCCATCAGTAGGAGACCAAGGTAAACACTTATTGCCAATCGTAGATTTATATAGTGTATGTAGACATGAAGAAACATAGTGAAAGTAAATAGTAAAATAGTACCACAGCGCCGATAAACTGATAGAGTCGTAATTTGTCATTTTTACTTCGTGAAGTTAATATTGAATAAGTTCAATGAATATTAACTATCCGCCACAAATAAACTACAAACAATATTTAAATGGGTAACTCTCACCTAGTCTCGGAACTACGGTGAAGTTAGAGATAACCTCTCCCCCGGATTCCACAATCGGTTCTTCACTGGAACTCATATTTGATAACGGCGTCGTGACGTCTGGTGGCGCCCCGCGTACACCACTTCTCAGATGCATACAGATTATACGTGTAGGGAAACGTCGTCGCGTACGGTAAATTCGGTTTTACTTAAATACGATGCGTAGTATCGAGGGAAAAGTGGGTGCGGTGTCGATTCACGATACCAGCTTGTCACAACGGGGTTTTAATTCCGTCTCCTCGATATAGATTTTATAAAGAAGCGTGACAGGTGTCGATTCACGACTCAACTAGTCACTATGGAGTCTTGGGAAGTCTCCCCGAATGCGGTTTTGGGTTCAGTATTTATACGATTTTTCCCTGTGACGTATTACCCATTTCGCGTGCAGCCAACAAAGAAGGCCTATGTGTTCCGGCATTAGATTATGAGTCTCCGGCAGTGGCTAGTTTCCCGTGGAGATAGGTTTTGTTTACATAGTAAAAGATTACCTTTTACGTTCCTACGCCAAGAGCTTAGGACCTCGTTCTATTGGTGCCAGATGTGTGGCCGGGCATTGGATTACTAAACGAGACTAAGGGTTGCATAGTGACTAATTTCCCGTGAAGATAGATAGGTTCTGTTTATTTAGCAAGATTAATTTCTGCATTCCTTTGCGGTTGTATACTCGATTATCGTCGACTTTTAGACTTTTTAAAATTAGGATGAACCGAGTTATTTAAAATATAACGTATTGTAATTAATTCACCGAAATCTCATAACATTTACTGAAAATAATATAAATTTAGGAAAAATGCGCGTAATGAGGCAGCCCAGGGCTGGGGTGTCTCAATACTAAGCTATGGTCATTCAAAAGGAACATTAGAAATTTGTCATCAATTATGTTCCTTTGCTTTGGAGGCAGAGTAGAATGTAGATATTTCCCAAGCAACATGGTGACGTCTTTACACTCCCCAGTTCAGTGGTGTGGCTCCATGAAAAGTGGGACACACTGTAGATATCAAAAATTAGTAGTTAACCACGTATTTAAGTCGTCTATAATGACTGAAATAAATTGTCGGACCCGATTTAAATTCTGATTCAGAGGCGGTAACTATTTCAATTGCAGAGTTATTAATTTTTCATAAAGTTCATGCCCCTAAATCTACGACGCTGGTCCCAGATTTGAAGAACCCTCCACAATCGTCTGTTATCCCACCAATAAATGTTATCATATCGTAAAATAGGTTTATTTAGCGTAAATATCCCTAGTATTATAATTCGAATGAACATTACACAAAAATAAACAATTGTAAGGTCAAGCATAAAAGACAACAATTGTTATCAGTTTTTGTGTTAATCAGGTTAGTGTACGGTCTACAAAACGAACAGAATGACTACGTGTAAAAGTGTACAATTTTTGTGTGAATACGTTTTTAAGAAAAATCGAATTATTAATTATTACAAAGTAAGTCGTGTTGAGTTATATTCATAATCAAAGTAGCGTTCATATTTTTTAAACTGATAAACACACATGAGATAAACTTAATATGTTACATCATGTTATCTGATATAATAATTATAATATTATATTTTATTACTTGTGTGAGCATTTCAGCATGATGCGTAATTGTGATTTAAATATTTCAAATCAATAAATAATATTTATTAAACTTAAGTCGTAGAACAGTATCGAATACTACCACGGATATTAATTATATCATGTAAAATAGTCTATTACCGTTAATAAAATCATGGAATTGAACCGCATGTCCCCTTTGCTTTTTGTCAATTCAGGTGTGCATCGAGTCGTAAGAAACCGCGAATTTTTAAATTCAGTACGTAAATATTGTTGGATCTTGTCACTTTCCAGTCACTTGTTATTAATTTATAATTGTAAAAATTATTTGTCGGTAACTGGTATTAAAAAAAAAAGTAAATAAAAATTAGTTTAATACACTGAGGGAACAGACCAACAAACCACAAATTTAGGAAATGATTTTGATTTTACGTGATAAAATAAGTACAAAATTTTGCATAAATATGTTTGAATGTTGATGGATATGCCCGTATAGGGAATTGAGAGTGTCTCCAAGAAATAATATTTTAGGTAATACTGACTGTCCTATAATTATAAAGTTAAAAAATTGAAATAACATTGTAAGTGGTATAAGAAAAAAAAACTATTGGATGTGTGTCCCTTGCTTTTAAATGTGTAGCCCCCTCCCGAAAAAGGCTCTTCTAGAGCCTTCTGGGATAAAGGGGGTCGTGTTATTATTATTATTTTTTAATTACTCTATCAAAACCAAATCCTATCCCTAATTTGCAGAAAAGAAATTATTTTTAAAAACCATTCTAAATTTCTCAAATGGATGTATTTATTTTGTAGCGTTCATATTCATCCAGACCCCCATTATTTCCTGGAGCGAAGACGACATGGACGGAAAAATTAGAATTTACCGAGAAGACAAGTTATCCGCCTATTCCGGTGTACAGAGTTTTGGATCGGCAAGGAAATATATTAAATCCAGATGAGGACCCAAAACTATCAGATGCAATAATCATAAAAATGTATAAAGATATGACCATGCTGAACGTCATGGACAAAATACTGTATGAATCTCAGAGGCAAGGTAGAATATCGTTTTACATGACCAATTATGGTGAGGAGGCTACGCATATAGGGAGTGCAGCTGCACTAAACAACAATGACGTGGTTTACGGCCAATACAGGGAAGCAGGAGTGCTACTCTGGAGAGGATTTACCTTACAGGAATTCGTAGACCAATGCTATGGAAATATAGATGACGCCGGTAAGGGAAGACAAATGCCTGTACATTATGGTAGTAAAAAATTGAATTTCATAACTATTTCTAGTCCACTAAGTACTCAAATGCCTCACGCTGTCGGCTCAGCGTATGCTTTACGAGGCAAAAATAGAGTTGTTATTTGCTATTTTGGTGACGGTGCAGCATCCGAAGGAGATGCCCATGCAGCATTTAACTTTGCTGCAACTTTAGAATGTCCGGTAATTATGTTCTGCAGGAATAATGGGTATGCAATATCAACTCCCGTGGAGGAACAGTACAGAGGCGATGGCGTAGCTGCTCGAGGACCTTCTTATGATATTCACACGCTTAGAGTTGATGGAAATGATGTCTTTGCTGTGTATAATGCTACTAAGAAAGCCAAAGAGTACGCGTCGAAAGAAAACAAGCCTGTACTGATAGAAGCTTTGACTTATAGGTAATTTATTTGGAAAATATCTACCAAAGATTTATTAATTTAAATTCAAATGAAATAAAATATATGGGATATTTGACAGACCACATGAAATCATTAAAACAAAGAACAAATGTTCTTGACGAAATACGCTTCTTGATTCAGATGTGTGAGAAAAAAATGTTTATAACCATATACCATTTCTTTTCAAACTAGTTAATACGAAAATTTCGTTCCCCTCCGCGTTGATTTTTTTAAATTTTTAATATTTTGACCATCTTCTCGTGGTCTTCTTCTGAAACAAAATAAGACCAATTAAAGATGTTTGAAAATAATCAACTCCACCAAAGCTTTAGAATAACAAACTCAAATTCAAGACTAAAAATGTTGAATGGGGGAATGACTTATTCTGATCTCTTCTAACATGGTGAATGCGAAAGGTTCTGTTCTTGTATACCTACACTTGGTTCATTGTGTGATATTGTATATAGAATCTCACTAGGTAAGAGGAAAATAATTTATTTGCGTAATTTATATTCAGAGTTGGTGACCATTCCACTTCAGATGATAGCTCTGCGTACAGATCTCCTGATGAGGTAACCCATTGGGCGACTAATGATTATCCTACAAACAAGTTAAGATATTATATGGAAAGCAGAGGGTTGTGGAATGAGGAAGAGGAAGAAAAATGGATCCATCAAGCTAGGAAGGATGTTTTAACCGCATTTAATGCTGGTGAGAAAAAACTGAAACCAAGTTGGACCGAAATGTTTGATGAAGTTTATAAATATATGCCAAGTCATATAAAGTAAGTATCATTGAAAGTTTTTCATAAATTAGGGTAAATCATAATCTGCAATGCCAGGATTTCGACTCCTTTCGCAAAACCAAACATTAAGTATTACAACTTTTTTTGATTTTTGTCCCATAGTTTTGGTTTCAGTGGTCATACCTTCTAGCCTAAGTTTCGCAAACCTCCGAAATCAACATTTATTCTTGACATGGTGCACGTTGTTTTTTTACATTTCATTATCGTCATAATTTTCTCATTTATTTTGCAGTTCAGAGTTGCATATAGGTTCAGAAAGTATTTTTGTTGAAAATAGTTTTTTTACATACATTTAATATTGTTTATCCACGACTATTGTATAATGTACCCATTATACGTCTGTTTGCTCGACCTTAATAATACCCATTAATCACGGCAGTGATTAATGAGTCATTAATCACTACTGTCAGATGCTTCCTTGATTTAGCTATAATATTATATTGTTCTGCCACAAACAACAAAAATATTTAGTAGTCGTAGATAAAGTATAGTATTATACTCGCGTATAATGGCTATTATCCACTCGGTGTTTTAGGCCACTCGCCTGCGGCTCGTGGCCGTAAACTTCACCTCGTGATTAATACCCATCATTATACGGTCGTTGAATAATATACTATTGTATTATACTAGGCTTCTAGTTAACGTTTATATATTTTTCCAGGAGACAACAACAAGAAATGGCTGAACATCTAAGAAAATATAAAGATTACTATCCTGTTGAGAAATTTGAAAATAAATAAGTCTTTGCTATAAACATGTATGTATATTTCTGCATAGCAATATCCTCTCCTTGGTTGGTAAATATATAAATTAAATTCATTCAGTAGTAACTTGTAAAATAAATACAAACAAATTACACAATAAAACTGAGAATAACACATATGGCTTAAGAGAGACTTACGCATTGATTGAATATTATAAAAGCGTTAATGAAGAAGCCATGAATTAAAAAACGTTTAACGACTTCCATGTGTGACAATTGTTTCCGTTCCACTAACCATTGTTTTGAAATCACTTCCTAATCCTATATCGTTCAATAGCGAATGTCATTATTAAAAGTAAAGTCATATTTTCTAAATATTCGAGCCATTTTGATGTATCCGATGAAAAGAAAAGAAAAGAAAAGAAAGAAAAAGAAAGAATTTGAAATTGTAACTACGTGTGTTTGATGAATCAGGTGACCAGCAGTCTTTGATTCATCCGGTCATGGCCTTTCTCCATTTATTAACCTATCTACTTGGTTCTTGCAAGTTAAATTGTTGTAAAGATAGTTTTTTTCAAAATTTCAAGCCTCAGTTTGGGGCTTATCTCGCATCAAGAGTGCTTTTTACGCCATGCCCTTGAATATGATGTAGTAAAATTGCCAGAGTCATCTTTGATTAGTTCCCTTTTACAAAGGGTTTCTGATAGATTGAGGTCTACGTCGTAAATTTATATTTTAAGTGATAAGGATCATGATGATGATGATCATGTAAACGAGTGAATTTGCTAAGCAAATATGCAACCAACTATATACTCCTATACTATATATGCAACTAAAAATACACAATATATTCAACATTGATTTATTTATTATCAATGTTAAGTACTTATAACACTTACGAGTATATCAGTTATAATTACTTATACTGTTTATACAGAAAGAATAGCAATATTTAATATTGATATTTTTCTTCCTCATTATCAATCAAAGAGTTATTTTTGAAGCATTAGAATTTTTACTTAACTAAATATTTATTAAGCATCTATAATCGTCTTACCAGAAATCTGAAAATTTTCACATCCAAACATCTAATAATACGGGATTGAATTTAAACGCATTTTTCGTGTTTTACATATAACTTTGCCAAATCTAGGTGTCTAGGTACCATGAAAAATCTGAAGAACTTTGAAATTTTTTTATTTTGACATTTGATGTTTCAATTCACCATCACCATGGTACGACTGGTGAATTCCAATTCCGGGATCCGTTCCCATTCAAACCTTTGGCATCTAAATAACATCTTGACTGTACACAAAATTTCACCTTTAATATTTTTGGATTGCAAAAATAACTGTCCATTCCTCGTTCTGTTATTTTTTATAAAATTGACTAGGAATAAATCTTCATCAATAATTTCACACTTGTTCTTTGGTCATGCAAATATAGCCATTGACATTGACGTTTCACAGAGATTATTATTTTGAACTTCATATTTATGGTCCTCGTTTTCTTCGCCTTCAGATTCACAGGAGATCGTCAGATTCATATAACAAGACAAAGTCAGTTGTTGAATTAGTTTTATTTAGATCGGTCGAAGTAATTCCCTTTTCTGGAATAACATATATGTTAGTATGTTTCTTCTATTCTTTTCTATTCTCTGTCACGTGGTTTACCAGAATGCGAGACGTTTTCAGAAAATCAACAAAAGTTGCCAATCCCAATAATTGTTTTGTAACAATTTACGCAATTTATTGAGAACAATGTTTTTGTCAAATTGTGCAATCACATACAAACATGAAATAATATTCTGTTGCGATCCAGCTTTGTACAAGAAACAGAGAAGCTCCGATGTTGCTACAACACCTGAATTCTTGATCTCTCATATTTGTCCATAAGTTTTCTCCAAACCTTCTTGAAGGCCTTGAAAAACGAAACATCTATGGGCTGCAATAAATGGGAGCAAAATAAAAGAAACATATTTTTCTCACTCTAGAATCACGTGCATAGAAAATGACTCGTTAAGTTGTCACCAATCATTTTTTTTTCTCCTGGCACTTCTTCAAATAGGTACGACAGAGCTATTTTCTGGAACCCATTTTGGAATCAAATCAACCCCTTTTTGATCTATTGTAAACTGTTCCAGGTGGTCTATTTTTCCAGGTTGTGTACAAATGGCTGATTTGTACACAACATCTGTATTGAGGTGCTTGAGTTACTAAAATCAATAATTCTATGCGCTTCGTTTTACAAATCACTTTCGTCCGTTCCAAGGTTATCTAAAATGTTGGTACTGTCATAATTGACGATTTTACAAGCCGATACAAAATAGTCACCAATTACCCCAAGGGGTGATTCAGTCCTTTTCATAACTGATAAAACCATGCTTCTACAGGGAAATTGTTTTTAAAACAAGTCTTTTTCCTTTTCTTTCCAAGTATTGCTTTGTTAATAAACCAACCTCGTACCACATGAAGGAAAATCCATATTTTGACGCTTTTGTTATACCTTTCACAAACATATCATCCTCATCTGTCTTCAACTGATCTCCATGATGGTTTCCCGTTAATTTATTGCATAAGGTAGAAGCTGGTACGCTATAATAATCGGCCGCCCCGCAGATTCATAATCTTATTCAAAAGTCCTCTTCACCACCCCTTCTTGGTAGTTTCTATAAATTTTGTAACCTAGTACTCGCTAATATGTTCCTCCTATTGTGGTAGAGCAGGTACAACTTATGTAACAAAGATAAATATCGATAATACAAAAGTCATTAAGTTGAATTGTTTAATAGTAGGTACATAGTTATACAAGAAGATTTATAAATATTTAGTTCACTATAATATACAGTGAGTTCGTAAAGTTTTGAATAAATACGATAAATCATTATTGAAAGTTTTTCACAGGAAATTCTCGAACACGTCAACCTTATTTTCTAAAATGTCACTTTTCCCCGCTTTTTTTCTGTTTTTGGTTTTTGAGCTACTACGTCACTATAATTTTTTTAAATGGCCATATTTTTTTCAACGGATTTCGATAGAGTACATTTTTATGAGTACGAAGTTTTCGAAAATTCTGCAATTTTGAAACTTAGAACCGAATATCTCGAAAACTCCCATCTTCAAGGTCAAACGTTTTTGACATATTCGTACTCAGAAAAATGTACTGTATCGAAATCCGTTGAAAAATATATGGGTTGCCATTTATAGCTATTAAGTAACGAGATTATTATGCGATTTATAATAATCAAGGAGCCGAGTCGCCTGGCATTGTTTGAGATGGTTTAAATCGCTAATAGTCCAGGAAAGTTAGACATAAAAAGACGGAATAAGCGAACTTTTTTAGGCTGAGGTTTTTTTATAGAAAAGTGTAGGTTTTGAGGTCAGAAAATATATGTCACACACGCAACCACCAGCAACATACAGCGTTTGGAGATATAGATGTATATGTATGACTTTTCCCGTTTTTTGACCAAAAACTGCCAATATCTCTAAGAAGATGCATGTTTTTGAAGAAAAGTTTCAAGTATAAGTTGTTCATAATTAAATTTCCTACAAAATTGCTTCTTTGAAAAATTTCGATTTTCCCAATGGTTTTCCCGTAAAAGCGGAAAAACAGCATGTAAAAAAAGTGAATTAGAGAAAAAATTGCGGAAAATTCTTAAATTTAAATTTGATGACAATAGGAAATATGTAATATGAAAAAATGACTCATTTATTCATTTATTTTTTTACTTATTTATATATATTTTTTTAAAATATAAAAAATATAATGACTAATAATACAACAACACTTTCTATATTAATTAGTTTACTCACTTCCTTGGTAAGTGTATCACTGACAGATCGCTAATTTGACAACGTCACTTACAAATGTCTCAAACAATTTA
Source organism: Rhagium mordax (assembly GCA_963680705.1). Taxonomy (NCBI): domain Eukaryota; kingdom Metazoa; phylum Arthropoda; class Insecta; order Coleoptera; family Cerambycidae; genus Rhagium; species Rhagium mordax. The sequence goes on along the minus strand of OY796659.1, from coordinate 11,498,704 downwards.
GTAAAGTGTCAAATTGCCCGAGCGTACAAGAAAATATACAGTTTTTCCGCTTTTGCGGTAAAACTATTGGGAAAATCGAAATTTTTCATAGAAGCAATTTTGTAGGAAATTTAATTATGAACAACTTTTACTTGAAACTTTTCTTCAAAAACATACATCTTCTTAGAGATATTGGCAGTTTTTGGTCAAAAAACGGGAAAAATCATACATATACATCTATATCTCCAAACGCTGTATGTTGCTGGTGGTTGCGTGTGTGACATATATTTTCTGACCTCAAAACCTACACTTGTCTATAAAAAAATCTCAGCCTAAAAAAGTTCGCTCATTTTTTCCTTACTTTCTTGGACTATAATAATCGAGTTACATTCAAAGCTTTATCGTATCATTGACATTTGAGAACTGTCGAAATATTCACGTCAATGTTTATAATAATTAACATAAAATTCGTATCTAGAGTATTATGATGGTAACCAAAGTATTATATATTGTAACTAACGTATTATGTGCTACTAAGTTATTGTGAAGATGTTGTAATGTTATGATATTTATAATTATCAATAAAGATTTAACTTAAAGGAAACTTAATTTTCAATGATACGATAAAAAAAATTATCGATGACATAGCTCAAAAACAAAAATCAAAAAAAAATGTCAACAGCGGGAAAAAGTGACATTTTATAAAATAAAGTTACTTATTCGAGGATTTTCTGTGAAAACCTTCAATAATAATTTATCGAATTTGTTCCAAACTTTACGAGCCCATTGTATGTATAGACTAGATTAACTAAAAATTAAGAATTGAAAAATTTTATCAATTTTCAAAGGTAAAGTTATTAAAATTGTTAAATTGATAATCTTTACTTTTCCCTTTAGTGATGAAAATGGTTTATTTTTATCACTTCTGATGCGAGGACTTATTTTCTTCTCTAAATTGAGTGATGGAAATATCATTTTCACATTTGATGTTGGAGAAAAGTATTTCTTGTATACAATTTTGTTAGTCAATTATATTCTACAATTCAATGATAATACAATAATAATTATTAATCGTATGAATTATATATTGTTTGGATGTTTTGAAATATTAAATATTATAATAAAAAAATCAACATTATCACAAAAAAAATCATTTCAATATTCAACTTAAAATAAAGTTTTTATGAATGTCTCTGAATATGAGGCTATTAACTCATTAAAGTTTAATAAATAAAATTAATACATAATTATTGGCAATCGTTATTATTAATTAAACAAATTATTCATATGGGCGTCACGTATGACCTGCATAAAGTGTGACAATTTATATTTTGCCTATTAAATAATTAGTTCAATTACCATCATTTCAGGGCTTATAATGATCGTTGGTGATCGTTAATATAAATCTTGTGTAAATATACTTATTTAAAACATTTATTTAATTTGTGATTTCACGGTTTTAAACCGTAAGTTACATCGTAAGCAAATCGAATGTTCAATAATTTCAATTTCGTGAATAGAAATGAAATGTAAAATATGGATGCAGCTTAGCAAAGCAAAAAAAAAACAACTTTTCAAATTTTACAAGTATTAGACACTAATAGTTACGTCAACTAAAATAAAATTACCTTGATGGAGAATTAAGTCAGTATTTATATGATCCATTATCAATCATTATTTAAGTTAATGGTTTTACAAAAGCCACACATTATATTTTATGCGCATGCAAATATTAACAAAGATATGCAATAAGTGAAAGTCTGATGACAAATATAACTTTTCCTTCCTTAGAATGGAAAATAAGTAAGCTGGAATGGTAGAATGTGCTATACTAGTCTACTTTACTACCTAGCTAAAGTTTTAATTGGTTTATGAATGGGATTATTGTAGGTAAAAGTTTGTGCCTGATTGATGTGATGGCAGATTTCATTTAAGCATTTTAGTTTGTAATGATCACATATATATCAAGGGTATTTTAAGTAGCAGAAAGACTAATGTGGAAACGAAAAGGTCTTCGTATAGATAGATTTAATTGAAAACAGAGAATTCATTACGAGAGGCATGAGGAAATTTTGGAATATTGATAGATGATAGCTATGTATTGGAATGTTTTTGGATGACACATATAGTCGATGGTGCTTGGCTTGCTCCAAAAGGAATAACGAATTCTTCGATAAAGCAGGTGTCTTCGATAGGTATTCATTGGTAAATCGTTCATCCTTTGGTAATTATCACTTAAGTCAACTCTTACGTATGGTTGACTACGGATTATCATTATTTTTCTATTTTCGTATCATAGATATATTTATTCGATGGTGTTTGCGCCAATACAAGAAACGCTAGATAATTGTTCTACATGGGGAAGTTAATAAAAAAGGATAGATATGGCGCAAGTATTGTCTGGTTTTCTGCGTCTTAGATATTCCACAAACCCGTCTCTATTATTATAAAAGTTGCCTTTGATAAAGAAGTTGTCTATTGATATTCATTGATAGATTGTCCATCCATCGTTAATTACTGCCTGAGTCAACTAGAGGTTATCAAAATGGGTATTTGTGAAGGAATATAAATACAAGGGTTGAAAATGGAGTGTCTGTCTGTTAAGGAACTTCCCTGGATGTTTCATTAAATAGTTTAAAAGCGTTAACAAGAGAAGGATCAAGTTTCTGACAGTGAAGTACTCTTTCTGTAATTCATTGGTAATATTATCATAGAGCAACCGCAAGTACCAATGATAAAGCAGCTATGAAGAATAATCGTCTTAGATAATGTAGTATAGTGGTCAAATATTTTTCCGAGTTATTCTGTCTAACTAAAGTTGAGAAAATCAGGAACCAGGAGCTGAATGGCTCTTCCTTCAAAAGAAGACCTGTTTCATTTTTCCAATAACGCACTTAATTTCCGAAACGTATTGAATTTTGCAGAGACAATGGTATTGAGAATGAAGTATGATGATGTAAGAATATATGAAATTATTTTGGTTAAACTACTAACGCACAAATGTTAATATTAGGATTTGTGCATTAGTAGCCGATAATTATGTTGGTGGTGGAGGCGCCGATTTAATACCAACAATATTACTTGTAGTAACGTGAAAGTTTCAGGGAAACACATGAATGTTTCTTAATCTGCCATGTTTTATAAAATAAGTCGTTTCGAAAATATTTTGTGTTACCTGCGCCTGCACCAATTTTGACGAAAATTAAAAACATTAATAATTTACATATTGAGAAAATCTTCACTGGTTACAGTTGATACTTCTATTCATATTATTTTTAACTGCCATAATTTTCACATATCTGTGAATTTCGTAACATCCCCGAGTTATTTCTGTTTGACTTTCGTGAATTAATTTGAGGAAGAACAATGGTGTTTTATACCAGATTATATTATTGTTTATTGTATATTTTGGAGAATTCTTTTCCACTTTAATATATTATGGCACTGGAGGGACTTTATAGTCTCTGTAACATGACTTTTATTCGAGTTAACCTCCTTTTATTTTCGTTATTACAGAGATATTTAAATTTAAATAAAAAATCTATTACATTATATTTTTGTGCATAAAATGTACAGAGTGTGGAAAAATTATGCCTTCTTTAATAGACAATTATTATTTCTGAAATATTACGATTGAAGCGTTATGAAAGTAGAAAACTATAATGAGAAATTCTATTTAGTCAATAAAAAATAAGGGGTTACGATCTTGCTTCACATAAATAGTTGTTAATCCATAACAAAGTGGAGCTTATGACTGATGATATCAAACACCTTGATAAAGTCTAGTAAAACTGAATTGGTTATTTTGGTACTTCAAAGTTTTTTGTTATATCATTTGTTATTTTAATGACAGCAGTATTAGTGCTATTGTGTTTTCTGAATGTAGATTGTTCTTATATTTTATTTATTATCATAATTTGATACTTCTTCTTCTATGTTTTTTGTTCAGACAGATGGAATACTACCAGTGTGCAAGGAAGTGATTATATGCCTGACTGCTCTTTTTCAGTGGGAAAATCTAAACAGCATTTTAGGTTGATTCAATTTATTCTTATAGGATTAGATTCAATTGAATATAAATTGAATACTCTTATACTATTTACAGTACCTAGTAATATTATGATGTTCAGTTTTGGTATACTATCTTAGATTCACTTCGATCGATATCCTTATACACAGAAGCATTTAAGAAATATTGTTTAAGGTTCTGTAAATTTTGCCTTGAGTTTTTGACTTGAATCTATTTCAAAAGTGAAAAATTATTTCACAATTTTGCCGAGTTGTGTTTATTTTTCTCTATTTGATACTATATAAATGCTGTTTTTTCATTTGATACTATATAAATACGGATTTTTTGTTTTTAGATATAGATAGTTTCCTAAATCTTCTTGTTATACTTCTTATAAGTTTTCTGCTTAAACATAATGATTTCCTTGATGTTCTCCATATGACTATTGTTCTTTCTGTACATATAAACCAAAAATATAATAGCTCTTTTAAAAAAATCTAGCTGTAAGTTTTAAAATAAATTGCACAATTCCAATCGATTTAATTTGCACTTAAATAAACTCCTCAACTTTAAACCCTACATAGGCTCTAAATATAACTTTTTCTGTAATATCTAGAGGTAAATTTATTTAAATGCGATTTTAAATAGTCTAATTTCTCTTATCGACAACAAAGCCAGTAATTTACAGTATTTTGAAAGTTGGAGCAAATGACGAGGAATGATTCTAAAAGTGGACGAAAAAGCAAGGGAATTCCGGGTCAAGAACATTGCTATACAAAATATACTTTTGGATATGGGTTGTAAATACCAAAAAGTAAATACTCGAAAAATTTTGTGTGAGCGTACGTATAGGGCGTTTCCTATAATGTTCTCACCTCAATTTTTTGGTTTGTCTTTGGAAATAAAATAAAAATATTTAACGAAACTTATATCTAGTATTTTTTTCAATGATTTAGAAAATTTCAACAAAAAAAACAATTGAAAGTCAAATAAAGGTGAGAAAAAACATAGCAATGTTTTTTTTAAATGGAATTTCCTGTATATCTTTACAATTTTGAAAAAAAGTTAAAATTGTCTTTCCAAAAATATAACATAACATATATTTAGTAAAATACTGATAATTATTATTATTATTATTTTAATTTTTATCAATATTTTACTAAATATGAAGGTAAATATATGTTGTTATATTTTTGGAAAAAGAATTTAAACCTTTTTTCAAAATTGTAAAAATATACAAGGGCGTTTCATTTAAAGAAATATTGCTTTGTGTTACACTTATATTTGACTTTCAATTGTTTTTTTGTTGAAATTTTCGAAATCCTTGGAAAAAATACTATAAGTTACGGGTAATATTATTATTTTATTTCCAAAGACTAACCAAAAAATTGGGGTGAGAACATTATAATATCTAAATTCTAGTGACGTCATAACTTTTATATTTTTGGATGAAACATGGTTATACAAAAATGGTACGCAAATTCGTCGATGGCGATGACGATAAGAAAATGGTAAATTTCAAATTTGAAAGTGAAGGGGAAATATTTACGTATTTGCATGCCGGTTATTGAGGTGCATTTTTGGATGAATGCGGACTTCTTTTTACGATCAAAAATAACGATATGGATTATCATAAAACCATGGATTGGGATATATTTAAAAATGGGGTTCAAAAACAATTAATTCCGGCAATGAATAGAATACAAAAAAAATGTGTTGGGGCAATGGACAATGCACTGTATCATTCAGTGCTATTGAAAAAAAAACCATCAAAATATTTAAAAAAAATCCGATTTAATAGATTATTTAGCAAAGCATTATGAAAATTTTACCCAAATTGTTGTTAAAAAAAAACACTTTGGGAAGAAATTGAGCCATTAATTCCAAAAACAGAAAAAAATCATGTTAATAACATTTTATTGGAAAACGGTATCGAGGTGTTAAGATTTCCACCCTACCATTGCCAAACAACCCTATAGAAATTTGCAAAAATGAATATAGTAAAAATATTAGTGAAACAAAATCTTCCCATAAAGATAATTTACGTTTGAGAATCACTATCTAAATTTTCGTCAAATAAGTGGAACAATTTTTCTATAAAAAAAAAATAATTTTTAATGATTGGAAAAAACATATGGGGGATACATCTATAGAAAATATTCCACCATTTATTGTTTCACTTGGAAGATTCAGATTCTGATGAACAACCTTCATCGAAATAGTCGGAATCTGAAAGTGAAATAATGATGGAGGAATCTTTGTGATTATCACAATTATTCGACACTTCATTTATTTGTCCATTATTACAACAACAAATACATTTCTCTTTCACATTATTCATGGTATTATGAATATCTTGACAAACTTGACCCAGTATGTATACCTACTTCTTGTTTATTTTGGTATTATTTACTTCATCGTTTTTTATAAAATCAATAATTTATCCAACTCTAAATACAATAAAAATTATTAAGGTATTTGTGCTAGAACTTTTAACCTTCCAGTCTATTGTTTTTAATTTAGAAATGTAATATTTTCTAAATTAACATTGATTTATCTACAAAAAAAATTAGATTAATATTTTGACAAGAATTTACCAAATGTGAAAAAAGTAACGAAAAAACCCCTGTGCCAACATAATTGAAGTTGAGGACTTAGGAGTGCAACTTTTCCCCTAAAAATTTGACCTTGAAGAGTACCAGTTTTAAGCTTCCAAGACCTCTATGTCCCATTATTCTGTTACATAAAAATTCGGATAAGCTGTGCTTCAAAAAATTTTATTTTGCAATAATTATGTTGGACATCTGCCGGATATACAAAAACTAAATATTGCTGTTCCAAAAATAGAATATAAGATTATTTAAAGCAAGGGAACATCGGGCCGTCGAAAAGGACTCTTCTAATCGAACTCCTGTGCCGAATCGTACGTGAAATACATTCGCTGATAAGCCAAGATTGGAAAATTATTCAAAGATTCTTCGTGTTCTTATGCAAAATTTAGATAACCTGTTGCGGTAAATCTCTCGTTCAAGGATCATTAATCCCACCCGAACATTTAGTAACAATAGTGATTCTTATTGTATAATTTTATTCGTAATTCGCCTAAATGTAAGCCTCATTCATAAATAACATAATATGCATATAATTTGCTGAATATTGTAAAATATCGTTATAAATGATGTTTTTATATTATCTGTTTTTGTGTTTTTCATATGCGTATTAGAAACTACAGCAAATGTTTCTGTAATTTATTTTGAGCGTTACGTTCTTGAAGGGTCATCAGCTTTCAAAATAACGTACATTTATTACGTTCCTGGATCAGAGTTTTGGAAACAATAATCGAAAAATAGAAAAAATATATGTATTTAAATATTTCTGAAAAGAAAATAAAATGTTTATAAGGGTACGACTGATGATATGTGTGTAGACAATCTGTGCATATGGCTAATGGGAAAGCAAAGAGAAAAAAATAAAATTCATTTTATACCATCACCATCAGGATGATATTCACAAAAGGTAGTTAAAAATGAGCAATGATCTATCAATAGGTTAATGTTTCAACTACTGAATTCAGTGAGAAATGTGTGGGATTAATTAAACAAAGTTTGAAATTTATCTGGAAGTACAATTTTAACTGTTGATATTTTCCAATTTTAACTAACTGTTAATGGAACCTTAAATAGATAAAACTTCTATGCCCCATTTTTCTGTTACATAAAAATACAGACGATATTTGTCTGTTGATATTATCTGCTTCAAAAAATTTTATTTTGCGATAATGTTGCCGGACATACAAAACTAAATCTTCCATGTTGTTCCAAATATTGAAAACAAGATTATTTGAACCAGAGGAATATCAGGTCATCTAATAGAACCATCTTATTAACTTTTAATCCATTTTTAAAGGTACTTTGAGTTTAAAAATATTGTCTCTGCTCAATAGCACTTGAAATACTGGTAAGACTGGATGATAAGGAAAGACTGGAAAATCCTCCAAAGATTCTTCTTGTTCTTATGCAAAATTTAGATAAAAGGTTCCTGTTTAATCTTTTGTAACATTCAGTATGAATGGCGATTTTGATTGCATGTTTTATTCGTATCAAGTTAAAGATTTCTTATAGAAAATTATGAAGTGACTAAAATGTAAAAAAAGATTTGCATTTCTTGTATAAAATTATGATACCATTGTAATGTGAATTATCGTTAAACTGTAAGAATTGCTATGCTAATTTTTAAATTTCTATTCTGAGGGCATTGAAGGACGATAACACTCAACAAACGGCCAAACCAACAATAAATAATAGTCAATAATATATTTTATGACAGTTCTTATCATAAATAAATAAACATGTTATTTGTATTCTGTTTAACGATTCAGTCAGCTGGTTACACAAAATAGTGCAAACAAGCCAAGTAATGCGATGCGTATTACTGTTTAACGTACATTCTAGCTTGGGGAAGGCACATAAGGGTAGAATAATTATAGCTTTGCTAAAATCACCCTTACTTAAACTTTTCTTAGTTCTACTTGCATTCTTTTGAATGCTTTGCGCGCCAGCTTTCTTCGGTCAGGTAACTTGGAGGGGCCAGGGACGAGCTCTAACCGTTCACAACAACTCAGTCGAAGCTTCGAATTCCGTACAACGTTTATTTCACAAACCCAGTCGGCCTAGGCTGCGTCGTCGTGTTTAATCTAGCATTGCACAGTTTGAATTTAATTGTTTTCGCGCGACAACATATAGTTTTAATAAAGTGACCTTCGTTACTGAACTTGAACTTCTTCCAAGTATGTTTGTTAACATTTCGGGAATGTTAAATTGTGTCTGTTCCAAGTAGTTCATGTTGTGGTCATAACCAAACTTATACCTAATTATATTGGGTTATAATGTGTGATTATATTTAAGTGCCTAAGTACTTTGGTGAAGTTTAAATATTTAAGTACCAGTTTATTATTTACCGAAAATGAAATACAACACAATAAGCAGTAGCAGTCTGGCCAGCGAAGGGAGGAAGTCCACACTAACTATTTATGCAGATATGGATATATCGCACAACAAGGTAAATAAAACTTCACTTGAAACGAGCATTTCCTTGGGAGTTTCTATGTAACTTTTTCATGGCTAGTTCGGTGTCACGAGAGACATAGAGTGGGTTGTTTAACTTGTTTTTGTGTCAATGTTAATGGTAAATATTCAACATTGCTAGGATGTCAGTGTAAAAATTGGTAAAGAAATTAAAAATATTGAAACAACATTGCTTTGTTGTTGAAGCACAAGCTAGTCGCATTAGGTGGCGGTTGATCATATTTATGAATACGTATGTGGAATGTGTGGTAGGTATGCGGAAGAAATGAATGTGACTATCTGATCAAAATCGAGAAAGGTATTTTGTATACGCAGCAATAAATACGTAGGTCCACTAGCGTAATGTAAAGAAATGATTTTGAGGAAAGTAGTATTTACCGGAATATGTAAATTAAGATAAAAACATCGCAATGACACCACGTCAAGAACCACGTGTATTATTAATTACTTGAGTAAATTATAATCCTGCAATTTAGGCAGCAGTGCTAGGATTTTCAAGTAAAAATGTAGAGGTGCAATACCTACCACCATATGTGCAATTTCCTGATAATAATTTTGGTATTCGTTCGTAATGACAGTAGTTTTTTAAATTTCAGTACACAGTAGGTCAGCGCAGCTCCAATAATAATAATAGCAAATGCAGGGAGTGGCTCAAAGTTCAACCTTTAGACCACTGCTCCTATTTTATAGCTGTCTGGGGATGTTTATCCATGTTACCGAAAAAGTATAGGAATACATATACATTTCCTTCTAAGTTCCTACAAAAGCTTTGTTTGGCTTACAAACAAATGGAGTTTCTATCAAAGTAAAGTTAAAGGTTAAATCTATAAATTGCAAATTAAGAAAACAATACCTACCAAAATTGTTAGGCGTTGTTGTAGTTAGAACTTGATTTCTGGTGTTGACGCTACATTTTGCTTTCAGTTTTATGGCTTTGTTAAATATAAAATCGAACAACGATTGGAAGAGGAAAACTAAATCATGACGTCGTTGTTGATCTTTTCAGAGATCCATTTAAAATTTCATTACCATGAACGTAATCACAGTCAATCTAGATGCCTTACAAATACGGTTTTCAGAATTAAGCAGAGGCATAACAATAACACCAACAAAAGATAAATTGACATCTGCTTTCAACGTATATTTCTGTTTATGACTGACTCATATTCTTTATCTATTTCTATCTATCTTTATCTATTGTTTGGGATCCAATATCTATCAACATATTAATATTTACTGATAAATAGATACTTATTTGGCCAAACATCCAAGCAAAATACCTCGCAAAATACTTATGTAAATCTTTGTGCAAAATTGAAGGATATCCGGAGATTTTGACAAATATTTTTGACTGTATCTCTTCATTCAGTAAGAGTAACAGAACTTTTTTGATAGTTTATTAGAAATTTGCGAGGAAATTTGTAAGACGAACAGGGCAATTTTTAGGCTCCTTATTTTTCCAAAAGTTATGAATTATATTTTAATAACACAATTTATTTAAAATTAAGATGCAGAATAAAATAATATTAACATTAATTATATATAGAAGACATTAATATAGTCAAGGATTGACAAAAAATATTCAAAATTATAACAAACAGATGATGTTAAAAATAATAAAAGAGTATTCTTAAGTAAATTGTATTCAAGCTATCTGATACTTGCAGGTAAACTATTGAAGAACCTAATTGCATGGTACTACCAGTTTTTGAAAGGCGTAAAAAATTTTGGTATAATTTGCTACTTCTCGTAGAATATCCATGAACATAAATGTATTTGACATTTTATTTTCTTTCACATACAAAAGATATTGCAGTACTGACTAAGTTAAGCACATTACTTGTAGTTTTTAAAGGTATTTCTACAATCGTCTCTATATTTCAAGCCATGTGCAATTCCTATGATGTTTCTTTACAATGCAGATACCTGACTGAAATATGACTGGAATGCCCCCCAACAAAAATAGCATTAGATAATAAAGAATGAATAAAACCGTGATAAACTGTAAGGGGTGGAACTAAAATTTATTGGATCAGTTTTAAACTTATTTAAATTAAGTTGAGTTGCTACCTCGGTTGCTACAAACCAGTACAGGATTTTTTATTGTGTCTCATTAACATAAAACACACCACAGAAATTAGAATATTGGTACCTATATAAATTATCAAACTCTTTATGAATACATAATATAAATAGAGTATATTGAGGAGGATATGTTAAATCATTAATGTAAATGACAAATAGAATTGGGTCCAATACAGAGCCATGTGGTACTCCATATTCCATATTTAGCAGATCAGAGTTTAAATTTTGATACCGATCTGTAAGATAAGACACTATTAGGCTGCTTCTACTTTTATCAAACTTCCAACAATAAACTTCCTTTTTGCAGATTCCCTAACTTCCCCACAAACTTCATCACAAAACGTCCTCTGCTAACTTCCCCAGGATTCCTTGAACTTTCTCAATATTATCCTAAATTCTTTTTGTATAAATGTTGTTCGTGTATTCTCTTTATTTCTAATTTATCTCAGTGAGCATAGAAAATAGAATTTTCTTGAGAGTGGAGGTTGCTGATTTACTGCAGATTTCTTACATTTCCTCAGAAACGGTTAATCCAAGCAAAATTTTACAGAAGAAGGAAAATCATTCTATTTAAAAATTTAGTTTTTACTCTTTAGCAGGGCGGTGGCTTTTTCTAATAAAAAATCCATTATTTAATAATTGTATATTTCAAATATCAAAAAAATTCGTTACATCATTTCCGAAATAATTGAAAAAAACTACTTTTTAGTAGATGGCCTCCGGCTCCCTTAGGAGGCGATCCCGAATGTTTATAGAAAGTTTTTGTCTTATTTTTAAGTAGGGAATAATGTAGTTCAGAGATTTACAAGTGATTTAGAAACACCCTGTATAAGCTTTATTATACTTTTGAAATATTTGAAAACGAAAATGAAAAATCACAATAATAAATGACCATTTATGTTTAAAATCATCTTTCTTTTCTTAAAATAATTTGAGTCATTTAAATCACTATTTTGACTTGCACCATCAGAATCATAAATATCTTCTTCTATTTCACAAACTGGTTCGTACATGCTAGAATCCAAAATTTGCGTATCCAATTCAATTGCATAATCGGCACTTATCTCATTATCAAAAGTACTACTATAAGCAGAATCTTCATTAACATCAGTGATCATTTCAATATTTTCGGATTCATCATATGGAAAAACAGTATCTGTATCATCATCTATTAATACAGTAGGTGCATTTGTACAATTTGTGCCTCTGCAAAAATGATATAGGTACAGTACATACTACAATTTGTATCTTTAGATTTGCATGAGCATGTATTTGTTTTTTAACCGTTTCTGCAAGAACATTTAATTTTTTCCATTAAACTTCCCGGTGTAATGGATTGGTTATTTGTGATTGGCCTTAAGCCATTTTCAGATTTTTTCCAACAAAAATCCAAAGGATTTTTATCGTCCCTTCCAAGCCATGTTTGAATTTGCAAATAAACTCTTAACGATTGTTGATATAGAGCATCAGATGTTGGTGGAAGCAAAGACAAATTACATCCAACAGTTATTTTGGCTTCAACCGTTTTTTTGAAATAACATGAACCTCATAATATTAAAATCAAAATGTGTCGATGGGTTAAATCCATAAACTGTCGCCCATTTAAAACATTTAAACATATAATTAAACAATAATTTTTTTGCGAGAATTTTTTCATTTAATTAAGAATTATATTGAAATAAATTTTTTGTGGAAATCTGGCATATGGTATAATATAAATATGTATATGAAAAATGTAAAAAAATTAAATTAAAATTATTTTTTTTTAATTAAAAATAACGACATTTTAACTTGATAAACAGATTCTGGCATATTTTCACAAAAAAATACATGAAAGGTTTTTTATGTACATTTTTGTATTCAATTCAACATTTTCGAAAACCAACACTTACCTACGATCATTTCTTATTAAATGACAAGTGTTTTAACTTTTTTTTTTAACATTTTTTTTTAATTTAGTCGCGAATTTACAGCATGAAAATACATACTTTCTCCAATTTTCGTAGATTTGAAGATTTTTACTCCACTTATTAGTAGCATTATCAGTATAAAAAAAAATAAATTGAATAACTTGGATTTTTTGAGGTTTAGGGTATACCTAATTTTAATATAACTATACCCCAACAGTTCGATAGTCATTTCAGTTTTATTTTAATTTTTCTACGGGTTATTTTAGTTTCACATACTTAATCATAATGTTCGAAACAATAATTGACCAAAAAATGCTCTGGTTTGTGGAATAGATATAAAATTATGAGAAGAGAACTGAGAAAGCGACAGACACGAAACATAAAAATAAGAGATCACCGATATAGACATCACATCGCACGAGATTTCAATTTGATGTCATTTAATAATGAACGACCAAGAAATGAGATGATTTTTGTTTTATAGTGAATGAACTAGGTGAAGATAGTAATGTGCAATGGATATAAGACTAGCAAGGGTATTACATACAAAAAATGATATATAAAGCAGAAAACTAAGAGAAAAATTAAAAAATGTTGTGTAATGCATTTGAAGTTGGCGTAAAAATGAAGAAATAATACTAATGTGCCAATATGTCATGTTGAGTGATTAAAAGAAATCAGCAACGATTATGAAGAAGAAAAATGTTAATGTTTTGAAAGTCAGTTTGAATGAATTATCCTCGTTTCAAACCGCGCTCCAATCGATTAACTAAATATAGAGAAAAATTTACTAAAACTTCTGGTGGGTCATAAATTGATAGTTTCACTGCATTAGAATATCAGAGGTAGGATATGAAATTGGACAAAAATAAATCTCTCTCTCTCGGTTAACAGACTAAATTTCACTCAATTTATGTTCAAGCGAGATTGGTCCCCATGTATTATGATCAAAAACTCAGGCATTTTTATATAAAACGTATTAAATGAGGAAATCATATTTATACAATAAGGACACAAACGATCGAAGACAAAAAACAAAGGACGACAAGATTGTGAGTGGGACACAGACAACACGAAAGGTTAATTCCGCGTCCAGTAATGTCCTCGGCAATGTCTAATCCACTAGACACTATTTACAACCTGCTTCTATTACTACAACTCTTCATGTCGCTATTCACTGTATACCATATTTGTACTAAGTTTTTTATTAATCTCACGCTTGGAATGACTTCTCTTGTGTTATGATGTAATAAGAACTACCTGTGTAAACTTTAAGAAACCTCGTTAAACATTACAAAATACCTAACCAGCATTATTACTGTTAATTAGTAACGAATTTATAAAATAAGTACTTTTTATTCCAATTTATGCATGAAGATGCATAAGCTGATACTAAATATATCCATTTAACTTTTTATTTCATTATTATAATTCATATTAATAACTAATTTACATTGTAATTTACATAAGCAACAATTTGTAATAACTATGAGTTTTTTTGCATTTATTTGCATAATGACTGGAATTTATTGCATATAATATAATTTCTCCCATAAAATAGCTATTTGAAATTGTTTTATAGGTCTCAATTATATAGGTATATTTTAGATGATAAGTGTGATCAAGATATCGATAGATTAAAGAATCTCGATAAATTAGCACAAAGATTGTAAATTTTGTTTAGTTTATTTGATAATATTTTTTATTTTGACAAGGTGACTTCGAGGTGTTGCCTTTTGAACCTACTACGTGACTTTTTTACAGATTTGCTACATAAAAGAAAACAGAAAAATTAGGTATTAATTTCTTTTGTATTGAAAAGTTTACGTTTTTCGCTTGGAAAGTGCGGCTATATTATTGGCGACACTTTTAGATACAGTACTTCAGTATTTTAAATAATAAAAATTAGACCTATCAGACCTAAAATTAGTCCTTCTGGAACATTAAAGATTATGATACGAGCAAATTTCCTCGTAAGTTACTATCGAAACATTCTAATGAAACTGACATCAAATAAAGCAAATGGCGAATTATGTAGATTACTAGATGTAGTTCAAGAGAATTTTTTTTGGATATTTTTTAAATATAAATTTTTGTTCTGGACGTAGCCATATTTTTCTACTTTTTTATCTAATATTATACCGGTATATTATAATATCCAGATATGTTATCTTACAGAAACCATTTTGTTATCGGTTTATAGATTTATTTACAAATGAGTAAGTTAAATATTTACAGGATTCCTTTTAATTAAATTTGCTTATCTTCATTAACACGTCCCGCTAGAACCGTCATGTTTATTTTTGTCCTACGCGTATTTCATTGTTAACATAATAATAAGAACTTATTTATAAATATGTCAGGGGATAGCCCATTCATCAAATATGGTAAAGGAAAAAAATGTTTTTAATTATTATAGATAGTGATTTAAATTGTTTGTCACTCTGTATCTGCATATTACATATTGATCATCTACTTTTTGTGGGTACTAACTGATAAAAGTAATACATCTCATAATACGTATAGTAAATAACTTTGAAAATAGCGTCATATTTAATCTTGATGTGCATGTGAATTGGATCATATAATCATATCCGACATCACTTCGATTATAAACTTCACCAGGGGATTACTGGTATCATGTTATGACTATTTGTGAATTACTTTTGTAAAATAAGGTAAATCTTGGTTTTCAATGTATGTACGTATTACAGAAAAACAATTGCGTAGCGCGTTTGCTAGATACTACATAAACAGTAAGGTTTTTTTAATAGATCACGATTTTTTTTTGAGTATACTCGTTTTTCTGATTTTGATTAAAAATTGAATACCGTTTATGTTACCTCGTACACTTTCGAATATATTGCCATATCTTGCAATTGATTTTAAAAAAGATAGCCATATCTGTAGAAAAATTTCATATTAAGAGATGATATAAAAAAGAGTTAACTATTTATCGCAAAAAAGTATAAATACTGTTATTTCCGTTTTCCATTTTTATATTATTGTTTATATATTTCAGGAAATATGGGCTTTCTTCTTGTTGATTATTGTTTTTATATTTCGTTGAATAATTAGGTATTCTAATATCTATGCTTAAATTACTGATCCTGTAATGGTGAGAGAATTTGAATAAATTGATCGTTATTTCCTAAACTATGCTATATGGGTATACACGGTGGTGAATTTTTCGAAAAATTCACCACCGTGTATATGTGGGTATTAAAATACCCAAAATAAAATGCCAAAGACAGCCATATAAAAGAAATGTGGGTTGTTATTTGAAAAAAATGAGTTTTGATCAATTAAAATATTTCATGTTTGAAAATTCGCAGAAAATACACCTGAGCAGATAATGAAACTTTGGGCCAACAAATAGAAATCCCATTTGTTCCCCTAAAAGTTTGAGAAAACCGCAACTTAATATCTCTGACCGTTTCTGAGTAATTAATTTTAAAATGCCCCTTGCAAGTGACATTTTTGGCATAAAAGTAAAAATGGTGGGCCACGGTTAGAGCTAAGGGTCGACTATGGGGTGTCAGACGATCCAAATTTTATGCAGAGTTCTAAAATGAAGAGAAAGTTAGGGGGTGCTATTTATTTATAAAACAAAGTTGATGTCGGTAGCGCTTTTATGAAACACCCTTGTATACTTGAAAATATTTTTACGAGATGCAGCTCAAAAATTCTTTTGTCTAAGTATCTCCAACCGTGACAATATCTCTAAAAGTTTACAAGATAATATACGCCAATATGTTTAATATGTTTTCTTTTGAAGGCAGAAAAACGAATATGTTAAAAAAATCTAAATGTAAGATCCAGGAAAGGCGATCGATGCGCAATTGATTTTCTGTAAATATTTTCTGTCGGTTCGGAACAATCCCTACAATTTTAAAAATATTTCTTTTATGATACCAAAAATAAGAAGATAAGAAAAAGCAGGTTACCAAATAAATTTTACTTTACAATAATTTATTAAAGTTCTAAAACAAGATTTATTTTCATGAAAAGTTATTTTGAAAACCTGATTATTAGATCAATTTTTCAAAGTTTCATACTCAATCAACAACCCAATATATGTATTTTTCTGAAATCGCTCAGGAATGTCTACTTTCTCGGCGCAATTTTAGACCCCAAAATAGCGTATTCTAGTATTTTAGTCCATTGCTAAGCAACCATCAAAAAACGAGTCCGGGAAAGTACTTTCCAGGCCTAGGCCGGGAAAGTAAGTTTCCCGGACTCGTTTTTTATCTACATTTTAGAGAGTAAATAAATATACGCAGACAAATTTAATTATTGACACAGTTCATCATGCGACATGCACCGGCCACGCCAAATATTAAGGCAACCTAAAAAGTAAAAACTACATAAATATCTAGATAATTTTATAATTCTCACATTTTAAACGTATACCTTATTCATTAAGTACATATGGTCTGGTGCTTGAGTAATAAATATTTAAAGTTGTTCATTTGACAGAACTTTCGGCTCCTTTGGTTTATAGCTGTCACCTTGACGTTTCAGGAAGACGCGTAATTTCGAATATTTTGATATACCTATCAATGTCTTCCTTTGTACTAAGTGTTGATCTCAGCATGAGAGTAATTTGACTAGGTATAACGTAGAGATGCCTTCAACCGAAGATAAATTAGAAATCATGACATTTTCAGATCGGGAGGTCATGTCTTTTTCGTGGCAATAATCCAGAAAATTTTAAGTCACATTATTTGCAGCTGTTACTCTCTGGTGGTGTCCCAGGAACCTGTATGTCATCATCACTCATCATTGTCCATTTTAATTTGTAGCACGTATTGAAACGAAATAAGCACTCACATCAATAAATAAATAGTGATTGCAAAGGAAACGATTTCATAAGCAATTAGATTGCAATGAAAAAATGTTATGTATTAATAAAAATTTCTTAATTATAATAATATTAATTGCGATTTCAGAAAAAATAGTATGTGTATCTCGTAGGAAAAGCACATTCCCGCGGGACTCCGTGTTGCTTGTCTCGGCTGCGCCTCGACAAGCAATCTTCACAGTCGTCCGGGAATGTTAGGCTTTTCCTACTAGGTACACAATGTACTATTCTTCATATATTCTCTCATTCTAGCAAAAAAAAACTTCGACAGAGAACTTTCATCTGTATACCTATACGTATAAGTGAATACTTCAAAATCATACAGCACCAGATTTTGTCTATTATTAGTCTAGTGCCAAACCGGTTTTCAGGCGCCAAAAATCGACAAAATTTTTAGCATTATTGGGATGGTCGGAAAATATAAATGGGGAAAAATCGATTGGGCCCCAACAATTAACCAGTAGTAGGGTGGGGGAGGGAGAAGGGGTGTTTTTATGGGTGAAACGTGGTTTTTACGATTTCCGGCAAAACTAGACCTCCTATTGAATAAAATAAATGCAAAAGTTGTAGACAATTGAAAGATCTTTTATTTCAACCATTTTTCAACATAACCTCAAAACAATTGAGAAAAACACCAAAAACCAATTTTTTTATTTTTTATTTTTTAGTCAAGAATCTAAGGCTCCGAATTCGATCATGGGGTATGCACTCGCGGGTATATGATTTAAAAAATATGGATATTATCCAGAATTTTATGCCGAATCTGATTCCAGAGGGCGCGATGTCGGCCAAGATTGCAAAATTGCAAAAAAAGTAATATTTCCAAAAAAAAAATTGGAACTTAAATATTGCATTATCTGTCGTTTACATTGCATTTACGAGCTTATTTATAAAGATTTTTTAATAATTTTTATATCAATCGAAAGCCTAATGTTTGTAGTTGAACAAGTTGAATAGAGAGACATTATTTTCATTATAAACAACACTATAAATTGTTTAAACAATATGTGATCGGAAAGTGTAGTGTAATTTTCGGCATTGAGGTACTTTTGTTATTATTGCAGATAGATATGCAGTTATGTGAGACTAAATACGTAGAATAGACCAACGAACATTTTTTATTAAAATAATTTTTTAATTCGCTGAATAATTTAGGAGATATGATTTTTTTAAAAAGCGCATTGTGTGGTCTACCGCGCGCGCGGTCTTCTTTCTGTAGGCAGGCCATTTACACATGGTTTCGAGGCACTCGAGATGATTAAAGAATTTCGCACACGAGTTGCAAACAATATTTTTTCTACAACGACTTTAATTTGATTAAACTAAAACCGTAAAACGATATCTTGTATTATAATATTTAATGCAAATTAATTTAAAAAAAATATAATAGCAGATATAATATGTCTCAGAACTATGGAAACTAATATGTTTGACGACAAACATTTTTCACTGACGTTTTCGATATGGTGAGTGTTGAATATTGTGGGTTTTTTAAAGTAAAATAATACATAAGATAATAATGGAAAGTCTCGAAAGTCATAGACTGTTTTTAAAATAATGACAATGTGCAAGTAATAAAAAAAGGGAAAAAATCACCACAACACGTCATTTTATACTATTTATCAGACTAGCCATGAAAGAAAAAATTAAAAGACGTAACTTTGACAGGTGAATGAGTCTTTTTGGGCGTACATTTAATTACTGCTGCAAAATTTCATTTGGATAGCTCAAGAATTGTGGAAATGGCGGGGGTTTACCATGATCCGTGGTCACCCGGTATAGTTCCAAATACAGTGGTTTTCTGGGGCAAACTGTTGAGGTTTGCCTTTGATACTACACTTTTATCTTGATATATTTTGACCATTTTCTTATTTCTATTTATTTTTTTAGAATTTGGCGTGATTCCCAGATAAAAGTTTAATGACTATTAATTATGGCATTATCCGAGGCATTATCACATAAATCATATGTACCTACAGCTACTTACCTATAATACTCCAATTTTAGTTATATCATGTACAAAGAATTTACAATACAGACAACCATCATTTTATCAAGACGAAAATTATTTTAATATCATTGTAGTTTTTTTTAATTAAATACCGATAATTTGTTCTGTTTGTGAGCATTATTTATGATCTGTACGAACTTTCATACGAAAGACGTTACAAAAATGTTGCTTATACCTTACAAAAAAAAATTGTAAAATAATGTACGTAATAATACAAGTAAATACTTTTTTCTACAACTGTCAAAAAAAGGTTATGTTTGCGCATTAACGTCAGTGTCTAAAATGAGACATTTTTTCATTGACATTATTTTTTTTTGCGTTACCACGACCCCGTGCGCAAAATATTTTGCACATCACATACCGATTATAAATTTAATTATTGCCTGTTTTTTATAATTTTTAATGTATACACAAGAATTAAGCAAACATCTAGTTCAAAAAGATTTATTGTTTTATGAAATGAATTAACTGAAATTAGACATTTTTAAATTATTTTAAAAACAGTCTATGACTTTCGAGACTTTCCATTATTATCTTATGTATTATTTTACTATTATTAAAAACCCATAATATTCAACATTCACAATATCGAAAACGTCAGTGAAAAATGTTTGTTGTCAAACATATTAGTTTCCATAGTTCTGAGACATATATCTGCTATTATATTTTTTTTAAATTAATTTGCATTAAATATTATAATACAAGATATCGTTTTACGGTTTTAGTTTAATCAAATTAAAGTCGTTGTAGAAAAAATATTGTTTGCAACTCGTGTGCGAAATTCTTTAATCATCTCGAGTGCCTCGAAACCATGTGTAAATGGCCTGCCTACAGAAACAAGACCGCGCGCGCGGTAGACCACACAATGCGCTTTTTAAAAAAATCATATCTCCTAAATTATTCAGCGAATTAAAAAATTATTTTAATAAAAAATGTTCGTTGGTCTATTCTACGTATTTCGTCTCACATAACTACATATCTATCTGCAATAATAACAAAAGTACCTCAATGCCGAAAATTACACTACACTTTCCGAGCACATATTGTTTAAACAATTTATAGTGTTGTTTATAATGAAAATAATGTCTCTCTATTCAACGTGTATGAAACTACAAACATTAGGCTTTCGATTGATATAAAAATTATTAAAAAATCTTTATAAATAAGGTCGTAAATGCAATGTAAACGACAGATAATGCAATATTTAAGTTCCAATTTTTTTTTGGAAATATTACTTTTTTTGCAATTTTGCAATCTTGGCCGACATCGCGCCCTCTGGAATCGGATTCGGCATAAAATTCTGGATAATATCCATATTTTTAAAATCATATACCTCGCGAGTGCAGGGTTCGGCATTTTAGAAGCGTCTTTTTGGATGCTAGATTCCTTACTATTTATATCCCACAAAAATTATTCGATTTTAATGAAATTTGGTGAAATTTGGAATGTACATTTTTGTGTCTCAAATTGGCTGAAGCGAAATATTTATTTTTTGATTTTATTGCGAATTTAATTTGAGAAAAAGGCCTAATTTTTAATAAAAAAAAGTTGATTAACAAAATTTTGATTTTTGAAAATTTCAGAATTTTTTTCGTTGAAACCTCTACTTTAAAATGATGTAAAAAAATCATACTGTTGTTACTATGGAAAAACATCGTCAAAAATGGGAAAAACCAAAACAAAGATCTTTTCAAGATCGATTTTTCCGTAAATGTCACGATTTCTTCATTGTTTATTGAAATGAAGTATCAAGAGTAATGCAAACTGGTAATTTGAATGTAATATCAAATAAGGGAACTCTGATTAACCGCTTAAGGTTCGGGACGGTGAAAAACAAAGTGTTTAAACAGTAATTTTGCAAAAAAATATTGCTAAAAATTACCGTTTTTGTGCAAGAAAAAATTTTTTATGCTTCATGGACAAAAACAAATATTTAAAATTATTTCAATTTACAAAGTAGGAATATAAAATCAAAATTCTATTTTAATCCCATTTTTTTGGACAACTGCTCTACATCATCAGATTCAACATAGTTGTCGGTTTCTTCAGGATCTCTGACAAGGTCTTCGACTTCGTCAAGATCCCCAAGTTCACCAAGATCTTTATTTCCAATATTAATTTGAACATTTGTTGTTGCTTCATCATCAATTTCTCCCGAATCGCCGATTTCCTTTAATGGTTGTTTTCCAGCTTTAGAACAGTTTTCATACCCGTGTCAATTGGAGCATAAAATGGAGCATTTTATCCCATGCTTGCGGCAGCCGCATCTTTTACTATCACGACCAGTTTCACAGCTGCAGCAGATAGTTTTCAGCAAACTTTCAGTAATTAATTATTTTTCTATCAATTTAGGCAACAACACTTCATTTCAATAAACAATGAAGAATTCATGACGTTTACGGAAAAATCTATCTTGAAAAGATCTTTGCTTTGGTTTTTCCCGCATTTTTGATGAAGTTTTTCCCTAGTAACAGTATGATTTTTTACATCTTCTTAAGGTAGAGTTTCAATGAAAAAAATTTCATCCTGAAATTTTCAAAAATCAAGATTTTGTTCATCAACTTTTTTGATTGAAAATTAGGCCTATTTTTCAAATTAAATTCGCAATAAAATCAAAAATTTTTCGCTACCAAAGAATTACAGCCAATTTGAGACACAAAAATGTACATTTTCACCAAATTTCATTAAAATCGAATCATTTTCGTGGGAAATAAAAATAAAAAATCAAAAAATTGGTCTTTGGCGTTTTTCTCAATAGTTTTGACTTTTGAGGTTATGTTGGAAAATTTTTTTTGAAAAAAAAATTATTGGCAATGGGCTGTACCTACCTATATTTATAGATGTTCCAATATTTCAATCCTGTCACTGAAAGATATGATGTGGCGTAATGAGAATAACAGTTGAATGAACCTTAAATATTTGTTGCATCTCATCATGTTGCTGGTATTGTGATAAATCAAGAATTTTAATGATAAACCTACTCGAACATTGTGGAATAGATGGCTCGATAGTCTATGCTCGTATCTCTTCGCATATCTCACAAAAAATTATTCATTACATAACCGATTTCCCAACAAAATACTAGAGCTGTTGTTATTTTTTAATTATAAATAACGATGGTGAATTTGGTGAAAATGTATTCCTGTAGAAATTTCGCCACAAAGCTACTAAAAACATTAAAACCGGATGACTGTTAAAAAAATTAAGTATTTTTGGGCGGAAACATTTATTTACTCACCTGGTCCTTAAGTATATAAATAAGCACAGACCACGACAAAATACTGCCCACGGCGCCGTTACTTTACTGATATACAGTTTTTAATCGTAACAATAGTGTGTTATATATGAATACCTAAGGTACAATTATTGTTAACCTACTTAGCATTCCATTTTCCATTGCAACACACAGGACTCGGTATTAAATCTCTTGTTATAAATTTATTACACAACGCACAAAGAATATTAATATATCATTCACGTCCATGTCTTATACCACAGCATGCACTGAACGTCTATTGTTTGGCAATATAGACAAGCGAAATGAATTTAATAGGTAAATTTATATTTATTTAAGGAATTCGTGCCGTCACGTAGCATTTAAATTACAAAAGAAATTTGAATGCCACATGCGACCCAAGATCTTGCATTTTCTATATCTGGAACAGTAAATGTCTCGGAAGGAGCGTAAAAAATAATATGTGTCAGTGGGACAATAATATGCAATTACGTTTACGTAAACGATTCACTGCAATAATCGTATAATCAGTATACTCGTACAGTGGAAACCATCGCTTGTCCATTTTGTTGTTTTATTTCGCACATTTGAGAAATCGAACCAAGGTAGATCTGACTGCAACCCAGAGTACTAGTAATCTCTAACCTGGCGACCCTCAAATCCCCAGAAAATGGGTCTTGAACCCGTGAATATCAAAATTTCCAACCCCTATTTTCAGACCCCATTGGACAATTCTGGGGTTATTTTTCAAAAATCAGCCTCGAGAAATGTTTTCACAATTTTAATAAGAGTATTTAAAAAAAATGATGCTGATTCGATAAAAAATAAAGCCCGTAGCGATTTTTGAACAGTAAATTTCTGATTCGCCCCACTGTGAGACGGTGCG
Source organism: Rhagium mordax (assembly GCA_963680705.1). Lineage (NCBI taxonomy): Eukaryota > Metazoa > Arthropoda > Insecta > Coleoptera > Cerambycidae > Rhagium > Rhagium mordax. The sequence continues at coordinate 11,474,641 of OY796659.1, read as the reverse complement.
GTTTACTTACTAAGCTGGACTGGTCAGGTGGACTGCTAGATGCAAACTGAATTTTACTCTCTGCCGGTCGGTTTCACTACTTTCAAAAGCTCTGGAAGCTTCGTGGTGAACGGACTAAGAGCGGATCGCCAACAAAAAATTCAATCTCGCGGTCTAGCTATCTTAAGCCGACGATTCGATCAAGACGATGGGGATAGCTTACTGTGATGCGCGCGTGGCTTTATGGGCTACGGTGTCAGTGGACGCTTACCCTGTGGTGCGCCAGTTGATGGATTCAGATTCAACTTAATTATAAAATAAGTTGAAATTAATTTAATTTGTCTACCTTAAAATAATTTTACTTGTATTAAATATACAAAGTGCAGAGTGCTATGTTATTGAGGTCAAACAATATCTGGGGTTAATTGGATAAAAAATTTCACAGAACAGGACACAAAGCGAGTAGTAACTCATTTGTATTTAAATTTAAATTCCTAACTGACGCATCATTTTTATTTCCTTCACAACACTTCCAAATAGGAACTTCAAGTTCAAAGATACAATTAAATACGACAAAGTTTGATTAAGCCATTACTCTTTAATAAAAGTGCACAAACTCATGCTGGGTTTGTCAATGTAAAATATAATTATTAGTAATTAATTTATTTTTATTAACGCTATAAACTGGTTTCTTCATTAATTAAAAACTCATTTATGAGATATTTTCTCTTAGAATTAAAATACCTACATAATAATAACTTTTTTCTATATACGCTACCTACCTATTCAAAATATGTTTGTTAAGCAGGGTCGGCATAGGCATAAACGGATGCTAATTCATGTTTGCATATTTATTTCACAAATACTCGATTATAATTCAATTAATTACTGCAAATCTTGATAAGTATTTTTAATTATGTAATAATCTACCAATATGTTACCTCATATAGTAGTTTCTTTCCTAGTAAGAAAATCAGATAATAATTTCATGATACAGTGTCAGAGACGTGTTTTGTTATGTAGGTGGGTAATAAGTAATTAAATGAATAAATTAAATAGACACTATTATATTAGGTTGTTACTAAGTTCTAATTTAATAAAACCACATATGAATTTTAGGGATTTTTCTTGATTCGGTTACTCTTTCCTTCGCTATTGTTTGATATTACTAACAAACAATTCTGATTATATTATACAGCGTGATCCAAAAATTTGTGTCATATGGGAAACTTATTTTTGATAAAAGTTGTTGCATTTTTAGAAATAAAATAAATAAATTTTTGGCTCAATAGTAAAGTATATTAAATATCACTGATACAAAAAAATATTATAAGAAAAAGTATTTTGAAATAGGATTTTATACTAAATTATGAATTTTCATCTAAAAAAAGAAATATTGGTTAGAAAAATTAGAAAAAATAAAAATACATTTTTAATAAACAACTGAAAATCATAACTGAGTATAAAATCCTATTTCAAGAAACTTTTTCCTCTAAAATTATTCAGTATTGAATACTGTTTCCTCGTATAATCTTGGATTATAATTTTGTCTCACTTTTCTTTTGTTTCTGAGGATTTGATCAAGAATTATATTTTCCGAAAAATTCCTAATAAAAAATATTTCTCATTCCCACTCTTCGGAGTTCGCTATAAAAAAATCCATTCCTTATAGACCAGATAAAGACTACGTCTGACTTTAATTTCGAAATTTTATAACGTCACTAAAATGAAAAATTTACAACATAACATAATCTAATAAAACATTACAAAAATTATCTTTTTGTCGTATATTATACTACCTACGAATTAACAGTCGCTTTTTTATCAGAAAATCCGAAAATCCTGTAGATACTACTCACCTACTTATTTTTTATTATTTATTGTGTATTTATTGTTATCGATCAATTCATTAACATAATTGCGTCATGAGTTAGCGAATAATACGTATTATAGAGTTTCAAAATAAGGAGACTAATTCACATTCCTATATTTTGAAGTTTGCGTAAACTTGACACAGGACCACAAGCTATATTTGTTGATTATTATCTAAACAGATGGGATTAACATTTTTTTTTCCTGAAACTGTTTACTTTTATATCACCCTGATTGATATTTTTCAGAATAACTTGTCATAGAAGAGAGTAGTCAGGGCAGCTGCACATAATAACGAGTGCAGTACGAAAGAAAAAACAATTTATCAAATGATACATGAGATGACTTAGAAATGCTGCAATTTTTGGCACGCGATGTAGATCATTGAACGAAATAGCAAATTATAATAAGTAATATGAACTAGAGATAGAAATGAGTTGGCGTCGAAAGTGTAAATAGTAGAGGTGAAAGAAAAACATATAGTTACAGGTAAATGATGTTTAGTTAGATGAAGTAATGAATAATCGAAAGTATAGTCTCACTCTCACGCCATCCATTAACACTTCATAACAATGAGAAGTAACCAAGAAATTATTTACCAACATACTTATTTCAAAATTTTAAACTGTTTGTGAATGACTTAAGTAGATGGATGGAACCACCTGTTTGACATTAGTTTCGTAATATACTGGGTATTGTTAAAAGTGAGATTTTATTGTGGAGAATCTTATAAATGAAAAATTGTTAAAAACGCACTTGTACAAGTATTAAGAAATTTATAATACGGCCCTGTCCCAGGTTCATAATTCCCCAGTGTTTTTTGCCCGTTGAACAAATCCTCCCAGGACGAGGTAAAATCTCAATCGGAAACATTATGTGTATAATTTGCTTGTGACAACAATATTCTGGTAATATATGATCGGTAGCAACATGGCAAAAGTTCAGTTTCATTAATGTTTAAATGTGTGAACAGTACCGGACCCAAAATTTGAGATACTTTCAAATTTTAAATGTTATTACGAAATTCTTGATTGTAAAACGTACTATTCAATTTTGAAAGGAAAGTTTTACTTTCGACAACACCCTGTATAGTATATAATTTATTTACTTATTTATAAATTAATAAAAAAATATGAAACTCTCCTGTTTCAGGTATATATACAAAATAAACTCGCAGGAACTGTGGGAAAGGTCAAATTTCGATAAGAACCCCTTTTATAATCAACAGAACCGGTCTCAAATTTTTTTAATAAGTTTGTTAAGAGATTAATTTATTTCCACATTTTTTTTTTCAATTCTCGAAGTGTTTAGATTAGATTCGTATTATTCATAATGAAGTCGTGACTGAATTGAGGTGTACCCGAAGCAAAAAAAAAAAATACGCATCAAATTGTTTTCACTGTATTAATCAGTGAAATCTGAATACTTTCTGACACCATTGAAAAAGCAGATTAACGAAACGAATTTTGTCTTCATGTTAATTAATCTAGGATAACGCTACTTTCAATCACTTAAACAGATAAATGATGTAATTTTGTGCATTATGCAATCTAAGCTTTGGTATTAATAAATATTCCTTTTAACAATAATAAGTGATAATAAATCACTTCATTTACCAAACAGTTATTTTGACAGCCGATTACTTTGTTACATCCTCTGATTATTTTTTGTATTTTCTAAAATGTTACTATGCTTCGATGGCATTTACAAACGTTTCGTTTGCATTGTTCTGTAACAGTAATAATTAATTTCATTAAATAATTAATTAGTAAACGACTTAAGTACTTCTAACGAATGCAATTGTGTTAATAAAATAAAATGACGCAATTATTAATTTGCCCGCATCAAATTATGAAATTGGTTTTAATTGTTTGTATTCCTATTCGTTGAAGTATCAGCAGATGGATGTTTGTCTGGCGAACCGTAATTAGTTAAGGGGCATTCTCTGAGCCAGGGACGGACAAAGCACTTTCTTACAGATCCAAATTTTTCGCAACAAAATTTATTTAAATGGAAATGGAAATACATTTTACTAAACTATTTAAATAAACGAAAAAAATATCTGAATATGTCTGAATGTGGTATTTTGGTAATTGCATGAGTAAGTTTCCCAAAACCTAACTTTCTTAAATCTTTGAGTTTTTTTTTTTTAAGAAATAGCAGTATTAGTTATTATCCTTTTAGTCCTTTTGTTGATGACTTGCAGTCCTTTTTTATCGATGTTTCAACGGAATATTTCTGTGAATATTGTAATGGTGCCTACTTATAACGGTGCTTTCTTTCTCTATACTTACGTATACTTTTTAGACGGAAAACTCGGGCGCCAGCTCTTTAATTTTGAAGTGCAAAGAACTACACTTTTTGGCTCTCCTATTTGGAAAACAACCCTGAATAGCGAAACAGTTGAAGATACGGAATGTCCGGGGGTCGTAAGCTGGCGGTCTGTCTAATGGACTTCCACCATACTGCTCAAACGGGTTAATCAGAAATAAATGACAGAAATAATAACTCGTGAAGTTTACCTCTTTAAATCAAACGTATTTATTCAGCAATAGTAATGAACAAATTACTTAACTCTAATACCTCCACGACTGTACAGTCGAGTATGTATAAAACTGTTTAAAACGATTATGAACAAGCAAGCTGGCAATCAAGAATCTTTACGTGATTTTATTACGGAATTTTGGATAACTGACATTTATCTTTGCGACTTGAAATTGTTACATACGGCAAGCAAACGGAACTTTCCATCAGGGTGGATTATAAATGGCGGACAGTCGGTTAACTATAGATATTGCAGTCTATACGGAATGTTTGAACATACGGTGACCTACGGCCACAAACGTAGAGCTATTTGTTAATGATTACACTATTCAATGTAGGTTTCCCGGTTACTTCTATGCATATCAACTTTAGAGATGGCCCAAGTGAACAGATCTCACCAGTTGATGCATATAATGACTATGTGGATTAACGTAAGTTTTCCGGTAACCGTTTATGCATTGAGACTTTAGAGATGGCCCAAGTGGACAGATCTCACCAGCCGATGCATATATTAGAAAACAAAAGACCAACGGAGGTATTACTAATTAGCTCTAGTTTGATTTAATAGTATAATACAGCGATACTCACGGACAATAATATCTCTGAATATCTATACTTAACTGAAGGCAGTACCTACGGATTGCAGCGAACTACGGTGTATGCTTACCAATATTATATTCAAATAAATTTACTATTAAACTCGGAGCGGCGGTACGGACGGAAATGGTGACGGCTTCGGATTGATCTTCAATTGATGAATGTCGATCGGATCTGATCTTGCGGAATATCTCGGAATGAACCTGGACTGCTGCCGACTTTCTCGGAATGACCACGAAGTGCATGCTCCTCTGCCTTTTGTCACCTTTATGACGTATCTAGATGGCGTTATAAAGGGGCGGTTTGACTTGAAACGACGGATTCATATTCACAACCCGACTTGCGGAGTTCGCGAGGATTATGCAATTAGGAGCATCAATTCAGAACGTCAATAACCGGAAATGAGTTACTTGCAATTTCTATACTATATTGCAAAAAGAAACGGATTAAAACGGGCAAGGATTAACATTTTTAGTAACGAATGATTTCTATTTCCGACTCGGTCATTATTTACAATTTAATTCACGGATTTTCTTTATACGGGGGATGGTCGAAAATTAATCAATTAATTACTTGATTGCTTGTTTACCAGCGGGTTTTTGAACAACTCATTACTAACTTAACTAAAACAGGACTTACTTACTAAAGCCAGCGGCAGGGTGTACCTGTTATCGTACCCAGGAGAAGCAGTAGAAGTAGTTTTAAGCAAAAGATCCCAATTAGACATAAGCACACAAGCTAAGGCTTGAATGGTGTATATGGAACATCTGTTCCATGTACACCATTTTTTTATCAAAATTATCTCGAATTTCACTTCAGTTCCTAAACACCAAAATTCCTTCTTTTTGCCTGATATGCATGATTCCGTGCATATCAGGATTTTTTATAAAATTTTAAAGACGATTTTCAGTACACTTTCCAAAATTCCCTTTATCTTTTTCGGCCCATATCTCATGTTTGAACGAACGCATCCAGGCACGATGCAGCATGTAGAGACGACCAAGGACATGCATTGTCCTCAGCCAGTACCGATTCCTCGAAGGACGGACTGTGCCACAACAATGATCATAGCGCAGATGATCATTGTCATAAGCCGGTCTAACGGATCACAGGAATACTCCACAAAGGCGCGAGAGTGAATCTACCGTAGATCGGTAGCTCTTGATCTGATCTATCATAGACTGATCCACCTTCGTGGTCGCACTGATCTACGGACCCATAGGTTCACTCTACCCTCGCGTTCTGGAATTCCTAGTGAGTCCGTGACCTACGGCTTCCAAGGATGGTTGAGCTGGCCTCGCCTACCCATTGGTCATCGTCTCTACCGGGATCGTGTCTGATAGCACCATTTTGAAATTTTAGGAACTGTATCAAAAAGTGAAATTGCGGAATTTTGCGACGCCACGTGGCGACGTGAAGTGGTCTCGGGTCTTTTCCATATCTATAGTGGGAGACCTCCCGATGATCTCGCAAAATGGAAATAAGGTATTTTTGATTAAATCAAGCCAGGATAAGCCATAGTGCGGTACGCACGGGTACCGGGGGCTTTCCCCATTATTACCAGGTGACCGCCTTGTGAGATAGCATTCGAAGAGATTTCCCCTTTCTGAAATATCCACAGACGTCTAACGGCATAAACCCCTTTTGGAGAATATTACCTTAAATTTTTAGTCTATAATTCTAACAGTAAATCTATAAAACCCACTCACTAAATTGCCAGTCACGTCCATGTAATAATTCTCTTTCGGCAATCGATCACTCGTCTTTAAGCGCGGCCGTCGCGGTCGCTGACCCCTTGTGGGGGTATCGTGGTTATGGTGGCAGACCTTGCTAGGTGAGGCTCTATATGTACTATGATGATTGTTTAATATATACTCTTATTTATTATCCATGTCTTCTTATTGCGTTCTAGTATTAGTCTAGTATCTGTGTTGACCCCATAGCTAACGACCCTCGCAATTGCGTCGGTTTGACCATTCGGCTGAGCCAAAGAAGAGTGAACGAGCAAGACCTGTCTGGGCAGGTGTCAGAAGTGAATTGTGTATTGTGCAAAGTGTTTAGCTAGTGTTGTATCTTTAGTTCAGGACGTTGCGAAGCCTGTATACGAGGAAGCATTCATTGTCGACAGTAAAGTTGCCGTTAATCTATCGATTTCGAGACTTCGATATATTAAGGGTTTGCCACGACCTGCGTTGAATTCAACGGCCAAGAGTTAAATCAGATGTGGTGACAGCGGTTGGTTGACTTAATACGAATATCGGTCCTTCCCTCCCACTATCACTGGTTATAACGAATGGTTAACTAACGTTGACACAGCCTTAGCAAATTAGTTTAGTTATTAAACGTTGATATACCCAAGTGACTGTAATATTTAAAGCAAAAATGAACATTCCTTGATTGGAAAAATCGCTTCGTTATAATATAAAACCTCATTTCTGAACATTTTGCCAGGGCTTCGTTATGAGGTATGAATTTTTAACGTGCTCACATCGCAGAAACTCAAAGCCCTGAGTTTTCTATTCATTTTAAAAGATGATAAAGCGAGCAAGTTTCTTATGTATTTATCTCATAAAATTGGTTCGTGTGGCACGAATGGTGGGCACAGATTATCAACATTTTAAAATCATTTATTTTTTACTTCAAGAAAAACGCTAGCCTCTTATGGTAATTTGCTAGATCTGTCTCCAAACAGTCGTTGCAAAATTTTGTTTTATTAATCATCTTTATATTTTTTTCTACATCTATCTAAAGTTTTAACTACCGGTTTATTTTTCAGTATAATAGGCGTGTTTTCATGACGATATGTAAAATTGCGTGACAGATAACAAACAAAGGATTTAATAGAGCAAAATAGTTGATTAGTTACGAACAAGAAGAAAGGAAACCACACTGATACGGTACGATATTGCAAAAAAGTGTGACTTTACAGTGACGATACTGTCTACCAACGAAAGGAATATATATCACGAAATATTGGAGAATAATCATATTATCCAATTTACAATCGGTATCAACCTTGGATTAGCGTCTTAACGACTTGATCATATTATTCGATAAAGTATTTAATAATAAGGATATTTGGGTTAGTGGACCACTGCTATACTGCTAAGTTAATTAAATCGCTATTGTTATATAAATAAGTAAATAATGCTATAGGAAAAAATTTTTTCTAATGGCAGTAAAAGTTCAAATATGAAATTTGAGATTTGTATCTCAAACTTGATACTTTTGTATAAAGTTGCTTGTAGTGGAGGGAAGTTGATTTTTTTTTGTTTTTTGTTTTATACGTGCAAATGAGTCGAAAATCGAAAAAATTAGCAAAATCGGGCAGCGGCTTCGTAAGAAAAGCGCATAAAAGTGCATTTTTCATGCATTTCTAGTGCATCGCTACATTATTTTTTAAATATCTCCTGCTCTATGGGTCGTAGAAAAAAAACTCGTAAATTAATAGACTATTCAACTGTTGGGGTATAGATACATTAAAAGTACATCCTATCTCCTAACCTCAAAAAATTAAAATTTCCAATTTATTTTTTTCTTTACCAATAATGCATTAAGTGGGGTAAAAATCTTCAGATATACAGCTGAAGCGAATGGGGTCAACGAAATTAAAACATAATCTCTGTCCTAATTACTGTACCTATTGAAACGTAAAGATGCTTCCAAGAATTTTGGTGACACCTAGTAGGTAATCCTAATTTAGTTTTAATGGTTACTTATGCATTTCCTAATCTATTAACCGTTCGTTGAATATTTATCACATGGATATCCGGGTTTATACATAATACATTATGCTTGGTATTAGCAATTGATATCTGTAATAAAAAACATTCACAATGGTCATAATAATTGTCTTAATACATAAAATATGCTAATGTACATTATTCCTGCGGGTCGTTGCACTTTAAGTTAAACTTATCACTATCTTTGAATTAATTATTGCTCTGCAAATGCAATTGTTTTATCGTTTTTACAAATTAGTTTTAGTGCTTGTCACCTCTGGGCAGGATGTGGTAACTCGTTATCATAATCTTCTAGGTAAATAACTGAATGATATGAAAATAAAAATGCGGTCATGCCTTTCTACCATTAATCATTTTTTACATGAATAATTAATCGAAGGTTCATATAATGTGTGTAGGAAAATGAAGAAGCCATTCATATGAATAATTCGGGATATTAAGAAGGTATCTAAATAAAAGGTGTCCAAAAATATCCTGAATTCAGTGATATAGAGCTTCACAGATTTTTGGGGTCAAACGAGGAACAATTTAATTCTTTGACTTTTTATTCGATTTCGGCAATTTTTCTAATTTAAGCTCGATTTTTTTAAGCCCGACAAACTGTCCGACTAGTAATTACATTTCAGCACTTACTGACCCATGCCCCTTCAGGATTTGGTACCTCAATCCTAGCCGGCCTCGATTATACAAATACGATAATATATTTTAAGATTTAAATAATAATGCATATTTTAAAATTACTAAACAACAATAAATAAGAATATATGGAATAGATTAAAATGATAGCATTAATATCTTTAAACGTTTCCTTATATTAAATTATGCCTTATTATACAGTTTTTACGGAATTCTTCCTTGTTATAAAATGTTAAAAACAAGTGATTATAATAAATATTTGAGAAAAATTTTTTCACAAATATGGTAAAATGTTTTTTAATGTCAACTATTGCCTACACGAGGTCTACAAGTAACGCGAAATCAATAAAATCATTGATATGTCATAGCTGAGTTATAACATCGTCGTCGAAATGTTATAAGCAAGAGATTGGTGTTTGATCCCACAAATGATTGATACAAGAGAAGAACAGTGTATGTTCCGATTGTAGTATTAAAGTATAACATTAAGACAGCGAGTGTTATAGCGTATGAATATGATGACGACATTATCACTCAAGTACCTAATAAGAAAACTTGAGCGCTTTATATCCGAAATGATGCAGATATGGCAAGGTAAATGAACGAACGGTGCACCCAAGAGTTATCTATGAATCCAAGAAAGACCAAAAAGTTAGCAAAAGGGATTCGAGAAGAAGGCAAACTAAGTGCCTATGGAAGTAATGGTGGTATTGCTATGCTTCATTCCACTACAATACTGTGAAACATTTAGGATACATAACAGAAAAAGTACTGTAATAAGGCAAAGAAATGAAAATGATGACGGATCATATGTGTCAGGTAGTACCAGAGGAGAAATTATAGGACTTGGGACCGCAACTATGTTTCAAGGAAGTCATATCATTAGCAGTCTCTATACAAGAATTAGTACGGATATCATACAATAATAGGAGAATGTGACTGCCAAGCAAACTTTAAAGGTCTAGAGACAGTAGACGTGCGATCTAAAACAATACGAGACTAGGCTGGAGCCCCTTGCGAAACTGCCAGAAGACGACAGTGTATAATTGGAATGGAGACGTGCACACCAAGACAACATAAGCAACACGAAAACAGACTAAGAGAACACTTCAAAAGAACTAGGTACTTAGGGAAATAATAATTCTGAAAGACCTCTTGCATTGAACGAGGCATCAAAAGTAAGCTTGGCATGTACTTTTATTGGTAAACCAAGTAAATCAAAGACGAATTGAAGAAGCTGAGCAGAAAATACAACTTCAAGTGAAGGATGCGTGGGGAAAACGACAAGACCTCACATCAAATCTTCAGTGAATGCTCAGCCTTTGGCGTTTTTTTTTACATTTTGTCCAGTATAGGAAAAGAAAACAATAAACGTCGTCTTCTTCTTTTTTGGCCCATTTTGTCTTAATCATCCCAACTTCTTCCGTTTCAATTTAAACTTTCTTTACTTTATTTGCAACCCTTCTCAATGTCAATCTTTCTTATTCTATTTGTTTTAATGCATCTTTAATAGCTCTTAGGAATCTCATCTTCGTAGCTTGTAATTAATTTTTCTGCCTGTTATTTATTATCCACTATTTCATATAGCAGAAAATGCACTGCTAGAGTTTTATGGAATTCTAAACGCGTGTCCTTGTGATTTTATGTTTCGTGTGTCTGTTGATAGTTACGCATTATTATATTCGAACCTGTTTGCTGAAACTAAAATTCTATCTATTTGTTCTTTTCATTCCTTTTTTGGTCTTTGGATGTACATAAACATTTAAATTTAAGATATTTGCAATGTGATTTTTCGCATTGAACAAAAAAGGCATATTTGGATTTTGAAACATTTCAAAACATGTTGGTTATTATGATCAATATTTGATATAGATATTTGAAAAGTTACTAGACATCTCACTTTTGTATAACATTTCTTCTGTTTTTTCGTCATTAATGAAATCTGTATCGATATTGTTTAAACGTTAATTGTGGCATTTCATAAATTATTTCTCTTCCTTTTCTTTTTTGGGATTTATTACCACATTCCTTGAGATTCCTATCCAAAAAAATTCGATTTATTTAAAAAATATTCAAATTAACCAGTTTAAAATTGGGAAATAACTTCTACGCCTTTGACGTAATGTCAGAGGATCAGTTAGAGGGTATTTTTTGACAACTAACAGGAATTAAATTAATAAAAAAATACTGCACTGACGTTTCGGAAACTATATCCGTTTCCTTTTTCAAAGTTTAGGCTTCAGATTTTTATGTAACGTGTAGAATAACACGACATAAAATAAAAATTGTTTATATCATTTCCATAGATACTTACCATAGAAATGTTGAAAAATATACTAAATAATATTTATTTTATTGAGTTCTTCTCTCAACATTGGTAACCAAGTTGAAGAAAATTCTACCGAACAATTTGATACGCATTTATCTTCATTAAGTAAAATTATTGCAGATTTTTTGATTTTTCTTTTTTTTGTTGTCTGCTTCTTTGGTCAAAATTTTTACTGAATCCCATTTTATCCTGTGTGCGTTTTCCCAAGCATGTTCAAACATTTTAGATTTTTCAATATCACCTTTTCTAATATAACTTTCGTGCTCGCCCAATCGAACATTAAGTGGTCTAGATGATTCACCCACATAATGTTTATTACACTCGCACGGGATACTGTATATACAATTTTTTGAATTTTGTTCAGGATTTAATGGTTTCGTTTATGTCAATATGGATCTTAAAGTATTATTTGTTTGAAAAATTGTCCTAACGCCAAATTTTTTACCGACACGACGTAATTTCTCAGATAAACCTTTTATATATGGAATTAATGTCGAATAATGATGTTCTGGTTTTGGTTGCACCGGATTGTTAACTCTATTTTCAATGTTCATGAAAGTCTTATCAACAAATTCTTTCGGGTATTTATTATTAATTAAAATTTCCCTGACATATTGCCTTTCATGTTTGAATATTTCATCATTAGAAGAAATTATCTTCATCATACAAACATTTTATAACACCTCTTTTAACGTCCAAAGGCTGGTTTGAGTTAAAATTTAAATATCTGTTAGTGTGAGTCTTTTTTCGGTAAACGCTAGTTTGAAAATTATTATTATTGACTTTTTAATTAAAACATCTAAAAATGGTAATTCATTATCATTTTCTATTTCTAGAGTGAATTTGATAGATGGTTCTTTATTATTAATAGTTTCCAAAAAATTGTTTAATAAATCTAAGTATTCCATGATGCCAAATTGCAAAAATATCGTCAACATATCTCCGCCAAGTTACCGGTTTATGAATATTATTTTGAACATATCTGTTTTCAAAATCCTCCATAAATATATTACTTAGTATTGGTGACAAAGGGGAACCCATTGCCATCCCGAAGTCTTGTTGATAAAAATCATTTTTTAATTGGAAATAGGTTGTTTTTATTGATACCGTTAACAGTTCCATTATACTATTTACGCTAAGTTTAGTCATGTTTGCCAAATTATTGTCGTTTATTAATTTGTCTCTATTTATTTTCAAAGTTTTGTCCACAGGGACATTTGTAAAAAAGCTAACTACGTCAAAACTAACTATCAGATGTGTATCATGAATATTATTTTCATAAAGTTTTTCTAGAAAATGCTTACTATTTCTTATATATGAATTGGTATTTCCTGAAAGCGGATTAATAATTTTTAGTAAGAATTTTGCCAAGTTATGACACGGAGAATTAATAGAACTAACAATTGGTCTTAAAGGAATGTTTGCCTTATGTATTTTTGGTAAACCTTAAAAATGTATCGATATCGAAGATTTACCCCTAACATCACAAAATTGGTGTAGTTTGACGAATGTAGCACCATATTATTGGAACGAGGATGGGACAGAAACTCTCAAAACCATTGCGAGGTAGAATCTAAAGTTACTAAAGTATTTTCTTTACCAAGCTCTTGTTCTTAAACCTTTCATACCAATAACACCTAGATAACTTGGAGATTGAAAAGACCGGTCCTAGGTTTAGTGATAAAATAACATAATATGAAATTTGTTTTACTTGCGGCATATGCAATAAAATACAGGAAAAAACTTTATAAATGAATAAACAGACGAGATAAAATCGCAAAATCATTTTATTTGTTTAAATTTTAATAGCATAACATAAAAAATAAATCTTTATAAAATCGTTGAATAATAATGCTTTGCAACTTACCGCAGAATGTCCCTAAATAATAAAATCTTCTCTGTGAATGTCACGTACCCATTTCCACTTCACACCGTTCTCATTTGGAAATTTGAAACTTCAGATTATCATTAAAATTCCCATTGACGTATGCTTTCATAGGTTGAGCAGAGCAAAGTGAAATAAACGAAAGAAACTTATTCTGATTCCCATTCTCTCTAGTACATACGCTGTTTGCGTAGAGATAGATTCAGGGAGTATTATTTTTTTTGTAAGAAAAGGTTTACAACAGAACCTCACGAACGTATTTTCGTTGTTCTAGTACCTAGTAGAGTTTAAAGTTTATTTCTTCCAATCTACACAATTTATGATAACATTCTTTACGTTTTGTTTCGTTCTCTAAGCACGTGCTAAATCCAAAAGCTAATAATACCTCATTTAACATTCACAACATATAAATATCTAATTTGTTGCTGTTAATACGTCAAGAGTGCAGATTATGTCATCAACTATTAAGTTTGCTATAATAAATGATGATGCAGATAATGAAACGTTAAAAAACTAGATTTTATAATTAATTTATGTCAAGGCTAAATAAACCATCTCCTTATTTATGAAAATAAATAAATAATGCATGCTTTAATCAGATTTTTTTTATTTGTATCACGTTCCATGAGATATCACGCTAAACGTGTATAAAAAAAACAATTATACTTGGAAAATAACTAATTCTCCACACACTCGTCTCATTGTCAATACGTACCTGTTAACCTACACCTCAATGTTTATAACTTTTACGATAATTCTTACGTGCATACATTCTTAAAGCGCTGGGAATGTAATAATTTCTTAAATAATTCACTTTCGTTATTTCTGTGCATAGTTTTCCACCAATTAGTCAGTTACGCCATTTTTGTTATAGATTAACAAGCTGATAATACATTCCTTTCATTGTGTTCTACATGGCTGGCGTGTATTGAAAGTTATTTAACAATAATATTATTTATAATAATCACTCACAAAAACATACAGCGTTCTGTTTTGATTTTCCCAATCGCTTGTCTCGAGAACTACGAGTCCGGCTTAATTAGTGAAAAGTTGTGTAAAGTCCATTAGATGGATTTGTATCTTAAGCAATAAATAAAAGAGAAGGCTCCTGCATGATTGTCCATAATGTGTACGCAAGGTACTTTTCCCTGCTGGTTTAAATTACTAGAGTTTAGTTAGGAACCATTAATATTGTTATACTCGTTTTCGAATGAACACGTTTGGGTCAACTCGTATGCCAAAGAACAGATCATAACCAAAATTGATCTTGTTTAGGTTATTAAATATTCGGAGAGCTGAACACCTACTTTCTAAATGCACAAAAATATACTGGGCGTTGTCATACATGTTTAAAGTTGTCATTAATTTCCGTCTAAATGTGAAGTTGAAGGCGCTACTTCGGTCTCCTTTTCTTTATTTTGCGATTAACCCTGAATGGTAGGATGTAGAAAAATCTTTAAAAACAAAAGTTGGTTGATTTTTATTGTCTATTTAGGCGTCGCAACACCAATTTTCTTTTAATTGTGGATGCTTATTTTATTTTTTAAGAAAATTGAATTGGCAACAGTTTACTTACACAAAACCACGAAAATGTTTGTTTTAACACATTGGCGAAGCGTGACGGGCGTACTTTCATTAAATAACTTGCGGGACAATAAAATGTTTCAAAACAAACCCAAAAAAAAATCATAGAATTTTTGTAAGAAATCAAAGGACATTTTTTAAATTAGAATTTGGAGGACTTCAAACTTAACATACAGTATAAATTTTTACCTACATACAATAGTCGGTATCATTATATACCTACATTTTTTAACATCAGAAAGCTGTAAAACAGACCGGTTTTAGGACAAACGAATTTGCCCATTGTAAACGAATGTTTTATTCAATGTAAAGAAAGTGCCTTTTGAATCCATTTTGTGTCTTAAAACGGGTCGAAAATCGGGGTCATAATAGTTTTTGTATAGCTTTAGGCTGTTTCGAAGTTTAAGGTCAGTATTCATATAAATTCTTATTCTATTAATATGGAATTGCCTTGGGACATTGTTGTTAGAATCATTTAATATTACGTTTAAAATGAGCAGTGAAATAGTGCGTAAAATACATACTATTAAAAATAAATAAATAAACAAAACAGCCACGTTAAGAATGTTTATTTCTTATTACCAAGAATGGCCCAAAGTTTACAAATTTAAAAATTGACTGGCTCAACACTATTTTACTCATCTAATACAAATGAGTCAACCCTTGACTGTACAACAATATCCCAGAGGTTTGAAAAATAGGAAAAGGTGCGAATTTTCATTTATTTTTTCAATATACTTTTTATAGCTAAACGAATAACATACCCCTATTGTTTTTAAAAATGCAACTTACACTCTGGTTGGTTTTAGTAGTTCAAAGGACCCCGCACATTTAGATAGGAAAATGGCTTTCTGTGAAATTTAATAAAAATGGGTGGAAAATGTTCCTCGAGTCATCCTGATCAAATGTCTCCATGGGCACAAACTTTTTTATCGGGTGGTTTTTGAGTTACAGAGGTTTGAAAGTAGCATTTTTTAGAAAAATTAAGCATGCGATTAGGAGCTTAGGTCACCGGGGATAGGAGCTTAGGTCACCGGGGAAACAATCACGTTTTATCCCGAATCGGCACATTCGAATGCCTTGGGGGGGTTTTGGAGGTCGAGGATTACAAATTCAAGATCGAAAATCATCCTGGATGCACCTGGTGTGCTAGACGACCTTACCGTGAACATCATCTCCGGGGAAACAACCACATTTCAGCCCGTATCGGCACATCCGTATGCTTCAGGGGGATTTTGGAGGTCAAAAATCACGAATTCAAGATGGAAAATCATCCCGGTTGGACCTAGTGCTCAGGACGACCTTAGCCTGAACATCATCTTCGGGGAAAAAACCACATTTCATCTCGAGTCACGACATACATCCACCATGGAAATGAAGAAGTATTTTTTTCGCAGTTTCATGTAATGTTCCTTTTTTTAGTTTCGCACCACGCTTTCTTCCGTTTCATTTTTTTATATGCTCTCCCCACTCTAATTGGCTTTTTTTTGTCTTTCTTGCAAGCATGGTTTGCAGTTTTTCGAGGCGTGTATCGTAATATACCATGATATATTTTTTATAAATATTTGCTCTTTGCAAAAGTTTTTTTTATAATTACTGCACCAGGTCCATCCAAGATGATTTTTCATCTTGATTTCGGGATTTTCGGCCTCCAAAACCCCCCCTGAAGCATACAGATGTGCCAACTCGGGATGAAATGTGGTTTTTTCCCCGAAGATGATGTTCAGGCTAAGGTCGTCCTGAGCACTAGGTCCAACCGGGATGATTTTCCATCTTGAATTCATGATTTTTGACCTCCAAAACTCCCCTGAAGCATACGGATGTGCCGATACGGGCTGAAATGTGGTTGTTTCCCCGGAGATGATGTTCACGGTAAGGTCGTTTAGCACACCAGGTGCATCCATCTTGAATTTGTAATCCTCGACCTCCAAAACCCCCCCAAGGCATTCGAATGTGCCGATTCGGGATAAAACGTGATTGTTTCCCCGGTGACCTAAGCTCCTAATCGCATGCTTAATTTTTCTAAAAAATGCTACTTTCAAACCTCTGTAACTCAAAAACCACCCGATAAAAAAGTTTGTGCCCATGGAGACATTTGATCAGGATGACTCAAGGAACATTTTCCACCCATTTTTATTAAATTTCACAGAAAGCCATTTTCCTATCTAAATGTGCGGGGTCCTTTGTGCCATATGAAAATAGCTAGATGCTTTCGAAAATAATAAATCCAGGGTTCAAAAGTTGTGAAATTTTCTAGCTCTTCCGGATTAAAAATATCAATATTCATGTCCCTATCATCTGTGGGATCCATTGCTGTTTCACTTTCATCAAAGGAGGATGAAAGTTCTAGGTACCAATTACTTTTTCGCACATTTCACTTTTGGTTCATTGTTTTATTTTCTAGCATCAGGTGATATTTTTCTTCTATTTCTTCTGTAGTAGGAGTAGTTGTAAGAATAACGTCGTGGCTTTCTTCCATTTCTAATAGTTTATCGGGTACCTGTCCTCGGAAGAATCGGACTTGTTCAGGTGTAATAATAGTTTTAGTTATCATTGACAGCAGTAGAGGCATCCTCTGGTAGAGTAGAAGGTTAACCTTTCTTCAAAATGTATTTGTTTTTGTAGAAAGTGTATCTTCCTCAAACGTTGTAGATGATAGTGTAAATATATTACATTGTTTTCCAAGAGTTATGAATTTCAATAATTTTACCATTTGTTGATTGTCAATAAGTGCTTCATCTCTTTCCTCTGGCCAGACAAATTTGTAATCAACCATTTTTGAGGACACGAAAATGAAACCAAACAACATTCTGATCCAGATAAATAACTTTGACCACATTGTGTTTTTTCCTTCTTTTATCTTAAAACGGATCATCAAGAATTGATCAATTTCCGGTATACTTGTGCTGTTTTTATCATTTTCACTTTCTACATCAACTCCCTCATTGCTTGTGAAGATTTTTCTTCCAGATCTTTCAGTGTCGAACTAATAATGTCTTCTACAACAATACTATTGCCTGCCACAACATTCACTTTGCTTCTCCTTTTTTTTTGGAACATTTTCCTTGTCTACGCCATACATGCTTTTCAATAAAGTTGAACAGTCTCTGAAGCTACTGTGCTAGTAGATGCAGAATCGGTCTGATTTGGATTGTAGTCAGATAGTCTACTTAACACTTTTTCAGGATTAATTTGATATATTCCACACTTTTCAAAACCAGAAATTAAGTTTCAAATGGTTTATCCATCAGGTCATAATTCCTCTATAAGTTTCTGCAAAAGTTTTGGAAAAATATCTTTTTTAAAAGTGATTCCTTTGCGTTTAGAAGTCGATTTCCATTGGTCCAATAACTTTCTACATTTCTATTTTAGGGGGCCATAAAAGGCTACATCCAAAGGTGCTATTTGGGGGCAGACAAGTAAAAACTACTTCGTTGTGTTTTTCCAGTTTTAACACCAATTTTTCATTAAAGTGACTACTAAGGTTGCCTTCAATGATTGTTTTTTACCTTTTCAACAATAATTGGACATAATTGCCTTTCATATGTTATATACAGGTCCATATAAAACTTGATTAATTTATACGTTCCTCATCTGAGATTAAGGGAAGTACTATTCTAAACCTTAAAAAATCAACCTCGTCAAGAGTTTTCAAACTATCTGGTTTTAATTCCATCAATTTATCTATCTGTTCGTCTGTCGTAAAGTGTCAAAACGCATGATTCATTTAACAAGTACACGATGATAAGGTCACTTGAAGAAACTTTGCAAGATAATAGGATAAAGCTTCAGCACCAATAGCACGTACACAAGAAGAATTTTGCAATAGAATCGTGGAGCAAATCTTCTGACCATTCCACTTTCCCAATATCGTGGTCCCGATTTTTTGTTTATTTAGTTTATTGAAACAATTTGCAAAATCTCGAAGCACTGTGGGATGCAATTTCTGAACAAATAGAAATAATCACTTCAGTGGTACTGGACGAAACAAGTGCATCAGGGGGTTTGAGGAAACCTTTCAAACAATTATTATTTATTTTATAACTAAAGGTATTAGTGTTTTGTTCATTAAACATTTCTTTCCTAATGTAACGTTACTTCAACTTTCAATCTGACATAATGTTCAATTGAGTCTAATACTAATTCAAAAATTAATTGCATTCCTTCTATATTTTTAAGAATTTAACCCAAAAAATTTTCTTTTAAAGGTCAAAATTAGAAATGTATATAAACCAATTTTTCTTTATAAACATTATAATTCAATCAATTAAATATTATTACATATTATGCAAGTCACACACTTTGCAAACCATTTATTACTAATTACCTAGGTCTGGAATTAGGGCCTACCCAACATTTTAATGGACTATTGATCCATAATTTAATAAAAAGCGATTGTTTCTAATTACCACGTTGACCTTAGACACCTAGAATTTATAAACTAATGTTTGTTGGAACTCCTTTGTTGTAGTTTATCTCGTATGACTCAACGTGTATCCCATAACGTGTACAAACATGTTTACTAAATAAACAAATGTATCATATAGAAGATGAGAAAATATTTAAAAAGTTTGCCGTCTTTATTGTTTACTTTGCAATTTAAATTAATTTATATCTAGGCACACATTTAAAACTTTCTTAGAGCCTAGCCGAGTTTTATGTGTGCAATAAATAATGAAACTTCTTAATTAATATTAATCATACGTATTACTAACAACTGTTGGTGCAACAGATGGAAATTGGCTCATCCAGTGGTGTAATTTCTTTATTTTTATGCGGTTGGTAGCATAAACAACCCGGGCATTGTTTACTAATCTAAAGGTTGTGGTCGTTCTTTATATCTTTATACATATGAATGAATTATTGAGAAATACTGTATTCTCATAGTCATTCCTTTTGTTATACAAAGTTATGTAGCTTTGCCTTATAATAATTACATTTTTATCTCACGCCACATATAATTAATATTAAAGGAATTTCAAACTCTAAACATCGCTGGTAATACAATCCTGAAGCGACCTTGTGTCGAAGAGGACTAACAATCAGAAACATGGGACACATACCCAATATCCAAACAAAGATTCCTTCGTTTGTTGTGATATTGACATTGATACGTTAACAATATAATATGTTATCGATTTTGAATTTAGTGAATTCAAAACAGTGTTTTTTAAACTTACTAGCTAGATGTTATAGTTGGGAGTTAAGGTTTGTCTTGGTTTTCATGCCAACCAACATGATGAAATAATTCTTTAACTGTGTACCGTCTAACCTGACCATATTGGGCCAAAAATTCTCCAATATTTCTTTCTGTTGAGGGAGAAAATCAATGCCCACAACATCAATTCTTCTCATTAACCTTTCATGTTCCTAGTTTCCGTCTTTCTGTATTAACACTGCTTTATATAATTTTGTAATTCTGCTTGATTTGAAATACTTTAAAGTCGTCAGTTTATATGACGTTACCAAATACTGACGGCATAAAAACTAAATAGAATAATTAATGATTAGCGTTGCATGAACAGGAAAAGATGTTCCAAGAGAACGTTTGAAATACGTCATGCACGCAGATGGCACCCACATGCATATATTTAATTGTTATGTTGACTAAATTATTTCAAAAACAAATAAATATACTAACCACAGAATCTGCCTTTGGGTATGCAAGATAGTTGAATCCCATTTGCATGCTAATAATGACGTAGGTACACAATGCATACTTTATAGGTTTATTGGATTTTGAAGACTGATAACTTGCCCATATTTTAAAAAAAAGGGTATGAAGATGATCAAAATATTTGCAGGACCAGATGTCCTATTTGTCTTATGCCTATCAAAATTTTAGTCGCATCATGTTTTGAAATTTTACTTACATGGACTCTAATAAATTATCTCTACATTATTTTCAATAGTGGATAATGATACTTCAACAAATATTTTCCCTTCCAATATACTTCGTATTTTACCAAGTTAATTTTGGATAAACTAATAATAGTTTTAACTTTTAAGGAGTATACCCATTATCCATTATGAATACCTTTTTATTTTGAATTCGTTGAATTTACGTGGCCCAATTTCAATAAAGTAATTTAAATACTTTTACTGGACATTTTTGAAGGTTAATGCTAACTGTAATG